>JAJLXN010000006.1:0-600000 GCA_030571295.1 [Candida] citri | reverse complement strand
ATGGTAACACCCAATAATTTACTGAATGTAAAGTAGAAAGCACGAGCAACGGTGTATTGGGCGTACTCTTCTTTACCGACGAGTCTCAATAAAAGACTGGCGACGACACCGTAGAGGGCGCAAAGAGCGATAAGCGACCCAAAAGCGAGCGACTTGACATAAAATTTGAGTGTCTGAAGGAAACCCATCGTTGTCTTAAAGTATGGAGGTGGGCGAGAAATCTTTGATGAATGTACATGACGGGTAGTACCACGCACCTGTGCTAATGGGATATGACTATATGGAGAAGAGGTGAATTTTTGGAGATTTTGTTGGGGATTTTGTGAAAAAAAAGATTGGATTGGAATGAATTAGACGTGATGATTACGTGTATGTTGATTTTATACTATATTTTGGAAGATTTTTATAAAATAGCTATACCCTTTTGTGGTATCTTCTTGTTGGTCTATGCTATACAATGCGACTCAATCCTACTATGAAAGGTGCCCATCCATACCTTTTGGGGTACATTAGGTTACTCCTTCCCCCGCAATTTCCCAAACATTTATGATAGATCGAGATTCAACAAGATAAGTTTAAACATTGTATCACCATAAAAATAATTTTTATCCATAAAAAACGACGTTTTGTCTTCACTCCATAAAGACCATGTTAGCGCATACAATACACTTCACACCCAATCGTATCGTAGCACTCCCCAACAATAGGGTTGGTACTGAGGAAGTTGGGATATTTCTGTGAGGCTACGAGTCGCAGAATGAGGGACTTCATGGAATTTGGGAGTCATTTATATTTCTTTGTTTGACTTTTACCACTTGACATTGGTTTTATTGAATGCGCAATTGAGAGATGAAGAGAGGGAGAAGAGTCTCCATGTTTTTGAAAAGCTCTGGAGAGACGTAATTGTGAAAAATGAAGATTTAATTAAGATTCGTCATTTGAGTCTGTTTTTCATCATTTTTATGAGAACACTCTCTATTCGGTCAACATACTCCGTAGTCATTTGATGTGTCTATACGACATTAACTATGGCTTCCTATACAATAAGCTGATTCAACTCACACCATAAAAATCACCAAAACCGTCAAAATTCTTCAAAAACATCAAAATTCCAAAATCCACCAATTCAACCAAAAAATATAAAATCTCAAAAATCTTTTAATTTTGCTCTCACATCATAAAACTCATGACTCTCTAACTGACCACTCTCCACCTCTCCACCCTCACTGTATACAAATCGTGCAACCTACTACCTAAACCGCACTAACACCACCTTTTCCTCCTTATCACACCATGGAAACTACTAGAGGCCTTCTTACCAAATTGGGAGCTTTCACTACTGTTGCTATTGCATGCACAGTTATCGGAAAAAAGCATATCGCTGCCCACAAAGAAGACAGACATAGACTCGAGAGTGATGCCAGTGTGGAGCATGAGCAAGAAGACGAGTTTATGGATACTTCTGTTATGAGAGGATTCCCATCCAACAATCCAAATCTTAACTATGAAGGTTCAGGCCGTGAATCGAAGTATGTGGGTGCTGGACTTTCGTATGCTTCTCGTACTCCTGGTGATCGTTTGAGTATATGGAATGTCATCTCCAAGAGATCTTCTAACGATGATTGATTGGGTCTTACTCTTATATTGAGTTCACATATTCCATACTACGATCACGTTTACCAAACTAGGTTGGTGTATCTCATATGGAGTTATCATACTCCATCCTAGGTTTACGTATCCCAAGGTCTACTTATTCCATATTAGTTCATTTATACTTGTACATATTACCCCCTAATAAGATCTTCAAACGCAAGCTCATACATGTAGTTGGACTTCAAGAAGTTGTTCAAACACCATCCACAGAGAAAGTTATCCTGTAGTTCTTGCAAGATCATCACGATGTTTGACTTCACTTGATGATCTTCATTGAAGAGGTTCACCAAAAGAAGCTCGATTCCCTTGTTCTTGTCGAATATCGTCAAGTTACCGCCATGCGATGATGAGCTTTGGAGACTGGATGAAGAATTAGGTGGGATCAAGTAAGTGATCAACAAGAAAGTCTCTAATGACTTACCACTGATGAGGTACTTGAGGACATTAAACCAGATCTCCCGCTCGTTGATCTTTTGCGGAGAGTTGCTGCTGATGGTCACATTATTGAGCTTCTGCAACTGGTGTTGCAAGTCAACCATCAAGTTGAGCTCATTTGACAATTTAGGCAACATAAGGCTGTAGTTGAACTTGTTCTTGTAGAGAAGATCCTGGAACTTGCTCAGGATTAGTTGGTAGCATGACATCTCAAGCAATTTGGTTGTATCACTGTGCCAGAAGTATCCCACACCGTCCATGAGAAGCGTCGCCTGTTTATGCTCAGGTAGACTTGAGTTGAAGTTTTTCAGCGAAAGTAAGACTCGGATGATCTCATTGATGTGTCTTCTGAAGATGAGCTGGAGCGTCGTCAAGTCATCGTTGTAGTTGAAAAGCGAGTGTTGTAAGTTACTCAAAAACTTGGCGTCTTCGCCAATAATTGAGCTCTTTGAGTATTCTGGCTCGTCGATCTGCGACGAGATGTGAAATTCGTTGGCATCTAGATCATAGAGCAAATCCCAAAGCTTGTCGTTGCCTTTGAAGAATGGATTAATTGTACCAGCAATAAAGGAGTCACACTCTCCAAGAAGATCAACTTTCGACACGTCAATCATTGGGAACACGTTGTAGTTTGTGAGAAAGCCGGTCAAGACTCCACCACCAGTGATTAACTTGATTGCGAGCAATACGTGGTCAATAATATGACCCGCCGAGTTTTCATAACTCATGAATATGATTCTTTTACCTGTGAGCATTGCGTTGATCAAGATAATGATTGGTGGTGTCAGCAGTCCGTATATCGTCATCTCGTTGTTGTGATATGTTGTAGCAAGCCCTGCGTTCAAGATATTGAGCAAGTTGGGCTTGAAATTAATGTCTGTAGGGTTGAAGTAGTCACCAAGCGTATCTGGAAGGGAGATAATTGGCACCTTGATAGGAATGTTCATCTTCTTGAAGGACACCACAGAATTGTAACTGAGATCCTTTCTAATGAACAAATCCTCGTTGATCTCCTTGATTCCCAAGAGCTTATTACGGAACTGCTCGTCGAAATAGATTTTATCGTTCAAAGGCAAGTCCAAAATGGAAGTTATAAGCAACTTCTTAATGACAGACTGCTTCAACTGACTCACCTGCAAGTTCTTGCAATTGATAGCGTTAAACAATTCCACCAAGCAAGATTTATCATTTTTAGGGAAGTACTCGTCGAGACATATCATGAGCAAAGGCTTGAAATGCTTAAAGTACTGTAGTTGGGTGACAATACTAATGGACTTGATCACCAGGCCTCTCTTGACAGTCAGGTCAGCCACCTGGTTGACAAGGGTGTAAACAAAATAAGGATCATTCTCACACGCCACACGATCGTACTTGTATTGAAAATTCCCCGTTGATAAGTTCCTATGCAAGAGAAACAACGTGTAATCCTCGTCTCTTTTGTGGATTTGGTCGGGTATCATGAGTTCCGGCAAAAACACCAACTCCTCCAACCCGGGGAGGTTCGAAGGGTACTGATGGATGAGCGACGGGCCCTTGTCCACATGGAACTCGGCCGTGATAATGTAACTTATGTTTGGCATGAGCTGGGGTGGTGTTGGCTTTTCCTTCCTTAGTTTTTTTTTTGGTCTGTTGACATGTCGCTACCAATTCTATGCATGAATGAGGTGCAAGACAGACGGTCTAGTTTAGGCACGAGCATAGGGTGCATTTTGGGATAGGGCGGCGTGGCTTGCGGCCGGGGTTTGACGAGAGAATTTTTTAACTATGGCCATTACTATAAGTGGTCAATTTGGCCACGCTGGTCGTGTTTTCCGATCTGTAATTACGCCCTCGCTGGCTTTTATCCGTTTTGCTTCTAAGACAGTTTACGAGCGCAATATACAATATGGCATGAGGCTACTAGAACGTTTACGGCTGAACATACCCACAGAAGCCGGTATTATCCACGGGGTATTCATGGGGAACGCAGGGGAGATGGAATTTAAAATGGAACTTTTGCCGAGTTGGCCGACTTGTTTATTTTCCGGTCCGGTTTTATTTTCTCGGTTTTCCCTTGTTTGTGAGTCTCTCAATTGGCACATACGCTCATACGCTATTGTTAGACCCGTTGAACAATGCTACCGGGTTGTTTACGCGTATAGGTGCTTCCTAGTTAGTAATTTGAGTAGATTTTGGACGGTGAGGCTTTTGTCAATTAAGCTTGTGCTAAAAAAGTAAATCTTTACTACTCTACATCACGCGATTAATAATACACTGGGAGTAACTCCCATGGTTGAAACATACATTACAATAAAATTTTCTCCGATCCCAACTAGTTGTTGAAGTAATCAGACATCTCCTGGTCCAACTGCTCCACAGTCTTCTTGGCTGGCTTCTTGGCCTTTGGCTTGGCAGCCTCCTTCTTTGGCTGCTGTTGTTGTTGCTTCTTCTTTTGTTGTTGAAGTTGCTTTCTCTTCTCCTTGAGCTTGTCTTTGAGTTGCTCCTTCTTGTTTTGAGCACCCTTGTTACCCTTAGCAGCAGCTTGAGCTTGAGCTGGCTTGTTGGCAGTGATTCTAGCAGCCAATGGCTTCTTAGATGGGTCAATAACCAACTCCAACTTCAACTTGGAAGAACCACCATCGATTGGAGCGTTGTTGTACTTCTCAACAGCCAAAACAGCGTTCTTGCTGGACTTGAAGATGATAGTAGCAATACCTCTGAAGTTACCCTTCTCGTTGTAACTCAACGAAACAGTCTGAACACCACCGACTTGAGACTGGAAGAAATCCTAAATTGTTAGTTTTACTCTCATTGACGAGATGGCTAGTGTGAAGCCCTGACTATCCAAATTGGATCAATTTGGAAATTTCAAGGACGCGTTATGGCGACAATTAGACAATATTGCAGAATGGCGTACAATTCATTGCAAATGACATGTCCAGTGTCTATAAGATTCGTTGGAGACGTGTTCGAGTTCAAAATCCGTGATCCGATTCACGGTATCAATATACAAAAACCCATTTTCCGATTCCAGTACCCAAAATTCCAATCCATAGTGACCCTAATTCCAATCCATAATAACCCATAAAAATACCCAATTTCGAACACGACAAACCAACTTATCAGATACATGGCCTCACAGAGCTTGCCACAGCATAAAATCACTGCAAACTCCTCACGCAAACAACACACAGCCAGTCACCTATGCAGCTTTCGCCACACGGCCCAAACAGTCGATTAAACGAACTGTAACGAACATACCTTAACGTTCTCCTGCTTCAAATCCCTTGGCAAACCTTGAGCAACAACTTTGGTAGCGTATGTCAAGTCAACAGATGGGGAAGCGGCTTTCTTTGGAGCAGGCTTGTCCTTCTTGAATGAAACAACCTGCTTCTTTTGAACTTTACCTACGCCCTTGCCAACAGTCTTCTTTTTGGCGGCGACCTTCTTGGCCTTTCTGGTAGAAGAGATGATATCGTCCAAGGACTTGTCTAAAGCGGCAGACATGATTGATTATAGTTAAATTTGGTGGTTGTGGGGAGGGTTCAAGGTGGGAGTTTTTTTCGTCAGTCGACGGGTGGCTGGGAGGTTGTGTGCAGGTGGTTTAATTAGACGTGGCACCTACTACATGGGGAAAAACACAGGTGAGGTGGATGATGTTGATAGGAGAATATATACTGATAGAACGAGATCACTCTTGATAATGAACTTCTTTTTTTTTTCTAAATCCTTGATATTAGATTATATACATTGGGTGATTAAATTGATCTGACCAAGTCTGGTGTACGGATGTTTGGCTATGGGTAGGTGTTCTATTTGGGCCCAGTCTCAAGTTTAACCGCCAACTACCAGTCATGGAACAAACAAAACAAGACAAGGTCGATGAGATCTTGCAGCTCAAAAGCGATATCAACCAATTGTTGCATAATATTAGAGATCAATCAACGATCAGCAAGAGATATGAGAGTGAGAACCAGTACCTTCAAGATTACATTGGATCTGTCATGAAGAGTGGAGACATGAAGTAGATGGAACATCTGGGATGAGAGAAGTGATTTGTTGATGAACATTACTTGAAGGTTAGTATTTGGGTGCTTTGTCGGGAATAGTTGGACGTCTGGTCGATGAAGGCCATTCATAGACATTGAGAATGATCATGTTTAATGGATACCTTTTGGCTTTACGGAAGTTGGCTGATGAATGCTTCGTGCATTCAAAATTACTCATTTGATTGAATTAATTCAAATCAAGCCCAAGTGTCGCTGACTTTGTACGAAAAGCTCAACTCCACACTTAGTGGTATCATTAACGTACTATGTTCATTTGACATCAAACAACAGCAACTTAATGAGTTCCGAAACATACTGGAAAGGGCTATGGGCTAAAATTAGCTCACCCACGTTGGGTGACAAGACAAAGACCATGCAATTTGTCAAATATGTGCTCAATATGTGCTCACTTTACCAGAAAGGGTCCCCTTTGATGAAGATAAACGAATCAGGCTTCAACGAATGGCACCAGTACAATAAAACAAATGAAATTGACAGGTCTTATCTGCTGATTGTCTTGTAAAAAGATCATGGTCTAGAGCAATTGATACAATCGATAATCTGCTGTTTCTCCTGAGTTCGGTTCCTCTTACTGTCACTTTTCTGGACCCATTTCTATAACAAGTCATGTCAAAGCAGGCGCCCTCCCGCAAATTGTCTAAGAACACAACCCGCATTATTCTTGTCACTGGTGTCACTGGTGTAAGTGTCAACCCCACCTCAAGTTCGCGTCAATGCTGTTTCACTCTTGCAGCCAATTAAAGCATGTCTAGCCTTAATTATTGCGATCGGAATGTTTAACGAAGATCCATTTCTCCGGTGAAAACAATTTATTGTCTACATGTAACCGACGTGACTGATAAAGTCACGCTTACATAAGCCTATATTTTGAGTCGCTGATGACGATTGCGCTTTCCAAACTCAATTGCTGATTAGATATCACCTTGATAACCCCCACTTATCGGTATCAGCCCCCCAATGACCCCCGGCATACCCCGTGTGGTCACCGATCACTTGTCATGAACAAGGAGTGGGCCCCGGGATCGCAACCAGAAGTTTCACCAAGTTGTTTCTCGGTTACAATTTCAGTTTACCTGATTGCAGCGATGTAACATGGAGCGGGAGGTGTAATATGGTCTATAGACCGGATTTCTTCGCCCGATAAGGCATCGGTTTACGATTACGACTTTCCTTTTTGCGGCAGAGCCCCGATTTAAAGCATGATTAACCGGTTCAACAGTCACTTTGTTCGAAGCCCCTGTCGAAAAGTCGGCTCGGCACTGAGATTAAGAAGTGCTACACATCGTGCCTCCACCAATAGGTAAGGCTCCTTAGTGTTGATAAAGATACTTTCTCTAAAAATAGTACACACAAGATAACAAAATAATAAACTGGCAGAAATGAAGCGCTGCATGCAATGTAAGAATAGTCCGCTGCAAAGCGATTAGGCAAACCTGGTGGATCAACACCGTAGAAATGAACAATAAAATAAATGTGCACAGTTTCAGAGAAAGCAAGTTTCCACTCCCTTAGTCATCCAACTCTTGCTTCACACAAATATTTCCCTCATACGACTTCACGGTACCTTTGCAACGACCACTCTCAATGTGCGACTTCAACCAGTGAGCATTGCTCTCAAAGAACTCGAAACAACCAGCGCATCTTCCACTGATGGAGTTACGTTCACTCGACTTAGTTCCTGGTGGGTAGATGAAATGTAAAGCTTTCAAGTGAGTTTTGTAGGTATCTCTCCTGGAGAATCCACCAGTAGGATGGCACTTGGTGCCGCTCTTGTTTCCACCGTCACACTCAGACTCTTCGAAAAATGGACACACAAATGCTTTGGCGTTGTTGTGCTTACGCATGTGTCTGGTCAAGTAGGACTTAACTTTGAAAGCTGCGTCACACTCTCTGCAAACGAATCTGGAGCCCTTTCTGTCACAGTCAGAGTCGGAAGACTCGGCCTTCACTTGAGAGTTCACTCTGGCTCTCTTTGATGGCTCGAAGTTCAAGTTGCATGGCAGCTGTTCGACATCGGAGGATTCTTTGTACATCATTTCCTCGAAGAACTTGCCACCTGCCAATGGACTTGCGGCCTTATGTTTACGCTTTCTTGAAGCGTTAGCTTCCATAGAAAGTCCAGATTGAGCAACATTGTTTCTGACTTCGTTGACTGGTTTTTTGACAAACATCTCATCCAAAGGCGATGCGTAAGAGTCAGAAGAGGAGCCACACATCGACAGCGAGTCCTGCCCGCTCATAGAGTGCTTAAAGTCGTTGAAGTAAGGGTGTTGTTGGAGGCCAATCATGTTGAAGTCAAAATGAGACTGAGCGACGTTTTCTTCCTTGTAAAAAGTCTGAGGCAATGGCTGGGACTGGATTTGAACAAAATGGAATGGTTGCTGCTTCATACCGGCTCCTTCCAAGGTTTCTGTAGGATTTTCGTAGTGGAAAGAAGACAGAATCGACAGGTGTTGGTGGGAAGACAACGAGGTGGATGGGGAAAATTCTGGGAAGCCGACCATGTCGTAGCCGCCCATTTGTGGGTTCATACCATTAGCGGCATCGTAAGGGCCTGCAAAACCTTCAGGATTACTGTGGAAACGGTCTCTTTGCTGAGCCATATTACCCCCAGAAAAGTAGTTATCGAAGAACTCAATCTGGTCAGGACCGCCTGCCAAAGAGAGCTCCAAGTCATCAGCAGCACAAACCATTGCTGAGCCTCTGATGGAATTGTTCAAAGCAAAAATCTCCAGCTTGTTTAATTCGGGGAAAAGCGAGTTTTTTGCCAGCAGCTGGCCCAGGAGCTTTGCAGCAACAGCTTCGCCAAACAAGTCGGCAACAGCCAATTTGAAAACGTACTTGCCGACAAAAGCAGCAAAGGAAAACTTCCTTAGTAAAAGGCCCGTATCGACGATGCCCCCGCTTAGGGAGCGGACGGAATCTTGGAAATTTAAACCAATGGGAAACATTAATATGGAGGAGGAGGATTCAAAATAGTACAGATTAAATGATCATCGACGGATAAGCAAAGATTATTTTAAAGATGGATGGCAGACCAATTTTAAACAAGCACTTTGAAACAAGAAAAGGAGGAAGCTACGCGCAAAATAAGAGCAAGACCAACCATTAAATCGCACCTGCTAACTGATTACCGGTTTGGAGCGTTTTTTTCCGTACATTTTCTCACGTCAGTTTCCTGACAGGCAGAAATCCGATGGGGTTGATACAGGAAAAACGTCAAAATATCTCACTTTGACGTTGGCGTAGCACCACAGCTACTGATGACCATGACAAGTGAAAAGGGATGCCAGAAACTGCCTCGTTGAAATTGTATTGGTCCCACCTCATTCGCACCCCCCTGACAAAAAATTCACTACCTCCCAGGCAAAGTTGCAAACCATAGATTGTAGTTCGGGTGTGGAGAAGGTGATTCCCGCGACACACGTACACCACACGGTGCCGTGCGAGATAACCGGATTTGCAAAATGCCGTGCCTGTAGATTAATTTTTTACTAGTAAATTGTTCCTGTAGCTAACGTCGCTCCCGCTTTCCTAATAAGGCCGGCATAGTGTCTGGTGATGGTGTGTGGAGTTTGTTTTCATCTGCTCGGTAATCCCGCGGGCTGGACAGATGGATGTCTCATCCACAGTTAGTGCGTCTCCACAGTGCCGTGGGGGAAGCAAGTGGTGGCTCTGCGAAGAAAGAAACAATAGGGAAAATTCGTAATTATGCCACTTGAAATAAATTATGCCACTTTTCCACCAATGGCGGAATGTAGCAAGTTTTGCCTGATTATCGCCACTAATCGTTTTAGGATTATTGTCAATTATGGTGAGATCGTGTGATACGGGAAATAGCTGGGCAGTTCGTTTTTCGCTTGGGCCGAGGTTCGCGAAGTAGGGAATTCACTTCGGTGATTCGATAAAATTTCACCTACGAATTTCTTTTGAGTAAAATTAGATTTTATGTTCAAGTCTTGTGATGGGTTAATTCGGGGGATGTCCATTGGTTGGAGTGTGGTAGCCCTGCCAGTAGTTGAGGCACTGAGCGTAGCGGAGGGTTGTCTAGGGGCTGAAAGTGAGAAAGGGCTCACTTAGATGTAACAGTGAGACTCATAGTCAGACTAAGCCAAATTTGAGACTGGGTCGAAAAGTGAGACTGACACGAGAAGCGAGCCTGTGTTTGGCCTCACTGAGACTGCGTTTGGCCGTAAGTGAGCCTGTGTTTGGCGCCTCTGAGACTGCGTTTGAGGCCTCTGAGACTGCGTTTGGGGCCTACGAGACTGCGTTTCATACTGCGCTCAGGGCCAATTGGGCCTGTGTTTGGGGCCTCTAGCTGCCTCATTTTCGCGCACACCTCAGTTACTAACATTAGACATGCCTCGAGAGTCTCCCTTATGCTCATAAATGACCAGCCAGCGTAAACAAATCTAAATTTATATTACCAAAATTGGATCTCTTCTTTATCCCTTTTTAACCTCCTCTTCCCCATCTTTTCCCAAAAAGCCATTTCGTATTTTCCCAGATCATTCCCTCCTCTTTCGAGATCTGACATTCCCTCACATGACCTGCCTAGTGCACGACACTTGTTTACCACTTAGACGACCAGCTCTTCATCTTCAACAAGCCAATACCACTCAACATGACAGAGAAGTATCAGCTGGAAAACCCAAATGCTCACTATTTGGCCAACCTCTCCAACCTCAACTTGACCAATAACCATGTTCAGTTGGGCCGGTTGCCTACTTTGGGGGAGATCCTTTCAAACAAGACAAAACAACCCATCAACTTGTACAATTTTTACTTGTACATGAAGTATGTGGAGAACAACGTCGATTACTTGGACTTCTGGTTTGATCTCATCAACCACCTTAACTTGTGTAAGCACTACGTTAAGGGTCTTCGTGAATCTATTGTCCGTCATTCGACCCATAGCGCTGGCTTTTCAAGTAACAACCCTTTCAACGGGACACCTCAAGCCGAGAACAGAGACTCTTATCCTTTGTCTGAGAAAAGTAAGCACAAGTCGCTTTCGCTGTCGGTGCTTTTAGAGTTGATCATTAACGATCACATCCTTGAAGATGATGACTCCAACAGATTGTCTGAATTCCTTCGAGGCGATATCAACTTGAACACTGTTGATCCAAAATTGAGAGAGTTGATCGAATCGTACCATTCAGATGATCTTGCTCAACCTTCTCCTATCGTTGATAATGCCTCTTATGGTCAGTTTACCGAGAAGAGAATCTCTTCAAACTCCAAGCTTTTGGATGATCCAGACACCTCTCACGATCACGATAGAAGAACATTTAGATCGTCAGCGCGTCGGTCTTCGCTCAATCCATCTTTGGTGGAAAAACTCATCAAGGAAACGTCTCATTCCAACTCTTTCATCTCTCGTCAGAACTTGAGAGAGTCCTCCCACAACTTGCTCTTGAAGTACTTTGTTGAAGACTCCGAGAAGAACCTTAACGTTCCAGAGAAACTCAATGAGTTCATTATTCACGCCATTGAAGTGGACGGCAGAGATGATCCAGATGTGTTCAACTCAGTCAAAAAGTACGTGTTTAACAGACTCGAAAATGACCACTTGCCAAGCTTCTTGAACTTCGTGGCTATCAAGAACATCAACCGCTCCATCAACGCTAGAATCATTGTTGGATTCTTCTTCCTATTCATCTCGTTTTGGATCGCCTTTTCCTTGATCTTCTTGGACGAACGCAAGAGATACAGATTGGTGATCATTGTCACATTTTTCGCTGGTTTCTACTGTCTAGTGTCTTCAGTCTACAGAATTGACCCATTTTTGGCCCTTTGTCGCCGAAGCGAGTCTTTTGTCCCGCATCAGACGTTCATCAAGGTGGAAGATAAGTTTATTCATAGACTTCTCTTGAAGAGAGCAGCGTGGGTTCTTTTCTTGGTGATTCTTCTCACTGCCATCTTTTGTGTGATCTTCTGTCTTGTTCCAGGGCACAGACTTTAGCATTCGGGTTTTAGTTCTTCCGTCAAAGTTTAATTTAATTAATTGCATGTTTAGGTATTCAGTGGTGTAGGTGATACGGTGGAGGGGACTGATAATGTTGTTCGATTTACCCTAACTGACCATTCATAGATCAGAATGATCATAGTGACCATAAAACCCAAGGATCACAGATTTCAAGTGGGTATGTCTTCTGGGTGAATTGAAATCGTTCTGATTCACCTTCATTAACAGATTCTTGAAGTACCATGGCTATCGGGCTTCCGAAGAGTTTTTCTCCATTTTTGAGAATCCTTCAACGTTTTATTGTCCATTTAGGAAATACGAGCGGTCTCGACGTAAAGCAAAAGAGGCATATTCAAAACAAACGAGATGCCTAAGGATCTAAACGAATTATCACGAAATCTATCAGATTTGAGCTGTATTAAACAATCAAAAGTTATGTAAAAACTACATCATAATATGCGTGAACGATATTGGGATTAATGGTGCCACCAATGTAGAGTACAAAGTAAAGCTATGTATGAGCTAGAGCAACTTAAGCGTCGTTCAAGAAAGCTTGTCTCTTCTCCTCGACTCTTTGAGCTCTTCTCTCTCTAGCAGCTCTGTTTCTGGCTCTTCTAGCCTCGGCCTCCTCCTTCAAAGACTTCTCACGAGCAGCCTCAGCCTTGGCTTGGATGATGTGCTCAACCAAAGCTCTCTTGTGCTTGAAGGTGTTACCCTTGGCAGACAAGTACAAGCTGTGGTACAAGTGCTTGTCGATCTTACCAGCATCTCTGTACTTGGCCAACAATCTTCTCAAGACTCTCAATCTTCTCATCCACAAAACTTGAGATGGCATACGAGCGTCCTTGGTACCCTTTCTCTTACCGTAACCCATGTGTCTACCGTTCTTCTTAGACTCGGCGTAAGCTCTAGCTCTAGATCTGGAGTGAGAGGTGACTGGCTTCTTGACGATGGTACCGTTACGGAACAACTTTCTGATGGCCTGTCTAGAGTTAGCAGAAGCCAACTCAGTGGTCTCGTTAGGGTCCAACCAGACCTTTCTCTTACCAACTCCGATAACACTGGCAGCGAGTCTCTTTTGAGTTCTGAGGTTAGCCCTGTTGAAGTTAGTATTTGTTTTCGATGATTTGATTATCGTTTACTGTGGACATTGTGATTGTTTAAGGATCTCAGCGGCAAATTTTTCTTTGAGGGTGGGCGATGGATTGAAGACGATTTTGGATTAAATGAATGAATGGATAAGTTTTTCTTTCATGTTGAAGTGATTCCCACGCATTGAATAAATCGATAATGTATTGACTTCCACGATATCGGTACATACATTTTGCTTTTCAGTTTGTAGAATCAAAAAAAAGAGCAAGAAAATTTTCAATTTTTTAGGAGGAGGTCGCACTGTGAGAGCGCAGGGTGTCTGCAGGAGGGGGAGCCATGGGAGTGCGACATAGACTCAAAATGGGAATAATGTCGTGGGATCGAGGTGGAGAATGTGAGGAAAACCGCGAGGGTGTGTGCCCTATCTCGCGGCACGTGAGAAGTGTCGCTGGTTTTGAGGGCCACAGTTTTGGACTGTGAGGATGGTCCTGGCTAGAGGTGGGTAGGTGAGATAGGGTAGTGATGGAGAGGTTGTGGTATTGGGAGGAGGAGATTGATTGTATATGTAGAGATGATTTTATTGGTTTTCTGGTAGGTTGGGTTGTTATTTCAACTGATTAGATTTCTGTTTTTGATATGGTTAGGGTTTGTTTTATGTCGCATGGTGATCTCTAATTAGAGGGCCTGTAAACGTATCTGTCCGTAAGAGGAAGAATCACTCATTATGACTATGACAGGAGGGGACATTAGAATAATTTGTGATTGATAAAATTCAAGTGACGTAAATTAAAAACCCAGTCAATTCTTTAAATTCTAATCTGTTTCATTTGAAATGGGAGACCCTCTGATTCCTGGTATTAGGACTCTTTATCAAGAGTAACGCATTAGTGAGACAAACCTTAAGACGTGTTCCCAGGAACCTGATGTCTTTCCCAATCCTGAAGATTTTCAATGGACGATCGTACTGACTGGAGATGCCATACTAGAATATATAGGACTTTCATGTCATACCAGTAGTGAGGATCGTAGTGGGAACTGTCACAGCGAGCATGACAGTATATCGAGCAATAGAAGCTTCATGAGATACGAACATCATGGCGAAAATTCGTAAATTCGGATATGGATCCGGATGAGAATGTGATTTCTTTTCAAATCACAAAATTTTACATCTACGATCAAACTCCTTTTTCGTAATTCATCAATGAACACTCGTGGAAGAGTCCTATATAAGCGAGCTTGATAATGAGCGCACCTTATAATAAGCATCTAATATTAGATTGTCCAACAAAGATACTTCATCTTCGAAAAGTGCTTTAAATAGAGATCTAGCCAAATCTGAGATGCTTTCTCCTCAATATCTTATTCTCTATGTTCTTATCCCCGAAAACATCCCCAATGAGGCTTGTTCATTGATGCTACTCAATAATGAGCACCTCGTAATGAGCAGTGCCTTACAATAAGGTAGGCCTACCAAAGGTTAATGCCTCTTCAACAATGAGAACACTTTGACAATTGTGACAATGTCAACAAATAAAGACCATTTGAGAAGGACAATTACTGTAACCGAACAATTGTGTAAACAGTACTTTCTTGTTGGAGTCTATTGACTATTAAGCCAATCTTAGACACCTCTGTTTATTAAGAGCATTCAATGAACACCAGTACAGAGATTGAACAAGTCACCCAATTTCAATTACCGTGGTTTGAATGATTATACCGTTTAGAATAAGGAAATGCTCAAATTCAATTTATTATGGTTTTATTTTTCTTTTTCTGAGGTTTCTTGTGTCTTCCCACTCTCTACTCACTATATCTATGTATTTCCCTCACTTCAGCCTAATTCTCACAATAACAGGTCCCACTCAAAATATTAAAAAGCGATTAAAAAATCCATATAACAATCAATTCCACTTTTTAACACATCAAATTACCAAATTAAATTATAAATCTTCAAAAAAATCAAATTCCGCCCCATCATCTTCACTCCCTCGTAACTCCTCCGCCCTCCACCTATTATCCTGCACTAGTACGTGATGAGATGAGAAAAACCATCCTCTTCTTTCTACACAAATGGGTAAATCGTTGAGATCCAAGCCCAAGTTGAGGGCAAAGTCCATCAAGAGAAAGGGAGAATTCACCAAGATTGTCGATGCCAGATCCAAT
The DNA here is from genome assembly GCA_030571295.1 of [Candida] citri. Lineage (NCBI taxonomy): Eukaryota > Fungi > Ascomycota > Pichiomycetes > Serinales > Metschnikowiaceae > [Candida] citri. Next base: position 584,640 of record JAJLXN010000006.1, on the reverse strand, counting down.
CGTATTGCCGAGAAGATGAAGGCCAACCTCATCAAACAACAAGGTGAGAAGGTTGAGGACGACAAGATGGAGGAGGAGTCCAAGCCAGAGGTCAAGAAAATCTCTACTTCTGGTCACAGAAACAACAGCAGACAAAGAATGAAGCAGAAAAAGGGCAAGAAGACCAACGTCACCAAGTTTTAAGGAGGGATTTTCGGTTTTATATAGCATCAATCATCATGGCACGGATTCATCATGTATAGTCAATTTGAACTAGCGGATAAGCGTTTACTGTAATCGATAAAATCATCAAAGAAATAAAAACATCCTTTTTTGCCCTAGAAACTTTACTCTGGACCCATATCTATGGCCTCAGCTCCTATCTCTCAATCCTGACCCTGCATCAGATTAGCTGACTCTGATCGCACATAATATATCAAAGTCGCAATCACCAATACCCATAAACTACAACTTTATCTTCAAATGGACGGTAAAACTATTGGAATTCTTGGTGGTGGCCAATTGGGCCGTATGCTTGTTGAAGCTGCTCACAGATTAAACATCAAGACTATCATTTTGGACCAACCAAACAGTCCTGCTAAGCAGATTAATGCATTGGACCCTCACGTTGATGGTTCCTTCACTGAGTTGGACTCCATCACCAAATTGGCTAAGAAGTGTGATGTTTTGACCGTGGAAATCGAACACGTTGACGTTGCAGCTTTGAAATCCGTCGCTAAGTCCTTGAACATCCCAATCTACCCACTCCCAGAGACTATTGGTCTTATCCAAGATAAGTACTTGCAAAAGCTCCACTTGCAAAGCCACGGAGTCAGCGTTGTCGACTCTCTTGAAGTCAAGGAGAACACCGTTGAGGCTCTTGCTGAGATCGGTGGCAAATACGGCTACCCATTCATGTTGAAGTCCAGAACTTTGGCTTACGACGGTAGAGGTAACTACGTGGTCAAGAACGAGGACCTGATCCCAGAGGCCTTGAAATTCTTGGAAAACAGACCTTTGTACGCCGAGAAGTGGTGTCCATTTGTCAAGGAATTGGCTGTTATGGTCGTCAGAAGCATTGAAGGTGAGGTATTCAGTTACCCAACTGTTGAGACCATTCACCAAGAGAACATCTGTCACTTGGTCTATGCTCCAGCCAGAATCAACGACACTTTGCAAAAGAAGGCTTCCATTTTGGCCCAGAACGCCGTCAAGTCTTTCCCAGGCTGCGGTATCTTCGGTGTTGAGATGTTCTTGCTTCCAAACCACGAGCTCTTGATCAACGAGATTGCCCCACGTCCACACAACTCTGGTCACTACACCATCGATGCCTGTGTCACCAACCAATTCGAGGCTCACATCCGTGCTGTTGTTGGCTTGCCATTGCCGAAGAACTTCACCTCTTTGTCCACCTCTAACACCAATGCCATTATGCTCAATGTCTTGGGTGACAAGTCTCAAAAGGACGACGAATTGAAGATCTGTCGCCGTGCTTTGGAGACTCCAAACGCGTCCGTGTACTTGTACGGTAAGGAGAGTAAACCATCCAGAAAGATGGGTCACATCAACGTCGTCGGAAACAGTATGGAGGAGGCTCAAGCTAAGCTTGATTACATCATGGGCCAAACTAAGAGCCTACCTGAACAAGTCCAAATCAAGGAGAAGCCATTGGTTTCCATCATTATGGGCTCTGACTCCGATTTGCCAGTCATGTCCGTCGGTGCCAACATCTTGAAGAAGTTCGGTGTGCCATTTGAGTTGACAATTGTCTCAGCCCACCGTACACCACACAGAATGTCGAAATTTGCTATCGAAGCCGCTGGAAGGGGTATCAAGGCTATAATAGCTGGTGCAGGTGGCGCAGCTCACTTGCCAGGTATGGTTGCCGCTATGACTCCATTGCCAGTGATCGGTGTTCCGGTTAAAGGCTCCACCCTTGATGGAGTGGACTCTTTGCACTCGATTGTGCAAATGCCAAGGGGTATCCCAGTGGCTACCGTTGCCATCAATAACAGTACCAACGCTGCATTGTTGGCCATTAGAATCTTGGGTGCTTACGACTACAAGTGGCTCGACGAAATGTCCCAATACATGTCGAACATGGAGGACGAAGTGTTGGGCAAGGCCGAGAGATTGGAGGAAGTTGGTTACGAGAAGTACTAAGGTTTATTTTGAACTTTAGAATTATTTATGTTCTTTATAAATGTACACAAAAATATGTTGGATGGTTGGTGTGAACCTTTTGAGGTTCACGCAGAAGTGAAGTTCGTAAAAATGTTAAATGTCCATGAGTGTCCTCTAGTAGTATCCACCGAGGTAATGCATATCCTCCTTAGCAACGCTTCTCACCAGGCCAAGATCGACATTGGCGGAAGGATGGTAAACGGGATTGAATTGTTGCTGGTAGAAACCTGTGTTTTGGCCCACTTGAGCAGGGAAGTAGTTTTGGCCTTGATGGGCGACAACGTCTGCTTCCTGGGTATTATTGACTGTGCTTTCACCGTTGCATAAGTGGTCAAATTCCACAGATTCTGGGATTGGCATATGCACCTGGTGTTGTGACTGAGGCACCTGGGTGTAGTAGTTTGAGTTGTTGTTGTTGTTAAAAAGAGTGGCGTATCCGAGGGATGGAGGAAGGAATAACCGGGAGGTTGAGCAAGTTGCCAATTTGAGATTGTCAACTTTGGCAAACTCCCAGAGCAACACGACCTTGATCTTATTTTTTGGCACCATGTGCACTGGACCCTGAGTGTCACTGTAAATGACCTGCTTGATTGTGATTCCTTTCAATGCAGCATCAAGAGAGTCTGGGTGATGCAAAAGTTGAAGGAAGAAACATTTCCAGAACTTAAGCAAGAAAGGTTGGTTTGTGTTGACCTTAAAGTCTTCTTCGTTTACTTTGAGAACTTCGTTACCGAAAGAATAGACGGTTGTGAAGCTCGAAAGTTGCGAGGTAGGAGTCGAAAAATCAAGCATGTAACTGGTCTTGAGTCCCGCCTCAATGGAAAAATTATTGGAGAGCTCCAAGGGGCTGTGCATTCTGACCATGTTGTGAATAATAGGCACACTGGTGTTGGCGAATTCTGCAAGTCCTGGGAATCTGTTGGAGATAGCGGCGTTTTCCTTAACTGTGAGGGTCTTTGGAGGAGCCTCCTCTTGGACAGAAAGGTAAATTGGTCTAGAACCGACACTCATGTCCTCGACAGAGAAGCTCATGTTCTTGACGGCAATGAAAGGGCTAGGCAGCTTTCTTCTCTTCGGAGCAGAAGCCAAGTTCGCCGACGAGTGACGCCTCGTTGGACCACTTGCAGACTTGGACGAGAATATGGAGTTGACACCAAGCGACTTGTTTAAATTAATTTTTGTAAAAATCTCTTCAAACTTAGAAACATTTTCTTCAGCCTCTTGGGTCGAGTTGAATGTTGGGCCCTCGTTTATCAATCTAATAAGCTCTTTGTTGGAGCCCATATTCTTGATAACTTGGATGTGACTCGACACTTGTTTACGGGAACGGAATTTCCCAGTCTTGGCCAAGATGTAGTCAGAGATCAACTCGTTTCTGCCGCAAGATCTTCCTCCGATCTTAATTTTATTCAACCCATTTTTTGGAACAATAGCAAGCACTTTCTCAAAGGCGTCTTGGACGTCTTTACTCCAGATGTTATCGGAAGAAGCAGACCCAGACCCAGACCCCGATCCAGAGCAAGAACTGCCTGGCGTGGATACCTGGGTGCCGCTGTGGTCGTCGTAGTCGGTGGAGTCATTCATTCTTCTTGGCTCTAGATCTGGAAGCGACGAAGTCGAGTGGTACGCGTGTGGCTTCGTCTCCAGAGACGAGGGCAGTGGTGGACCAAGAATCTTCTCCACTGGAGTTTTAGCATCTTCGAAGTAATCAAAAGATCCAATGGAATTTTCGCTGAAGTTGGTGGATTTGGGCATTTCCTTACGGACAAACTTGGACGTCTCATGGACCTGGTACATCTGTTTGCCGTTGGTGTCGATTGCTATGTCAACAATCATCGGAAGTCGCTTCATAGGCATGGTGGAAGGCGTTTCGGTGGACATGGCGGTCACTTTGGCCTTAGTGTGGTGAGGTTCGAAGTATGGAAACAGCCAAGTGAGGGCTTGAAGATGGAACAAGAGCGAACAAGCTCAGTTAGATAGATCGATGGTAAGAACTAGACGTGGTTTCGAAACGGAATACCTAAGAGTCTGGCCAGGCTGATCGATTTTTATTGTTTTGACGACAAGCAAAGCGTGTAAGAGAGATTGAGCCACGTGATTGGAGGTGGTTGTCCTGGCGCAAATAAGATGGGGGAGTCGGGGCTAACAGTGAAGCGAGTAACAAGTGGGAATTTGGGAGATAAATAGTAGTGGAAAGAAGGTTGATGCAGATAGCTGCGGGAACGAGGCAAGATAAAATGAACGTTATGACAAGATTCAGACCGAAGTCATGCATTGTTATGAACTGGCATTGTATAGAGCTCTTTCTGACGGATAAAATAACCCAGGTATGGCTGACTGTTTACGCGAACAAGAAATGTTTTTCAGGTACTTGACCAATTAGGCAGTCGTACCTGCGCCTTAACAAGGGGCACGCAGGTCATTGCAGGGCTGCATAACGTGAGACCTAGACACTGGCATATGACACCGGATGCGTGCACACCGAGGTCATATCCGTCCGTGCCACACCTTCGCGTATATTTGAACCTTAATTAGGGTAATTTCAGGTCAGACCACTCAAAATCAAGCAGAGTGGCTATCGGTGCCTTGCTAGAGTTATTAGAATCTCTACCGTTTCTATAGTCTGGCACAGAAAATGGCAACAGCTACTAACAATTGACGGTGTGTGACTCTCCGAATTTTATGCATCTGGTATACTGTGTGCAAAAACGTTACTAGGAAGTTGACGCTGTCCCAAAGTGGGGCTAGATCGCCACAGGATCCGCATTGGGCACTGGGTAGCCTCAATTCAAGATTTTCCGTTGCGTTGTGCATGTTGTCGCCTACAGGCGCTGCTTAAGTCCAGTAGATTGTGCACATTATGGACGAAATAATCGTTAATGCAGACTTCTTTTTCACCTATTTAAAACCGTGCAGGTCAACGACGCTTGGCAATTAGCCAGTGAGTATGCATCACACGGGTGTAAGAGGTTGCATAATTCAGCGCTTGCTAGTGCGTCCGCTACAACTTGACGAATTTCGAAATACACCTCATGTGGACTTGCATGGCCCGATTGTTAGTCTATGCAAGGTGGTTTTCATGTGAAGATGCTTGCATTCCGAGCACTGTCCATCTCAGTTCCCGTCGGTGATAAAGCGCCGCCAGAGAGTTTGATTGATTGGGTCGGTGAATGGATCGGACTCTGACTCTGAGATATCCTCTTCTGCAAGGACTGAATGTGGGTCATATGGCTTTAGTGAAATGTCCAAGCCATCGACCTGGACAAAAGGTATATCGCCCCTTGCAGATGCTACTGTGTCAAACAATTCCTTGCGGCCCACGTCCTGCCAGTAATGCATGGCTTTGGTTGCGGTCTTCCCTAGTGCGCTAGAGGGTTTATGTTCGCACAAAATTTGGTTGAGTAACCTTTGCACGTCACCATCTAGTTGGTGGACGTCCGCATATTGGTACAGTGCTGCATTGGCAATGATTTGCCGAAGCGACATCACGTTAAGTTTCGGCCTCTCATTAGCTAGCAACTTCATCCCGTCGATCTTATCAGAGATATGACCTAAAACGCGCATAGCCACCGATTTCATTGGCAAGTACACTGCGTCGGCCATGGATACCTGCAAGTTTGCAGATTCCCGGCAGATAACCTGTCGATATCTTGATTTCTGGGCCAAATCGATCACTTTTCGCAAATCCGACAACAACATATTGCCGAACTCTATCTTCTCTACGAGTTGCCGGTGGGCCAATTCTGCCCCAGATCCGGGCTCATTCGCACTGGCCTCGTACATGGATGCAGCCAGGACTAAGATTGGGTTAGAAGCCGGGGGACGTACCAAAGGTGCGCCCTTTTTGGCCTCTCGCTTCAAGCACCAGTATCGACATAGCGCCGCACTTGCGGATCTCAAGTCGTCATAGATGTCTTTTTTCGTCATCTGCACTTTGTGTCCTAAACCCCTTAACATCGCGCTAGACGTAGCCGGCTGAAATTCCCCCGCAGTCGTCTCCACTTTCAATTGGAGTAACGTTGAGAAGATTAAATCCGCAAATCTTTGGGGCGCTATCGGAGTTCCATTTTCTGTTTTCCATTTAAATGTGTTTATCCGGTTTTGTTGACGACGCTGAGAAGCCAATCGATCATTTTGTTGGCTTAAAAGGCGGCTGTCCCGATAAAACATCCTTGTCTTCGTAATTCCATGAAGCACCGCCTCCCTACTCCACGTCAAGGGCCCGTGGCGATCGCAGTACGACTTGAGCAGCGCTTTCGATTCCAATGCACCCTGCATACCTTTTTCCATGACCATGTAGAGACCAGCTCTTTTAGCACAGGTGACGTGATACGCCTGGAAACAATTACGGTTGCTGCATTGGACGCATGCACCCATTTTCTGCTTGCATATGTAGCACATCAACTTCCATCTATTTCTCGGGATAAGATTGATACCCTCTATTGGTTCCAAATAGATCGGGTTGGCGAAGTAAACCTCATGAATCCATAAGGCACAGACAACGTGACTCCAGAGCCCGTTATCTAGCTGCTTGAACGCTCCAGTGTGACTGGGACAAAAGGTGCAATCCACAGTTCTGCCTCTACTCAACATACATTTTCGGCAAAACCACTGACCTTCAGGAATGAAGGCAATACCATAACATTCCTGATGAACGGCTATGTTGCACCCATCGCAGAACACGATGGCGTTGGTGTTGTCACACTCCAGATCGTTGCACACTGCGCATCTCTGCTCGGAGATCGAGCCCACACCACCAATTCCGTCGTCACTTCCGTACTTCTCGTAGTTCTCGTCTAAGGTTAATACGTCTCTGTTGTCGGCTCCGGACCCGCCTACAGCCGCCATCTGCACCTCCAAATCCTGCCAGTGGCTCTCTAGAACACTCATGACTATCTCAAAGACTTCCGGCATTATCATCGCGTGATTCTCCGGTTGGCTGTTTCTCCATTCTAAAAACAGCGCATCCTGCTCGTCCATATCGTATCTGACCTGGCGGATTGGTTTCAGACTTGAATATTCTCTCGTGTATGTAGATGGAGACTTGGTCCGATGAGGTCGAAGTCTGAACCCGTACTCAGCCACGAGTCGAGGCAATCTTGAGAGGTAGGGAGTAGTCGAAACCCGCCTTCTTTTGCTGAATCCAGCGGGTCTGTTGGCGATAAATTCACGCGCTGCTCCATTGTGATCATGACCTGTTGTTCCATTTGAATTGTTTGGTTTTGCTGAGGCGCCAGGCTCGTTTTGAACCGTGAATACGGTTAATTGATCGTTTTCGTCTAGATCCCCATAGAGTTCTTTGTAGTCTCTCTCTTCTCGAGGACGATTATCTAGTGTTGATACTACCATGGTGTGCTAGTAGTTAAACGCAGCCTCGCGTTATGTAAGGTCGTCGTGTGTAGCTCATAATATCACTGTTCGTCCAGGTCTCACCCTCACTCTCAGCCTCAGCTGAGACAGCTAATCTATGGAGCTGTGCACTCCATGAGTCTCTAAAAAAGCGAAAATAGGGTCCCGTGTCTCCACATGGAGTGGTGGGGTACCCCCTTACTTTTTTCACCGATAAGCAAAAGCCCTCCAAAAAAATGGCCTATTGGCTGCAAATGTTCTAGACCTCCAAATCTGAGTATTCGCCTCAAATTTTAAATTCTCGACTGATTTCTGTCACTTATCTCTATCGCCCTTAGTGGTGTGACCTGTATGGTGTGCTCTTTTAGTTGCGTCCTCTCCACAAGGTTAATTTAGAGACACCCCAAGAAAATGGAATAAGCCACATAATGTCTAAAAAAATAAATTCATCGCTAAATCATTCAGATCCATCGTAACACAATCATCTCTTAAAAAATGTAAATCTCCCCTCAACTCGCCATTTTTCTCCTACCTGTTTCGGGTAATAGCCATGCTTCTACTGCAGATAACCCTCCACCCACTGTCCCACACTAAGCTTGCTCCACCAAACTACTCCACTAGTCAAACTCATAGCGACCCCTCCTCAACAATGGGAAATAATACATCCAGTTCGAGGAAATCGGCAGCGGCACTTCGCCACGGAGCCGCGTACCGCAAATCGTCGCAATCCCAGAGTAACCACCAGAATTTGGAAGAGGAGTTCAGCGACTTGATTTTGCACGAAGTCAAGCGTCAGAAACACGAACAATTGCGTTCGGAAAGTCACTCAGACACCAGGTCGTTCAATGATCACGATGGCAAGTCGAACAAGTTCACTGAGGACTTGATTGAGGATGAATTCAACGAGTTGAACGACGGCATTTTAGATAATGACGAGGTGCTGAGGAACATCTTGCCTGATGATGGTTCCGACATCGATATGGACGTCGAAGGTGCTGGAAGAGGACAACAGAGTCGTGACATGGGTCAGTTTGGACAAGGTAACCTCACGGGGAACTTTGAAGACAACTCTTTGGAACTGCTCAACGACTTGAGTAAAGTGGACTTTACTAAGATTGCAGCTCAGCTGTCGGCAAGACAACCTATAGATCGGTCTATGAGCACGATATCCTCAAGGCTGCCAGTTCCAATCTTGGCGAGTCAAGGAGGAGGACGGTCTTCCGCCAATAACATTCATCTGAGCAGATCGAGCTTTTCTGAATTAATTCCAGTTGAGATTAAATGGGTGAATGCCACCCGTGAGAACATTGCCAAAGTTGCCATCATTGGTTCCTTTTCCAACTGGAGAGACGTGATCAAGCTCAAAAGGTCCCTGTCTCACCCTAGTGAGTACTCCACTACCGTGAAGTTACCGTTGGGTGTCCACAAGTTGCTTTACATCGTCAACAACGAGTATAGAGTGCTGGAGCAGCTTCCTACTGCCACTGACCAAGAGGGTATTTTCTTCAATTGGTTCGAGGTTTTGGATCCTCACAGGCTCTTTAACCACTCTCAAAACCAACAAACCCATACAAACGCCACCACTCCATTCGACGCCAACATCATCCAGGTGGCAGGCCACCACGATAGTGCAGCTATCCAGAAAAAGCTGAACTCGTTCTTGATGAAGGTTTCGAAGCAGGAGAAAGACGAGCATGTGGAGTACGTGGAACATGCTGAAGAAGAGAAATACTCGCAATACCATGAGCCTCTAGACTGGGATCAAGCTCCACGTCATGACTACTCATCTGAAATCCCAGAAATGTTTGTGAACTACGACTACTTCAAGAGCAAGAGTGCTGACTATGAGCTACCTGAACCACCTCAGTTGCCTGCGCACTTGAACAATGTCTTGTTGAACAAGATGTCGCTGAACCACCAACAAAACCACGCACAAAACATCCCGCAGGTTGGAGGAGATCCCGGATTCGCCAAAAGACCACCTCTTAGAAGAGCAGACAGTTCTTACTACGCTTCTAATAAGGAAGCTTACCATCTTTCTATTCCTAATCACGTGATCTTGAACCATCTAATGACAACGTCAATCCGGAATGATGTCCTTACTGTGGCTTGTATCACTCGTTACTCGGGTAAATTCGTCACTCAGATCATGCATTCGCCAGCAGATACCATGGGAGCAGGCGAGAATCACTAAGATCACCTGAGCCTTGTGCTTTGGTGTAACTGGTGCGAAACACCGGAATATGTGCGTTTAGATCCGTGTATCCCAGACACGCCAGTGCGACTCATGTCACAAACCGGAGTCACTCTCTTCACATTTCCGATACACTCTCCTTACTGATTTTGTAATCAGTCATCATATAACGAGCGGGCCAAAGACTTGTTGAGGTTCCCATTCATATTTCCCTCTAATTGAACTTGTCAGTTGTCCCATTCCAATTGATCCTACCGACTTATCCGAGATGTCTTGGACTGGCTTTAAAAAGGCCATCAATAGAGCTGGAGCTCAAGTCAAGCTTAAAACGGGCCAAATAGATGCGTCTGCAGATTTAGAATTCGACTACCAAGAGAAACGCTACCGTGCTATGGAAAAGGCTTCATTGCGCCTCCATAAGGAGCTTCGGCAGTATAAGGACTCACTCCACACATTGACGAATGCACAGGCATCGCTATCGGACGTTCTTGCAGGTTTCTATGGTAAGGAAGAGAAAGATATATCCAAAGTCTATCAAAGCGCCATGAAAGAGCTAGTTACCTCGGGTATCGATGACTTGGAGCAGCCATATTTGCAGACGGTAGTGAACCCGATTGAGCGATTCAATTCGTACTACGTGGATGTCAACGAGGCCATAAAGAAGAGATCGCGTAAGAAACTCGATTATGATGCATTACAAACCAAACTCAAGAAGCTAACAGAGTCCACGAAGGAGGACCCATCGCGTGATTTGAAAATAAGAGACACGCAACAAGAACTAGAAGAAGCCGAGAAAATATACGCCGAACTCAATGGCCAGCTCAAAGATGAACTTCCCAAGTTGATCGAGATGCGGATTCCGTATTTGAACCCATCATTCGAGTCATTTGTGAAGATTCAATTGAGATACTTTAGCGAGAACCACTCCAAGCTCAACCAAGTCCAGAAGCAACTAGATGCACAAACGCGTGCTGACTTCATCTCAGGTAACCTCGAGAAGAAGATGGATCATGTTTTGGATAAGATTCGTGAGCTCAACGTGGCTCTTTAATTAGCTGACAACATGTATTTATTGCTGACGTCATAGGGTAGCTTGAGCCATGAACGAGAGCTTTAGTGCTACAAGCAAGATGAGCAAGGTGAGCAGAGATAAGCGAGTGTACATTTTACAGCAGGTGGACCGGAAACTGGCTGAGAAAATATATGATCAAGCATTCCCCATACTAACTATCTTGGGAAGCACTGTGCCGCAACCTTCTGCGAGTGAAGCTTCATTGTACACGAATCACATTGTTGATCTAGAATCGTCATAAGAGCAAGGGGAAAGGTAAACGAGTCCATTGGAAATTAACGCTGCCACCAGACAACATTAATTTTCTCGAGGAAAGTCGTACCTGAAACTCTTGTTCGATTTTTTCTTGACTCTCGCCGCACTAGCACTTTTTCACTATGGCGCGCATGATAAGGTGCCCAACATAAGCTACGCCTTGCACTACTTTAACGAGGTATTACATTCACTCTTCTTACTAAAGTCTCTGGATCTGACCCGCATGTTACGAAAAAGGATCTCCCAATGGAGAACCAAGTCGGAGGATGGAAGCCAACCGTTTTGTGCTTTCCCAGAGACGTTATGGCAATACTACTCAGACTCATTAGGGAGGAGTCAGTCACAACAGAATTCTTCGAATATACTCCCTGTGAATCCAAAAAAATATAGCTCAAGTTCACCACAAGTCACTCAAATCAAGAGCTTGTTTGCTCCTGAGGCCCAGCCGTCCACGAACCAAGTGATTGCTCTCCTCAAATCACCATTCACTCAAGGTGACATAGTCAAGACGTTTCACTTGATCAGGTTCTTCCATCTTAGTGATATGGGCTATTTCATTACCAATGAGGCATGCGATCGAAGTGGTGCCCCAATCGAGTTGGTTGGAGCTGAAAATTGGGAGAATGTCATGTGTTATCTTGACGCTCTACTATTTTCGATGTTTGCCAAGTTAGAGAGTTTCGAGCCGATTCTTTTCATTTCAAATCAGCATTCCAATCCTTTAGTCACACAACTTCTGGGTTTACTCAGATTATATGTCAGTTTATTGAGACTGGGTAACTTAATTACCACCGATATCACACAGCGAATATGTGAATGTCTCATGAAACTTGGCTTTACCGAAGCGCTCAGTCGTAAACAACAAGACGCTGCATCTGCCTTCGAATTTCTTACTGAGACGCTCTCCATGCCATTGTTGACCTTCCGGGTGGAGATTCAACATTCTGGAAAGCATGACGACGATGATACCAAGTACTCAAAAGAGCGTATTCTTTTCGTATCTGTACCTGAAGACGAGGGCGAAGAATTCATTAACGAAGAGGGGAAGGTGGAGATTAAACACAGCGAAGAAGACGGAAATCATCATATCCTCTTAGAAGAATGTCTCGAGCATTACTTCAACAACTCCATCTCTGTGAGGCGTGAGTTGCAAAGAAGAGCAACTTTAGATAGCACACGTAATCACCCAGGTGGTGGAGACGTGCCAGTTTTGAAGGAAGACCAGGAATGGACAATGCCTCGTGTGTTCACTGGAGGATCTTCTCTGTTGTCAATTGCTGGTAATCGTGAAGAGCCACGTACTTTTAGTGGAGAAGGGTCTCAGAAAGGGTCCCAAAGAGGGTCCAGAAGCGGCTCTCTCAGCAGTGCAATGATTAAACCAAGCCAGGTCCAGGTCCGTACAAGATCTTCAACGTTATCGATATGGTCTATTTCAAGCGTTGAATCGCAGCAGCCTAGAGAGGTGATTTTACCTGCTTGGATGTTATTACGTCTCCTTCCATTTTACACCGACGACAATGATGTCGATGGAGATCGTGAGAGCATTGCGAGAAACTCCAAAGAGTTTGCTAATCGCCGTCCAGTGTTGCCTATCTGCTTGAAAAGATACTCTTTTTCTACTGCTAACCAACTGGCCAGTAGATCCATGAAGAAAGTCATTATTCCTCCAGTGATCGATTTGCCTCAGTTCGTTGCTGATGACGTTGATCATACTGAAAACGTGGGAGGCTTCAAGTTAATCTTGGAAAGTGCAGTGTGCCACAGAGGAACATCCATTGAGTCGGGCCACTTTGTCTCTGCGGTAAGAAAGAATAACATGGCTGAGAATGAAACTCTAGATGAGTCGATCAATGCAGAATGGTACTTATACGATGACATGAAGAAGAAGAGAGTGGTGACAAAGACATTCAAGGAGATCTTCGACACTGAATGGCCATATATGTTATTCTACCGTTTGGTGCCTAATGATAACCCACTTCAGCCACCAGAGCAAATGATGTCTGGAACGTCAACTGCTACTGCAAGTCCTGTCGTTGCTCCAAAGGGATCCAAGGCAAAGTACTGGACTGAGGACACAACATTGAGTCCAATAATATCTAACACTGTGGAAAAGGAGAGCCTCACATCAGGCTCTGAGGCATCACAGAGGGTCCCAACCTTGCATTTAGATGGAGTCGTTACATCCAGCGTTCCAATCCCTGATTACCTTCCATCGAGTCTGAAGTTTGTGGACATCCGTAAGAGATATCTCTGGTATGTCACGGATAAGGACAAGAACTATTATAAGGAATCAGCCTGTGTTTCCAAGAGTGGAAGCCGTCATATGAGCATTAGTTTCACTCCTCAATTCCGTCGTAACAGTCAATGGAGTGATGTCTCCAATATTAGTGGACTTGCTCTTGATACACCACAACATCCTCAATTGCTTGACATTGATAAGGTTACAAAGAAGTTAGAATCGATTCAAGTCGATGAAAGTGATTTCCCCGAGCCATATTCGCCTCCATTACAAGCTCAGCGGATTTCTGAGGAGGTGGTTTCACCTGTCGCTTCTGAGAAGGGCTTTAGACTCCACAGCCACCGCAACCACGAGAAGGATTTGCCCATGTCTTCTTCAAAACTACACAAAAAGAGCAGATTAGACTACAAGAGGGAGAAATGTGTCATCACATAGACATATATGGGGAAATTTGTCATGTTAAACATTGAAAGGAAGCGGATATCTGTCATTACTTCCACCATTGAAAAAGGAGGAAGTTTTTCATTAATTAGACCATAGAATCATATGTGTTAATATACCTTTTGACTTATTCACAGTAGAAGATCTCGCCACTGCCACCTGCAACAACTACACCACTTGAATTAGTAGGATGTATGGCCAATCGAGATATGTTCTGTTCGCTGACCTTTATCTTCCGGATCATATGACCTGTCTTCCAATTCCAGAAAAAGACATATCCATGAATGTCTCCACTGCAGATGATGTTTCCATTTGGAGATATTCCAATCTCAATGCCATGTCCGGCTATGGTGTGACCTTGGAACAGCTTCTTCCTGTTGTATCTGAATTTTCCACTACCTTGAATGACATGAATTTGGTTCTCCATAGATTGCAACGCAATGAAGTTTTCAGTAGGATGAACTGCAGCATACGGAACAGAATGCTGAGTTGGGTCTGCAATGATCTTAGATGGAATATTGACCTGCCAGTCCCAGAACCTTATAGTTCTGTCATCCGAAGTAGACATGAGCTTTGTGTTTGAGTCAACGGCAGCTAAGAAATTAATAGCACCCAAATGGTGATCGTAGACCTGAATTGGTGTTTTATACTCGGGAAGCGATAAGTCGTAGTGCTCTATACGACGATTGAAAAGACCGACAACTATCTCATTCTCGTTGTTTGGATTGAAAATGACAGTGTTGGGGAATGCGTCCACATCAATTGTTCGAAGGATTTTACCGGTTTCTGTCTCCCAAAGCAAGACCTTCTTGTCGAATCCACAACTCAAGAACTGCGTGCCATCCGAGTTGAAGACCACATCCTTGACTGCTTGATTGTGGCCAAAGTACCCTCTTAGTAATTTTTGAGTAGACATATCCCATAGATATATTTTCGAATCATTTCCAGAAGAGAGAAGTAAGTGACCAGACTTCGGGAAGAGTCTTACTCGCGTCACGCCTTTATCGTGGCCCTTCAATGTGAACTTGACTTTCTTTGGCGGATTGAAGTCTGATGGAGTATTTTTGATTTCTGAAATCTTCATGAACGGCTCCTGAGCATACAATTCTGTGATTGCTTGATCATCTGTTCTAGTTTCAGGCTCATTGTGGGCCTCTGTAGGCACCTCAGTAGACTCAAGTTCACTAGCCTCCTCAACCTCAGACTCCAACTCACTTGAATCGCTTTTGGCCCACGGTCCCGCGTAGTCCATGCTTCCTGGATCCTGTTTCCCGAGTCTCTTTCTTTTTTTCTTTGATTGTCTCTTACTAGGTGTTTGTCTCTTTGTTGAGGCAGTTACCCCAGCTTTCGTCTCATCACCCTCAATATCTCGGCCCTTGTCCATAATCGAGCTCAATTTGGTTTTATCGTCTTGAACCTTTTTCTGAACAACCTCTTTCACTTCCTCTTCATCGCTAGACCCATAATCTCCTAGTAGCATAGTGTATTTAATCGACTGGTCAAGGCAGGTATAGCGCTTTGGTTTAGGCAGGTATAGAGATATGGTTTTCGCGATGCACCCAGATGGCCATCTCAACCGACTATTAACACCACAAGAAGCAATGAGCAAGAGAAGAGCCAACGAGGAAGAGTCTGATATTGATGTCAGTTCCACTGATGAATCTGATGTTGAAACTGGATCCAAGGAAGAGGAGATGGAGGAAATCATCGACGTTGACTTTGACTTCTTTAATTTGAACCCAAATGTCGATTTCCACGCCACTTCGACATTCCTTAAACAACTTTTTGGTGACGATAACCAGCTGTTCAAAATCTCTGAATTGGCTGATTTGATCTTGGCTGATAGCTCTGCTGGTTCCACCATCAAGGTTGACGGTGAGGAGAGTGATCCATTCGGTTTATTGACTGTTATCAATGCCACCGACAATGCCACCAAGCCTTGCGTCAAGCAAGTTATTGATTACGTTTTGCAAAAGACTAAGTCTCAAACTGAGTTCAACATGATCTTGTCGAAGTTGTTGACTCCAACCAAGACCACTAAGGACCAAACTAAGCAATTGAAGGTTGGTTTGATCATCAGTGAAAGAATGCTCAACATGCCAGTTGAGCTTGTTCCTCCAATGTATAAGATGTTCTTGGAAGAGATGGAGAATGCCGAGAACGCCCACGAGAAGTATGAGTTTGACTACTTCCTTATCATCTCTAAGATTTACAAGTTGGCTAATGCCAAGGTCGATGAAGAAGATGGACAGAAGGCTAAGAAGAAGAAGTCCACGGAAACTGAGCAATTCGACTATTTCCACTACGAGGACATTGTCTTGGAGGAGAACGCTTTGTACCACGGCTATTATTCATACACTAACGAGCTACAAGATTCCGACTCTAGAAGAGTCTTCACAGAGAATGGAATTGATCCAAAACTCAGTGTTATGTTGTTGGACAAGAAGGGTTTGGCCAAGTCTGTACCAGAGATGGAGGCAAAATTCCCTCCATATTGATTTATAGTAGATGGACAAAGTAAGGGCCTTAATTCGTAGAGATGTGTAATAACACTGACTTGTGTAAGTGTAATTTGATCCTCGGATTGATGAAACCAAAAAATTGAAGAATCACGACGACCCATTTTTTTTTTTTTTTTATCATTCTTTCTACTTTTATCATTATTATTATTGTTGTGGTGAAAATTACACGCAGACGATATACTTGTCACTACTCTGAAACCGGGTAGACAATCTCACTTTTCCTATAGATTTGGCTAATTAGTGAAGATTACACTTACAATCAATTGGCCGGAAAAAACAGTCAAGACTGCTAAAAAAATTCTAACGATGGATTTGAAGACTCAAAATACTGTTTAATAGGAAAAAGCAAAAAATTCCAAAAAACTCCCCAATCTCCCATATGTTACACAGATATATGCTCACATCAAATTCTCACTATAACTAGTGAGAGTCTCCACATACTTAATGCAACAGGGTCCAGGTAACACACCATCGCACAAAATTTCATGAAAATTCTACTTTTGCAAAATTCACGAATTCACTACAATATTCTATTTCCATATTCACTTTTCCAAAAAATTCATCACCTCCCTCCAGATCACCCTGATGCCTGGTACTACCCAAGGTGCGGTATGCACACGACATGAAAATTTTGCGTACGGAAAAGGTGCAAAGCTCCATACTATCAACTAGATAAAGGCACCAACATGGCTCCAGCACATAAAAACCAGGCTTTCCGCCCGGAGAACGTTTTGAAGCGTGCCGAAGATCTTATTGGCGTTGACCAGAGAGAGGCCGCCCTCGAGACTTTGTATGAATACATCACCTCCAAGAGAATCCGTTACTTGCAAGTTGAGGACTTGGAGCCTATTGCATTGTTGCTCATTGAGTTGGCCGTCGACTTGAGAAAGGGTAAGTTGGCCAAGGATGCTTTGCACCAATATAAGAAGAACGTTCAGTTGTCTGAGAACGGTTTGGAGTCCGTCCAAGTTGTTGTCAGAAAGTTCACCGAGTTGGCTGAGAAGAAGTTGGACGAGGCTCAAGCTAAGGCTGAGATCAAGATCGATCAAGACGAGGAAGACGACTTGGAGGGTGCTCAAACCCCAGAGACCATCTTGTTGTCTGCTGTGTCCAACACCGACTCCGCTGACAGAACCGAGAGAGAGTTGGTTACTCCATGGTTGAGATTCTTGTGGGAGGCCTTGAGAGCCGTCTTGGATATCTTGAGAAACAACTCCAAGTTGGAAGTCACATACTCTGCCATCGTCAGTCAAGCTTTCCAATTCTGTTTGAAGTTCAACAGAAAGGCTGAGTTCAGAAGATTGTGTGAGCTTTTGAGAGCACACATGCAATCTGTTACTACTCAAGTTCCAGTCAAGACCCCAGGTGCCAACCTTAATGCCGTCGACTTGTCTGACTCTGAGACCGTCCAACGTTACTTGGAGCAACGTTTTGCTCAATTGAACATCTCCGTTAAGTTGGAGTTGTGGCAAGAGTCTTTCCGTTCCGTCGATGACGTCCACACCTTGATCACCGCCTCCAAGAAGACTCCAAAGCCAGTCATGATGGCTAACTACTACGAGAACTTGGCCAGAATCTTTGCTGTCTCCGACAACACTTTGTTCCACGCTGCTGCTTGGAACAAGTTCTTCAACTTGTTCTCTCAATCTCCAAACGCTACCGATGCTGAGTTGAACCACTACGCCTCTGTTCTCGTTTTGTCTACTTTGGCTATCCCAACCAAGTCTTTGAACGTTAACGAGACCGTTGTTGACGACCAAAAGGCCAAGAACGCCAAGTTGACCTCCTTGTTGAACTTGAACCAAGTCCCAACCAGAGAGAGCTTGATCTCTTCTATTGTCAACAGATCCATCTTGAAGTTCGTTGACCCAGCCGTCAAGGAGTTGTTCGAGATCATGAGCGACTTCCAATTCCACCCATTGACCGCTAAGGAAAAGGTTGCCAAGGTCTTCAAGATCATCAAGGATGACAAGGCCTACAACAAGTACATTCCAATCTTGACCGAGGTTGTCTTGATCAGATCTTTCCAACAAGTTTCTCAAATCTACGAGGCTGTTAAGTTGGACTTCTTGGTTGCCTTGGGTATCATCGAGGGTACTGAGTACACTTTGACCCCATTGGAGGTTGAGGACTTGATTGTCAGCTCCGTCAAGAAGGGTCATTTGTCTTTGACCATCGACCACGAGTCTCAAGTTGTCACCTTCAAGTCTAACCCATTCGAGGACTCTTTCACCGACTCCTTGTCTTCTAAGTTGCAAGCTTCCCCAGCTGAGTTGGTCAGAACCCAATTGTCTAAGTTGGCTCAAGTCTTGGCCAGCTCCTACAAGATCATCGACCCACAAGCTGAGGCTCGTCAAAAGCAAAGACGTGAGGCTGCCCTTCAAAACGCTGTCGCTGACTTCGCCAGAGAGCAACAAGAGATCGCCGAGCGTGTCCAAATCTTGGAAGAGCGTAAGAAGATCGCTGAGAAGCTTAAGCGTGAGCAAGAGGAGGCTGCCGCCAAGGCCAGACAAGAGAAGTTGGTCGCTGAGCAATTGGCTGAGCAAGAGAGATTGGCCCAAGAACAAGAGAGAAAGAACAGAGAGAGATTGGAGAGAGAGAAGAAGGCCATCATCGAGAAGGACAAGAGAAAGATTGCCGAGGAGATTAACGCTAAGGGTATTATCAAGATTGACTTGGACAACTTGGAGAACTTGGATACCGACAAGTTGCGTGCTATGCAAATCGAGCAATTGAACAAGGACAAGAAGGAGTTGGACGAGAAGATGAAGGTTGTCTTCAAGAAGGCCGACCACACTGAGAGAGCCTTGAGAAAGTACGAGTTGACCCTCTTGGCTGCTGACTCCGAGGCTCAAAAGGACAGAGATGTCAAGGCTTACGAGGAGCTTAAGCAAAGCAGAATCGAGAAGGCCAAGAAGGAGTTCACCTCCGCCACTGCATTGAAGGAGCGTTTGAGTCACTTGCTTCCAGACTACGAGGTCTACAGAAAGAAGATTGACGAGCAAAACGCTACCAAGATTGCCGAGATGAAGGACAGAGCTAGACAAGCCTTGGAGAGAGCTAAGCAAGACCGTATCGAGCAAGTTAAGGCTCAACGTCTCGAAGAGTTGAAGCTCCAAAAGGAGAAGGAGAGAATCGTCGCCCAAGAGAACGCCAAGAAGCAAGCTAGAGAAGCTGAGATGGCTAAGTTCAAGGAGGAGATGAGATTGCAAAAGGAGAAGGACGCCGAGTTGGCCCGTAAGAGAGCCGAGATGGAGGCCGAGCTCGCAGCCAGAAGAGGTGCTGCACCACCAACCCGAAGACCAGCTCCAGCTGCTTCTGCCCCAACCCCAGCTGCTCCAACTCCAGCAGCTGCCCCAGCCTCTGACAAGCCAATGACCTTCGCTGAGAAGATGAGATTGAAGAGAGCCGGTCTTCTTAAGGAGTAAATAATTTCTGTTCCATAGAATACGCATTTCACAGTTACCTGTATATGTAGAGCATAAGAATTGCTACGAACTAGCATCTTTTTCCCCACAACATGATCACAGTTATCGGTTCACTCAATTACGATCTTGTTACATATACTGACAAAGTTCCAGAAGGCGGAGAAACCTTCCAGGCCAATGCATTCGAGAACCATCTTGGTGGAAAGGGCCTAAATGAGGCATTAGCCTGTGCCAGATTATCAGAGAATGGCAAGGTCAGAATGGTGGGTAATGTTGGAGCAGACTCATTCGGAAAGGAGCTCAAACAGGCATTGGTTGATGCTAAAGTGGATACAACCCATATAAGCACATTGGAGAACCAATCATCTGGAGTTGCTGTGATTCTTGTGGAGACCTCAGGTGAGAACCGGATCTTAATCACAGCAGGAGCAAATGGAGAGTTGAAGCCCAGTGAGGCTGATTATGAGGAGATCTTCCAAGAGTCGACCAAAGAGAACGATTTCGTCATTCTACAAAACGAGTATCCCCACACTGTTCAGCTGATTGAGTGGATCAAGACGAACCGTCCCCACATCAATATAGCTTACAATCCTTCGCCTTATAAGAAGGAATTGATCACCACAGAGCTTTTGTCGAAGATCGATTTACTTATCGTCAATGAAGGTGAAGCTCTTGACGTTGCATCTAGCGTTCTTGACAAGGACGAACTAGCCCATTTCGCTGACTCTGATGGAGTTGAGAACTTCAGCAAACTTGCTGCCAAGTTGCAAGCCATGATCAACCAGGAGAATATCAGCACTATAGTCATTACCATGGGAAGTCGAGGATCGATCTATTCGACGAAAACCATTCCACCTCAATTCGAAAAGTCCAGAAAGGTGGAAAAAGTCATAGATACCACTGGAGCTGGAGATACCTTCTTTGGTGGAGTTGTTCTGCAGCTCAGTCAAGGCAAAGATGTAGCTTCAGCAATTGCATTCGCCACAACGGCAAGCAGTCTTGCCATTCAAAAGAAGGGAGCAGCTGAAGGTATACCCTTCTACAAGGAAGTTCAGTCGCAAATGGTATAATAGGGCATTATGTAAAGTTCTTATCTAATAGTTCTATACTACATTAATCAAGCTCTCTTGCGGAGTCCCTCAGGAGCAGGGGAGTTGGAAGTTCCAGAGACGTGGACGTACTCGTTAACTTGAGCAGCGAAACCACTGACAGACTTAACTCTTCTGGACTTTCTGGTGGTCTTTCTTCTGTAAACCTCAATGTAGAAGGCAATAAATAAGACAAGGTAAGAAGACAAGATACCGCATCCGGAGTAAGCAGCCAACATGGTACCAGCACAGTCTCCACAGACAGGCAAGACATCTAGGTACTCAGAGAAGTGAGTGTAGACAATCTTTTGGTAAGTAGCGAAGTAAACGAAACCCAAGTCCAAAACGAATTGAATGATTTGGAATCTGGTGACCCACTCCTTCCACCAAACTCTGATACCTCTTGCAGCCAAGAAGTAGTACCAGTACATGACGACGTGAACACCTAAGTTCAAGGAAATTGGGACCCAAGAAATAGGAGTCAAACCAATCAACTGAGTGTAACACAAGAGAGCAGTAGCACCGTGGTGGTAGGTGTGCAAGAAAGTCAACTTCTTTTGCTTAACAACCAAGAACAAAGTGTCGACAAACTCACAGAATTTAGTCAAGTAGTTCAAGTAGTACAAAGTGACCATCTTTTGGGTCCAAGCGTCAGGGTTGCAAATGGCGTAAAACACACCGTGTTGGTAGATCATTGGGATGAGCTGCTCCAACATCAAAGTCAACAAAGTCAACGAGAGAGTGGTAAGAACCAAGTTGTGGATTTGGAACAAGCCGTTCAAGACAAATGGCTTGATTTGGTACTTCTTGAAAATGTAGTCACCACCGAAGATCACAATGTAGTAAACGCAAATGGCAGCGGCCACTGGTGGGAAAGTACTGAAGAAGGTTTCACCGGGAACAAAGTTGAATTCGGATGGGATGAAACGGCCGCCGGTGACTTGAGTCACGGCGAAGTCGAAGTAGGACCATAAGTCAAACACGAACGGGCGTTCGATGGAGTAAGCGAAGGACATCTTTGTATTATAAGGTGAGCTTAAGGAAGAAAACTACTCGGGTTGTGATGGACGAGAAAGCGTATATATAGGGCACGGTCAGAATATTGAGGAGAAGGTGTGCAGGCCGCAGAGAAGAAACGGCGCAAAAAAATGTCTAAAGGTCAATAGGGGAATGACACCACTAAGAAGAGAGGTGAATGTAAGAAGGTTAGGATTGCTGAAGTTAAGGTGATTGTGAGAGTTTGATCAGATATGCTGAAAACCCAAATTTCATAGATTTAAATCGAAAAATACGTCGGTAACCTCAAGCTCATGCTTTCCAGAAATGTCGTG
Organism: [Candida] citri; assembly: GCA_030571295.1. NCBI lineage: Eukaryota > Fungi > Ascomycota > Pichiomycetes > Serinales > Metschnikowiaceae > [Candida] citri. Next base: position 562,558 of record JAJLXN010000006.1, on the reverse strand, counting down.
GTGGCTTCAGTGTTTATGTTTACGGAGCCAATACTATAGATTTACCGCGCGCCGCGGATGACATTTTACTGCGGAGACGATGACTGCTTGTGATAGTCGCGGTGACAGGGTGCGAAATTTGGGGCCATAGTCATTTGAGTCACTGAAAAAAGTTGAAATTTTGGGTAAAAAAATGTAAATGTTGATAAGTACCGAAAAATTTGCCAATTACAAGTTGTGTTGCCTGGCGCATCGAACTTTCATTATCTGCTTCCGAGTACATCCGCTGTTTTGCGGAGTTGCTGACATTTCTCGGAGCTATCATGGAGGCTCGCTCGCTGGCTTTGGGACACATCGGGCCAAAATTAAAGTCCGCTCGACCCAACCACTGGCACGCTAAGCCCAAAGAATACGTCACGAACATACACATTTAAGTGTATTCCACGGGTAAAATAAACGGAATTGTGGCCTTCCGATAAACCGGAATTGACTAAAAATACAAATTCACTAAAAAAATATCCCTTGTTAGTCAATTCCGTGTCTTCTTGTCTTGTCCTCTCCTACACCTCATCTTCCGCACTGGCTTAATCTTGGTCGCAGTATTACCTCCAGCCATACTGGCCCCACTACATCATGTCATTAATACCTCTCCCACCATCACTTATACCTTTCCTCGATGACTACCTTCCTAAACCATCACAAAATCGTCCATTTGTCACTCTAACATGGGCTCAATCGTTAGACTCTCGCATCGCTGCCCAGCCTGGGGTCCAAACCAAGATCTCTCATCTAGAGACTAAGACTATGACCCATTACCTTCGAGCCAACCACGATGCTATCCTTGTTGGAATTGGCACTGTTATAGCTGATGATCCAAAACTCAATTGCAGATACAACGACAAAAAAATCAGACCTGTGGTGATCGATCCTCATGGAAAATGGCAATATAGCAAGTCTACATTATACACCATCTGTGGAAAGAACGAAGGCTTGGCTCCATTCATTATCATTGACAATAGCACAAATTACCTGAAAGAAGAAAGAAATGCAGTTGAACAACAAGGAGGAAAGGTCTTAGCCGTTGATTTTGCACCCACCAGAAGTGAAAATTGGGCTTCCATACTAGAGGCATTGCATAAGGAGAACATCAAGTCAGTGATGATTGAAGGTGGAGCAGTTGTGATAAACGATCTCTTAAGAAGCAAATTGGTCGATAGTATCGTTATAACGATTGGACCAGTCTTCCTAGGTGAAAATGGTGTCCAAGTCAGTCCTGCCTCTCAAGTCGAACTCACTGATGTGAAATGGTGGACCGGAGTAAGAGACAGCGTCATGGCAGCCAGAGCTGACCATCTACAGTAAAAATCAATTGATAATTTTTATATTTTTCCAACAAATGCTATATTACAACCGACTCCTTACAAGCAGATTCTGTAAGAGGCGTAACGACCCGAAGTCTCGGATCTTCTGATGATCTTGACAACATCACCCCTCTTCAAACCCAAGTAACGAGCAACTGGGTCCTCTCTCTGTATTCTGGGTAATTGAGACTCCTTCAATCTGTATCTGTCCAACAATTCCTTCTTCTCAACCTTGGACAATCTAATATGTTTTGGAACCAACTCGTGGTGAGTGATGTTGACAATCAAGTCGCTCTCCTGGAACACCTCGATAGTGGCTGGCGACACAGTTGGAATCAACTTGTTGGCGCTAGGTGTGATGGATGTTTGGTAGATGAAAATACCAGTGCTGAAGTTCTTTTCACTGATGTGGATGCAGAAGTTTCTCATGGTCTTAATACCAACAGATGCCTCATCACAGAACTCAACCCACAAAGAACCCATCTCAGGGAACTTCTCGGCGGCCTCGGCAGTTGGTTGTGCTTGGAAACACATCAATTTTCTTTGTGGTTCTCCCATGGGACAGATCTTGCCCTTGAACTCGTCCAAAGTCATGTTGACCTCCTCATCGGTGATGTAGTAACCCTTGTCTCTGACCATCTCCTTGACGGTTCTGAAACTTCTCCATAAACGAGAAGTGGCTCTTTCGGCGTCCTCCATTTGATGATTATTTGGTTGTGTTGTTCCCGCTGGCAGATAATGGGTTCTTGTGCAGAGTTCGCTCATCACAAAAATTTACTGGGTGCGGCACGCACTACATAGTGAAGACGTACATAAATCTATGGGTCGAATCTACGACGGAACCGCAATTCGATGTCGGTGCTGGATTTCCAGATTTTCGTTTTGATCGTCTGGAGTGTCATTTTCGGGTCGAGTTCTTGTCCCTTGCACTCTAGCACCAACCATTCCGTGGGTGGCTTCTTATCCTTCATTTCACTAGTGCGGGAGTCGAACTTCTCTGTGAGGTAGAATAGAATTTTTTGCACCCGTAGCATGTTCTGTGAGGTAAGTTTGATGGAGCTTTCCAAGACAGGCAACTTTTTGATTTTCTTTTGCACTTTACCGCCGATCTTCTTTGTGGCTGGTAACAACAGGTAGTCAACCTCGTAAAGCTGGAATGCAATCTTAGGCAGCTCCTTTTGTGGGAACTCATCATAGAGCAATGGTGCACCGATCCATCTTGGGAGGTTATATCTGAGCTTTTCGACCAATTGACCCTTGACAGAGCCTGTTGGTGCCGGATACTGTAAAGCATTGAGCTCTCCAAGCTGGAAACTGCACACTTCTCTGTAATTACCAAGTTCGTGTGAGTTCTCGAAGATGATGATAAGAAGATCCGAGGGGAGTCTCTTTGAGGCAATGAGAGGTCTGAACTGGTCACTATCGTCCCTTTTAGATCTGTATTCTGGGTTGTTGGTGTACAATTTGATGGAAGAGTCCACCAACTTCTTCTGACCTTGAACATTGTACTTCTCCAAATAAACCTGCTTCTTGAACAGGAGCAACTTAGCAATAGAGTTATCCGGCGCTTGAGTAATTTGTTCCAGTTCTGCGAAAGAATCATTAGTTTCATTGGCCAAATCGCTCATGTTACTAGCAATCGAGACGCTAGGACTTCTGCGGAATGAACTATCTTGAGCCGTGGCCCTGGATGACTTTCTAACAAATAGTCTCTTTCTGAAACTCGAGTCCTCTGTACTGGCCAATGACTGGGAGTCAGCGTCATTAGCGCCTCGAAGTTTGATCTTTGCATTCTTCAATTCCTCTCTTACTTTATTGTCCGCAGCCCACTCATAAAGTGAATAGTTTTGGAAAATGGAATGAAGGAATATTCTTGCAATCAAGAGTCTTTCATCAGGATTCGTTTTAATGTTCGTTGACTGTGATACACCACTGTCAGGATGAGCCATGGCTAGATATGGGTAGTCAGCGATAAGCTCATCGTAGTAAATCTCCACATTGGAGATAGAAGATTCACTCAAACTCACCATGAGCTTTCCAGATTTGATCTCAACCTCACACCAGTTGTTGAGCGTGTCCATTGTTTGGTGATCTTGGAAGATCTGGTCGAACTCTTTGGTTCTCTCCTTCATGTCATCCTCGGAAAGTGGCCAACGGTTGTTAGGACATGGAAATAGCTTAATTTCTTTGCAAATAAAAACATCCCAGATGGAGATATCTCCATTGAGATAAAGCGTAAGGATACGACGCTTGTTATTGAACATTCTCTTTTGGATGATGGATTTTGGAGTCACATGGAACTTTTGGAATGGCTTTCTGTTGTAAGGAATTGTCAAGATCAAGTCAGCAGGAATTGGATTGAGGAGAATCTCCACAGGAGTCTCATCCACCACTTGCTTACTGTCAGGGTCTATAGCCATACCATCTGGCGACACACCTTCCTTGTAAGCATTAACAAACTCAAGTGAAGGACCACCAGCGGTGTTTAAGAACATCGAGATGCATTCAGCTGCTGTTTCTGAAGCTTCATCGTCGTGATTATTACCATGGATGGAGAAATTTGTACCTGAAAAGGATGAATGGATGTCCAAGTTTGCAGTGTCCATTGACAAATGACTGACAATATCATAGAAGTCGGAATTCAAGTCGGACTGGTCGGCAGGTGTTCCCTCCAAACCCAGAGATAACTCGTCATCAACCAGATTCTCGATAGTATGGGTATAATCCACACATGTTCTCCAGTATTGATATTCTGAAAGCAAGTTCGTTTTAGGAATGTAGTAACGGTCAAGAGACCCGTATGTGGAAGCAAATAAGGAGTTCTCGCCCTCCACACAAAGTGAAACGATTGGAGAGTCGCTCTTGGCAACTAAAGTACAAAGACCAAGCTTTTCGTCGATAAAAGCCAGGTCAGAAGAAGTGAATGCGGCAGTAGGTAAGTCGTCTTCGTCATGAAGATGTGAGTGGCCAGAAAGGTAACGTAAATCTGTCTTGATGATGTTTCCGGCCTTATCTCCAGAGTAGAAAACTCCGAAATCACGAATGACAGAGTCAGAACCAGACGACAGACTCGTACTTAAACTCCAAACTGCGTCATCGTGTGCTTCAAGATTCTTATAAACCTTGAAGTTACGCATGTCCCAAAGTTTGACCGTTGTATCCGACGAACCACTCAATATGAAGTCACTGTTCATCAAGAGACATCTAACATTGTCTTGGTGACCCACTAGTCTTCTGATAAGGTTCGAACTGCCCTCAGAGGAGACTCTTCTATCGTAAATGTTGATGGTGTTATTAGGTCCACCTGTCGAAATCAAGTTGGAGTGATTATTCGAGAGGGCATAGATGGAGTTCGGTAAGTGGGGACTGGCACTAGAGTTTTGGAAGTCCTGAATTGGCTTCAAAGTGGCCAAGTCCCAAATGACAACCGTGCCGTCTAAACCACCACTTACAACCAAGTTCTGTGGGGCTATGGAGGAAAGTTTCTTGACATAATCAGTATGGACATTCTGAAACTTCATGACGTCGCTTTCGTCACTCTCTAAATCTAGCAATTTCAACGAAAGGTCCGCCAGCGCCGTAATGAGATGGCGATCATTGTTAACCAAACGAATGTCGTTGATCCAATCAAAGTGGACATTGTAATTTCGGAGGGAGGAAGCATCATAACTTGATGTTGGGTTCTCATGTTGAAGAGGGTTTGATGAAATGGCGGTTTCTAGCCTTAAAAGCTTCTCGTCGTAATGCTGTATGGAATCCAGCACGCCGTTTCCAGAGCCGAACTCGAATGGGCTCTCTGGAGTCTGAATATTAGGGTTCCATGCTTTAACTAGTCCGTCCCGACCAGCGGTATAGAGATGGCCCCTTTTGGAGCTGTATTGCATGGCATTGATGGGCAAAATGTGATTTTCATTGGCGCTGCTGATTCCCAACACATAGGAAAAGTCTTTTTTGACTCTTGCCATGCCTTTGGTGGATTAGTTGGGATAAGATAAGTTGGTGCCCAACGGCAATGGCACTACGGAGCCAAAGTGCGCGCTAGTATACCGATCTATGTGGGGCAGAACAAGCCACCAATCAATGAGAAAGGATAGATAAAGGAAAAAAATAATTCTGAAGGTAGTTTATTTCGGAAATGACCCTTTCTGAGTCAAAATATATTGAAAAAAATGAACTTTTATGGTTGCATTTGGCCAAACTTTGTGGTGGTGGCTGCGGAGACTTTGCGAGGGACTGGAATTTATGGAATAATTGAGTCTCACAATTCCGACGCACCACTTTTTGGAACAATAGAAGATCATTTTGGGTTAAAAATGGTGCTCATAAGCCGTACGTAAGTGCCACGATTCGGGAAAGTCGAGGAAATTTTGACACATTCTTGGAGATTCAACATCATTGAATATGGGAATTTCCTTAGGTTTCGTAACTATTGGAGCCGCACGTATGGAGGGGAAGCGTGGGTGGGGCGGAAATTCATTAGACCGACGCATTGAAGGAGACGATCTTTGTCATTTGATCTGATAAAATAAGAAGATTATGGAATGAGAGGAGATGGTAGGCCTTAAAATTGGTCTATTTGAATCGTAATATTACTTTGGTAGACTTTGGGGACTTTTGCTCCTTTTGATGCACCTCCTGCTATTCCCCTATTCTGGAACCTTCAGACTATTTAAGCAAGTGGGGGTATGCTTTTGGAAGGTGAATTATTTGTGTTGTGATGAATAGAAATTCTCTTTTTTGTACTTCAAGAGGCTATTTCGCCCATAGATCATGTTATCGAGATGGCGGGTGCTTCTCTGATTGGTTCGAACTGCGGAGCTTGTGAGTGAACTGGTTCTGCTGAGTAGTCCATCAATTTTGGTCATAATACTGTCATTACCACGGCGAGCCCAACGGAATACTTCATTTGCTCATAATTTTGATGGGTAACGTCTCTTTTAGTGTGTTGATAGCTTCGACTGATGGTCTTACTGGGAGAAGCAAAGTGACCAACGAGTTTCCCTTATTTATGACACTTTGACTCACTCCGAATCTCCAAATCAACGCTCTTCATCAGGAAATCAATCATTCTTATCTGAAAATTCCTCTTCCCCCGGCTTCATCACGTCTTCTTGAGCGTCTTCTCGTACTCTTTCAATGCAGCTGTAAGGACCTCGTTCTTTCTTGTCACCATGTAAAGATCCGAATCGTTAATTGCCAAACGTCCAGCGTGATCAGCAAACAACTCCAAGTCCTCACCAAGATCAATTAGCTGATTATAGACGAGCTCAACTAACGATGCCACGAACGATGGACTAGCAGTAACTCCCAACTCTTTTGTTTGGTCTTCGACCATTTTGGCGACATTTAAATAAATCGACGCCTTGATTCGACTAGCCATATCATTTTCCATTTTGAGAATGACGTTGATTTGGCCTGTTTGACTGTTCACCAGGTGGTGCAGCCTTCAGAGCCCTAAGGCCCGAGTAACGCGACTTGGTGTTTTGGTTCCGGCATGGACCAGCCAGCACCGGGTATCAGAGAGGGTCAGTAAAACGGTGAAAATTGCTCGAAACCAATTTTTTAAAATTGATAAATGTTATCATAGACGCGTCAAAATCACAATGAGCTTTTTAAAAAGAAAAAATCTCCTCTGTGGACCAAAATACTCGGCCCTTCTCAAATTCCTGCTCGCCCTAGAATTCCTAAAATTCCCGTTACTCAGGGAACGAAACGCGAATAATTACACTTCCTCATTGGGGCTAATGGAACGCGGTAACACAGGCACTAGACATGTCTTAATCTACAACCGGCTAATTTTATGTGATCTTTTCCTTTTCTTTTCCTTTAACTCTTTTCATCTTTACATTCTTTTTACATCACTTTCGTTTTACAAACTCCATACATTCAGACAACTCGTTCTGATCATCATTCATTCATTGCATTCCACCAGAAATTCACTCTTAGCATTCCATCACTATGATTTCACCAAGAAAGAGAACATGCAGCTCAGCATTGCCTGAAGGTAAAAGAAAACCACTCCAGTCTGTGTCCAACATGTTGGCCCAGTTGGCTTCTCCACCTACAAGTCCAGAAAAGAAGTCTGTCGTCGATATCTCAGCTCAAATCTGTGGTAAAGGCAGAAACCTTCAATTGGCACCACAATCGGTTTACTCTAGGGCCAAAAAGTTGTTCCAAAGAGGCTCAAAGAACACAGACTCCGATAGTCTCGTGGGAAGAGAGACAGAGGCTGCTGCATTGGTGAAGTTTCTCGAGACTAGCATCACTGAGAAGAAGTGTAGCAGTTTATACATCTCTGGACCACCAGGTACGGGAAAAACAGCACAAGTGAATGTTACATTGGATAAGTTGTGTCAAAACGAATCAGGAAACGCGTACAACGTGTTTGGTTCGCGTGTTCTGGTCATGAGAGTCAACTGTATGGCCATCTCTAGACCTGAGAACATCTTTCATGAGATCTACACATTCTTGACCGGAACTCCATCTGGAAGAAAGAAGACATTTGATGACTTATATGAGCACCTTTGTGAAGCTCAAAACGTCGATTCTTTGGTTCTTATTCTCGATGAAATGGACTATCTCATCACCAAAGACCAACAGGTTCTTTTCCAGTTATTTCACTGTGCTTCGCACCAAAAGAGCTCTACACTCAAGACGAAATTGGTCCTTGTTGGTATTTCCAACGCTTTGGACCTCACAGATAAGTTTTTGCCTCGTCTTCGTACCAATGGTTTCAACCCAGAGTCTTTACAATTTATGCCATATACTGGTGACCAAATCAAGCAAGTCATCATGAGCAAAGTCAAGTCATTGACAGAAGAAGATAAGGAAAACAGCATTAGAGGTCCTCTTCCACTTATGCACCCAGCTGCCATTCAATTGTGCTGCAAGAAATGTGCTGCAGTGACTGGAGACCTCAGAAAGGCATTCGATATCTGCTACAAGAGTATTGAGCTTGTAGAAAGACAAGCCAAAGAAAAGCCAAACTTCAATGAGTTGACAATGGAAACCGCTCCAAAAGTATTAATCAGTCATGTTGCCACTGTGTGTGCATCGACTTTTGGAGACAACTCATTGGCCAAAATCAACAACCTCAACTTGCTCCAAAAAGCAGTGCTTTGTTGTCTTTTCAACCTGGAGAAGAACTCGACAACAAACGGCATTACCGTGAATGAACTTTACGAGTATTATTGTAAGCATACAGTGGAGATCATGGACCACTTTTTGGGACGTCTTAAGAAAGGTGAGTTTCTAGAGATTATCAGTGCACTTGAGGCTACTTCCACTATAGTGCTCACCACAAGATCTAAGACATTTACTACACATGTTGACAATGGTAACAAGGCTGTTCGTTCTAACGTTGCATTCAGCGATATGCTGAAGGCCATTGAGGATATTGGAATCTTGAGAAAGATTCTTAATGGAGAAACTTGAGATTTTTGGCATAATTAATAACTGGGTCCATGGGCTTGACTGGGGTATAGTCGCACCATACAAAATGTATCAATATAGGAAAGAAATGCATGCATAAATTGGGAAACTTTAGAGGAACTTCAATGAGTAGGATAATGGGATGGAATTCTATGTGGCTCTTGAGTAAGTGGCTATGTTAATCTTGTAAAAAATTGTTTAGTCAGCCATGGAAACAGGCCACTGTGATTATAGTCAATGTACTGCACAGCAACCACGAACCACCCCTACCAAACCAGGTCCAACCACGTCAATTTGAAAGAAAGAAACTATAAATTAGATCAAAGAAGATATCTTCATTCCAAAAAACTAATTTTCTCATTCTCTAAACCTCAATTTCCACGGGAAACCTCCCTGCTGGCTGAACGTCACGTGACCGTGCTAGCACCAGGACTAACCCCAAAGTGTGCAAACCATAAAAATCTCTTCCTAGGATATTCATTTTAATCGCCAAAGAGGTCAATCTTTCCCACATAATCAATCATTTTCTATCGTTGCAATTGGCACTTCAACAGGGCAAGCACTTTTTCTCCTCAGAAGCCTCCAAATCTGGACGACACTCAGCAGTCTCCTACAACAGCATCAGCGGCAAAATATAAACATATTTATTCAAATTCCCAATAACAATGTCTGGCTCCCGAGGTGGGCCTCCTCCCGGACGATATGGGGGAGACCACGATTATGGGAAACGCAGAAAAAACTTCTATGCGTCGTCAACAAGGCGAGATTTTAAGAGTTCGCTGAGCCAGGGAGCTTCGCCAACTTCTGGCCCAGGATCGTCTCTGCTATCACAAACGAAGCCGCCACTACGCTCAGAGAAAAGCTCACCGGGCGACTACAACAGCCGTCCCAGATTCCGGGACTCTTCTCTGAGTTCTCTGTCAATACCGACTGGTAACTCCAGACCTAATACCTACATGAAAGATGCCCGCTACGGCGGCCACAACAAGCAATATAATTCATATTCCGGCTACTACCAAGAACGCAGTGGATCCGGAGCGTATGGCTCTTTCAATGGCAGCAAACGTGAGGATTACGTTGCGTATCCAACATCTCGAGATTCCACGGCACGAGACATGGTAACCAACTCAAACCAGCGAGGAGACAATCCTCTGTACAATCGAGATTCTTGGCGTTCCGAGCGGCCCAAGCTCGACTCGTTTGGTTCGTCAAAACTGTACTCATCCGGTCGTTTCAATCCTAATAATATCCCAGTCAATGTGCGAGGGCGCCCCAATGGTGTGGGCTCATCCGTGCAATCAGATTATAAGAAATATGATCTGTATAATAACGACGAGGGATACAACAATCGCAGAAAATCTTCTTATGGAATGTCGAGATCCGACAAGCCAAGTCGTTTCTCTTTAACTGGTTCCACTGGGCGTGCTCCTTCTGCCAAAGAGAGAATCCGCAGTTCAGGTTTAACAAATAGTGTTGGAACTCCAAAAAGGAGCGACTCGTATTATCCTTCGAAACAGCCCTCGGGCTCTGGAAATCGATACGTGGACCGGTACTCCAAACCGCGTTCTGACCATGAGTTTTCTCCCGAACAAGCCGACTACGACTACGAAAAATCAACTGAAGATGACAAGAATTCAGAGGAAACTTCAGGCCGGTACTCATACAATTCAAGAGATGGATACCAGGACTACGATAGCCGTGATAACTCCCTTAATATGGATCAAGACAGAGAAGATGAGGAAATGGAAGATGAAGAGGATGACAGAGATGATGGTGATCATGATGACATGGACGAGGACGATGAAGATGATGGTGAAGATGAGGAAGAAGCAGACGATCACGAAGAAGAACTTCAAGAGCCAAAGCAGTCCTCAGACCATGTCATGGAAGACAACGATGACAAAGAAGATGAGGCCAATGTCCCAGAAGAACACCAATCACCTGTGAAATACGAAAGCTCCACAACTCAAACTCAGCAAGATTCACCACAAAAGAAAGAGTATCAGCAGGCTGTCCAGCTTGACCTCGATGAAGCGTTGGACTATCCTGAAGGTTGTAATTTCCCACTTCAAGAACTTGAAAGCAAACTCATCAACATGAAAGATGAATATGAACAAGCTGTTGCAGAGAACAGAACCGATTCTTTCCTGAAGTTTTCCGTTTCACAACCTATTGCCAATCTTTCCGACTATCCATTTTACAAGTCAAACCTTGCTCAATTCTCGAGAACTTTCACTGCTCATTCCGATATTTTGAAGCAGCAGAACAACAAGATCAAAAAGAAGCGTCTTTCTCTCTGGGTCGAGTATGATAAACTCAGAAAGGACAACGACAACAAGCGTCAATTCCTCGAGGAACAGCTTCATGTATTGCATCCACCTGAAGATGAGGCGAGAAGAGAACTTGAGTCAATTGATATCAGAGCCAAGAACATCGAGCCAACGAGTGAACCTTCCTTTGCGACTTCTGATTCTCCCGTTCAAGGCGGTAGACGTGGCAGAAGACACGGAGATCTAGTCACAACAGAAGCAGAGTTCCAAGAGATCTTGAAGAGCTTGGAGAACGAGCAAAACGAAGATCCCGTCAAGAAGGCAGAAAGAGTCGCGGCTAAGATTCCAGATCTCATTCTTGACCCGATTGAGAGGCAAAGTTACAAGTTCATGGATTCTAATAATATCGTTCATGACAAAGAGGCATGGACTCATAGAATCAAGACTGACTTCATGGACACATTCACCGAGAGAGAGCATGATATGTTCTGCGAAGCTTTCTGCAGATCTCCTAAGCATTTCGGTCTGATCTCGAGGTTTATGGGAGGAATAAGATCATCTGAAGAGAATGTCGTTCACTACTACATGACAAAGAAGGCAGTGAATTACAAATTCTTAGTGTCTCAATTCAAAAAGAAGGCATCTAAGAAGTCGGCTCGCCGGAAATCTAAGGCTAAGACGGTACAGACGTCGACTACTTCCGAGACGCCTCCATCTACCGAGAACAACGAGACTACTATGGGAAACACAGATTCTCTGGCCAGCAGAGCAGTTTTTGAACAAGCTGAAGCTCCAACTGCAGAAATGGATTCTAGAAAGCGTCCAGCTCCAGCTCTTGAAGCTGAAGAACCAGCTACGAACGAACCAGAACAACCTAAGAAAAAGAGCAGAAAGAAGAAGGAAGATGAAGCTGGAGAGACTGCAACAACTGAACCTCCTTCGCCTGTCGGGCTACAGGCCAATGGGGCTATCGTTGCATCTCCACCTGCCGAGATTGCCAAAGTGGTGGAAGCAGAACCTCACCCTGGCATCACATCACCTTCGTTCGCGAATCATATGGATCCCTCTGTTCATGGAATGGACGAGAAGAGGAAACATATCTCAAGTTACTGGAGTATCACCGAAGTGAACGAGTTCCCTGCGTTGCTCAAGTTGTATGGTTCAAGGTGGTCAATTATCGCCGAGAAACTTGCAACCAAGACCGCAACGATGGTGAGAAACTACTACCAGAGAAATCAAGATAAGAACGGATGGGACGAGATTGTTGCTGGAGCTGACCATCCACAAGGTTCTTCAACCAAAGATGAAGGCAACTTCTCAAACGTTGACACCACCATTGTCGTCAAGCCACAGAAAACTACTCACATCGAAGCGCCTAAGACAGAAATTCATGTCTATGACGCCGTTGACGACCGTGGCCATCTCAGGCCACAAATCACTGAAATGGCTCAGCATCCAGCACAATACCCTCAAGTTGTTGCTCCTATGGGGACTTTCCAACACATCAAGCCTCAGCTCCCTTCGAGACTTCCAGGGCTCTCAGGAGAAACGAACGACACCATTCCGAAGCGTCTGACTGTTAGTTCGCTACTCACAGAGCCTTCTGTCAAGCAGGAACAGCATTCATATCCAAGACCTCTGACATTTAATGTTACTCAACCGAGCCAAGTACCGGTTGAGAAGCATTCAGAGCCTCCTACAAAGCAAAATGGACAGAAACCATCAATTATGAGCTTGCTTAATAGCGACTCCACTCCTGTTAAGCCCGTCTCAGTGGTGCCTTCTGTTCCTATTGCACCTTCCAGGCCAGGCAACTTGGCAGCATTACTTAATGCACCATCTTCGCCAGCCACACAACCAAGTCAGCCAGATACCCCGGTGTCTGCACCACGGCCTGCCGAGAGAAGAAGCAGCATCAAGTCCTTGCTTCAAGCCGATTAGGCCTGCCATTGTACCATAGCTCCACCGAAGCCCTCGCGGCAAGATGTATTATATTAACGAATAGACGGGAATGGTTATCGATAACAAAACGAACCACAAATATTTACTGATTTTAGATTTTCTGTCTTTCACATAATTGCTTTTTTTTTTTTTTTTTTCTTTCAATTTTCCTCTCTTGTTTCATTTTTGCATTCACTTATGGTGACTTCAGGCCTCTACCTCACCTTCCTGCCAATACTCACCTCCACAGAGTGTGCGCACCGTAGAAAAAAAAATTTCCCATACAATCAACTACGCCGACCACAACCATCCAGCCAGAATGAGTCTAGTCAGAGCAGTCGGGATCTTCCGTCCAGTTCTGAGATTCTTCTCCGTTTGCTCGAGGATCCAAAATGTTTCTGCCCCTCAGCAGTCGGATTTCGCCAACTTGGACAGTGCAACTGGAAGACCTTTGGTTCCAAGACCAGAAGGCAAGAGAACCCCAAAATTTGCCCCATCTCTCCTAAGTGCCGATGGCCTCACTGATTGGGAGCTCGAAAGAATGAGAGTTGTGCCAAAATTGGCCACTTTTTACGGTGGAAACCCAGTCCACGATGACAACATTAACAAGTTGAACGCTATGATCAGAAGACACAACAGATTGCCAACTAAGGTGCTCAACGACCAAGAGTTGAAGGCTTTCAAGTTCATCTCTTTCGAAGAATACAGAATCAGAGCTCAGTCCGGAACAAGACTCAAGATCGGTCACTATAAGGAGTTGTTGGAATTGTTGAACCGTTTGAGAAGTATCGAGCCAGAGTTGATGCCAAAGGACGTTATTGAGTTGTTGAACACTTACTCCTCCTCCTCTGAAAACAAACAGAAAGTCGTCCAAAAGGCCATCAAGACTTTGGACCAGTTTGGTAGAGCCAACACTTTCGGTAAGAAGAAGAGAGCTGTCGCCGACATCTCCATGGTCAGAGGCGAGGGACTTATCCTCGTCAACGGCAAGTCTTTCAACGAGTTCTTCAAGAGCGAGATTGACAGATCTAAGATCGCATTCCCTTTCAAGGTTGTTAGCCAAGAGGGTCAATACAACGTCTTCATCACTACTGAGGGTGGAGGTGTCAGTGGTCAAGCTGAGGCTGCCATGTATGGTATCTCCAAAGCTTTGGTTGTTTTCAATCCTTTGTTCAAGTCTCGTTTGAGATTGGCTGGTTTGATGACCAGAGATGCTAGAAAGGTCGAGAGAAAGAAGCCTGGTAAGGTCAAGGCCAGAAAGTCTCCAACCTGGGTCAAGCGTTAGACCAACCTTACTTGTACATATGAGAGTCATTCTCAACAATATAGCTCTATGGGTGAGTTCAGTCACGTAGTTTTAATCTATTATCATTTCTTCTTTGCATTCAGTTGCTTCATTCCAGCTGAGACTCTTCCAACAGCTCAAGGTATCTCAAAACTGATTCCACTTCTCCTTTTTCATACTTGCTGACTTTACCTTGGAAACTAGCACCCTTTCCACCACCCTTGATGTTGGTCAAGAAGTTCTTCAATTCGGCCAGAATTTCTTCAGCTCTTGGTCCAAGCACCTTCACCATACCACCTGTGCCAGATTTGTAGTCACCGTTGATAAGGACAACAGTGTATTTGTCGTTGATATTGACTCCACTTTCTTTGTTACCATTGATCAAAGTAGTGAGCTCCTTTTGGAAGGCAAGCAAATATTCTGGTGCGCTATCTTCACGATAAACCGAAGCAACGTTGCTCTTATTCTCCTTAAATTTGTTGAAGACTTCAGATGCTTGGATGCTGGCGAGTTGTTTAAGTAAAGCACCTTCTTTCTGTTGAGACTTCTTGTACTTAGTGTTGAGTTCAGCAACCTTTGAGGTAACCTCGTCAATTTGACAAGATAAGGTGTTTCCCAGAACATCTTTCAACAATTTATGGTAGAAGCTCAATTGCTTGGTCACTCTGTTTCCACAAATAAAGTGCAAACGGGAGTTACCTCCACGAATGTTGGCCTGATGCAAGAGCGACACAGCTTGAATTTGACCAGTGGAAGTCAAATGAGTTCCACAGCAGGGATTGGCATCAAGGCTTCCGATCTTGACGATTCTGACCACTCCCTTTGACTTATCGTAGTCATCAGGAATATGCGAAGTATCGATTTCTCCACCATGTTCATCAGGCGTGGTGACGGAGATCGGAAGGTTTTCCAATATGAGATTGTTGATCTCTTGGGAAATTTTCTCGATAAGGTCATCATCAATTTTCTTTGGTAATTCAATATAATTAATCATATCGCCCATTGACCAACTCAAAGTCTCCAAATCATAGCGATCAAACACTGCAGAAATCAAATGTTGGCCGGTGTGTTGTTGCATGATGTCTATTCTTCTCTCCCAGTCAACATTCAATGTGACTTCAGAGCCTGGCTCAACAGGTTCTGGGACCACATGAACAGCAGTAAGTTCTTTACGCAACACTTGGTTGACTGAAACCTTGGACTCATTAGGAAGAACGAAAAAACCGACATCAGATGGTTGTCCACCACCTTCCGGAAACAAAATAGTATCCTCAAGTTCAACAGCATACAATTTCTCCTTTGGTGCCTCCTCGACCTTTTTCTTACCTTGATTTTGCTTATCTTTGGAGGTTAGGATTGGCTCATATTCCAGACATGAGACAACAACCGTTTTGAAGGTTTTCAAGAATGAATTTCTCTGACAGGCCAAAGCTCCGACTATGGTTGAAGTTGCAACAGACATCTCTTGGGGAAATTTCAGGGAGTTTCAGGGAGTTATCACGGAATTCAAGTCAAATTGTGGCAACCAGCTCGCTCGGAATTTATCGCGGAATTTCCAAGAAATTTGACCTCTTGAAACTTAACATGACAAACTTTGAATTGAGTCCGCTGTTGATAAATATTATCCAGAAATCCAGTCTATCCAAAGAGGAAAAAGCAGGTCTTCTAGATGGAGAATACATATCCCACAAAAACCTCGTGAGGTTCTACCAACGTTGTAAACCATGCTCATCATTGATCGAACTCCTAAGTACCACGAAGGTGAACGTGCCCAATAAGAATATCTCCAATGAGAGCTTCCCAAAGTCGAAAGAATTCTTGGAGTCAATGGAGATCTTGAAATTGAAAGAGAAGGAACATGAGTACAGAAATCTTGTGAAGCCAAAGCAAGAGTTCACCGCGTTGTACGAGGATAGCCTTGATGACGAGCCATATAACCCAGCAAAAGCTCATAAAGAGACCAGAAGTCACATCACCACCATTTTCAACATTGTGATCAGTGTGGGAAGTGTGGCCTATGCTATATGGTATTGGACAGACTCATCATGGAAGCTCAAAGACAGTTACCGTGTTTTGCTATGCGTGTTCTTCGGATTGCTTGTTCTTGTGGCCGAAGTTGTCGTTTACCTTGGTTATTTGAACAAGATCGAAGAGGCAAGAATCAGGGAACGCAAAAAGAAGGAGGTGAAGAAGGTTGTGAGAAGCATTAATTTGGGGAAGATGGATTGAACACCTCAGAGGTGAATCCTATCAACCCTCGCGAAGGGCGGCGGAGGGGGAAGCAAGCTGAGATCCACATGTAACCGGTTTAGTCTTGTGTTGGACATATCCCACAATTTGTGATTTGTTTCTGTGTTAAACTTCCAGAAACTCCATCTAAGAAGAATCATAAAGAGGGAAATAAACTTAAAATTTGGCCACAAGGTATCAGTGAAGACAATATCACAGTTCTTGGTACATTGCCACAAGAGGAAGTCACTTAATCGGGTGTGACCACTGGTTCTGATCAAGATATCAAGAGGATGCGTGTTGGCTCCCATGTACATATTGTTAGTGAGCAACTTTTCATCGATATCACTCGTTGTGATACTGTTGGCATCTCTTTGTCTGCATGTGTTACGAATGGAGCTAGTGATATCATCTCTGGAAGTATAAGGGAAGCAAACATTGACGACTCGCTCATGATGGGGAAAATTGGTCTTTTCCTCGACTTGATTAAGATCTTCCAAGATATCAGCAGGGATCATTGATTTATTACCAATGATCTTGACCCTGACCTTATATTTATGAATGTAAGAATCGTCATGGTCTGACATTTTCTTGAGGTTGTTCCTAAGCAAATCGAAAAGGGTATCTACTTCCTCCTTAGGCCGATTAAAGTTCTCGATTGAAAAGGCATAAATCGTAATCTCCATTACTCCAAGCAGGTAACAAGCTTCCAAGATCTACTAATTAGTATTCAATCAACAAAGGTGTCAAAATCATTTACCTACATTTGCCAACGAATGAGCTCCAGCTGTATGACCATCCTCCAATTGTAAACCCTTTCTCTTGGCAAAACGCCGATTACCATCCATAATCAAACCAACATGTTTCGGGATAGGGCCAGTAGATAAAATGGATACAAGAACCCGTTTGGCCAAAGAGGTTGGGATCCTCAGAAGGGGCAACTTTTGAAGGATATCAATGGCATTTTGAGCTGGTGTGAGGTCGAACATGGTAAATAAATTAGTGTTGAGAAAATGAGGGGGAGTTAGCTTCTCAAATCGGGGGCGAAAGGGGGCCCTATTTATACTCGAGGGTGGAGTCCCACTCAGGTGGCTGCAAAAACGAGCGCTGAGTATAAATAGAGGCGAGGATCCTCATTTTTTGGGACTCAAAATTGGGAAGTAAAGGGCCACAACACGTAAGTTTTTTTAAATAGCCAATTTTTTCGAATTTCATTGAGTTGATTCCAAAGTCAATTTGTATTGAATTTTTGATTTCTCGTTCTTGGGACTTACTTTTCCATAAGATGAGTACATTCGTGCTCTTTATAGCTGGGTGGGTCTACAAGAGGGTCTAAAAGAGGAGACCCAAATCAACAGAAATGGTGTTACATCATTTTTTTTAAAATTGAAAATAAAAAAAAAAATAGAACAATGGAAATGGCCAAAAAAACAATGGCTCCTTATTAGTCTACTAACTGCTAATTGTGGTCTGTCAATTTCGCCAAAAATCGTTTGACGCATATTGGCGTAGATCGCACCAATAAGGAATCGGTTTCCGCACCGGCTCCAACGGTCACAATCAACACTTTTAATTTTATTTGATACAAATTTGAAACTTTTTTGAATTTCAAAAACTTATAGTTCTAGATGGGCCCTTTTAAAGACCATCAATTGTTGATTTGATGCAAACTCAGGTGTGTTTGAGATTTTGCGACCAATTGCAGACCCCAGAATCACGCAATGGTATTTAAATGGAGATTGTGGGTCGGTACCCCGGAGAACTGGAGAAAAATAGAACCATCTCGTATCGCTTATAAACCTCGCCTTTCCCCATTATTCACATTGCCTTCTCCTACAACCAACGACACTTTGACGTCCCGTCTATTCTTTACCCCATTCGCTTCCTCCATCTGGTCTGTATATAGCTTGTGCTTTGTTTACATGTTGACGAGATCAATCCCATCTAGCCTCGGCCCTGCACAGGCAGCCACTCTGACTACGCTTCAAGCAGAGGAACCGTCGCAGCCCCAACAGGTTTCACAAAGCGAAAAGTCTGATTTAAAGGATCTCAAGTCTCAAACGCTGAAACCTGTGTCCTTGGCTCCGTTGACCCGAAAGAAGTCCGTTTATCGCAAGATCATGTCCAGTTTCCGCAAGAATAACCCCGATCAATCGGTTACTGATTCGAGAAGGAGGCAAACCAAGAAGGATGAGAACATCCGCAGAAAAATCGAACATGAGCTCTCCAAGAAAAGAGGCCAACCTTCCAAGCTGCACAGCAGAAGAAAGGCTGCTCCAGGTACAGTGCTGTACTTGAAACCATCTGAGCCGATCATTTGCAAGACCTCGGCTACTGTGTACGAGGCAGCTCAATTGATGTCTGCCAGAAGAGAGAACTGTATTTTGGTGGTTGATGATGCTGGTTTGCTTATCGGTATCTTCACTGCGAAGGATTTGGCCTTCCGTATTGTGGGATGTGGTTTACAAGCCAATGTTACCAACATTGAGCTGATCATGACTCCAAATCCTATTTGTGCCAACGCAAACAGCCCTGCTTCCGAAGCATTGACCTTGATGGTCGAGAAGGGATTCAGACATTTGCCTGTTTTGGACGATGACAACCGTATTGTGGGTGTTTTGGATATTACCAAGTCCTACGCTCAACAAATGGAGAAATTAGAGAGATTGCATGCATCCTCCAAGAAGTTGTATGAGGCTCTTGACTCAGTGCACTCGGAAATGGGTGTAGCTGACCAGCCAAGACATGTGTTCGCTTACTTTGAGGACTTGAAGTCCAAGATGGATGGTCCAACATTAGACACAGTGCTTGATCACACGACTACTCCAGTTTACACCAGTGTCAAGTCATCTGTGTATGATGCTACTATCCTTATGAAGGAGAACAGAACCACTGCTGTTTTGGTGAAGGATTCTAATGACGATGTGACTGGTATTTTCACATCTAAGGACGTTGTTTTGAGAGTTATTGCCGCTGGCCTTGATCCAAGAAAGTGCTCTGTTGTGAGAGTTATGACACCACAACCAGATGTCTCCAGCATTAATACCTCTATTCAGCTGGCTTTGCGTCAAATGTTTGAGGGTCACTACTTGAACTTGCCAGTGATCGATGGGGATGCCGATATTGTGGGTATTGTTGACGTTTTGAAGCTCACATACGCCACTCTCAATCAAATTCAAAGAATTGAGCTGAACCCACAAGAAGCATCGAACAAGGACGTTGGTGAGGGTCCAGCATGGAACAAGTTCTGGACATCGCTCGATAACGAAGACTCTGATTCCGTTCACTCTGACTCTATTGCAAGTGCCCCAGATGTGACAGCCTCTGAGTTCCAGCTGTTTAATGTTGACATTGGACCATCTGACTCGATTTCGGCAGTGGGAGAGAGCATGTTGTCTCATAAAACAACCAAGTCTGTCTCTAATGTTACCGAAGCTACCGAGCTGTTCACATTCAAGTTTAAATCTCCTGCTATCCAGGGTCGTGTTCACAGAGTCTCCATCAAGTCTACAGAGTCGTTAGAGAGCTTGAGGTCCGTAATTGACGAGAAGTTGCACTCCAAGGACCTAAAAGCTATGCAAGCAACAACATCCGGTGACGAGGCTTACGCTATCAGTTACGTGGATGATGAAGGTGACATTGTGTCGATCACTTCAGACAATGACCTCAAAGATTGCATTTCGATTAATAAGCTGTTGGACAAGACCAAGGCCGACTTATACCTTCACAACCCGCATGAGCCAGCTCCAGTTGAAGAGCATAAACTCAAGAAGCAAGATTCCGAGCTGATGATCGCAGGTGTGCCAAACCAGGTGCTCTTGTCAGGAGCTATCGGAGTTGCTTCGCTTTTGGCTGCCGTCTTGGTTGTGACCAGAAAGAAGTGATCCATATAGAGAGCATTCTTGACATATTCTTTGGTGATGTTTAATTTATTCTATTGACATGGTAGAGTCGTACATTTATTATTGACATGGTAGAGTCGTACATTTATTTACATGAATTTAGTCGCCCTAAGACGTGGCTATATCTTCCAGTTAAAGAGAAGCTCCCTTAGCTTTCTCAACCAACTCCTCGAACTTCTTCTTTTGGTCTTCCTCCATGAGCTCGTTGTTCAAGTACACGTTTTGAACATTCTCGAAATCTTCTGGTCTCAAAACAATGGCGTTAGGGTTTCTTTCATTGGACCATCTTTGTGCGATAGCTCCACTGAGCTCGTTGTATAAGTAGCCCAAGTCGTGACTTCTGGTGAGGGTGTAGTCCTTGATGTCAAAGCCCAATTTTTGTTGCAACAACTTTCCGAACTGAAATCTGGATGTCAAGTCTTGCAAGGAGATTTGGTTGTATTGCTCTGGAGTAATTTTTTCGCCCTTGAATTCGAGGTAGGCCTCGTTGATAACTTGTGCTAATTTTTCATTGGTGTATGTGGCCTCGATGTCCTTGGAAAGGACCTTAGTGGACTTCCATTGACCGATCTTGAAGCCTGGCATGTCTTCCTCGGCGTTGAATGGCTTGAAACCTGGAGAATTCTCCTTGTTCAAGATAACGATCTTCGAGCTTGGGTCGACTTCGTAATCATCTTGTGTCTCGATTATTTCCTTTCTCTTGGCCTCCTTGGTGCCGAAAAAATTGCCAAGGAACAGGCGTGGAACGGTAGTGGAGAATGGCCTTATGCTTCTTCCTACTATGGATGATCTAAGCATGGTCAGATAGGCTTGTTCTGAAGATAAAAATCTGAGAGGAAAAAAAATGTCACTTAGTATGGGTGTACCACTTATCTGCAGGATATATATACAAGATATCAAAATGAAGGCGGTCGATTAATCTATGTAAAATTTTAAGGTCATAAGTCATATTCAATGAGAGAGTCTTTTCATGAATCGGTAGCTGAGGAAGGCCATTAACACTAGAAGTGTCATACTTGCCAGGTACCCAACCTGCTCAGAGACTGGCCCCACTGACTGTGAGTGCAGGTCACGAGGCAGGTCCATAACGAAGGTATCGAATCCACGTTTGTTACTGTCGATGCTCAGACGAACCAGTAGAGTGGATTCTGAATCGGTTTGTAGAGTTGTGGCGGTGTTGGCGTTGTTTGTAGTTGCGGTGGCAAGTCCAGTGGCAGTTCCAGTAGCTGTTCCAGTAGCTGTTCCAATAGCAGTTCCGGTAGCAGTTGCAGTGGAGTCAGAATCACTAGAATCAGTGGATGTAGTCACAGTAATGTCACCTTGATCACACCAACCGTTGACAGGAATACAACTGATGTATTTACACCATTTGCAAGAGTTTGAGCTGCTTTGCTCGCTCTTGGAATAGAGATTAATACTGAGCAATGCAAAGTATAGAATTGCCAAAGTGAGACAAATCACTCTCACAACAACCCAAATGAAAAACTTCCATGGAATCTTGTCTGCCCAATCAACGAATGGGTTCCAATTGTTAAGGAATAGTTGCATGATGCTGGCGTCTGGATGGTAAGTGTAGACGCTCTCAACAAAGACGAAAGATGGGTCTTTAAGCAAAACGACGGACAAAAGAAGGCCCATTCCGAAACCTCCAATATGACTGAAGTTGTCCAAGCCAGGGAGTAAACCCAAAACGAACGAGATGACAACCTCAAGGATCAAAATGAATATGAAAAGCTTATAGTGCTTTGTGCCGTAGATGTTGGTGTTTTTCTTACCACAGTAAATGAATAGAAGTAAGTTGGTAGCGATAATACCGAAAAGGGCCCCCGAAGCACCCGTAGAGGCAATTCCTTTTGGCGAGAAATTTGCTCCTAGCAAAAAACCAGAAATTCCACTAGCTAGGTAAATGATCGAGTACTTGATCCAGCCAATGGTACGCTCCACCGAGATACCCATAGTGACCTGAAGAAGCAAGTTAAAGATGATATGCAAGAATCCAGCATGAAGAAAAATTGGAGTAATGACTCTATACCATTGTTTAGGAATGTATGCATCATCAACGATAGAAATACCACTGAGGCCACAAAGCTCATCGAGATTGCACACATCAGTGTCTGTAGTGGTGGAATTAGGACATGGATAAAGGATCAGAGTATCCAGAGTGATGTCTGTGATCTGGTGCATGCAAGGAACGTAACGAGCGCCCATATTGATGAGAACGTATGTGGATGGACCAAGCATCGGGTTGAAATATGGCTTGGTCTGGAAAGGAGACCCTGTGAGTGAGCTCATGCGGCCTAACTCCACAAAGAACACGATCGACTGGATCAAAGTGACAAGGATGGTAAACCAAGGCAATTTGGAATAGTGGAAGCGAGGATAACGAGCCTCAAGCTTCCTACGGTTCTTTTCTTGCCGCCTCCTACGCAGCATCACTCTCGCTTCACTGACGCCCAACTTGTCCTCGATATTGTTGTTCGGATACTCGTCAAACCCATCCGGGGTCAGTTGGCGGTCCAGGGACACGTATGGCCCGTTCCGAGCCATATTGTGGTCGTCTCTCAGGGCAAATGGATTACTATTGAGGCTCAGCAACTCGTACTGCTCAGCCTGTTGATCCGTCTTCAAATTCGCCACAGACTCATTGTATCTGTACCCCTGAAGTGGCAAATTCAGGTTACTGGAAGATCCTCCGGGCCCATCTTGCTGCTGTCTTCTCCAGTATGGATTCGCGTCCTCTAAGGGCGAGTAGGGCAGTGTCTGCCACCGGGGTTTGATGGCCAGATGAGGGGGATCGTGGAACACAAAGTGCTCTGTGTCGGGGGTATCGAGGTGACCCTCCTTTTCCACGTTGTAGACGAACTTATCTCTTAGATCTGGCATAAGATGGTCGAGGAACGTGGAACAGGGGAAGGAGAAAGAGTGTCTAAATGGGGCCGAGTGTGTATTGAGGAGTTGAGAGAGTGCGGCCCTATCATTTTGATTTAGCGGGTTTGGTCTAACTATTGTTCGGCGGGCCGTTTAAAATGGGGTTATACATTTTTGTTTTCGTTTCTATGCATTAATTTTGTTTCCGATTGCTATCGTCAAATTTTTTTTTTTTTTGTGGGTTTTTGTTGCGTTTTTTTGCATGTTTCTCTGCCTCGTCAAGGCCCTGATCCTGTCCCTCACTAGTGACGTAGATCTGATCAGGTACGTGATTTGGTGCCCCAGGAACAGTTTTGCTTGGGAATGTAGAGTCTAAAAAAAGTCGTTAAGGAGGGGAATTCAGACGGTTGAAATGAGATGAGCAGGTACGATTTGTTTATTTTGCTTTCTTTCCGTTGTTTTCTTCGCCCTTTTGGCTTGTGAAGCTGTGCTCATAGTGGTTATAATGGGGCAGTGCGTCTGGCGATGGTTCGCTGGGCTTAGCTCCTGGGGAATGTGGTATAGGGTTTTTGAAGAGAATGGAGTATGATTTCGGGATAACTAGAAAAATTAAGTTTTACCTATACATGGACTGATATCGTCAGATTATTGGTATTTACCGTGGCCCTATACATAGAGATAACCACTAGTTATATTCACGGAGAAGAGAGGCCCAATTCCGGTGTTTTTCATTTCCCGGTCTTTTCATTTCCCGATCTCATCAAGTTTCCGGTGTCTCATCAAGTGACAAATGTTTCATAAACAATGGCCCAAAATACGATGCCTTAGCCATCCACCCTACAACCTCTCAAATGCAATTGTATTATTCCTTGGATCCTAATTTACATTACTTGAACAAACTCTCGTTGGACAATGGGTCAGCCTTCATAACTTGCTCTCTTCTCTTGACCTTACGGTCCAAAGCAGCGTTGGCACGGGAACGAGCCTGGTCTGCGGCTTGTTGCTTCAACTGTGCTCTGACAGCGTTTGGAGAAACGTATTGCTTGTTCTCGTAGATCTTTGGTCCACCAAAAGATCCTTCCAAGATTGTGATTAAGGTCATGACGAAACGAGGGCCGATTTCAACCAAAGACATAGACTCAACATCGGCGTTAGCGTCAGACTCTTTGAGCTGTTCAGTCTCAGAAATCTGGTAGTTACGCACCCAGATCTTGTTGTCTACTATGGAGAAAGTCATGACGTGGTCGATGAAAGGCTTGGATTTTCTGGCGTTTGGTGGAACTCCAAATGTATGGGTGAACATCTCCTTGATGAGCTCGTGGTGAGCAGAGTCGGTGAAAGACTTGTCGAAGGACAAGATAGGTCTGGAACCCTTCAAACAGTTTCCAGTGAAGTTCAACTCATCTAAAGTGTGCATGTTCTGGATGTAGAACTTCATGGTTGGTCCGTTAGGTGGCTTGGAGAGCCAGAGGTAAAGATCCTGGTGCTTTCTGGCCTCGAAAAAGAAGATGTTGTTGCAATTATATAACTCAGCAACCTCGTTAAGTTGGTGTAAGTTCTTCTTAGAGTCGAATTTTGGCTCTTTTCTGGCGTGTGGCATCAAACTGGTCAAGTCATTGATCAAGTGACGGTGTCTGTAAGTGACTCCACGGGAGGAGATCACCAAAACCCTTTGACGGTTGATGTGCTTGGCCTTCTCGGAGGTGTCTTTCGACAGTTTTGACTGCAATGCCTTGTAGATTGCCGACATGGGGAGAAAGATGGGGTGGTAGGTTGATTTTTTTTGGTGAGATGAGGTTGGGTATACAGGTAAGTAGGACTAGATAGACCGATAGGGTAAAAGAGGTGGGGGAAAGTTCTGAACACACAAGAAGAATGGAAGAGAATTGAAAAGAATTTTCGAATGGGTTGTTTGAAATGAACTGAATTGTCCTTTAAAAATTTTATTTTCTGAAGTTTTTTTCGTTTTTCATGGTGTACTTCTTGATCCATAGGTCCTCAGTTACGACCCAGATCACACCTCTACAATGCATCAATTATCCTGAATTCTAAACGTATATTTTAGTGCTTCTCCAAGTGCTTGGCCAAGAAGTCCTTGACATACTTCTCCTCCTCTGGAGAAGAAGCGTTGATGGATGGGTGGGTTGGCTTAGCTGGACCCCATGGCTTTGGGGCAGCAACGAACACAACAGCGCCCAAAGTGGCAAGAGCCAAAACGTGTGGTTGGACGGATCTTCCAAGGATAGTGTAAGCGGCACCCATATTAACGGAAAGAGAGTAGTTGGTGGAGGTGTTTTTCGGAGCGGTGGAGAGTGCGATTCTCATTGGTCGCCCGGAGGTGCATGCAGGCATTTGCACCCAGAGGGTGTATTGAACAATAGGATTTTGGGGATATTTTGGAGTGAGATTTGGTGGGGGTAGAGGTAATGGGGTTTTTAGGTAGATATGTTAATTTGGCATGAATTGTAGAGGTTTGTGGTGGAAATGTATGGACCTTTTGTGAAGTCTACTGTGGTCCTATAGAGGTCCAGTGAGAGGTAGACAGTGAAAAGTATAGAGTGCGAAATAGACAGTGAGAAGTTAACAGTGCGAATTACTTGAAGACGAGTCAAGAAGATGTGAATTTTTAGTCGAGAACAAAGAATTTAAGAATTTAAGGTTTTAATGGGGAATGAATTGCCGATAGCCTCAAAAGACGTTCTTTTGTTGACGTTTGCTTTTCTTTTTTCTTTCTTTTTCCATTACTTTTTCGTCTCCTCGTGGAATTTGGAGAAGCCTCGTAACTGCTCTGGGGACAGTGCGCGCTCCACTGGGCCCACTCCACTGAGAGTTCACTATAATCTGGGCACAGTGCAGTTCAAGCAGACTAAAAAGAGCCAAGAAGTACCCAGAAAAAAACCACACACTGCACTGAAATTAATGACCCTAGCTAAAGAATTACTCATTCGATTCCAAACCATAGAGTGTATCAATCACAAACCGAAAAGTGAAAAGTGAAAAAAAAAATTGGCTCCGTCTAAATGTCGTGTCTCCACAACTTACTCCTCCTGCCACACTGCCTCGCTGCTCCCCTATGCCTTTTTTTTTTCACTAAGCAACTTGACACTTATCAAGATTCCCACAAGAAAGTGCCACAACTTCAACTAAACTTTAAACAATTTTACGATAAATCTTCAATTGCTTTTCTTTCCTTCAACTTTCCTTTCTTTTCTCCACACTTTGAGATCTTCTCTGTAAATACCATGCCATTTCTACACCGTTGTCCTCTATGGCCCCGATCGTGTTCTCACAGCCACGATCCACACCAGCCACCTACATCGATAATCAACTAAATCTAAGCCTAAATTCCCTAAACCTTCGAAATCTAAAACCACGCCTCCAAAAGAAATAAAAAAAACCTCATCTTGCTTTTTACCGAAAATTTTTTCTCGTATCTAGGTGGAACAACGTTGTCTCAACTTGTTTGCTTGGTCGTTGCGCGCAACCAGGGTCCTACGCACAACTAAGACCTTTGCTTCATTAGCTCCACGCATTATCACTAGTGTTCAGGCCCCGCGCACTATGGAGGGTCTCACAATAGTGAGGCAATTGTGAGGTAGAAATGCCTTTGAAACCCATACTTTTAGCAGAAAAACCGGGAAATTCCCCTCTTCTCATCTTCCTAATCATCTCAAATCTCTAATTTTCTCATTTCTCCCACTCTTCTTTAACTTTCCTCCGCCTATCTTCAGCAAACTCTCATGGTCGTGCCCTCCACACCCATACCCAGTATTCCCCGAAAAAGAAATTACCATTGGCCCTCACCACGCCAAACCGTTCCCCACTGTCCACCTAATTGTTATAGATTTCCACTATTTCACCGGCTCATTCCCTTCCAATTTACTGAGCCTGACATAGTGTTGTGCCCCTTCACTTTGTCCCTAATTTCTCCGCATTCGTGGTGTTGATTGGCATTGATTGACCTCCTCTAGCCCCATTTGGCCTTGTTATCAATCCCCCTTTCATGCCATGGCTTCGGACCTCAAAGCTGACTTCGTACGCGCCTTGACCAGCCGCTTGGAGTCAATTCTTCCCCATAGATCTGGTTACAATCTTGCTGAAGTGGAGCTCAACGCCCAATTCATCCTCACTACCAACCTCTTTCTTGCCAACTGCAAGCCCACTAGAAGAGATGGTGAACAAAACTTTGTTTCACAGGTTTTGGAGGCATTTGTCCAGATCTTGGAAAGACTAAATATCGATCCGTCCACGAGGAAGTTGCGAGATCGGGATGATAAGATTCTCACCTCCAATTTGATCCTAATGAAGCTTTTGTCGACATTAGTCAGATTCAATTGGGACTCCAACAGTTGCATTTCTGGCGAGGTCAACCGACTCGTGAAAAGCGGTCTCAATTTCAACTATGAGCTTGCCAGCGCTGCAAATTGCCTACTGTTGTATGCCAATCCTCCTCCTCCTCAACTTTCGGTGGACATTCACCATATACTAGAGGTACTAATCTCGCTCTTTTCCGACGACTTGAACCGTCAAGCTCTAGCGAGTGTGCGTCGTCAAACCTACGAAAAGCCTCAGCATGTTGACTATACAGTGGGCTCAGGTTCCGACCTCCTGACCGAAGATATCTTGGCATATGTTTCCGAAATAGATAGCCACATCCTGGCGGTGTTAAGCTATATGGCAGTGTGTAACCCTATGGACTACTACTCATTCTTGTCTCGGAAGTTGTTCGCATGGTCCGAGCGGGGTGAGTACATTCCAACTGCTGCACTCCAGAAATATGCTTGTGTGATGAAATTTGTCTACTATACTCCGGAGATAATCAATTCCTACTCGAATCAGATTTATTCCACGATTCCTTATATCCGTTCAACAAGCTGGAAGCAGTTGTTCTTGTACCATGAGTCTATGAATCTTCAAATCCAATGCATACATAGACCGAAGTTTTACTCATCGGTAATTTGCACAAGTGGACCTGCTGAAAGAAGTTGCAAACTTTTATTTGATTTTGTATCCAATGTGTTTGAGGACCAGGCCGTTGCTCCTTCCCTTTACTCGTGGTTTGTTCTCATGTGTCCTAGTGATTTCGACGAGTTGCTCCAGAAGCCAAATAAACTCAAGCAGACCTTCAACAAAAGAATTAAATACTTGAGCACTTTGCTTAAAGATGCAAAGGCCAGTGCCAGCTTGGACTGCTTCGAAGGTTTGGTCAATATATTTAGCCTTGGTTCTCGAATACCCGAGGTTACTGGAGGCGTTAGAGAGTTCAGTTTGAGGTACCTCGATGAGACATACACTAACCTACATAAGATGAGGCATAGGTGTACTTCAGATATTTCTTTATCCAGATTTAGAGAGCTTCAAACTGAGTTCTTGATCGCTGCCATTGCCATCAATCCTACCCTGTATGTTCCACAGTTTGTCAAGCTATTCCATGAGTCGATTGATATGTGCAAACTGGATTGCAAAGATGCTTGTGCTTGTGAGTTCAGCAGGCTGTTGATTAAAGTCATTAAGGGCTTATCAGAAAGTACTCACTATTCTGAGCATTTCTCAACTCTCATGAGTGAATTGCATAAAGACTTGCGTAAAATGCTATTCCATTCTTACCAAAAGATGAACAGCTACGACAAGT
This sequence comes from [Candida] citri, assembly GCA_030571295.1. Classification (NCBI taxonomy): domain Eukaryota; kingdom Fungi; phylum Ascomycota; class Pichiomycetes; order Serinales; family Metschnikowiaceae; species [Candida] citri. The sequence continues at coordinate 533,660 of JAJLXN010000006.1, read as the reverse complement.
CTCGTGCTCAGCCTAGTCGAAAAACAGCTAATCTCCTATCGAGTCCGACCGAGAAACATCTTGTCGAAGCTGAGAAGCCATCATTCAGTAGTCCACTTTCTCACTCTGTGAAGAAGAATTTGGATTATGGTATTGGTTACGTTAACGATATGCCTACCGATGATCATACAGACACGGTCACACCTTCAACAAGACCAGCTCCGGTGGAAACTTTCTCCGATAGCAGTCAAATTTTAACGGCGGAATCGTTCAATCCAACATGCTTAAAGGTTGTCGAAGATATCCTTACTGATCTTTTGCTCATTTTCTCTGCTGCTCCAAGTCTATACACTGAATTCAGTGAGATTCTGGACAGTGAGGAAGATATTAAAGGAGACAAGTTGAATTGCTTTGCAGAGGAAATCTCAAAACCCGTCAAGCTTGCAATTCAGTTTAGGTCCTTGAACGGAACCTCCGACTTGTTTGAAGCAGCATGTACGTTGTCAATGGCTGTGATGAAACCAGATACGAACGGTACCGAGAAGAGCTCCTTAGAGAACTGTGTGGCTTTCGTTCTCTCGAATTTCGTCATCAAGGCTATATGTCAAGCATGTACTCTCTTCTCATTGACTGATCCTAAGTTCAAAATGTGCTTCATTTTCCTCAATAGATTCTTGCAGGAGAGAGATCAGGAATACGCAATTATCCAAAGAAACAAGTTCTTGAGCGAAGAGTGGGCACATGTGTATTGTGACCTGGTGGCAGAGTCTGTTGAGATCATCTTGCTTTTGGCATTATGTACCCATGACGTGCAGTTCTTCGGAATGGCTAAAATTACCATGAAATGGCACATCCTCGAAATAAGCGATGGTATGCATCCATCGACTTGTTTCCAATCAACATTGAACAAGACTTTCGAAAAGATCTTGGCTGATGATTCCGTTTTCACTGGTTTCGTGTCTCTTCACAAAAAGTTTAGAAGCATCCTCATGGAGGCCGAACCAACGAATTCTTTGCATCAAGTCTGGCTTCTTATTTACGAGAGATGGTTGGATATGATCGAGGGCAATACAAACATCAACGAGGAGAGTCTTGTTTTCAGACACTATACTGGATTCTTGGTCTCTACGTCTGGTTGTTTCCTTGATCCTAAGTTTGCCAGGGGTAATTCACAACTAAAGGATAGAGCCGTGCAACTTGTTTCTGCATTCTTCGATAGAGCTGTGGGCTTATTGAAGTCCAATGAGTTGGTCATTCGTGTTGTTGTTAACAACGCATTGTCTACCGAATCTCACTCTTCCGTCTTTCATTTAATTTGCAACAAGCTCATGAATTTGGCTGTCTACTATATTGAGCAGGAAACCATTACAGAAGAAGGGGTCCTCTTCATCGAACAGATGATGTCCATTCTCACTGCTATGATCCAAATCAACAATGATGGATCTTTTGCCTTGGTGAGTCTTTTGCCAGATGTTTGTGAGTTCCTCATCAAGTTCATCAACATGGTGACTGATGAGAAAGAGCATCTCAAGCTTAAGCTCAGATTCTGCAAACTTGGACATGCTGTTGAGGGTGATAGAGTTAAGAATGGTCTTTCTGGAGCTCACAAGTTGAGAAACAAATTCGCCAAGTCTTCAGCTGATTGGTTGGAACAGTCAGTGTTCTACAAGTATGATGATGCTGTCGCTTTTGATCAGCAATCGGCTTTGTCTTCACCCAGCACAGCACACCTGACAAGCAAGACCACCGAGATTGAATACTTGCAAGTTGAGCTTGCCAGTGAGTGTTCTAAATGTTTGGAGATGCAATTGCAAGATTTGATTTTGGAAGTTCCTGAAGGAACAAAGGAGCAAAACATCAAGCAAAGCAAGGATTTGATCTTTTCAAATTACTTCTCCTTGTTCTACAAGATCTTACAGAAGCACACATCCGCCACTCAGACGCCAATGATGGTCAGATCAAAGTATAAGATCCAGGCTGTGACTGATAATGTTTTGAAGTCTATATCAAATTTGCTTCAATCAGATACCGAAATCGGTATGCAATTTGTGTTGCCATTGGGCTACCATGAGAACAAGAAGATTCGTTCCATTTTCCTCAACATTTTTGCATCTATGCTTGCTTCCAGAAAGGAGAAGCGTAACAGAGAAGAGTTCCCAGACGAAGTCATCGAGGAGTTATCACAGGTTTATGAAGTTTATGGTGCAGCAGCTGAAGTTGCTTCTCCAGCAGAGCACAACTTGCTTGCTACGTCTCTTCATGGTCTTTTCGGCTACACCAAAAGATTAGACAAGTTGTTCATCACATTGTTGCAAGACGAAATCAGCAATGTTGCTCGTGCATCTGATATTTTCAGAAGAAACAGTACCCTTACCCGTTTGATGTCAATCTTCGCCAAGGAGTATGGTTTGCCGTATTTGACTGTGGTTTTGAAGCCATTCATCAAGGATATGGTTGACAACAACATTTGTTTTGAGGTCGAGAAGAGTAGTGACGAAGAGAATGTCAATTTGTTCATGAAATACTTGACCAAATTGGTTGATTTGATTGTTACTTCTGGACCTTGGGTCCCTGATTCTTTCAAGTTCATCGTCACTGAGATCTATAAATGCATCAAGACTAAATTCGAGGAGGCATCACTTATTGCTGTGGGCTCATTCATTTTCCTCAGATTCTTCTGTCCAGCTATTATCAGTCCTGAGTCGTTTTTCGATATGTCTTCGATCAATCCTAAGGTGAAGCGTTCGCTCATGCAACTTGTCAAGGTGATCCAATACATAGCCAATGGATCCCTTGGTATGTTGAAATGGCCAAGCTTGCAACCAAGATCTGAGGAATTAAATGTGTTGAACTCGAAGGTTTTAGCGTTTTTGAAACACGCCGGTGAGACGCCAAGCTCTGAGCCATATCCATTCCACAAGTTGACTATGAAACCATCCACAAACTTGAGATATCTCCACAAATTCCTTTATGTCTACTTTGTTCACATAAAGCACAGGTTTATTATCGGAGACCCACTTGCAAAAGCAGGAAACATGCATGAGAGAGTCTTGACATTCCGTAAATTGGATGCAATTCTCAAAGATCTTGGCAATCCAATGCCTTACATTCTCCTTCTGGGTACCAACTCATATAAGGTCCTGGACACGAACGCAAACATTGGACCATCATACACAGACTTTATGGCCAAGATGTCTGCTAAGACGATCGAGATGCCAATTGATGTTCCTGTCGTTCAGAGTTCTGTTTTCCATGATGGTACTCCAGTTGTGGTTGTCAACTTTAGATGCATTAAAGATATCGGCTATGACATCAGCACATTTGTCTATCTTATTTTCGAGGCTGCAAGTCAGGTTTGGGACAATAAGTTTTACATCGTGAACGATTTCACTCAATTCTTCTACATGGGAATTATTGGAAAGAATTATGTGAGTTTGATGAGAAATCATGCTCCACCAATCTTTTTCAAGAACTGTGCAAGATCATACTACTTTAACTTGCCAAGAGCATCATATTTGAACATCATCCAGAATATGGTTACTCTTAGAATCGACGAAAATAACAAAGAGGGAAAAATTTATTTCTATTCTCAAGACGATGATCCAGCTGTTGTGAACAAGTTGTGTCTTGATGAGTCAATTGTGGCTATCAATCATGATACCAGAGTTGTGTTCAAAAATTGTATGATTTTTGATGAACTCACACAGCTGTTCACTCCTGCTACAATCAAGCTTGGAAGACAGTGGTTGCAAATTTGTTTCCAAAGAATCAACTATGACCACTACTTTACTGCTACTACATCTATTGTACCTGTGGAGACCCATCTTATAAGTGATCTCACCAAGTGTGAAATTTCATGCAAGAGTCGTGAATCAAACGAGTTGACATTGACCCTTAACAAGTATAACTATGAGGTTTCAATTATTTCTCCACAACGTCAAGAAATCTTGAGATTCTTGTACTTTGCAATGTTGAGAAACACAGGAAAGAAACTCGACTTGAAGGTGATGCAAAGTAAAAAGGAGGAAGAGTCCCAATGGTTTGGAAGACTTTTCAACATTGTTTTCCATGGACTTCTTGATTCTGATGAGGATGTTCGTGCAAACTCGTCGTTGCTTTTTGCTTCCCTTACAACCTACTTCGACATAGACATCGGTGTGCTGGCTTCACACGCTAAGCGAATTGCTTATCCAGTTGATACCACGGAGTTTGTTGTCGCCGTCTCTACATTTGTCTCGAAGACACTGCCAGAGAGAACATTCAGATTCTTGCGTGCATTTTTCAGCAACTTTCTGAAGCTTCCTGTCCATCTTCGTGATAGCGGGTTAATGTATGTTTCTCCGTGGATCACCAATATTGGAGAGAACGTTTACATTGATTCTGAAGGTTCAGAAAGAGTTGGCGAAATTGTTAGACAATTCTGCAGAATTACAGTCCAGAATCGTGGTATTTCCTCGTTTATCAAGGAGTACATTTGGAAGAAATTGTTTTCTGAGTTCAGATTAACAGCTGTCTTGTTAGATGAGTTGATTGCTTACACAATCGAGAACAAATCTGACAGTTCAGAGTGGGATGCAATCATTTCGGTGATCAGTCCAAGTATTGAATTATGTGGAGAAGTCGTGGCACGTTTGAACAATTGTATCCGCGACACTAAACTTGGAGACTCGGATATCGCATTACAGAGTAAGCTCTTGGAGATTACAGTTCTCGTCAAGATTTGCGCATCCTTGTTCTTCAACTCATATGTTTATGGATCTTTATACTGTTCAGATGTCTTCTTTTTCTGTACATTGTTCATTGACAGTCCAATCTTGGAATTTGGCTCCGATTTGCAAAGGTTGGTCATCAACACGATCCAATCGTTCACTCACAAACCTGAATTGACTTTGCGTCAAATCCAGTTGATCGACGACACTATTGAATACTTCAGTAGTCAAAGAGCAAAGATGCTTTTCGGCTTGACGTCAAGGGAGAGAGGTATTTCCTCGGATTACAATCTGTTCTACAATCGGTCTACCTCATTTGAATCCCTTTGTGATTACTTGAATGACTTCATCGTCGAAATGGGTTCTGCTGACGACCGTACCAAGTGGAAAACAAGATGGTCATCTCTTTCTATGGACATTGCATTCAGTAACTCATATTTCCAAAAGAGAGCGGTTCTTGTCGTTTCTACATTGGCCAGAGGTGGAATCAGCGACTCCACCAGTGGAAGAATTTTGAAATTGCTTGGAACTTTTATGTTTGAAGATTTTGAAGCCTTCACAAATGCTGGAATTTGCTTCTCCAGAATCGAACAGGGTCTCACATCGACATCACTGTACTTGCCTCTCATTTTATGGTCACAGCTTGCATGGGCAATGATGGACATTTCTCCTTCTTACCAGGGAACCATCACTTGCCTCTCCAATTCGATTGGCAAACTCAACAAAGGTGCTTCACTTGTTGATTACGTTTTCTCACAACGTAATCATTTGGAGCCTATCATTAGCAATTTCGAGGAACAAGTGGGAGCTAAAGTCACCAAAAACAACTTTGAGTTCAGTATCTTGTTCAACGTATGCAAAGGTTTGACAGTATCTCAATTCAGACATACTTCGATTTCTTGTTTAAAGAAACTTGTCAAGAGAAAATTCCACAAAGATGATCAGGAGAAAACTTATCTTCAAGGTGAGTTCAACTACTTCTTCCTCCTCATGTATTACTTGTCGGTACCAGATGCAACATTCCTTCAATTCATAGAGGAGATCGACTTGGACGATTCCAAGATTACAGTCATCAGAAAAGACCACATGCCCGACGTCATCCTTCAGCATTTGAGCGACGGTTCCAGAGAAGCTGAAATGGCGTTGATTCTTGCATCATACATTTTCGCCGGCGACTCTGACTCCACATACAAATTGAGATACATCAATATGTACTCTCAATTGTTTGTGGTTTCCCAAAAATCAGCGTTACTTGTGTTCCACATAATCAGGGATGGGTTGCAGGCCAACATGGTGAACAGCACCTCCATCACGTTAGTCAACGAGGTCAGCGATCTCTTGGTCAAGGTTATCATTGACCAAAACTACTCGCCAGAGAGAAATCAAGCCGAGGTTAAAACCGTTTTGAGATACTACGACTTTGATCGCGTTGAGCTGGTGGGCGAGTTCAAGTTGACTGGAGGTGATGTCATACAAAACAAACACAGTTTATCGCTCGCAAAGATGATACAAGACATGCTTTATAGAAGTTGCTCGGGAGTTATTGAGGGACAACGGTTGGAAAGATTTTAGAGGTTTCAATCTTATATCCCTAACTACTGTATTAGCATACTATTAAAATAAATGATTTGATGAAATGACTATGAGTATCTGATTAGATTCTCTTTTTCTATGGCCTTGAAATGCATTCTGAATAGCGCCATAGTGGCCTGTGCATCTTCCACAGACGAATGTGATGCCGCTTGGATGTCCACCCCCAAGTATATAAGTGAGAGTTTCTTGAGGCTGGGATGCTTACCTTTTGCTTGTTGGCGGAACACAGAGAACTTAGAGGTATCTCTGATCAAGCTCCGTGGATGAGAAAGCAAAAGACACTTGAGATCATTGTGAACAGCGTGCCCAATGAGATGCTTTCCTTGTATAAGATCATTGACCTTCTTCTGAGCTTCCTCAAACAGTATAGCGTTCTTCATGCTTTCAGGTGAGACTCCAGAGACCCATGTTCTCCAGTCAGTGACCCTTTCCTTTGGTTTGACGAACGTGTCAAGAAGCACAACACCGTAAAAGTTGACAATGGAGACTCTAGCTAAAGCAGACCGGTCATCAGATCCAACTCCAACGAACTCACAGTCAATTGAGACGAACTTTCCTGGTTTCAACTTTCTTTCATCAGTGTAAGTAACTGTCTTATAGGTTGCTCCTGGTTTAATCTCCAATTCTTGTCCTTGCTTGGTCTCCCAGAGTGCTGCTTCAAGTGGAGAGAGTTTCCTGGTTGAAGCATCTCTAATCTTTGGTTCCGGTGCTTTGATCACCTCTTGGGGCTTTACAACATTCTTGATAGGCTTCTTCTTCTTTGGTTTCGGCTTCTCAACCTTACTTTTCCCAAGTTTAGAGCTTAATGCCTTCCAATTCAGGGAAAGAGACATACAACTAACAGGCGATGAGGTGTGGGGTTGTGCAGGCCTTCATCCTACGACAAGAGATGATGGCCGATAAAGACAAAAAAGCCGAAAAAAACAGGGAAAATTTATAAACTCACAAAAATTCGCGTCATGAAATTTCAAATAATCCTTATACCATGTTGGCCATCCTTAGCCCATTTTGGTCATCCTTAGACCATGTTGGTCATATTGTAAACCTGGAATGCCCATTTGATCTTATCAATGATCTCTTCGCATTGAGCGACAGTTTCAGCCTCAAGATCATATTTCTTCTTGATCACGGACTCCTTCCCGCCGTGATCATTTTCTTTCTGAATAACAATCTTAAAATGATTTGGGTTTTTGCTCTGCTTGTATTGCTTGAGCTTGATCACCTGAGTAATGTGGAATGAACTCGTCTTCATCATCGAGTCATTGTAGTATTTCGAATAGTTGTAGTGATGCAAATAATGATGATGGTGATGATGACTGCTTGCATTGGTGGAGTTGCCGCCAGCAGAAAATGGGTTGTCGGGATTCTTCTTCCAGTTGGAATCATCCGTTGGTGCTAAATGAATGTAGTCTCCATCAATGATGAGTGATTTCTCAATCCGGTTGAGAATAGGTGATTTTTTCCTGAACACTTTCCATTTGAAGTAGATTGTGTTCAACGTGGTTGGAAGTGCTGGGTTCTTTCCATGCATGAGATCTCCGAGGATAGCGGTGCTGCTGCCCAGAGTAGGTTTGATCATTTGAGTCGACTGAGGCCTCTTTTTAGGCTGTTCAACCGGCTCCTTTCCTTTCAGTCCCACTGCCAATTCCTGGAATTTGCTCTCAAGTTGTGTGACAGGAGGTGTGATACCCGATGAAATGAATGCTGGTGAACTTGGAGTGATGCCAACCTCTGAGAACGATGCAGAGTTCTTAATATCTGTCATCAGTCTGATATGCTGAGGATAGTTTGGCATCATCTTGAAGGTATGGCAAGATAAGCCATTGAGTGAGGTTGAGTTGTCCAAAGGTTGTTTCCAATCGTCCTTGGAATCATCGTCAATCAACATAGTGTTGGACATCCGAGGTTGGACTTCAATCTCTGCCAACTTATATTTTGCTGGATCGGTATGGTATTGATGACAGATGAGATCAAGTAGTTGGCCAACAGTCATACTAGAATCCACGAAGAAACTGATGAATTTGTTACCGGCAGTAGTTGGGATGTTACACACCTTAGCCTCGATACTGTTTTTGTACGAGTCATCCATTCCAGTCCGAGAGAAGTCATCTGGTACTGGGGTAACCTTAGCCATCTCACTTCTTCTCTGGTACATCTCAAGATTTTGCTTAAACTCGAGAGGCAAAGGAGATTGCTTTTCGTTACTGGTGAACTCCAATGGATTGGTGACTTTGCAAAGTGCCAAGCAGTTCGGATAATTGTAGGATGCGAGTAATCTTGTTCTATCCAAAACACCGAATGTGGAGTCATAAAGTTCTCCATCTTCGTCGATAAGCTCAATTCTCCAATTGTTAGGATTCATAAATGAGTGGTCGACTTGATTTTTGTACTCTGGAAGCTTCGACAAAGATAAAAGAATGTATCCAATGCAGTCAGTAATGGCAACATTACCCCCAAACTTCATCTCCTTGAAAACCGGCTTCATATTGGGAGGAACATAAATGTCAATTTTCGCCATTTTCACCCCTTCAACAAGCTCTGAACTGACGAATGAGTAGTAGTTCAATGGGTTCAAGTTGGTAGACTTGTAACGAGAGTCAATCAAGGTACTCAAGTGCGATTTTTTTGGTTCTGGAGGCAGCTCAACAACACTATACATTTTCTCGAAAGAAAATGAGCTTTTTCTTCTCATGGGTATGTTTCTCTCGGCTTTGTTAGCAGAGCTTTTAGAGTACACATCCACAGTTCCAGTTGTGAGAAGACTACTAGGTTGAGATGGTCTCCCAGACTTGCCCAAAAGAGAAGTGCTTCCTTGTTTTCTGTTCCTGGTCTTCATCTTTCTTGGATACTTCGCATTGGCATCCTCCAAGACATAACTCTCAGGAACAGTGTACTCCAACATCATCGATGAGTCCATTTCAATCATAGAATCGGCCATAGAGTCGGCCTCAATATCAGTGAATGCAGAATCAGTAGACAGCACATCCAGCTCATCTTCATCGGCATCTTCTTCGTAATCTGGATCATCGTCTTCCTCCATTTGTTCCTCTAAGATACTTCCTGAGGAATCACGACGAGATTGGGAGCTTCCAGCCTCCATTTCACTAACAATATCTTGCTCGCCATCCGCTAGCGGTTTCTTCCATGATTCGTTAGTGGCGGTCGCTATGCTATCCTTTCTGGATACATTCGTGGGGATAGAGTTACCATTAGATACCACACTATTAATAGTTATGTTACCCGATGAACTATCCGATTCAATCTCATCATTTTGAGTCTTTTCACTCTTTAAGAATAACTTGCTCAATGGATTTTTCATCTTATCCTTCTGCTTTTTCGGCTTGGTGGGGCTCAGCGTGACGGGTATAGTTGTAACCAGACCATCAGAGATTTCATTGCCAAATGGGTCTGGTGAGATCTCTTTGCTTGGCGTAGTACTTTTGGATCGAGATTGTTGCTTCGTATGCTTATGGATCTTGCTTGCACCACCTTTTTTAGGGACCTTTCCTGAAGGCCGTTTATGGTGACCTAAATGCATGCCGCTAGGAGCAGTATCAGTCGGCAACTCATAAGGAATGGGTGGGGAAGACGAACGAAAATTCTTTAAGTATAGGTCATTGTAATGCTCATGAAAAAGACCCAGCAGTAACGGTTTGATGATCCTTGTTGCTGGATCAAGGTCTCCATCTCCGGTAGATAGAGCGAAAGCTCTCAACAGAGCTCTTAGTTGTGTGGGCTCAAAGGGGAAAGCCATGATTTAGTAAATTGATTTCATAAAGTTGGCATATTTATAATGCTAGACGTGGAAAATGCTGCTTTTGTGGTGGTGGGGTAGTGGCGACTTGATCCACCTTCTCTCCTGGGGAGAGGCCTTAACGTGTATTGAGGGTGTCACGTGAGAGAAATATGGTATGAAGAGGTGGGGCAGAGAAAGTGGAGGGAAATTTGCGTTAAAAAGGGGAATTATAGAGATTATTGATTTTAAGTGTTTTATAATTGTGATTTTGATGAACTTTCATTTTTTTAATTTTTGTTTTTCCTTATCATGTCCTGGAAGGTGGAGGTGGCTGGTGGATATACCCAGTGAGGCTAGTGAGAAGATGAATTGGAGAGATAAAGGGAGATGAAAAATGAAAGGATTCATTTTATTTCTATTTTTCAATATGTTCTCATATACATTTTCCCATTTATGCCACTTGACTCAATTCTTTCAAAAAATTTTCATGGTTTTTTACCTTCTCCAAGCCCTGTACAAGATTTTCCAAATATAGCCTGAGGGTTACATTAAAGCACATAAATACAACACCAACAAAAAAATAGAAGCTACCAAAAAAACCTTCGAAAAAGTCGCTGATCACCTCAACCAGCTCAATCTCTCCATTCTCCAAAAATCCGATTTTCGAAATTCCCAAAATCTTCTCTCTTCATTGCGTCATGTCGGTATTGGGCCAGCCTTGTACTGCGACCGAACAATTGATTGCGGGCCGGTTGCTGAGCCGAGGACACCGACACCATCGAATTGGAAAAACACAGAAACAAAATCAAAAATCAAAAACCAACATAGATCTCATTAAATTCCTTCAATCAAATTCCCAAAAAACTTCTTCATTCTCCCGATCTCCCAACACTTATAGCTCTCTATATCCCTCTTGTCCATGCAGGCACAACTACTGTCAGGTGGACAAAAACCTATGAACCTCTGATTATCTCGTAACTACCACCTTCCACCAGGAAACCGTCGTATTCCACGCAACAATCCCATCCATTGGCATCCCGAGAAAGAAATTGAGTTTCTATCTCTATAGCGCTTTTGGCCATTGAATTCCATCCACTCCCTAACCTTTAGTGTGGTGAACCGCCCTTCCGGCTTGCTGCATCTTGAACTATAGGGTCAATTCAACACGAGTTGCTCCATCTGAATGGATTCACAGTAATTGGCACACTTTAGCATGTCATTCAATACGGATTCTCCAAAGGATCTCCTCGATAGCTTGACTTCTGACATCCATGATATCTATCGGTCATATGCTTCTGGCCAGGGCGAGTATGCCAGGTCTCTTGACTCGTCTGATAACGAGCCTGCTATAAGGCTATCTCCGCAGCGTGGCGACCCAACTCGCCTACGTCCCATTCTTGGCCTGGCCCATTTAACCATCGATGATAACACCCAGGCCCAAAGTGCCCCAGACACTCCAGTATCATCTTCATCATTTGACTTCAATATGGGCGTTGAACCGCATGGAATCACCAGCTCATCCTTGAACGTTCTCCTTGATACTCCTTCCACCGAAACAGAATATAGACAGCTAGTGTCGACCCCTCCAGCAATCGAGATCGGGAGGCATCGACTTGGCCATGAGCATGGTGAGAGTTTAGAGCTGGTTGGTGATGGTGCGGCCGGCGACAGCGTCGATGAAATCATCCAAGAAAACCGTGAAGCGGAGGAAGCCGCTGAAGAGGCCGAAAATAACGTCGAAGAGAACTGGGAAGCGAAAGGTGCCGCTGAGCGAAGGTCTCTGAGTCAATTTGGCATCCAAGTGATTCGCCGGACAGTGAAGGACTTTGAATTTGGCAAAGATCTCGGGGAAGGTTCGTATTCTACCGTTGTTCTCGCCACCGATAAGCTCACAAGCAAGCAATACGCCGTGAAGATCTTGGATAAGCGACACATCATTAAAGAGAAGAAAGTCAAGTATGTGAACATTGAAAAGCATGCACTCAACAGGTTGAGCGATTGCCCAGGTATCATCTCGCTATTCTTTACATTCCAGGACAAATACTCGCTTTACTTTGTCCTTGACTACGCTTCTAATGGAGAGCTTTTGGGTTTGATTAAAAAGTTTGGAACGTTGAACGAAGAATGCACAAGACATTTCGGTGCTCAGATTCTCAACGCTATAAAATTTATGCATATTAATGGTATTGTTCACCGTGACATCAAGCCGGAGAACATATTATTGGACGATAAGTTCAGAATTCGTATTACCGACTTCGGTACTGCGAAGTTACTTGAAAAAAAGAAAAATGGAGAAACTGGTGTCGAAGAGGAGTACCCAGTTGACGTGAGGGCAAAGTCTTTTGTGGGAACAGCAGAGTATGTTTCTCCAGAATTGTTGGATAGCAAGTACTGTGGTAAGCCTGGTGATATTTGGGCTTTTGGTTGTATTTTGTACCAGATGGTTGCCGGTAAACCTCCTTTCAAGGGTACAAACGAATACTTAACTTTCCAGAAAATCACCAAGCTTCAGTATGCGTTCTCTGCTGGATTTCCTTTGATTTTAAGAGATTTGATCAAGCAGGTTTTGGTGTTGCAACCTTCCAGAAGAGCCACCATTGACCAGATCGAAAAGCATTATTTCTTTAGAGATATCAACTTCGAAGATGAGGATGATGTTTGGCTGTCTGAGGTTCCAGAATTGGGCCCTTACAAAATGACTGCAAAGTCCATGATGAAGATGCCAACGTCAGCAAAAACAAACACACCTACCGTGATCAAAAAGCCTGTGAGAAAGGCAACTCAAGACACCCCAACGAGGCGCGTTGCCACCGATGCAAATGGAAAGGGTTTCAGTCCGGCTAGTGTTGCTGCGTTTGTCTTAACTAAGCAAGATGAGCCAGAGGCTCCAGCAACTCCAGCAAGGCCTTCTCCTAGCCAAAATAATGGCAATGCTAGAGCTGCACCAGCGCCAGAATACATCCCTGGAACCAACATTTTGCGTCCAACCATTCACTCGATGGCTAGCTACACTCGAAGCACCACAAACAGTTCGAGAGCTGAGTCAGATTCTACAAAGACTAGACCTAAGGTCCAAGAGGTTGCACCTATGACGCAAGTTGAACTTGCTTGGCAACAGTACTTGGATACATCTACTGAAAGAATCCTCAATATTGGACAGAGCACAGTTAGCAGACAGCCATTGGAATACTTCGAGAGAAAGCATAAGGGACTCATCCATGATGCTCCGTTGGCCTATATCAACAGATTGCAAGCGGCTGATAAGCGTATTTCTGGTCAGTCCCTCCTTTCAAAGGTTGCACAAGGCAGTAATAGAGGATTGAGAGACAACACAGTCCAAGATGCAACGCCAGCGAAAGCTGATAGAGAAGAGGATGCAATCACGAACTATGTTGATGAGTCTGAGAACATCGAGGCCATTCCAGAAGAAGAGGAGAAGAGTCACTCTCCTACAACTCAGAAGATCGGTAAAGGATTTTTGAAGAAGTTCTTGACTCATAGTGAGAAGAAGAACGAAACAGCTTCCGATACACTGTCTGTGAGATCCAATAGTACCGTTGGAACCGGAAGACGCCTGAGCGTATCTTTAGATAAGGCAAAGAGCTGTACTGTCGTTGTGACCACTCATGGAAGATTGTTGATCTTCTTGAGAGGTGATCTGACTGGCGACTACAGATTGCTTGCGGAAATTCAGCTCAACTATCCTTTCATTCAGTTCAAGGAAGTTGTGTCGAATACCTCTAGATTTGGCAAGATGATTCCGTCGACCGGAATCTTTGCTGTTACTGCTGTGCACACTGCTTATGTCTTTGAAGTGGAGAAGTATGAGGTTGATCAATGGACTGAGGCACTTGCCAAGGCTAAATTGAACCAGATCGAGAGAGTGAGACAAGAGGAAATGAAGCATTTGCCATCTCCAAAGCAATCTCCAAAGTTGATGGATGCTCCTTCATTTGCCAGTACAAGCCAGGCAAGAAGAAACTCCCCTCGTGAAAGCTCACCAAGTCCTCGAATTGCTGCAAGTCCATCCCATACGCCTACTCAGCGCCAAACTCTCCGCAACACACCACAGCAAGTGTCCAGCCCCAAACTGCCACTGACACTTGATCCAAAGGAGAAGACATCTACAAACATTTTCCACAACAAGGTTAAGAGCAGTAGAAGCGTCAAGCGCAAGCCACCTCCACCTCCACCAAAGAGTCATTCTTTAGGTGCCAGTGGATTGAGTGCTGACGTGAATCATAGTGAAAGTACAGTTCACGCCGCACAATTAGCGGTGTCGAACAATCCACATTTAGTGATGACAGAAAACCGCCGGTCCAGTTTTTCTAGAGAGGGCAATGGTTACACAAGTACAATCAGCCATAAGCCTAGTACTGGCAGCAATGGCAGTGGACAGGGTAAGGCCAAGATTACATCGATGAACTCCAAGTTTTTAGCTAGAAGCAGAGGAAAGAAGTAAGGGAACAAATGAGGGGAGGAAGCGAGGTTCAATTGCATAGAGACGAGGAAGAAATGCACAAAATGAGATAATAAAATTTGTAGAAAAAAGTTTGTTCGGGTAAGTGGATCATTTGAAAATTTAGAACTCATTTCAATACCATTATCATGGTGTCATTGTATCTGTGGTAATCCACCAATTCACCTCACACTGGCCCTTTTCGCAGTCAAAGCTCACCGGCCCCACAGTCACCATGTCAGATCCCCAGTCCCCTTTGGTGGCCATTTCGCGGGTCCAATTCCTGGTCTTTCGCAGTCACATCACTCACGTGCCATACCAACAATGCCTCCTAAAATCTACCCGCACAAACCTGCCCCTTCCACACCAGTACCCCCCATCGCTCATTCGTTCATATTGCATTTCCTGCAGACAGCCAAAGACGATTTTCATTCCCTCAAAATTTTTCCTGGCACATTTCCTACTGGTTTTTCACTTGTTCCATCTACACAACGTTAAAATGGCTAAGTTCATCAAATCCGGTAAAGTTGGTATGTAAATCTCGCAGAATCGATGATTGCTTAATTCAAATAACAACACTCGATGATTTATTGATTGATGTTGGAGGTCCTACTGTTGGTGATTATCCATGTTGAGTCCATGAGTTTGAACAGACATTTCTCCTTAAGAAAAACTTTCCAAAGAGTTTCAAAAGTGTTCCCAATATATGAGCTTCGTTCTATTGGGCTCTTGACAAGTTTTCATCCATCCAAAGTTCCATTTTCATTGGCTTTTTCCATCTTTTCCACATCCATCGAAGCCACAGAAAAAACCTTGAAAAACACCACAGCACCCCTTCACATCATCATCTTCGCATCATAGTTACTAACTTTTATAGCTATCGTTACCCGTGGACGTTTCGCTGGTAAGAAGGTTGTCGTTGTCAGACCACACGATGACGGTACCAAGTCCCACTCTTTCCCACACGCTGTTGTCGTCGGTATTGAGAGAGGCCCATTGAAGGTCACCAGAGCTCACGACGAGAAGAAGGTTGCTAAGAGAACTAAGATCAAGCCATTCGTCAAGTTGGTCAACTACAACCACTTGATGCCAACCAGATACTCCTTGGACGTTGAGTCTTTCAAGAACGCCGTCACCCCAGACTCCTTGAACGAGCCATCCCAAAGAGAAGAAGCCAAGAAGGTTGTCAAGAAGGCTTTGGAAGAAAAGCATCAAGCCGGTAAGAACAAGTGGTTCTTCGCCAAACTCAACTTCTAATCTCATTATATCACTCATATAACGTGTAATAAAACTTCTGCAACGATGGTATAAACTAGTAAGTATAATTAAATCTGTTAAGCTTAAGGTATTTCTGATCAATTCTGAAGGCTAAATTCGCTCTATACGACTCTTTTCCAAGTCTGCTCCAGCCGTTGGAGTGTTACACGTGATCCCACCTTAAAGGTTTTCTCACTATCAAGACTCCATAGTTAACACACCCATACTACAATGGCTGAACCGGTGGATATTTCGAACCTCAAAATTGAGGACAAGAGCACTCACGAGCAAAAGGTTACTCCATGGGAGGTTGAGGGTGCCGTTGACGAGAACGGACTCTCTCAAGGCATCGATTACAACAAGCTTATCGAGTCCTTCGGTACCAAGAAGATCACCGAGGAGGTTCTTGCCAGATTCACTGAAGTTACAGGTGAGGAGCCTCATCCATTCTTGAAGAGAGGTGTGTTCTTCTCTGAGAGAGATTTGAGCAAGATCTTGGACTTGTACGAGCATGGTGAGCCATTCTTCTTGTACACTGGAAGAGGTCCATCTTCTGACTCATTGCACTTGGGACACATGGTCCCATTCATCTTTACAAAGTGGTTGCAAGACGTGTTTGACGTTCCTTTGGTTGTTGAGTTGACCGATGACGAGAAGTTCTTGTTCAAGCAAAAGTTGACCATTGAGGATGTTAAGAAGTTCGCTAAGGAGAACTGTAAGGACATCATTGCCGTTGGTTTCAACCCAGAAAACACCTTCATTTTCTCCGACTTGGAGTACATGAACCCAGCTTTCTACGAGAACATCGTCAGAACTTCCAGACAAATCACCACCTCTACTGCTAAGGCTGTTTTCGGTTTCCAAGACTCTGACTGTATTGGTAAGGTCCACTTTGCCAGTGTTCAAATCGCCACTGCTTTCCCATCTTCCTTCCCAGACGTTTTGGGCTTGCCTCCAAAGACTCCATGTTTGATTCCATGTGCCATTGACCAGGATCCATACTTCAGAGTTTGTAGAGATGTCGCTGACAAGTTGAAGTTCGCCAAGCCATCTTTGATCCACGCTAAGTTCTTCCCAGCTTTGCAAGGTGCCTCCACCAAGATGTCTGCCTCTGACACCACCACCTCCATCTTCATGGATGACACTCCAAAGCAAATTCAGAAGAAGATCAACAAGTACGCCTTCTCTGGAGGAAGAGCTACTTTGGAGGAGCACAGAGAATTGGGTGGTAACGTTGACGTTGATGTCGCATACCAATATCTCTCTTTCTTCAGTTACGATGACGAGAAGTTGGCTCAATTGGCTGACGGTTACAAGAAGGGTGAGATCATGTCTTCTGAGATGAAGAAGGAGTGTATTGCCGTTTTGCAAGAGTACGTTGGTGCTTACCAAGAGAGAAGAAAGTTGGTTGACCAAAACGTGCTTGAGTCCTTCATGAAGCCACACAAGTTGGTTTGGGGCAACAAGGAGAGAAAGGTTGCACCAAAGGAGAGAGTCAAGAAGTCCAAGAAGTGATTTCTCTGTTAGTCTATCATTAACATTCCCCACTGTCATGACATCTAGATCGGATAAACATTAATATACATTATACA
This sequence comes from [Candida] citri, assembly GCA_030571295.1. Lineage (NCBI taxonomy): Eukaryota > Fungi > Ascomycota > Pichiomycetes > Serinales > Metschnikowiaceae > [Candida] citri. The sequence goes on along the minus strand of JAJLXN010000006.1, from coordinate 516,335 downwards.
TTTTTGAGCTTACTGCAAGAGCTTTTTGACGTTTCCCAACACAAACATGAGCTTTTCAAAGTCTCCGTCTGCTGTTTCCTCACCTCTTCCAAACCATCTTGAACCCACACTCAAGATGACATTGCGAGGGTTCTTCAGTTGTTTCACAACTTTTCCAATTTGACCAGCAACAACCTGTAACTTCAAATTGAGTGGATCACCCACGAGAACAACAGGCTCAACACCCAAGGAGTCCTCTTCATCCATACTGGAATTGATGGTGGCCAGAGTGGAGAGTGGGATATCGAACGTGGTATCGATTACTCCGTTCACAAGGACATTTAAGATGATTTTATTATCAAATTCGATCTTTTGGAAATCCAATTGATCATCTCCGTACTTGTCTATGATCTCCTTAGACTGGCCTTCAGAAGCTTCATCCATGGCTAGTAACGTCAAGGTCTATACTGCACATGCTCGTGGAGTGAATCAGACTGTCGGGCCAAATCATGGTGCATAGGTGTGTCATGCCTGTCAGTGGGAAATGTTCCGAGGGTAATAATGGGGGTACAACGGTCCAGTGAAAAATTTAAAATATTTGTAAATTCATAAATCTAACATTATTTCTCGAGAATTCATATCTTTCTCGTTCGATCAGTGTAATTTTTTCTTCACATTGTTGCCAATTTGTAGTTCTGCACTCCACACTCTTCCACTACTTCTCATACTTCCGAGGGTCGCTTTTTTACTAATTACGACATCCATTAGTCATTCCACTATTCTTCCAAAACCCGCTTAAAGGTGTTAAATAATCACAAAAGGACTTTTTCCTAACCCCTACAACACAAATACCCAAATGCCAAACTTCTGCACTGTCCCTGAAGCCATCGAGGCAATCAAAAATGGAGAATTCCTAGTGGTGATGGACGACGAGAGTCGTGAAAACGAAGGTGACTTGATCATCGCCGCAGAGAAGACCACCCAAGAGAAAATGGCCTTCTTGGTCCGTCACAGTTCCGGTTACGTCTGTGTCCCACTATCTACCGAGAGAGCTGACAAGTTGGACTTGCAACCTATGTTGAAAGACAGAACTGACAGACATGGAACTGCCTACACCGTCACCTGTGACTACGCTGACGGAACCACCACCGGTATTTCTGCCCACGATAGAGCATTGACTGCAAGAAAGTTGGCAGAGGCCTCTTCCAAGCCAGACGACTTCATTAGACCTGGTCACATCTTGCCTTTGAGAGCTGCTCCAGGTCTTCTTAATCAAAGAAGAGGTCACACCGAGGCCTCCGTTCACTTGTGCCAATTGGCTGGATTGCAGCCGGCTGCTGTCATTTGTGAGCTTGTCAGAGATGAGGATGGTTTGATGATGAGATTGAACGACTGTGACGAGTTCAGTAAGAAGCACGGCATCAAGCTTGTCACTATTGAGCAAATCGTTCAATACATCAACCAATAGATGAAGACGTTTTTCTGTTATATATAATCATGACGTTTCACTAATACAAATTACGAAGTTAAATCAATGTAAAGTACATCATTACAATTACGACATTTCTATTCTAGTATATAAATCTGTGTGTCGTGATTCCATGCTGGATATGCCTATACTCACTTGAGCAAGAGTTGGGCCTTTCTCTTACCACTGACTTCATCCTTAACCGAGGTCACCTCAACTTCAACCTTGTCGAAAACACCAATAATACGCTCCTTACCCTTAAGGTCTGTGAACTTCAACTCGTACTTGTCCTCGTTGAAAACAGCACTGTTAACATCACCAAGCATCTCCAACTTGATAAGTCCCTCCACACCGAACTTAGGAACAAGCACAACAATACCGTTGTTGAAGCACTTAATGACGTAACCCTCTTGTTGAGACTCGTTGTTACGCATAACTTGTCCCACATAGTATTCAATACTGGCTCTACCAGCAAATTGAGCATTTCTGTGTCTTCTGTTAATGTTCCTCGTGATCATCTCCATCTTATTCTTGTCTCTGTGACTCAAATCCAATGTCTCGTATCCAATTGCTCCTGCCAATTGTCTGTGTGCAACCACATCACAGTATCTTCTAATTGGAGATGTGAAATGGGTGTAAATGTCAACTGCCAAACCATAATGTCTGAACTCTGGGTATCCGTATGCACCAGATGCGAAATACTCAGCAGCCATCATACATCTAGTGGACATAATACGGAGAAGGGTGTTGAAGTATGGGTCCTTTGCATCAACACATCTGTCCAAAGAGTCAGCAAGGGCCTTCGAGGACTCCAAGGAGATGTTCATGCCACTCTTTCTCACACGCAACATTTCGTTAAGTGCTTCGAAGTTGGTAGCTGGTGGGGCTGCGTGTCTTCTCAACATGGCAGTTTGTGGGTATGCATCGAAGATCTTTCTGGCAACAGAGATGTTGGCGAACAACATAAACTCTTCGACCAAGGAGTTAGTCTCCAACAATTTCTTGATTTCAACTTCTCCAGGGTCAGAAGTCTCGCTGTCCATATGCACCTTGACTTCTGGAGATGCCAAGTTCAAAGCACCGGCATTCAATCTTCCTTGTTTCAACTTCTTCGAGAGCTTCAACAAGATTCTCATAGAGTTGGTCAACTCGTCGTTTTGCGAAGGATCGTCAATTCTAAGTTGTGCTTGTTCGTAAGAGAAGGCCTCTCTGGACTTGATGATGGACTTCATGAACTTAATGTCCACGATGTTGGCGTCCTCGTCCAACTCCCACAAAACGGAAAATGCAAATCTGTCAACGTATGGCTTCAAAGAACACAAGTTGGTACCCAAAAGCATTGGCAACATATCAATTCTCTTGTCCACCAAGTAAACAGAAGTACCTCTGGAAGCACCCTCGTTGTCAAGAGCTGTGTTTGGCTTGACGAAGTGGGTAACATCAGCAATGTGGACACCAACTTCGTAGTTACCATTTGGCAATTTCTTAGCATGCAATGCATCATCGATATCCACACAGTTTGGTGGATCGATGGAGCAGACAAGCTTATCACGCAAGTCAACTCTCTTCTTCAATTGTTCGTCACCGTTATTGAGGTCCTCTGGAACAACCCAAGAGTCACCTTCCTTTGGCAAACAGTCCAACACAGCCTTGGAGAAAGGTCTGTACTCGACGTCATGCTCCAACAAGAGAGCCTCAGTTTCAGCCTCAGCACTCTCGATAGCACCCAAACTACGGACAAAGTGACCTTGAGGATACTTGGAGTTTGCTGGCCAAGAGTCAATGGAGACAACAATACGTTGACCCAACAATTCCTTAGCCTTTCTGGTTCTGACTCTGATCTTAGGCAAGAGCTTGTCCATCAACACGACGAAACAAGTCTTGGATGTGTTACCTGTATCCTCTTCAGAGACAGAAGATGGAGCAATTTGACCGACGTAGTATCTCCATGATCTTCTGGTGATGCTAACAACTCTAGCAGTAGGTTGCAATCTCTTCTCATCAGATGCAGAGGTGGCCTTGGAAGCCTCCAGCGCCAAAACACGACGCTCCTTATCGGAAATGACACTTTCTTGCTCTTCGTCATCAGCGTTGTCGTTGGCACCAATGGCACTTTCCTCAACGATAGTAGAGGATGGCTCTCTCCACTTATCCTTAGGAAGCAACTCCACAATGACCAAGTCACTGTTGAACGCTCTGTTTAAGTTTTTGGTTCCGACAATAAGCAATGGCTTCTTGAATGCTGGAGTCTTAACAGAACCCTCCAAGATGTTGTAGGTGGAGATGTTCATCATACCTTGGTACAAGGTTCCATTCTTGATACCTGCCATGACACGAGAGTTTGAGTAATATTCTGGGAAAGAAATCTCGGCAACGTTCTTCTCGAAGGATTCGTTTTCGGTTGGAATCAAGTCTCTCAACTCATCTCCACTTGGCAAACTATCAACGTACTCAGTAAGACTTCTGGCGTCTATACCATCCTTCTTTGCCTTCTCTCTGTTGTCACGATCATTACAGACAAACACAACATTGATTGGAGTGTCTGAGTTTTTGATATTAAGATGGTCAAAGTACCACTTGGCACATTTTCTGATAGCTCTATCGTTACGGTCGTTGATAGACTCGTTCTTCTCTCTTGTGACATAAGTATCTTCGTGAAATTCGTTGTGAAACACCACAAATCTCTTGTCTGCGGCCTTAACCAAAGAACGAACACGTTGGTAGATTGGGAAAGATCTGTTCTTGACCTCTTCAAGGACAATTTGTGGCACGATGACGTCGTAGAAACATCCAGTATGCTCAAGCAAATCGATGGCTTGTAAAATGACATTTGTGTCGACAAGAACATAGTGAGGACTGCCGTTTTCAAGTCTCATAGGCAGATCCAGTAGGGTGAACTCTGGTAACAAGTTATGGGCATCTGGCTTGACATGACTTGAGCACTTGTTGCATAGCTTAGAATAGCAAGGAATATCGGTACGGAGGTAATGTTCTCTCACGATTTTTGTACAGCCACCATTTCTGGACCGCACAAAAACTTTGCTTGTGGCGGTAAGGCCAGACGAGAGTCTTTTCTGCTGCAACATGGTGGTGAATTAGATTTACTAGAGGCGATTTGTTAAGGCGATGGATATTGAGATAAACCCGTACACCTTGAGATTGGTGAGCAGAGTTGGTTGCGAAAAAAGGTGCATACATTATAAGTGCGTTTTAGCTATGGGAGGCACTGACTATGTGTGCGTTTGGCCTTACTAATAGAATACACAAGATTAATAAATTAAATATACCATAGAAATAGATAAACATGAAAGCGAGATGTAAAGTTTGTTAAGTAAGCGAATTGACGTATTCAGAACAATTTCAGAACAATTTCATGACTTTCCCCAGGTTCCCAGTTCGTGTCCATTTAGACACCGCGGTAGACCTTACCAGGCTCCTCAGGCTCCACCAAAGTTGATGCCATTCCGTGACCGGAGTTGTCTGAGGTGTAGTCTTGGTTTTCAAGAGAGCCGATTTGACTCATTGGTGGAGGACTTTGGTGACGATCAACGAATTCACCATCGAATTCCTCTGGGTGGTGGACTCTGTAGTGCTTAACTGCAGATGGGAACAAGTCCATAGACCAAAGGACAAGCAAAAGACCGTACCAGAAGGAAATGGTCCACTCGAAAATTGCAGACAAAGAGTCGTTGCCCTTAGCCATTTCACAACCGAAAGCAACAGCGAAAACGACAGCTGCAATCAACCAGAAAAGCTTAAAAAAGAAAGAAACCATGTACAAGTTGGCCCAACGGGACTTTCCGAAAATAACCTTCTCGTGGTTTGGATGCAATCTTTGAGGGAAGTTTCCAAAGATGAACGAGTTCAAAAAGTTGAAGAAACATGCCCAGAAAACGAAGAAGATAAACACACCAACCATACTGATGTGAACATGCGGATACTTTGAGGTCTTGAAGATGGAGACCATCAAGATACCCAATTGACCAATAGTGGCACAAATGATACTGATAATTGCAAAAATTGGCTGTTTCTTCGAAACATATGGTTGAAGCTTTTGCTTGGTTCTCAAGATGTACTCCATAAGAAGGGTACCAATGAAGAAAATAAGTTGGAACCCAGTACAGGAGATAAACAATGGCTGTAAGTTTGTGGCAGCGATATCACTGATATACACTGGATCTTGATAGACGGTCATGAAAGCATAGATTGGATGGCCTTGGATGGACCAGCAAGATAGAAGTGCGATGAGCATTCCCCACCATACCACTAATGCCACTAGTGGGATCAAGTAGTAGTGGACTTTTGTGAATCTTAGGTATTTGGAAGTCATGAATATGTGAGTGAGTGAATGAAAATATGGAGGTGAAACAAAAAAGGTAAAAGTAAAAGAGATATATGTAACAATCTCACTTGGTTGCCATAGTCAGACACAGCAACTTTCCATGCCATAAATGCGGATTACGTACATGGCTGTGTATACAATGCGGGCCCGAATCATGCCGGAGGCAGTGCCAGCAACAAGTGACGGCCCGAACGAAGTTTAAGGGTTATCGGAGAAAAGTGTCTGATTTACGGACATTGTGATATCGCCGTGTACTCAGCCGTGGTTTCCACTGGTTTCTAGCTTACAAATTGTTCTCAAAAATGGGACTTTCACGTTCCGGTGCTGGTGCATCTTCGGGTGCGAGCCGTGAAAGTGCGCGCCGTTGCCAGTCATTGCATACTTTAAGAATTCACACCGTCATTCCTCCAGACAAGGCTGAAATTGCTTTAGAGTCCAGAACAATTAACTGATTGACGGCAACTTTTGACTTGACAATAGAATTTTTGTTTACTAAGCGGCAGAATTTGGCTAAATTGTGAAGATCAGCTGCCTCAATCATGAGACTCATGGTCTGAGTAAGGTTTTCCTGGCAGTTTGTCCGAAAATCAAGAGATGCGACAAGTTATGACTTGCGCAACGTCAAAGCCACGGGTCTTCCAGAACAGTACCAAGGATCAACACTAATGCGATGAGCCTCGTTTCTGAGAGTATTCTAATTGCATATTTTTCTCTTATCATTCTACTCACTCTCATCATGATTCAACCTTCTAATAGGTTACTACCCTGCTAAAGTCACCAAGATGGAGTGCGAGCTCTGATACTCTCATACCGGCAGTTTCGTGAAATGTTGCTCCCAATGCAAGCCACCACCTTAATTTTGACTTCGGGAGGAGATCCCGAAAATCATATGTAAGAGAGAATTACTGTTGTGGTTATGAAACTGGCTTATAGAAGCGATGTTAGACGTCATGTTAATACTGGGGTATCCAACGTTGAATGTAGATCCTAACGATATGGATGTTGGCTTCGGATTGGATGTTTTTACCAAATGATCATCAAAACTAAAAGACATGTAATTAAGCAATGATAGCAATCTCCTCTTTTCAATTTCAAAAGCCTAAAAAGCCTCATTGAAGTATCTGCGATGAGTTGAGAAAGTATAGCTACTAAAAAGCAGTGATTATTACGATGACGTAGGTGTGAAGATCACTCGTAATTACCTTTCAAGATATGAAAAAAATTTCACACGCGGCTAAAAATGCATTGACTAGGCTCTTAAAGGCTGACGTTGTGAAGTTTCAAATATCTGAGATGGAACAAATCCCGGAAATGCCGAATTTCACCTTTTCCCTATGATTACAGGCTAAATTGAATTGCTTTTTTTTCCCCACGATAAGGAAGGTCACACGATGATTAATACGATAGATGAAACCATACTTGGGCCAAAAAAAAAAATTTGAATAAAAATTATCGAATTGAAAGTGATTGAAATAATGAGATGTGACTCTTATCAATTTCATATCGAAATGTTGGTTTCTTGGCGCTTGAGTGCCAGCCATGTATGATTCGCAGCATCGATATCAATATATGTAAGCGGTAATGATTGAGATATCTCATAGATCCGTTTATGTAATTCTTTCAATGTTAATAGATGTCAATCTCTTCAATTGATCACAAATTTCTGTTTACTTTCATTTTTAATGTCCAATTGAAAATTTTTTCAAAAGGTGATCACACCAAATAAATGAAATTATTAGTGATTGTTGCTCATATTCGCGCGTAGCTAGCAATAACTATGACTCAGACACCAATGCAAAAGACCCCAAAAACTCGGTAAAAAAAACCTTATCATTTATAGATAGAGTCAATTCCTTATCAAAATCACATTCAAAACTTACAATTAACCTTGGGCCCTTTTTATAATAATTCCCCTACCTTTTCTTTACTGGAGATAGAACATTGACTCTCCGCGCCGAATAAACTCCGCGGCTATTTACACTCCATTAGGGTCCTGTCACACTTCTTCCCTCCACCTTCAAGGGTCCAACATCAACAACAACGGGAATGTTCAAATTCAACATAGACCATTGGATCAATCCTATCATCCCACCAAACCAGACAGGAAAGCTTCCTGCCCCATTGAGACGGTTCCTTGGTGGTCATAAACCCAAACCCGTGTCTGACTATTGGGTATGGCTAGAGATCGTCATTGCCAGTTTCTGTGCCGTTCTCCTCGTCGAAGGAGTGTTTAAAAACCCTAATATATTCACTAGTCATCATCATGCTCCTATGATCATTGCCAGTTATGGAGCCACTGCCATCTTATGCTTCAATGCTAGTCTGGCTCCATTAGCACAACCCAGAAACATCCTCGTGGGTCACTTCATCTCGGCATTGATAGGGCTCTGTTTCCAGAAATTGTTCCTGTTATCTGAGAAAGGCGAATACCACTATTATATCTGTGGTGCCTTAAGTGTTGCCATCCTGTCGTGGGCAATGACTATATTTAACTGTGTTCATCCACCGGCCGGAGCTTCGGCATTGCTTCCTTCCATAGACACTACTATCCAGGAAATGAGTTGGTGGTACTTGCCAACACACCTTGTTCTGTCTGTTTTAATGATTGCTGTTGCATGTATCACAGGGAACATAGTTAGAGTATACCCCACATTTTGGTGGACTGCGGCACCAGTTGGGAGGAAACCAACTGAGTTGCCAAAGCAAGACAAAGAGGCTGCGATCTCGGACGAAGAACTGCAAGCAAGCAACGAGAACGGAATTAAGTTCGTTGACGGGTTCCGCAGTGTCGAGATTAGTGCCGATGGCATTTTAGTACCAACTTGCTTTCGATTGGACGATTCACAGGTCGAAAGGTTGGAAGAGTTACGACTCGACTTAATAGCAGCATTGAATCCGTAATTACGCCATATGTATCTATACATTTTAATCGATATATTCTTGATATACGTCGTATAAAGTATGCCTATGTTGCTTACGTATGGTCGAGTAATCTACGTTGCACCATGCATTTCACCATACATGATACATTAAATCCGATACAAATGATGAAATTAATATAATGGAATAAAAATAGAATCAATCAAGAACAATTGGTTAATTCTTGAACAATACCTGTTATATGTATGCTGGACCAATAATTTAATGTAATAGGTCATGCATTATAACAATAGCTGCACAACAACTCCCCATTTTTCTACAGTGTAAGTTTGAATATATTCTTTTTTGAATACATAATTCCCTATATGATGATTTAAAAAAAATTCGACTCGATCAAGAGTCTATGCAAAATTTTAATGCACGAAGCGAAACAGAAGTGGACGGATAGAAAAAATTGTGGAACTTTTCAACTTAACAGTCGACAACCTCCAAGACAAAGATCTCAATGGCGGAACATTGAGCACCAATGGATGCATCGTACAAGTTGTAGAAGTCACCAGACAAACACTTGAAGAAAGTGGTTTGGTTACCCAAAGCCAACTTGTAACCAGTGTCAATGGTGTCATCAGAGTCCTCACCCTCACCGACGTAAGAAGCTGGGACGAAAGACCAACCAGCAGCGTAGATGGTACCGGCTTGTGGTGGTGGACCGTCAAATTGGAATTGTCTGTTGGCAACAATGGCACCAACTCTACCCTTGGAGTCTCTCAACTCACCATCCTCAATGGAAATGGTCAATGCAGAAGAGGTGACACAAGTTTGAACAAAAGCGGCATCATCAGAAGAGGCAGTGCTGGTGGCAGTGCTGTCAGAGTCAGAAGTAGCTTGGATTTGACCGTCAGAAATTTGAGAAACGACATCAGCAGTAGTGGCAGTGGTGGAAGTTTGTTGTTGGATTTGACCGTCAGAAATTTGGTTCACAACTGAAGCAGTAGTGAGAGTGGTAGCAGCAGTGGTGGCAGATTGTTGTTGAATTTGACCATCACCAATTTGGTTGACAACATCAGCAGTAGTGACAGAGGTAGTCTTAGCAGATGTGGAGGAGGTGGAGGTGGTGGTAGTTTGTTGTTGGATTTGACCATCACCGATTTGGTTGACAACATCAGCAGTAGTGACAGAGGTAGTCTTAGCAGATGTGGAGGAAGTGGAGGTGGTGGTAGTTTGTTGTTGGATTTGACCATCACCGATTTGGTTCACGACATCGGCAGTAGTGACAGAAGCAGCAGTGGTGGTGGTGGAGTCCTCAGCAGTAGCAGCTTGAATTTGACCGTCACCAATTTGAGACACAAGAGCTCTCTTGTCAAAAGAGATACCTGCACTGACAGATGCGGAGATAGTTCTGATGGACAAAGCGAAAGAACCATCGTAAGAAGTGATAGCACTAGCAGACTCTGGCAAAGTACCAGTTGGAGTCAAAGTGTACCAAGTATCCTCAACGGAAGTTGTGGTGCTTGTAGATGTGGAAGAAGTGGTCGAAGACACAGGCGCACTAGCGACAACAGCCAAGATGGAAGCGAGAGTTAAAAGCAGGTACATGATTGTTTGTTAAGATTCTATACTGGATCAGGAAATTAATCTAAATTGTGGAATCACGGCAGATATTTATACTGTTGATCCAGGTCATGAGCCAGCGAGGTGATTTGATTGCAGTGAGGTGCGTCTATTTTTAGGAAATCGGAAATGTGAGCCACCGAGTAATGCGGTACGATGGTCTGTGTAGCGGTTTTTGCATCCGATTGGAGGATTTTAGACCGGCAGAATACGACGGCAGCGGGAGATATCGGCACACATTAATATTTTTGACGGTTCATTTCCATTCAATGTTCAATTGAGTATCCCATTAGACCTTGAAAACCATCAACAGAATTGCTCCAAAATCAGACTCGCTCAAGCCTTGCAAAGGTTGCCATGCACTTCATGTCATGTAATTACAATACCAGTTGCGGAAGTGTAATTGGGTGCGACATCTGCAAGGGACGTTTTTACCCGACGTGCATCCGTTAGTGACACCAGTGACGGAAGGAGACAGGCGAAAGTGTGGTTATTTCGGGGATAATTTACAGTTAACGAGCGCCCGGGATAAGGTTGCGGGACGGTTGTTTATTGGATGTTTCTTTTTCCACCCGCTTAACACGTCTTTCTGTAGCAATTCACCCAAAACTACACCTCCAGCGCCAGATCAGGTCCTGCCCCCTTTGGGCGCGCCCGCAGTGGTCGAGGTAATCCCGCAGGCCAATGTCGTTAGTCTCTACAGGCCCCATGGTGTCAGTAACGCAATGTATGGCAGAAGAATCACACAATGCTGGCTACATTTTCAAGCATTCAAGGCTTGGGTCCACATGCCTCCAATGATAACGGTCAGATCACATACTGTTCCCCCAAGATTCACATTGTGTGCACCTTCTGCCTAACAAAGCCTTGCGCCTTTGAAGGCAGTGCGAATGCAAGCAGGCCCATGTTGCTCGGTGGATTTAGCTATTGAATGTGTACCAGCCAGTTGGCCGACGTAAGGGGCAACATTGACTGAATGCACAATTACGACTTATGGGAGCAAGTTAATTTCATTGACCAACGTTCCCCACAGACAAACGTTTCTTGCTACTGCGGAGAATCTTGTGATAGTGACTGAGTGGGTTCCTAGGGCTCCTACGTCCCGATCTCCTACTAGTACCACTATGAGAGAAGCTATTTTTAACTTGAGATGAGGCAACTCCTTAACGGCAACCCGGCTTCTGGCTGCCCGAGAAGATGTAATTTCCTGTAGAGTGATGTCGTCGGGGTGACTATTTTCTAGGTAAAATCGCTCAAGGCACCGAAGATATGCGAGTGTAGGGGGAACAGCCACAATGTCTGCAAATGTCATCGAGTGTTTCACAATAATATTCCGCAGGAGGTGGGCAAAGATTATGGTCTTTTGTCCCCTTCCCATATTTTTTCCGTTGATGTCGTTGCAGGACCTCTCGTAAATTCCGTCCTCTGTGTCTTGCTTCGTACCTTACCTTATTGTGCGAGTCCGCGTTTCATCAACTGTTTTATTGTCGAGATCTATTGTCTTGATATCGTTTATCGTGGTTTCTAGGGCACTTCTAGACCGTAGAGGTGGCTGGATCAGACTCCCCTCAGCTCAAGTGTGTATTTGTTTTCAATGTCGTCTGCACCAGCATCGCACCACATGGCTCAGTTATAAGCCATCATGTCCTTTGTCGCACAGCCTCTGGCGGTGGTATTTACATAGTTGAAAATGCTGGTTGATTCAAAAATGCTGGCTGGCTAGCACCTTGATATGGACAGATCATGATTTCGGGATTTGATGAACGTGGAGGTGGTGGGGGCATAGCCCGTGGATCATTGTATAATCATTGCCATAGGAGAATGGCCACTATAGACACTCTTGAGTGGTCATGAACTGATACACCAGATAGATTACGAAATCTCGAGAATTTTACTGATGACTGACATTTTTATGTTATCTTATTACTTTAAAGACCGAAACTTGAGTTCCAATTTGTGAATCTTCAATTGATCTTTTCCCTTCAAAAATACGTCACCTCGCTTGAACTGGTGATCCACTGCGAATTGGTCCACTTCATAACCAGAACATCCGAAGTTTCCAATTGATGAGCGAATCAAACCATTGTCCTTCGGAAACCACATTTGGTTATGAAATTAAGGAATCTGGACATTTATTCAACAAAGGCATCGTTTGAGTATCCTGATGAATGTGATGGCTTCCACCTGATCGAGACCCATCAAATATTTGTGAAAATTGCGTGTTTCCACTGTTGAAGCACAATGGAGATAAAGCGATGAGGTGATGGACGCGTCCAATATCTCATGCCAAAACTTGCTACATTTTCCTTGAAGACGGCAACTTTGAACGAGTGAGACACTTCACTTGCCTCGCCACGTCTGTGCTATCTGTAATTCGAAGGGAGGGGCGGCTACCGGCGAACGATCAAAAAATTTAACTGCAAATTTCTCGATGAAACATGTTGCATCAAACTAAAATTTATTTGTGCATTTACACTTCGTCCCACATATTCTACAAAAATCAATCCTTCACAAAGCTTCGTTCCTCATGGCCCAATGGTCAAGGCGTCTGGCTACGATTAGTAACCACTTCTGGAACCAGAAGATTCCAGGTTCGACTCCTGGTGGGGAAGCTTCTTTTTTATTTTTTCGTCTTTTTGCCGGTCGTGCACTATGCTCGTATTTTATTATATTGTATTCAATGAGTGACTTCCGCCAAAAACTTCCCAACTCTTGACAATGCATATTTTGTCGAAAACTTCCCCTCCACTGCCTGGCGCGCACCATGATGACTCAAGTAGTCAAGTGACTCCACATAAAACAAACCATCATGAATACCACCCTCTTCCAAATGGACCTCAAGCTTACCGTCACCTTCTTTAGTGATAATATCTATAAACTTCTCAATTCCGTATCTCAAGTTTTCTCTCTCTCCATAGAGGTAGAAACAGCGTCCTGTGCCGTTGAGCGCACTCACCTTGGCCCAGTGAGTCGCGTAATCAGTGCTAACAAAATCGACAAATGGAGCCAAACTTTCGCGGTCCAAATCCTCCACATACCAGTCACCCATTTGGGTATCGGTTGATCCCAAGTCACCAGTAGTGTCAACTCCCGGAATGGCAGTTGGTGGTGTATATGGTTGAAGCCATGGAGAAATCAAAACAAGATTTTCCGGCTGTGGCAATGGAGCGAAGTCCCATTCAAAGTCAGTAAATTGCGCAAAATGGTTCTGGGCCTCGTCTGGATAGGCTATGTAACGAGCCATTGCGAATGCCAAGTTACAACCCGCGGAGTCTCCAACCAAGGTAATTTTGGTATAACCTTGTTCTTGCAATGCACGATAACTGGCCATTGCCTCATGGATTTGTGTAGGGTACTTTTTGTAGTGACAGGTCAAAGAATAGTCTAAAAGGGCAATGGATGTTTGCAGCCGTTGAGGCTCTGGAATGGCGTAGTGTAATGCCATAATACCCACGAGCTGAGCTGCAAAAATGTTAAGGCAGTATCCACCACCATGGAGGTAAAGAACGGCTGATTTTTCTGACTTTTTGTCCTGGTTTTCAGCGCGATTAACCCAGTAAGTATGCTCATCCAACTTATCGCCAAATCCTCTAAGACCTTTGGCCAAAATGCTATTTTTATAAGCTCCAATGAACTTTTGCACTGGAGTATGGACGAACATGGCAGCGTCATCTCTGGAAAAGTTGTTGGCCAAGTGGTATTCGACCGCTAAATGGACATTCTTGTAGAGCGAGCCTTGGAACTCTTTGTTTGTTCGCAGGTAGATGGTTCCGGTGGTGTAATATTGTATAATGGATCTGATGATCACCGAGGGAAGCGTGAGCAACCTCTTAAGGAAGCGAAGGGACACCATGGGCGTTTAATCTGTGGAGAAGCGGGTGTTTTAGTTCGTGCCTGGGCCTCACCGAGGCTTAAATGGGAGTCTGGGGCCTTATATACTTTTCGCGGGTTTAGCGCACCACGGTTCGACGGTTGATAGGCTCCCGGGTGACCCCATGGAATGCCTTTAGAATGTGGCTCATGATCATACTTTTGCTGATGGTTTTGGTACACGGCTAAATTGAAAGAGATGGGGCTAAAGTTGATTTGGACGTTTTTTTAGACAAATTTAAGCGAAGCACTAGTTACTACTAGATAAGGAGGTCCTTTTTGGTGGTCGTTTCCTTGTCTTGATGATCAGTGTTGACTACTGCACGAATTTTAGCCGTTCTATTCTCTAGAGGCACCATTGACGCCCTAATCTTTTGTGAGCGTTGTTCAACGGTTATGAGAATCGTAAATATCCGAACACATGACGACGAGAAAGATCCGAGGAAGTTTGGTTTTTGTGGTGGTGAAATAGCAATTTGTGCATTTCGGGCACCTGAAATGCCGCCAAAGGTTAAAATGAGGTTGAAATCTCTCAGCTTCGGGTTTTGGCGGGGCTGAGGCTAATGCTCACTAAAGCCGGTCGAAGCCCGCACCTCGACATATACGTGAGGTCGTTTCTTTATCGCTGATAGGGCCATAATGTGTGAACCGGGCGCGGACAATTCTGCAGCCCAGTGTTATCAACCAAAAAGAGGGGGCCGCGTATGTGTTCTATTTGTAACATCGGTGCCTTGAAATGTTGCATCGACTTATGCATGGGCCTATTGTTACGCACAAGAAACGCTCCTTTGTTTCTGGATCTCCCCTCGATCGACCTGGTACATTTCTGGACTTTGCAACAGGATCTTTATACTTCTCTTTTGTCTGTTCTTTAATCTTTCTCTCCCAGAAATTCTCCCATACTTAAGTCTCATTTCTCTCACAATTCTCAATTCTCATCCCTATCGATTTAATCATTCCTCTCGTCTGTTTCTGCCTCTCTCCAATTCACCTCTTAATCCCCCTCTACCTCCTACACTCTCCATTGCAACTTAATCTTGTATTCCCTATATTACAACCGGAACTTGCTACCCGTCTGTGGACCTTCGGCCTTCTTCAAGTTACCTTGAACATCACGCAATTGTCCCTTCTTATCAATGACGGTCAAGTTCTTTGCCTTGGACAATGTATCCATGACTTCACCAACCTTTTGACGCTTCTTGTCTCCACCCTGTGGCTCTTGCTTCTGTCTTTGCTCCTTGGCCTCCTTCAACTCGTTGAAATGCTTAGACTTGGCTCTCTTCTTAGCTCTTCTCAATCTTTGCTTATCGTCTCGGCTCAACTCATCCTTAGAGTATGACAATCCCGACTTCAATTGAACTTGAGAAACTCCACGGGCTCCATCAGCCTTAGGCTTGTCGTCACCAATCTTATAAACTTCTTGTGGTGCAAGCTTGGATTCATCAGAAATGTGGAGTGGTTGAGCATCCTCCATAGAGATAGAGGCAGCTCCATCGGAAACCTTGATGTCGATGGTCTTGAATTGGTGTGGTTTTGGAATGTAGTGGGCCAGACACAACGAGTCAAGCTTGTAATTAAGTTTGGTGAAGAGGTCGGTGATTTCGTCATGAGCTGCTTGGACTTCCTCAGTGATCTTCTCCTCTTGGTCAACACCATGGTACTCATCCTCGTAAATTTCTGCCAAAGACTTACTGCTCTTTTGGTCAGAGACTTCGGTCTTTTGTCTTTGAACGAACTTGGAAACGTCAGTGATCAAACGCTTTGGCAAGTCGTCGAACTCATCATTACGGATTCTTCTCTTGATGAGATCTTCTATGCTTTCTGTGACTTCTTCGGTGATGACTGGAACTGGCTTGGAGGTTCTGTCGAACTCCAAGTTTGGTGCCTCCTCGTCGTCCAAAAGAGAGTCAACTGGACGGTCCTTGGTCTTGACTTCACCCTTCATGGTCCATTTCTTCTCGGCAACGAGCTCGGCTTCGAGCTTGGCAATTTCGGATTGGATCTGTTGTTGTTGCTTCTCAAACGAGGACAATTGTTGTGTCTCCTGAGGCTCATCATCCTCCTCGTCTGCGAAAAGATCAAGCATGGCCGAGTCAACGGCTTGGTCGTATTCCTTGTCTTCGAGTTCTCCTTCAGCATCCTCGTCGTCAGATTCCTCCTTGGTGGATTTGCTCTTGTTAGAAGTCTTCTTTTGGCCTGGCTTGTCGAAGAACTCATCATAGTAATCCATCTCTTGCTCCTCGTCTTCTTCACCATCACTCAAGTCAGCGAAGAAATCAATTTCCTCCTCATCGTCATCTTGGTTGTCTTCTTCAAGAGCAACGATCTGCTTGTTGAACTCATCGATGTCGAAAAAGCCATCGTTCAAACCGAAAACGTCCTTCTTTGGCTCTTCCTCGGTATCGCTTGGAACCTTGGTCTCCTCAGATTCTGCCTCAGAAACTTCTTGCTCCTCATCATCTCCAGCTTCCAATTCGTCTTCACTGTTGAGCTCATCTTCTGGAGCTTCACCTTCAACATCGTCCTCAGAATCATCTTCGTCTTGCAATGCAGGGGAAACCTCATCGGCTTCGTCGGCTTCTTGGTCATCGGCAGAGTAGAACTCATCTTCGCTGCTTGCCTCTGGGTCCAGCTCTTCACTGGCACCGGTTTGAACGTATTTCTCTTTGAGTTCAGGGATCTTCTCAAACAAAAGTTTCTCTCCGACACCCAGGAGGATAAGCTGTGCTTGTCCAAACACCTGGGATGCATCCAAGCCATCAACGTATATCTCGTCTAGCACAGAGTGATCATTGGCGATAGGATCCAAGAGGGTCTTGGTTATGGAGTTTAACGAGTCAACAGAGGCCTTGTCTTTGGCAATCCGGAAGATATCAGCCGGATTATCATTAAGCTGTTTTAGAAACTCCATTTCGGGCAAAATTTGATGTTGTGGCTCGAACCGAAGTTACTATGGTATGCTCTTTCTAGGAAAAAATTGTCCCACTGATGAGCATCGAGGTTGGTGCAGGATGATCAAGCCGTAGGTTCACCAACCGAAGAAACACCATCAATCAAAACACAACACTTCGCATTTTCAGAGGATGAATATACTACGACTGGCATATAGCTGTAACAGGAACGGCAGTTGTTCTTTTTTGTTTGGAAAAAAATGGATTTTCGCCCAAGTTACAGTGCCTACTTGCCACAACGGTGATCTACGAAGATGGAAGTCAGGAACCTCTTCCAGAAGATGGGTCGCTAGACAAAAAGATGATATGCATAGTAAACAGTCCAAATCTGAAGGCTACAGGTCTCGTGCTGCTTACAAATTGCTTGAACTTGACGATAAATTCCGCCTTTTCAACCCTTCATCAAGAAACATAGTCGATTTGGGATTTGCTCCTGGTGCTTGGACCCAAGTGGCCCTTGCAAGATGTCGTAAGAAGGGATACACGCCAAAAATGCTAGGAGTTGATCTTCTAGACTGTCTGCCACCAGAAGGAGCGACATTTCTACAAGGCGATATCTTCTCTAAGAAGACCCATACAGAGATCATTGAGTTCTTTGACAAGGAGAGCAACGATCAAAAACCCCTTGACTTGGTTCTTAGTGATATGATGGCTAACACTAGTGGAATCAAGGACAATGATCACTTTGCCAGTATGGACTTATGTGATGGTGTGCTTATTTTGGCATTAAACCTTCTCCGCAAGAATGGAAATCTAGTGATGAAATTCTACACGGGTAAGGAAGACGCTTTGTTACAAACAAAAATGGAGAAGATGTTTCATAAGGTGAAAAAGTTCAAGCCAGAGGCCTGTAGGGCCGAGCTGAGAGAGATGTACATTGTGGGGCTCAAGAAACGGTCCGACGATCACCAATTGGAAGATATTTTCAATCGGGAATAATCAAGAAAAGTTCAATTCTGTTCATAGTTTTCAAAATTCATTTTATTTAAAAATTTAGGACCATAGTATCTACATATCATATGGACCACTATATAGTGGTGTATGGAGGTATCATTACTACACCATTCTTTCCATATGTCCCAATATCTAAGGCACCCGTTGCTTCGAAACCCAGTAAAATGGCTCAAATCAGTCAAGAAACGCCATTCGACTTCATTATACCAAAAAGATTTTTATAATTACGAGTCAATCGCGTCAAATCCATTCGCTAATCAACTTATCTCGACAAGAAGCGATGTCTCCAGAATACGGTTCCCTTTGGGTAATATGGTGCAGATAATAGTTGGAAAGCAAGAGGATGGAACACAAAAGTTGATTCCAGTTTCTGAAAAACCAAAAGAAGGCCTTAACCCAGCAAGTTATGTGGTGAATAGTCGAGAATACTTGGACTTCTTGAGCCACAAACAATTGAAGCCATACCCAAGAAAATACAGAGATAGGAGCGCTAGCGTGATTGGGTCACTTAATGTGTCTGAAAACTTCAGTCAGGATGTTGAAATAATGTTGGAAAATGCTGTTAAGGAGCTATTACCAAGCGCAGTGATCGAACCAAGAAAAGGTAACAAAGCATCTGGTTTACTGTTACGTCCTGCCAAGGAAGAAGATGATAAGAATGAAGGAGTGGAATGGCACACTAAAACCCCTGTTGTTCATACAAACTTGGTAGAAAGAGAGACCTTTTTGCCATTTGAGTCAAATCAGAAGTTGTGCACCGCGATCATAAGGTTGATAGAGTATAAGATGACAAGGGAAAACTGAAAATGCTTTATTGCATATGGGAAATAAAGGAAAAGCTAATAGACACTTAAAGGATGGTATAGATAACCGGACTAGTAATGGAGTAAAAGTAATGATTGCAAATACCTACAAAACTCAGTCTCAATTTTAAATATTCAATTAGTAGTCACTGCAAGCAACCGATTCGAAAATCTCTATAAAAGTCAACCATGTTGACATGTGATAAAAAAATTTTGGGTGATAAATTAGAAGTAAAGGATAACCAGGCACACGAATGTGACAGCAGCAGTGAGCCAACTTTGATCGACTGTGTTACCTCCAGACTTCTTAGAAGAGGAAGTAGCAGAAGTGTTCATAGTGATAGAGGACAAGGAAGTGGTCTCCTCGGTACCAGCAGAGCTAATCCAGGAGCTGACATCAGAAGCATCAATAGACTCATCCATAGACAATTCAGAGGTCAAGAAAGTGACGATGTTACCGTCAGTTCCGAATCTGACACCACCCCACATGGTAGAGTTGGTGTCTCTCTCAATGTAGTCATCAGCAGAAATACCAGTACTGATGTCACCAGTACCTTGGTAGTCGTGGATGGTTGTGAAAAGACGGTATGGGTAAGTCTCGTTAAGAACCTCAAAGGCATCGAACTCACCACATCCAGAAGTCCAACAAGAACAACTGGAGCTGGTAGCGTATTGACCGGTTCTGGCAATCTTAGCGTTCAAGAACCAGATAGCAGGCATGTTTGGGTAAGAAGCATCAGAGCTGTCCTCATCATCAGGCATGGTAAACTCAAACAAGAACATCTTGGTAGTTCCGCTGAAACCGTGGTAAGCTGGGATACCGGATCTGTAGACACCACAGGAGTTATCGAAACCAGAATCAGGACAACTCTCACTGGAGTAGATGGTGAATTCATCATCAGAAGAGAGCAAGTTGTCAGAGGCCAAGATGGTGGAAGAGTCAGCGGCAGAAGTACCGTTGGTACCGGCGTAAGTCAAGGCCTTACCCAAACAAGAACTGGCAGTACCGGCATTGGTCAAGAAAGTGACGTTATCGGAAGTTTGCTCAGTTCCGTTATAGTAAGAAATACGTTCCCAAGTACCAGTGGAAGAGTCATCAGCGACGTATGCGGCGAACGACTTCAATGACAATGGACCACGGAAATGGACAGAAAGCTCCTCATCCAAAGGAGCGTTAGAGCCCGAGAAAACAGTGAAACTGTCACTCAAAGTACAAGAACAACTGCTACTGGTTGGGTTGGAGATCTTGGCGACATCGTAGTAGTAACCAGTGAAACCAACATTGGCGAACTCGATGACATCGACGGCAGCAGCCTCAGCAGTTCCCAGGGAGGAAACAGCAGTACGAGTACCCATGATGTTTTGAGTGTTGCCGGTGTTAACAGAGGCAGCATTGTTCTCAGTGTTAGCAGATGCCACGTTGTTGAGCGTGTTGGCAGTGTTGGTAGTTTGGGCAGTGTTTGTGTGAGCTGTGTTTGTAGTGTGAGCAGTGTTTGTGGTAGCAACAGTGTTGGCAGTGTTAGCAGTGTTGTCAGATGCAACGTTGTTAACGGCAGCGGCCACAACGTTGGCAGAGCCATCCATCATCTGGGCACCATAGACAGAAGCCAACGATGCCGCGAGGACAGTAAGGAAAGAAGGTCTCATTTTAGCGACTGATAGGAACTCTCAAACTTTCCGAAACAGACTAGTTGTAGGAAAATTTAGGCGAATGAAACCCGTGTAGAAGAAAAATCACCAGTACAGAAAAGATTTTGGTCCCCGAAAAATACGCGGTGGGAGTTCTTCATATATGAGAACACACCACCAAGGCTTAAACACTCAATGACGAGAAAGGGTGTTTATGCAGAAGAACGGGCTATGCCTAAGGCGGGAGATGAGTTGCGGATGGCGAAGCAGATTTATAGAGAAAAAGGAATAAAGAGCTGATTTGAAACATGGACATGCAGGGGTAAAAGCCGGAGATGCCGGTAGACTTCAGGGGAAGAAGCTAGGCTAAAAATAAAGTTTAATGGAAACGGTGGATGAGTTCTTTCTGATGCGAATTCTCAACATGGCACCTGTACAGCGCGGCCTCGAGAAACCCCTTCCTGTATGCCTGAAACCGGACATGGCACATTAACATGGCAGTGGAGGTGGACGAGGCTTGGTTTTATGGTCAGGGGAATGCTGCCAGTGGGGCTGTTTTGACGAGGCAGAGTAAGGGAAGACGTGTTGCTAGATTTCATTATGGGTAAATGTCAAGATGAAGGTAGTTGCTGATGGGAAATTATAAGTCACGTGATACTTGTCAAAAAGACGGTAGGGGAGGTGTCAAAAGATGAGACAATCGTGAGGGAAGGGATGAGATGAGACGATTTTGCCTTTTATTTTCTTAGTTTTGTTTTCTCTTCTTTTTTCTCTCCGTCATTTCGCTTGTTTTGGTTTGTGTTCGTCGTCTCCACCGTCTAAAGCTCATCCTCAGCCAATGATTTAAGCCTGGTGGGGCCCACAGCGCGGCAGAATTATACGACTCGGGATTTGGAGAGATAATCCGGTGGTGAGAGAAAATGATGAGAAGAGGGGGTTTTTTTATTCAAAAAAATAACAACATTTTCTGTTGTAAGGATTGATTGATCGTGTAAATTTTTGAAATGAGTTTTTCTAAGCTTTTAGTGGTTCTTTGGTAATAATGTACTGTGAGGGCTGCGAAGGGCTATCTGAGAGACCCCGTAGGATCATGAGAGGGTAGAAAGGTAGTCCACAACAACCAAAATATGCACTAAAATTGCCATAGAGAGACTTTCAATCGCTCTCCTGACTCAATTTATTGTTAATTACCGCTAACTTTTTTAATCAGAAAAAGAAAACCGGTGTTTGCATTGTCTTTAGCACGAACAGTTAGAGCTATTCGCACAATGACAAACACCATAGACTAAGCATTAGAAAGTTCACCAAAAGCCACAAAAACAATGAAAAAAAAATAAAAAGAAAAAGGCCCAATTTCATTTTCTCTCAATTTATTACGATTTTTAATTTTCTTTCTTTCCCCTCTTTCCTAATTCATCTCATTTTTCACCCATACCTTCATTCCCTGCTCGTCCCCCTGTATACCCACGGCACTCCGTGATGGCACTCAGATCTCGCACCATGTGAGACGCCTAAGCGCCTGAGAGCCTTAAGGCACCGAGGCCATTGCGATTTGGAACACACAAAGGGAGAAAGTCCAGACGCTTTTAGATGTTAAGAAATCCTTAAAGTTGCCTAAACTCTTGTAATCTCAAATCTAAAAGTCTCAAAAAATCACTCCTGTCAACGTTGATCGCCCAGTCCTGTTTCCGCCATGGCTCCTAATAGCAAGACCTAACCATAGAAAGCCTCAGCAATGCGTAGACAACACCAAGCACAAACACCACCAAAAACGGTGATAAAAATTAGGGAAAAATAGGATTTTGTTCGTGTTAAAAATTGCAATCGTTCTAAAATTCTAATTTTCTCAATTTCCCCTCGTTTTCCAACTTTTTCACTACCCTTTATGCTAGTAAAAATTTGTCCGGGCCTGTATATGTATACACCTTCCATTTTTGCCAGTTGATAGAATCCACAAACAGTTGCCTCCTTTCATCTTATAGTGACGTTGGAAGAATCTTCATTTTCGTGATTTGCCTCCATTTGCAAATTCCCATATATCACGAGTCCCTTTATTCCCTTGTCAAGTCACTTCACTCAAGGGCCCATCTGTTTCACTATATGCGTTTAGTCCATTGAAAGAACCTTCCCAAAAAAGTATTGTGTTGATCTGATCTCGTCATCGTGTCTCTGGCAACATGCCCTCCAAGCATATAGACACTTCACTCCTCATCCCCCCTCCTCCAAGCGGATTAACTGGTGTTCCTCGAAAACCTGCTGATGCCCAAAATGGCCAATCTCCAATCGCCCAAAAGAAGGCGTTGCCTGCTCTGCTGAGCGCTACATTGAAGCCTATGGCTTACCGTGACATTGTGGCACTAATATTCATCTTGTTGATGTTGCCCCAGGGCGTTTCATGCTTGGTTTTGGCATGCTACATCTTGCTGGGCTCATTCAAGTCTATGGCTGGAAAAGCCGTGTCAAAATGCTTGACTCACTCCGACGACGGACCTGATTACGACTTGGAGGCAAGACCAACAAGCCGCTACAGATACTACCGGTCTGAATTGGTTGGGGACATCTTCCAGCTCTTCTCCATCAACTCCATCATTGTATTGGTGTTCCACTATACTTTACCTAGATCATGGTTACAATATTTGGTGGTTTTGGCCAAGTCCATCGTGGCAAGCAGGTTGGTAGGCTCCTATACTACTGGTTCTACTACATATGTCAGTGTTGTTTCTTCCACAACAACTACTACGACCACCACCAGTACTACCACCACCAGTCCATCTGGATCTGCCATTTCTACAAGCCCCAATTCCAACGCAGCCCCTACATCGCCATCTACCAAGACTGACTTGAAATACTCCACCAGCAGCCTTTATAACTCGTTGGTTGGGTTCATCTGTGTCATTAGCATCAACAGTTTTGTTCGCAACTGGGTATCTACTTTAAACTTCCCCCAATTAATTGGAGACGTGATCAAATTCTATCGAAATTTGGGCTATTCAAACACTAACGATAATTCGGAATTTACTTATGAAAATCTCTTGCGTGAGCTCTTCACCAAGTCCCCATTCCTTTCCTCCTACAATCATCTTTCATCAAGGAAAGTATCCTATTTCATCGGAAACAAGAAAGGTTTTGGCAATCCAAGATGGATCAGCAGGGCTATAATTTATGTTTCAATCAACTACTTGAAGCTCGAGGGCAAGTCGATCCAAACCATATCGCTCATCTTGAGAGAATGCTCGATAGTATTGAACTACGCATACTTGGTTCTATGTTGCCATGTCATCAGTCTTACCATTTCGCCATTTTTCCAGCGTGTTTTCATCCTCAAAGACTACTCAAAGACCTTGGACCACTTATCTTCATTGACTCCAGAAGTTCCTTATGGTGGGTTCAAGAAAAGCGGATTAATTACAAAACTTCCACGAGATGCGGCGTCAGACTCGGTGGTGGTGATCAATATGGATCAATTACAGATGCAACTGACCAAAAAACCACAGCCAGTTGAATTGAAGGTCGATTCCAAAATTGCCCAAAGTCAATTTAAGACGATTTCTCCATCAACGTCTAACTCTGTGCCTTCAAGCAACTTCAAGAATTTCTGCATGGTTCCATCGACCAACAAGTCTACCACTTTGGGAAGCAAAACCAGTCACAGCAAAACAATTGTTGACCGTAAGAGGTCTAACAGTAACGCTACACCATCTACTACTATCATGGATAAGTACTTCACTATCTCCATCCAGCCAGTATGGTCATGGTTGGCTGCCATCAAGGTTTTAGCTGTTGCCCCAAGACTTTTCGGAGGTGCTTCTACTACTGTTAAGAACAATGGTTCCAAATTCTTCACAAAACCAATTGAATCTAAGCTTCCTTTTGCTGCTGCTCACATTGGAGACTCTAAGGCGATTTTTGAGATCCTTGACCGTGAATATTTCGATCAAGTGTACCACGATGGCTTCTCTGTTTGTGTTAACGGCTGTAATTGGTTATATGTCAGTTTGTTGATTGGTGAAAAATCAGAGAACAACAAGGAAAGGGCATATGTCTGTGTCCTGGGTTTGGCACCAAGCTACCAGTATGAAATTGACTTTTATGATGACTCTCTGCTCATTGGCCACCATGTTATCAACACAGTGTCTGAGGACAGATCCTTCACCAATTACTCACTCGAGACAAGCCCTCTTGACTCGCTCCACTACAGTTTGAACCACACAATCGAGTGTTTGGACACCCTGAAGACGATCTTCAAGAAGGCTAAGAAGGATGAGAATAAGAGAGTCGCTGACATGAAGAAACAGATCGAAACCATGCGTTCCAAGCTCGACAAATACGGAAACAAGCAGGTCAACGAAGGTAAGATCAGTGGAAAGGTCAGAGGATTACAGAACTCGGTTTTGCAATTGGAAAACGATATCGAAGAAGCTAAGACTAGACTCAGCGAGCTTGAAGAGACTAAGGACGAGTCCAACAAAGACTTTAAGGAGAAAGAAGAAAGTCTTAATTTGGAGATTCAAGATTTAGAGAAGCATATCGCTGAGACAGAGTCTAGGGCCGCTGAAATGAGAAACGAAGTCAAGCTTATCGAAGGTGACAAGACGTTCAGTAACGCCAAACGGAAGAAGTTATTGGACAAGTTGGAATCTAGGAAAGAAGAGATCTCTAAGCTTAATGGAGAAGTCAAGTTGTTGAAGAAAACGCTACTTGGAAAGTTCCAAAGAAGGCAAAGAAAGATCAACGAAAGATTTGATAACATCATTCCGAAGATTACTGAGGTCACTGAAACTCTAAGCGCTGAGTATGACTCGTACATGCAAAGGGAGGTCGGTAATTGACTGAAGATTAGGTAATTATAAATAAACGACGGGTATGGCAATTCTTCATCACTGTTCTCGGAGCGATGGACCAATGGCATGGAAGCCATGGTCAAAGTATAGTAGACCACCAGTTTTCATGTCGTTCTGTAGTTTGGCATTGGGGAATAAGACATCAAGTACATTCACCACCCAGATCTCATGACTGTCAACAGTAAAGACCTCTTTTTTCTTACAAATGAACGCCACTTCCAGCTCTTGCAAGACTGGGATCAGGACATTTCCAACTTCGTGAAATTTATACTCTTTTTTCAGCAATTGAGAGAATGGTGTGGTCATCTCATGGAAGATCTCACCATCGTCAGGCTTAACCTCGAAATGCTCTGGATCTCGCTTGATCCCGCTGGCAAAAGTTCGACTTAGGAACACTGCTTTCTCTGTAGGAGGCATGACATGCAAACTGAGCAATCCATCGTTCTCGTGGAGCTCTGAAGACGTATAACTGGGGAGGTGCAAGTTGAACTGGAGTAATGGCAGAGGGAACACCGAAAGCGAGCACACCGACGACAATGTCATTCCGTGGAGTGGCTCATTTGTGTTCCTGGCTCCAGCAGCCAATATCATTGCCTGTGAAGACACTCTAGACATGGCCAGCTTGAATATATTCTGAAGCCCTGAGGCCTGGAGATGGAACATTGAAGGTCTCATAATTGGGGTAGTTTCTTGAAGTTTTTTGGAGTATTATGTACAAGAATTTGATCGTGAAGATTCAAGGATTAAGCTAATGCAAATAAATTTCAAAAATTTCCCACTTTTGTATGTTTTTCAGGTGCTGTTCGTGACCTCACTAGGCCTTTAGGTGACTATATAGGCCCACTGAGCGAGCATACTAAGGGCCATTTTCGCTAACTATGAGAAGGTTCGTTTGTGCAGTTTATTTACACTTCTAATTAGAAACACCAGTGGGGATTTCGGAGATACCACACTTTCATTCGGCTTTTTTTCCAATGGAGTCGCTTCCGTGTCGAGAAGCATTAGCAGGTGTCTTTTCAAATTTTTTGAAAAGGTACGCTGAGCCCCTATCTATGAGAGACACCAATATAGGCAAATCACCTACGAAAAACACACAAGATCCCGTGTTTCACCATGCTAACTCCGTTATTGAGTCTTCTAATGACGAGGACTTGGTCTGCTC
Source organism: [Candida] citri (assembly GCA_030571295.1). Lineage (NCBI taxonomy): Eukaryota > Fungi > Ascomycota > Pichiomycetes > Serinales > Metschnikowiaceae > [Candida] citri. The sequence goes on along the minus strand of JAJLXN010000006.1, from coordinate 489,845 downwards.
GGCTTACCGTTGTCTTTACCTCGGTTCAAATGACTCAGAAACCTGGGAATTGGTGAGGAAACATCAACAATACATTATCCAGTTAACCACATCAAAAAGAGCCTTGAGGTCATATAATGAACTACAGACGTTATTCCATGTTTTGAATGGATCCAAACGATGGTCTTCGGTCCCGTGGAACCGTTTACTTGAAGGTATTCTGCCACCTTTAGCATGTCCAATCAGTCTAGTGATATCTTTTCATTTCTTGGTACTACAGACGGTATTGCAGTACTTATCGAGTCACTTGCAAGGCGTCGTTAAGGGAACTGCTGAATTGACCACTTCTGTGTTCTTTGAAGTTGCAGAAACCTTCCTATCTACGTCCAATCTTTCAAAGTGGTTAGAACTACTGTCAGCGGAGGACGCGACACTTCGAAAGTATTACAATAATGGAATCAAAATGCTTGGAGGATTCGTAAAAATTGGCGAATTTCTCCAGTCTAAGGGCATTTCAGATTTAATTTTAACCGAAAGCATACCACTTCTCAAATTGAAGCTTACAGAGTACCAAATAAGAGCTGGCATCACAACAGGCTCAGAAATTAATACCCCACCACATTCAGCCAACTCTGCTCGTTTCATTCAAGATTATGAAAATGCTTTGGGAAGAAACATGGCCATTGACAGTCCACCAAAGACGATCATCTGTTCAACAATCACAATTTCCGATACGACAATTCCTATGGAGTCTGTGGAAACTTTTTTACAAAAAGCTCTCAAATCTGAGTTTCTACCAGTTGAGAGCGTTGAGAGAGCTTTAATCAAATCGACGGTTGATGTCTCACTAATGAAAACCATCAGGACTTTCGCTAAGACTTCACCACTTAATCTTCATTGTTTAACAATCGAGGGAATGATTTTGAAAAACCTTAATTCTAGATTGGCAGAATTGGGAGAGCTAGAAAATCAAATATCAGCATTAACAGACATATATGTCTTTAAAGCAAAGCATGCTTTGCAAAACACAGAGACCTCCGAGCAATTCATGGATACTGTGGCACCTCCATTATGTGACATTTTACAAGAGATGGGACAATTGAATAGAATCAAGCAATGTGAGAGTTTATGCTTTGAGTCATGGAAGAAAGCAAAGTCGATAAGTGGCCTTGCTTGTGCTATCACATTGGGTTTGATTATCATCGAGAAGGAAACTTCTTCAAAGGGCATCGAGAGAGTGAAGCGTCATATTGAATTCGGATTATGTACATTATCTGATACTACCGAGGCAATTCCAGTTATGGAGATGGCTTTCAAGTACATATCGCTTATGAAGCCTGGAAGCTTCAATGTGAGTCAAATGATGAACCATCTAGCAGAAAAATTCATTGCCTCACCTCCCCAGACTGCTCAAAAATGGTTTGGAAACTCACTGCCTTTAGATGACGACATGAAAGCAGAAGTTTTCCTCAATTTGATTCCAAACCTTCAAGGGCAAATTAATAATGACTCCCATTTCATTAACAATTTGGTGAACTCGTTGCTGCTCTCAGATCAGCTGCTTCAACTCAAATGCATGTATAATGTTGCATTAATCTTCCCTTTCGACATCAGAGCTATGAAGTTTCATGAGCATGATGCATCGAGTCATTTATACCTTGCTGGAATCCAGGTTCAGAGACTCAAACTTGCTGGAGAAGATTATGTCAAACTTTTGCCCGAAATTCTCTCTTTCTTGACCTCTTTCGTCAATCGAGATGATATCTTGTCCGAAGAGCAAACTGTTTTTGTTCAAATAATGAAGGAGGTTTACTTGCTTGGCCATTTTAATTTGGCAAGCTCAATAATTGAAATGTTCAAATTGAACCCAGTTGAAAAGCAGCTCGGAACACTGATTGAACTAGAATTCATCCTTTGCCAGTCCTACTTGCAGCTAGACAGACTTGCAGAGGTCCCGCAAACTCTTCAAAATGCTGGAAATTTTATGAAGAGCGTTGCCAAAGAAGGTAAGGCTAGTTTTAATGATGCTATTTTCTGGAAGTTACTTCAATTTGATTACACCATTCGCATACAAGATGAACCGAAATGCCAGCTGAGGTTTCATGATATTAAGAAATTAATGAATCTGGTTCCAGAGTTCAACATTGTCGAGGACACCAAAAGAACTAGTTTGAGCAAAAGACTACAATGTTTAAACCTCATGGCCACATTCCTGTTTTTGACCGGAAAAATGAATATTCTTTCGGGTGATTACGTGTCTGCGTTCAACAATGTGAAGTTGGCTATCAAGGTGCTTAATTCGGTCGTTCGAAAACTCTTGTCTTCTTGTTCAGAAGGCTCGATGAAGTTACAAACAGAAGTTATGTTACTCTCTTCGACTTCACTTGCTTACAACATCTCTCGCCATTTGGGATTACTGAAAGATGCTATATTTTTTGCAAGCGAACTTCAGAAGTTGATAAGGGTTACAAACAGTCCTATGCTTAATGTATACTACCATTTCGAGCTTGCAGCACACTTTGCTTACATTGGTAAGTACGAGGAGAGCTCAGAGGAGTTTGTATTAGGACTGAAGATGAGTGAGCTGTCCAATTGTATGCCAACAATTGAAGCTTTAAAGATTTGCACTGAATTGACTTGCAAGGCCTTGAAAGGTGACTCAATGACCGAGCTAGATCACAATTTGCAAAAGTTACAGAGCTTACTTAAGCAATCCAACAGCACTGATAAGCAGATTCAACCATTGGCAGATGGCTTCCTTACAAATGCCATTCTGGAACTTCAGTTCTTGACAAGACATGCATATTTGGAGAATCCACTTTTAGACATGCAAGAGAGACCAACTGAAAAACGTCATATGCTTCTGAAGACTATAGCAGTCGCTCAAAAAGGTTTGGATGAAGCTCAGCAATATTTCAGTTTTGCAAGAGGGAATACATTTGATGAAGAAGTGAAGGTTTTACCTAGCTCAATCACTATTTGTCCTCAAGTGCCAGAATTACATCTTGCCAAACTTTTCGAATGCAAAGAGATGTTGTCCAGGTTCTTTGAGGGCAATTATTTGTCGCATTTGGAAATCAACAAGACCAAGCAATTGAACTCATTGTTTAGCAGATGTGCTTTGCTTCTCTCCTTTGTGGCAGTGTTAAAGGTTGAAGGTGTTAAAGATTTGCTTGAGACCATCTTCTACTTGCAAGATTTGCCCAAAAGTATGCCATACATACATCAAAGGAGGGTCGTTGAAAGCCAATGCGAGATTACACCATCTGAAAATCAGCTACTTCCACAGATTGGAAAGGGTGACTTCATGCTGATGGAAATCTCTCGTAAAAGCCTTAGCGAGAAGCTAAATGTTCTCCTTCCGGAGTGTTGGGTGGTGGTAACGATGGATATCTGCTCAATCAGTGGTGACCTCATATTGTCGAAGTTCACCAGAGGATGCGAGTATCCTCGTTTATACAAATTGCCTCTCAAGAAGACTTCGAGTGCAGAGTCTTTTGATGACTATGTTACAGAATTGGAGACCATTGTCCAGAACAGTAATGAGTCTACGAAGTCGAGTGTTACATCTCAGGTTAAAAGCAAAGGAGATCGTAAAGCTTGGTGGAAATTGAGGTTCCATTTGGACTTGCAACTCAAGAATCTCTTAAATAACATCGAGCAGAACCTCATTGGCGGCTTTAGAGGAGTCTTTGACAATGTGGATCGCTCGACTCAAGAGTTCAAGTCTTTTGCATCAAGATTCATTCAAATTTGGGAAGAGAACGTTTCAAATGTCACCAAATCGCATTTAAATGAGGATATAATCGAACTATTCTATTGTCTCCACCCATTTAAAGAGGATGGAAGCTTTGACATGGACCTTTTGAAACAAATGACTGTTTTCACAATCAACGAATTAAAGGTACTTGAGCTTGACGATTTCCAAAGCAACATCAATTTGACGAGAATTTGTGCTCAATTGGAATCATTGTATTCTACTGCTCTTACTCCAGAGTGGAACAGTGAACATTTGGTGCTTGTTCCAAGCACTTCATGCTGCTCTTTCCCTTGGGAGTCGATGAGCTTCTTGAGAAACAAGTCAATTTCTAGAACACCAAGTGTTTTAATGCTTGTTGATTTGCTTGAGAAATATAGCAAAAAGCCAAGTATCGCTGCATCAACAGAAGATAAGGGAGCCTTCTATATTGTCAATCCTGGACGTGACTTGACAAGAACTCAAGAGAAGTTCGAACCCATCTTCACATCTCTCCCTTTTGCAAGAGGTTTATGTGGATCAAGACCAGAAGAAGATTACCTCATAGAGAATCTCTTCCTGTCTGGGCTTTTCATGTACTTGGGCCATGGTGGAGGTGAGCAGTACATGAGAGCCACTGCGATGCTAAAGTCTCGATTTAATGGATCTAACGAAGACTTACCTCCTGCAATTTTAATGGGATGTTCCTCAGGGGCGTATCACGATAACGGTCGTTTGGAACCCACAAGCAACATCGTTACGTGGTTGGTTTGTGGCTCGCCAATGGTGGTGACCAATTTGTGGGATATCACTGACAAAGACATCGACATATTCAGTCTTTCGGTATTCAACAAATGGGGATTTCATCTGCCCTCGACTAACCCAGAACATCAAGAGTCCATAGGACAGGCAGTAGCCCATAGTCGAGACTCATGCACGTTGAGATACTTGAATGGGGCAGCTCCCATCGTGCACGGTTTGCCATTTAAGTTTCACTAGTTGAACCATTTTACACTATAGAATATACACCACACTTTCAATACCCAAAAATCCAGCTAGGTCCGTGTCGTTAAAGAATCATTAATATTTATGCAAGTCAAGTAAACTCCGTCCTCACAGTTCGGACAATTGAGTTTCTTGGTCGGAGGCTGATACCTGTTGAGATGTCTCACCAGTATTAGAAGCTGTTCCCTCGGAATCAGAAGGAGCAACCACAGTGGTGACATTCAAAGTACCATCGTGAGAACCATCGTAGTTAGTGGCTACCGAGGCAGCAGTGTTGGTTGAGTTGGATGAGGAGTTGCTTGGAACACACCAATTCTTGTGGCAATGCCAAGCTCTCATCTGACACTCTCTTGAGCAGTACTTAGTACGTTTGCACTTCTTACACTTGCTGAACTCTCTTGGGTATTTCTCCCACTTACCACACTCCAAATTACCACATTGTCTGACTCCACCCTTGAAGTCGTTTCTGCGGCAAGAGTTTCTCATGATAACACCAGACCAATAATACATGTCGGTGCCAGCCAAGAAGGTGAACTTTTCAACCATTGGGAACAAGTTGACCTTCTTATACTCGATTAATGATTCATCATAATCACAATCTTCTTTCATATCGTCTTCGTCAATATCGAAATGTTGATAAGTATCGTAGTTCCACTTCCGAGAAAGATAATCCTTTTGCTCCAAACGCTTTTCGATGATGGTATCACTCAACTTCTTGCACTCAGCTTCAATATAGTAATTAACCTTGTCGCTAATGCGGAACAAGGCGAGCTCTCTGTCCAAGTCGTTGACGATTGATTCGGCATCGATGATTGAATCGTACAATTTGTTTAAGCACGTTGAATGCTGCGCAGATATGGTCACATTGTCATCAAAGCTTGACAAGTAGTCCTCGACTTCCTCGTCATCTTTGTTTCTGTGATCGCTATCTTCGTCAAAGTCATCAAAATCATCGTCAAAGTCATTAGCTTCGGCGTCCTCAGTCAAACCATCATCATCTGGCTTATTGAATAAGTCAAGCTTATCTTCACTCAAATCAAAATTGTCGTTACGAATGTTCAAGTCACTCAGCATCTGAGGAGAACTCGAAGGCGAAGGATCAAATCTTTGGATGTAGTTGTCACCGCTGCTCATTGCTGCAGAAGAGTGCGGTAACGTGCTAGGGGAGAAGAGTCTTCCCTTACGAGATCTTGGAATAAGCGTTTGTCTCGAGGTCATCGAAAGTTGATTTCTCATCTTCGACTTCATTTGTCTTTCAGAAAACATACGTAACTGCTTGTCTCTAATGCTCATGTCAATAATCATGTGAGTGTTCTGCAAAACTTCCTTGAGGTACGGATACTTAGAAATGTATGCGAGAAGTTGTAAGCACCACACCACATCGTCATCACGAGGGATGACAACACCAGTTTCAGTGAAGTTTCTTGGTGCAATCTTGGAGTGTATCACATTAGAGATGTGAGTAGATTTCTCATCTTGTAAGTACAAATCAGACAAGAACTGCAAGTTGTTATCCATATCGTACTCGCAATCATCGAAACAATTATGCTCGGGGAATTCACATTGCTTCTCCTCGCCCAATTTTTTGATTATGCTAATGATGAGATATCTTCTCCGGATGTCATTATTGACAGAACTGCGGGAATTATGGCCATCGCTGGAATTAGAGCCAAAATTGTAGTTACCTCTAATAAGTTTGAAGAGCTGATCAACTGAGAGATTATCGTAATCCTCGCTTGTCAAGCTGTTGATATGCGTATTGTTGAAGTATGCATTGTACATCTTCTTATTGTACGCTTCCATGGTAGGAGGCATTCTCGTATCTAACGAGGATACTCCCATGGGAACCTGTCCCGCCATGGTATTAATGCCATTATTGTTAGCCGGCTGAGGAGCAGCCTGGCCGTTCATGCCTAGCGGACGAGAGTTAGCGTTATTAGCGGGTGGAAAACGGATATTCATGAAAGTAGCCGCCTGGTCTTCATCGTTAAAGTTGTTGAAGAATGTGCCAGGTGGTACCGATGCCGAGTCAGGGTTGCCGTTGAACTGCTGATGCATGTAGGCACAAGGCGGAGCAGAGCCCGCCCCTGACGCCAGCGCCACGAAGCTGCCCTCGTGCAAGCTCATGTAGTTGTCCAAGACGGTGGCGATGATGGGGAGCATACCTGCTCTAACGACTTTTTGTCGTATCTTCTCGGTACCTCTCGTACCGATCAACACCAAACACTGGAAGGCCAACGTCCATTTCCAAGCCGTAAGCAACTTTTTCTCACTGTTGAAAATGTTGTCGTTGACATTAAATGTAGTATTATGGCACTCATGAAGAATTTCCACTAGCCGTTCAATACCACCATCGTTAGACAAAGTCTCTCTCACTTTAGCACTAGACGACACCAAATATGTCAAATGATTCAAAGAGTTGACAAGCGGTTTATCGGCAGTAACGTCTAAAGCACGGCGATCATAGAGACTTGTTGTGATGGTGACAGCAGCTCGATTGTTGATAATCGACCTATAGTTGGAATCTCTCATGTAACAAAGGGGAAATAATTAAAAAAACGGAATAGAATATGACAATAGACGGGGACTGGACAAAACTTTCAAGAATTCTTTCGATTTAAAACAACATCAAGATGGGAATTACAAATCAGGAACTTTGGAATGATAAAGGGGTGGCGCGAGTGGGAACGATGGATCAGGATTGTGGCAAATGAGGCTCAGTTTTAATTTGAGCTTTTTCTTGTTTTGGTGATTTTTTTCGTGGTTCACTTAGAAAATTCGGGGCCTGGGCAACGCTTATCTCGATTGCTCAGATAGGGTACTGTCCTCTGGGGTATGGACTCGATGATAAATGCGAGGAAAAATATGCTATTGAGAAAGGTATGCCACTTTTGCCCTTGTCTGTGCACGTGACCTACCGTTCACGCCACCAGCAGTAATAAATTAGTGATGGCAAACAGAGTCATTCTTCAAATTTACTGTTGGAAAACGCTTGTTTCAACTTAAAGAGAATCTAGAGACTTTTTAAAAAATTGCACAATTACTTGGTGTTGGACCACTAAGATGCCACTTATTTGCTCTTACCATTTATGATTGCCATCGCGGGCCGTAACCGGGACGGGGGCGGCGGCGGCGGTCGTCATAACCTCGTTCATCACATGACTTTGAGTCACGTTACTTTCCACTATAAGCTTTAAAGATAGCAAACCAAGTTGATAGTTGCCACCCATCATCATGAATTCTACGCCTCTCAAGAGTGTAGATGGTATCAATTCGCTGTCTTTGATCGAGGAAGCCTCGAAAATCGCTGCTCAGATCGACAACTGGAAGAAACATCCATCCTATCATTATAAGGTGCCCCAGGCTGATAAGGAAGTAGAGGTAAACATCTTTACTACTGATCTTAATGATGATTTTTGGGTTGCTCGAGTGAATTACTTCAAGGAATTGACAGAGAGTTCTCGGAAGTCTGTTTTTGATAAACTTATGAAGTATAGTATTGGATCAACTGAAGACATAGCAAAGTGTCATACTGAGTATGAAAAACACTACATTGAGGAGTTGTATGACTTCAAAATTCATCCATATGAGTTGGGAAATGCTCCTGAGGGATACGATACCTTCACATATTTGGTTGAGACATTCTATAAATTGCAATGGCCATTGAAGAAGCGTAAATTTTGCAACTTGGTTCATATTGCAAGAAGCAAGGATGGTAACGATGCATACGTTATCAGTTTGGCCTTAGAACCATCTGCAATCAAGAACGCTTCAGATTCTCCAGGTTTGGTGCTTGCACAATACACTTCCGTGGAATATTTGCAGTATGATCCTGAGTCTGATCTGCTCAGATGGACCATGACTACATGTTCTGATGCAAAGGGTAACGTTCCTCAATGGCTTGCAAAACAGTCCATCAATGGAGTTGTGGCCAAAGATGTGCCTCATTTCCTCAATTGGGCAGCAACAGTCGAGTAAGAAGCTACTGCCCCTAGTTAACATCTTGTTAGTTCTATCTAGCATGTATTATTAGTTCTAACTAGCATCCTGAGTTTCGCTTCGTCCAAGCCGATCAAGCCACAACTTCACATCCTCACCAAGATTATCCAAAAATCCGAGATGTGCATAATCATAGACGCTATCAGCAAGTCTATTGAAGTATCTGTCGTTTTCCTCTGGTTTCACTGCAGTTTTCTTTTGTTTGTGCTTGGTGTTATAGTTTCGGATGATGATGATGACTTTGTTTTTGTGACGGATTGAGTAAAAGAGCCAGTCGTTTGTTTTGTTGCTGGAGAATTTGTGAAGATGCTCATTCACAACACTCAATTTGGTGAATGCTCTGCCGGCAGAGTTCACGATGAAATGATCAACAAGCTGATCATGTAAATGGAAAATAGCATTATTAAAGCTTTGTGCAACTTTGACTACCTCTCCATCGACTGTAGGTGTTGAATTGGGGAGGTATGGTAGTGATGACTGGAATGAGTGGTCATCAGTATCGTAGATGATAAAGAAGAAGTCACTATCCACATCATTGTATTGCGGGGTCGTTGGTTCTGACAGTTTGCCCAAAATGATACCCTTGAGTGGATTTGGTAATGAGCTTATACTGTTATTGAGCCCAATACCTCCACTGGATATCAGGATGCATTCTTGGATGATATTCATCGCAGGCTCACATACTTGCCATTTGAGATCCTTGTAGAAGCTGTTTTGGTTGAGTTGCTGGAAGCTAGAGTCGAAGATGAGACCTTGAACCACATCGTCTTGACAAAAGAGTACAACCAGGTATTCACGGGTCTCTTCTGAGCCCAGACCGGTCTTTGTGGGTAAGTGAACAATGAAGTTTGAAGGCAGATCATCAGAATTAGCACCTACAATGTAAAAGCCTGCGTTTTCATCCTCGTTCTCTTCGGCTTCTTCCTCTTCAGCGGTACCCTCTGTCAATGGAGCAGTTTCAGCTGGTTCTTCTGGTGCGGACCTACCAAGTCTCCACCAGGATGGTGCTTCAGGCATTTGACTATGAACTGCCAGTCCCAAAGAGGCTAAACCGTTCACAGTAGTGCTCAAAGGCAGGACCACCAATGTGTTCGTGAGAGTCACTGGATGGAGCAATTCCAAAGCTGCTGCAGGCCTAAGACTGAATTGACTTTGAACAACTTCATCTTCTGCTTCATCTTCTGCTGGAGCTGGAATTGAAGTTTCCAATTGCGAGAAAAGATTGGCCAAAAGTGTTCGTCTTGTGAGCCTCTCTGAGGTGAGTTCTCCATGGTATTCCAAGAATTCAAGAAGGTTGAAAATGTCAAGAATTGCATCCTTTTCCAATTGATCTTCTCCAAAATCAGTTTTCGAATACATGAGGCCATATTTCTTGGGTATGGCCTTATTGAAGTTGATCACGAAGTAACCAGATACAGAGACCGCCAGACTCTTGATTATATCATCCAAATCAGTTCGAAGCGAGTCTGGAACACGAACAGAAGATTTCATATAGTTTCCATTTGTCAAAAACAGGAAAAGACCCAGTTGGTTCATCCGATTAGGCCACCCAAGCAGTCTTGGACCAAATGGAGCCTTCAGAGCATCATTGAAGTTCGTCATGAACTGATCCCAGTACTCTTCGAGGATTTGACTCAATCCTGACTCTCCATGGACTTTCCTGATCTTTTCGAATGGATGATTGAGGATCTTGAACGTCCTATGGGCTCTCTTTATGAGCGCTTCCATCTGTAGAGTTATAGCCTCATGTCTCTCGGCATATATAGACGGTAGAGCCACCGAACACGCCAAATGGTAATCCTTCTCAAGCTCTATGATAATAATGGCAGCTCCACTAATTACAAGCCTTACAGCTCCTTCAGGGTCGCCAAATTCTTGTGCTAATGAGCTTGATCCTCTTAGTAGGCCGACCATATTGAGATGTTCGTTATTTTTCTTGATTTCGTCATCAGGGTCACTGGAATCTGTTTCAGTGCCATTCTTGAAGAAAAGAAGCTGTTTCGAAATGTTTTCAAAGCTCTCGTCCTTGTCGTCGGCCCAAGTTGGATTGAAGATTGTCACGTATAAGATCTCGGGAACTTTTGCATCTTCAGAGCCATTGACATACGAGAGGCCCGAGAGAAGATCATTGTTGCTGAATCTATTGATAAAATTGGAGAAGTAGCTGTTCATATCCCTCAAGCTAGGCACGGTTGGTGTCTAATTATTATAACTATGTAACCTTATCGATATTCCCACGTGACTTATACCAGTCTTACTTCAATCATGAAAGTGACCAAAGTTCTGTCCATCCGATATTTTTTCTCACTGCATTAGAGAAACCTTCATGGTATTTCACCCATGTTCTTGACGTTTCATGGTTAATTGGCTTCACTGGTGTTTCCAATTGCGTAGATAACTGGTCGTATTGGTTCTTGAAGTAGTCTACTGAAGAGACCATACGCGACCTCTTCACTTTAGCTTCCTCTGGGTCTGGAGTAGGCGTTCCCTTTGTATCCCGTAGTCTCTTTAATTTCGATGCAATTTCTGCTTCCAACTCAGCTTGCAAAATTGGGAAGAGCCATTGTCTCTTCGAATACAAACTTCTCGAGCGTGCGGTCAATGACTGAGGAGCAAGTTGTGTGTCGTAGATTGTGATCGTATCCCAGTTAGGACTGAAAGATAACGAGGTTTGATTTGTTTCGAGATCTCTTGAGTTTTCAAGCTTGATTTGTAACAGTTTCGTGATACTGGCCAATTTCTCGATCATTTTCTTCTCGTGATCTTTAAGCGATGTCTTCATTTTGGAAGAACCCACTTCTGGAGAGAGCATAGCATCAAGAAATGGAACCAATTGACATGCATAGAAGTCACTGTTACTTGAGGATCCACAAAATGATACACGTAAGCTGATTGGGAGCTGATCACTGAGTCTCTTGACAATAGATTTGTTCTGCTTCAAGAGCGTCAGACTCTCAAATGATAATCCCTTGGCGTTTGGAAGAATACTGTTCTCCTCTGTGAATTTACGGTTGTGGATATCACTGAACAAGGACCAGAATTTCAATGTTGTAAGGGTTGGGTAGAAGCCAATGTCACGATTGGAAGATGTGAACATATCGTAGTAATACAACCAGTCACTGACTTCGGCTGGCTTGATCACACTGTCATCTTGAAGATGAATCACGTCTAAATAACGATTGAAACACCCACGGATGATCTTTTCTAGTGAGCCACTGGCAGCAGATTTACCTTCCCCGGAAAACATCATATCTAGCATGACGTCAAAGTTTTCATCCTTTGAGAGTTTAGAGTCTCTTCTGAAGATCAGGTCCACAACAGAAAACCACGAAACAGACTCATCCTTGTTAGCTGCTTTAGAGTTTTTGTCGGGGAGAAATGCATAAAGATGTGAATCAAGCTTTCTGCTTGTGAATTGCATGTAATTAAGACATGCTCTTATGTCACCTTCACAGACTTCAAAGACCTCACCGATTTCCTTGTTATCGAGCCCTAATTTTTCTCTTTGGTTGACGTTCATAAGGAAATCTTTCACAGATCTTTGTGCTGCAACATTAATACGTCCTGTTTTGGAACTGCTTGTCACTGGTCTCTTGAAGCCTACCAACTCACATAAAGGACGAAGCTTATCCATCGGATTCGTACCAAAACCACGAACATTCGGCGACCAAATGTCGTTGGCTATGCAAATGATTGGTCTCTTCAAAATGAATGGTTTTTTGGTGCCTTTTCCTGTTTTAGTTTTGGTCTCACTGCTTCCTGATGAAGCTCTTTGATCTGCAGAAATTAAGTCGCTGATGACTTTCACAATGTCACCAGCGTTGATACTACAATCAATTTCATCAATGACAAGACAAGTTGGCTTTGAACCGTCATCTTCTTCAGTGTCCTCGCTTGTTTGATTGAAGTTGATGGTATTAGAAGTAAGAGCATTTTGCACCTTGAGTTTGAGTGCTGCTGTGGCATTGGCAAATCTGGTTCCTCCTTCTGAAGGTTCCACTCCATGCATGGTGTCCATACTGTTGGCAGCATTGAGTTCTTGGACAACATACCCCATCTGCTTTGCTAGTAAATGCACCGATGTGGTTTTACCCGAACCTGAGGCTCCATGGACCAAAAGGATTTTTTTCAAAGGACGGCCCATTTGGTCGACCATTTCGTCTTCAACAGGCTGGTTTTGCAGGACATTGTTCCATTTCCTGAGCCACTTTAAGATCTGAAGGTACTGACGCTCATTTCCACCAGAACAGAGATCCATGAACGATTTTGGCTTATATTTGTCGGTCCAGATCTGAGTATGTTTCAATGGCTTTGCTTGTTGGAGCTCTTGTAGCTGATTTCGACTCTTTTTGATCAGTTCTCTCTTGTTCACTCGTTCATACAATTTGTCCAAATCAAGGATGGAATCTTCGTCAAAAGACACTGGGATTGGGTTCTTGACACGACGTTTCAAGGTCACTGTGGATCCATCGAAAAGTCTGGCTTCTTTTTCGAGGTTTTGTGGTTTCTGTGTCTCATTAGTCACGTCTAAAGGCACCGATTGGCTTATTTGGGATAACAATTCAGATGAAGAATTTTCTTCGGGAAGTGGAATCGAAAGAGGGTCCGGAAGACCGGGAGTCAGCGCAAATAGAAGCGACTGACTGAATGTGAACCCTGAATTGGCCATAAAGAGATGATGCTTGTTGATGTACGATACGCGTAACCCGCGCTTCACTATAGGCCATGTAGGTGAGTGTAGTGGGGGAATGAGGGGGGTATGAGAAGTGGGAATGGACGAAATGAATTCGACAAAAGAATGGATTTTGATAGTGTTTGGGATGATTTGATTTATTAGGATTTTTCAGAAATTTCATTTTCTTGTGTTTTTACCTTAAACTCGCTATGGTATTAGGTATACATTGAGATGCGACATATTCAATAGATAGGCAAGTATAGGCATTGAAAAATGACACTCATTGGAATGTTTAGATAATAATGGAAATATTGTCCCGTTGTCTATTGGATCCTGTTTATTTCTTTTCCTTTGTTTACTCATTCTATCGAAATTTTTGCATTTTTTGCCAGTACCTGTCATTCACAATCCTATCTCAGACTTGCATAATTTTATTAATATTCTCTAAAATGTCAAAAACATAAAATTTTTCCAGTTCAATAAAAATCGGACATTATGTGAATCTCCACATCAGCACCAAAATCATTCATTTTTCCACCTAATCCACGTAGATATACACTTACTTATCACTATATCAATACTCATCTACCATTATCTACATTCCATCTCATCACCTTAATTATAGCCCATTATCACAAGCATCTGAAAAATTAATTGCCATCGGAACACCCTTAAACACGTTCAAGAGACATCAAATCAGTCTAAATGACCTCGAAATGACTTCTTAATCATGACCTTCTCACCCTTAATTCTCCCAACCAACTTTCTCTACAACATTATTGTCATATATAAAATCCTTTATCTGATCTATTAAGTTACGAGGTATATCAAGCGGCACGAGGAGCTTCGCCTTCTGGTCCAATGAACTCTGGGTCTCTCCATGGACCAAAGTCATTCAAGTACAATTCTTGGTCTGAAACGTCAGACATTCCTCCAAACTTGGTTGGCAAGTTCTCTGGAGGGATTTGCTTAAGCAATTCCTTTTGGTAGGAGCTTCCCAAAATGAAAATCTTGGAAACAGTAACTGGATCCAAGAATGGCTTGAACAATTTGAAAGCAGTGGAGAATCCGAAAGGAGCGTTGATAAGGTAGAACTTACCCATTCTCTCAGGGTAGTAGTCTTGACCAATCTTAGAGGCCTCCTTCACGTAACCGACAACTTGGTAAGCAGAACCAATAGAAATACCCTTCAAGTCCATAATGGTACAGGAGGTCTCCACCAAACATCCCTGCTTTCTAGAACAAGCAGGCAATCTCTTCTCAGTGAAGGACTCGTACTCCCACACCAAGTTCTTCAACATTCTCTCTTGGGTAGTGATCTTCAACATGTCCGGCAAGTAAACTTTACCCAACTCCTCAAAATAAACTGGACGGCCGTCCTTATCGGTCTTGTGGTAGTATTGTGGATACATCTTAGCCACGAGTGGCTTTTCCGTGTAGTGGAAATCTTGCAAGATGGTGTTAACACCGAACTCCTTTCTCCACTTCTCGCAGTCAACGAACATGGCCTTGGCCTTGGCCACATCGAACTTTCTGGCTCTCAAGAAACGGAGCATGGAAGCATCGTCCAATCTCAATGTGAATCCCATAGCGGTTAACTCTGCTCTCAATTGCTCCATCAACTTCTTTTGTTCATCAGTCAAATTAGACGTGTACCCGGTTTGCTGCGTAGGAGCGCAAATTTGTGGGTAAGAGGCCAAGATCTCAGCTTCGGTAGCCATTTTGGATATGTTGATTTGGCAGAAAGAAGTGTCGTTGAGACAATAAAGGCTTGGTTCTCACGGTGTACGTTGCCTGTAATTTTGCTTACGCGCTTATGTAAGCAAGGTCAATACTAGGTTAGGAACGGGTTCGGGTTAGTTGCTTTTTCTTTTTTTTCCCACTATTAATAACAATAGGGTTCATCGGGAGGGATGGCTCGGATTAAATCTGCGGTTTAGTGTTTTGGGGTTGCTTTTTTCTCGTTTTTCATGGTGGGGCCCTTTATGTCGCCCATTCCTGCTCAGGCGTGTTGTTGACGCTATCGCAAATGTTCGCTTTTTTTCCTGCTACGTCATTTGTAGTCACCAATGTTTGGCCCACTGATCCTAAATTTAAACATTTGGATCTTACATTGAACTGATCGATTCTCGTCACGTCTGTGCGTCCAGGTACATTCGCTAATAAAACTTTCTTCTTCTTATTTTCTCGTTACTTTGTCGAATGTCGCCTGTAGCTCTCCATTCCGCTCGTTTCGCATTCTCTCCATTTTGTTATCATTTCTCTCGTCTAGTCTCTTCTGAGCCACCGTTTAAATGGATTTTTCGTGTTTCCCTTCAAAACACCGCCAAGTGTCGTAGAACTGAAACTCTCGGCAACCAGCATATTATCACTATTACTGTGACTGTAGCTGTGTGTTGGGTATTCACTTGGAAACTTCAATTTGAGCACTGAGAGCCCGTTATCAATGAGTCTTCTTTGTCCTGCCATCATCGTATCCTGGAAATGGGAATCGTAGAAAACAATCGAGTTCTTCAACAAGTCCAAACAAGCCCTGGCAATAATGTTGTCCACGTAAGCTTCCCAAAGCTTTTGATCGCCTTGAATGCTGCAGCAGAGTTCTGCTTGTTGAAGCTGCTGCGAAAGAAGGTTGATCTTGTTCACGAGATTAGTACTTTGTTTTTGCAAATCCTTAAAGGTGATGTTGGATCTAATGAATGAGAAGATCTGCTCGTTGCTTCTGCAAAGCGATTTGATAAAACCTTCAGTTTCGTTATCACCAACCAAGTCCAAGAACTCGGACTTTTCAAACTCGAGTGATCCGATCTGGTAGACATTTCCATCTTCATTGATGAGGATATCGTCAGTGCTTTCCAGACTTGCCTTTCTCTCATCATATGTCTTTGATTGACGTCCACCTATACTTTGGCTGTTTCTGGCCGACGTAGTAGGACTCATGGTGGTATTGATACTTGCTGAAGATGCAGAAGATCCACCGACCTTTGACGATCTGGAATGCATCCGTGTATGAGTATTAGTGTTCAATTGAACGAGATAGATGAATTCAGTAAGTCTCAAATACTTGTCGATTAAGTAGGGAGTGGTTGGCAACTCACTTGAAGCAGAATCTCCACTCAATCCAAGATCGAATCTCTTCATTTCGTGACTCAAACTCAAAATCTTTTCATTGAAGTCGTTTTTCCGACCTGTGATTTTATCGAAGTAGTCGTAGATTTCAGGCTCGTGCTTCTTCAATAATCCATTCATCTTCACCAAATGTGGCTCCTTGTGCTGACTGAACTCCTGACGGTTTGCAAGATTAAGTAAGATTTTGGCAATGAGTGTCAACGTCCGCTGTTCCTGACCAGTTTGATGGTTCTTCGTCAAATAAAACAACTTCGGGTTCAAAATAGCAGGACAGAAAAACCGCAAGAAAATGAAAGCACTCAAACAGTTCAAGGATGTGACTTTGTCTTCAGGATCACAAGCCAAGTCGACTTTGTTCCTGAAGTTTTTCAATTGGCTCTTGATTTGCTGTGGAAGATCGTTGGAAGTTTCGTAGATCTTGAGCCAAATTTCCTCGGTATAGTTGTATAAATTCTGGAAATTCTCTTCAACAATTTCCTTGACTCTCTCCTCACGCTCTCTTTCTTCATCAGAGTCATAATCCTCATCACTATCTTCGTCTTCTTCAACACTGTCGCTATCGTGCAAAGCAGCACCTGGCTGTTTACGCTTAGCCTTTTCTTGTAGCCTGACATATCTGGGGTCAATCTCACAACTCTTCTTTTCCTTTGCGATCTTCTCGAAAAAGTTTCCGAAGACCTTTTCCAAGTATTCTTGACCGATACGGAGAATATACTTTTCCAATGATTTGGTGAAGATGGAGTTACCACGGAACAAGGTATTGAACATATTGTTACTAGAAGTTGATGAAGATTTACTTGCGTAATTCTTCCTTGTTATCTTATCGACGTTCACAAGTTCCACTTCCATCAATGCCTTGAACCACTTGTCTTCCACACCCAAACTTTGGAAAATATCCAAAAGAATGAAACTGACATTTTCAAACTCAGATGTCACAACAGTAGAATTACAGAACTCCACAAGTTCTTTCATTGGACAATTCATAAGCATGTTTTCCAACGGTCTGAACTCTGGAGGAGGTAAAATTAAGTATTCTTTCAAGTCCACAGTCAACAACAATTTACCAACCGGTAGATTGTTAGAGTCATAGATTGAAAGACGAACAATGTTGTTGCTCAGCGGAGCAGCAGCAGCGGCAGCTCCAATACCTTGGGAGATGTTCATCAGGCCCGGAACGGAAATCGTCTCGCCTCCAGTCAACCCAACTGACAAAGTTGAGGTTCTTCGGAGTTGTTGAGTCAAAATGTCAGGAGTCAAGAAGACTGTTCCAACGATTGGATCATTAGGTGAATATGCGCCGGTTTCGGATGTTTGCTTGATGACAATGTGAATCATCTGAGTCAGAATAGGTAGATCTGTGGAGAATTGCTCCTTCCAGAATGGGTTCTGTGTGTGTGCAACCAAGGCAGTTCTTGCCCATGGGAATCCCCACATGACAACTTCTGCATAAATCTTGGTCTTTGAATTGGGGCTAGAATCGAATTTGGCTTCAATAATATCCAATGTGACCTTCTTTGACACTCTAAAGTGGTCTCGGGAATACAGATCCAACTCAGCAGGATTTCGCAGGTGGGTACTGCTTCTTTGATCCAATAAGGAATGGCCAATGCTGCCTTGTGATGTATTAGCTCTGGAGGTGTTAGGATCGCTTGTGGTATCGCCTTCAATTGTGCTCTCGAGGTCAACAACGCGTTTGGACGGCTGGCTATACAAAATAGACTTCTCATCGAAGCTACCAATGTACTCTCTTTTGGAAAAATAATTAAGACCCACAAACCAATCCTCCAAATCGATGTGGAGCGGGAATTCCACCAAAATACGCAGATTATTGGCGATGGACCGGCCATCTTTGGTAAGTAAGCTCTGCAAACTGATGGTATCAAGTGTAAGGGACGTAGTTGTTTTAATTAGGTTGTTCCAGCGCAATTCCTTGATATGGCCAATGAACAAGATGTTTGGCGAGTCGCAGATAGAGTTGTGGAGCTCTCGGATCTCGGAAGACATGATTTTCTTCACATCAATCGAGTATAAGAGCGTGCCATCTAGTTCGGTGATGAAATTGAGCATTCCATCGGATTTTAACACTCCCATAGTATAGAACCACCCCTCCTGAACATTATAGTCAGATTGGTAAGCCGAATTAGACGCGACTCCGTTGGAAAGATTGATCTCTTCCTTATTATGGTAAACTGGAGCTCTAGGGCCTTTAACCAATTGCACGTTTTTGGATTTCGCCGGAATGGGTCCATAAATCTTAAATCGACAAACAAGCACCTCATGAGGATCAGAAGTGGACGTGGTGGAGTTCCATACCTTATTTTGGGCAAACCACTTCTTAGCCAAGCCTTGAGGCTTCATATTCTGCCAGGCAAGGAGCACCAGCAACAAATTGCCAAACTGGCTCTTGGACGAGATCCTCACATACAATTTATCATTGTCATAGGAACGAATGAACACCGTGGGAGGCTCCTCGGCACTGGCCTCCAAATCGCCCTTCTTGCCGAACCGACGACGGTTCATATGGGCCTGCTGACTCGTGGAAAGCGAACTGAACACCTGGACGCTACAGGATTGAAGACCCAGAAGCAAAAGTGACAGCACACCCGAGGCATCTTGTGCCATAACAGCACCTTCTGGGGTGATAATCAAAGTATGAGCATGGGCCCAAGTGAGAGCGTCTCTGGAAACATACATCGACAGGCCCCTGAAGGTGGCCAAGTCTCTTAGTAGAGCCTTATGGAAGGGAGATTTCCTCGACATGGATAATTTTGAAAAAAAAAAATTGGCGATATCTATACGGATTAGGTTTACGTTGATGCGATCACAGTGAGAGAGTAGGCCCGCGGGCAGGAAAAACGCGGCATATTTGGCACTGGCATAAGAGAGAATGGGGATTGGCGAGGTTTAGACGGTTAGAGGAAAACCGGGACAGGGCAAGGATTTCCCTTGGGGAAAACAGTGGTAAACACGTAAATTGACGTGTCTGTTTTAATTGGAAAAAATTATTATTCGATTTTAATGTTCTGGCGCAGAGATCTCGATCCAATCGTCACCTCAAACGGCTGGGGCCAAATTACGAGCCACTATTGACGGCCACCGCTAGTTGGTCGCGAAAGGCGCATTGACGGGTCGAAAGGTGCGCATTGACGGTGGTGGAGCCGCGGGCGGTACTGTGCAGAGGGACCACGCCAGTGCGGCTTAAATGGAGCCAGCGTGTCAGGCTGGACCCAATGGTTAGGAGGATTCGATTTAGACTGGAATGAGGGGTGTGCGATCGTGCCGTGAAAGAATGGGAGATTGTTGTCAGATTGTTTGACATGGAACGAGATCGATATTCCGGTTTTTGAGGTGGTTTTTGAGGGGAGTTGCTGCGGTGGGTAGGGCCGCACTGGTTCTAGGAAGGCTTGGGACAATAGAGAATATGGTGACAATAACGGAAAGAGGAAAACGAGAGGGAACAATTGGGAATCTCGGATTTGCGATTTTTTCTTTTTCTTTTTTTCGCTTTTTATTGATCTGTCCACTTTGTTTTCTTGATTAGGAGACTTTTTGCTCTTTTGGTGGTTTTTTGCGGTGGCTTTTGGATTCGTTGTCTGTCTTTATAGGGCATGCGCTCTTGTGAAGGAGCGAGTACTTTGGAGTGAGATAATGTATGGAGGCTCGAGTTGATGCTAGTTGAGGTGAGGGATGCCAAGGGAGCCAAGATACAAGGGAGAAAAGAAAAAATATTGGAATTTGAGTATTTTCTTGAATTCCTGTTATCTGTGAATTTCAAGATATTTTCTTTCCCGCTGTTTTTCCTCCTTTTTCTGGCCATTCCCTAGTGAGTCTTATAATGAGTCAGGTCGCACTATGAGGCCTCACTATGGGGACTCACGATGCCTCACTATGGTGCCTTATGTATGAGTTCGCACTAGCCTCACTATCCAGGCCCTACTATGACCAAGTGAACGGTCGCACTCACTATGACAAGACCTACCACCATACAACGCCATGAATATCCACACACAAGGCCTCAAAACACACAGAAAAAAAGTAAACAAAATTCTCTCACAAATCGTAACCCATTTCATCCCTTACAACCTCCAAAAATCCACTCCCCTCTCGCTTTCTCCCTCTCTTTCTACCCCCAGAAAACTCCTCCATCACCATCTGCAGACCATCTCAATTTTCTTCCACCTCGTTACATATTCTTCCCGCCATGTGCAGCGATTATGCCTTTGATCATCCGTCTGTAGACGTAAATCAATCGCATTTCTCGGAGGAATACCCCCGTCTAGATGAGCATCTCGTAAAGCTCATGGATGAGCCAAATCCCCCATCTGAATACGCATGTGCATACTGTGGTATCGATTCACCTTCTTCTGTGGTGAAATGTGGCACCTGTGACCGTTGGTTCTGTAATGGCTCCAATCTGAGAACTGGTTCTCATATAGTGACCCATTTAGTGCTTCTGAAACATAATGTGGTGTCTTTACATGGAGACAGTCTGCTCGGTGCAGAAACGCTAGAATGCTACAACTGTGGATCGAAGAACGTATTTATGTTGGGATTTGTGGCCGCCAAACAAGACTCTGTGGTGGTTCTATTGTGTAGAATGCCCTGTGCCCAGCTGAGAGACATCAATTGGGAAACAAATGAGTGGCAGGCGCTCATTGAAGAAAGACGTCTTTTGCCATGGGTTGCGTCTGTTCCAACAGAAGAGGAAATGGCCCAGTCGCGTCCTGTGGGTCACGAACAGATTGTCAAACTCGAGGCTCAGTGGAGAATGAATAAAGACGCTACCATCGCAGATATCGATGTGGCTGCTCAAGATGTGCTGGACTTACATCCAGTGTTGTTACGTTACAACGATGCATTGGAGTACCAAAACGTGGTTGCTCCATTAATCGAGGCCGAGGCCCAATACGATAAGAGCGTCAAGGAAAGTCAGGCTTTGGAGCACATTTCTGTTTCGTGGGGTATGGCCAAAAACGGAAGACATTTGGTCTCTTTTGGATTGTCTACTTATGAGCACTCCAGCTTGGTCGTGGCTGTAGGAGACGAGATCAATTTGCATCATAGAGAATTCGCCGATAACAGCTCATGGACAGGCGAAGGTATTCTTGTGAAGTTGCCTAATGCTAGACAAGAAGAGTTCACTCTTGAGCTTCTACCAAGCAGAACCCCACCTCCAACTCATGTAACTACGGGATTTACTGCTGAATTTGTCTGGAAGGGTACCTCATACATGCGGATGCAAAAGGCTCTACGAGTCTTTGCTTCCAATGAGGAATCTATCAGTGGGTACTTGTATCATAAGATTTTGGGACATGAGGTCGTTGGAGTGGAGTTTACTACGCCAGTTCCACAAAAATTGACTGTATCGAGCCTTGCCAGCTTGAACCGCTCCCAAACAAATGCTGTGGCCTCAGCATTGAAAAGCCCATTGTCATTAATTCAAGGTCCTCCAGGTACAGGTAAAACTGTCACTTCAGCAACCATTGTGTATCATTTGACGAAAATGCACAAGCGCCAGATCTTGGTGTGTGCTCCATCAAACATTGCTGTGGACCATTTGGCAGAAAAATTGCATTCTATCGGTATTAAAGTGGTTCGTCTCACTGCAAGACTGAGAGAGGATGTGGACAGCTCAGTTTCTCACTTGGCGCTCCATAATCAAGTCAAGCAACAAAGTCTGAAGTTCTTAAAGAAGTTAATTGCTAAGAGAGACCTGGATGGTGACCTCACTCCAAAGCAGAGCAGAGCATTGTACCGTGGTGTCCAAAAACTCGAGACAAAAATCATCCAAGAGGCCCAGGTTGTTTGTTGCACTTGTGTGGGAGCTGGAGACTCACGTTTGAATGGCCATGAGTTCCGTACTGTCCTTATTGATGAGAGTACTCAAGCCACAGAAGCTGAGGTTCTTATTCCACTTGTTAAAGGTTGTAAACAGCTCATTTTGGTTGGTGACCACCAGCAATTGGGACCAGTCATTTTGGACAAGAATGCCGGTGAAGCCGGTCTTAAACAATCGCTCTTTGAAAGACTTATTTGCTTGGGTCATGTTCCTATTCGTCTTGAAGTTCAGTACCGTATGAACCCGGCACTTTCCGAATTTTCATCCAATATGTTCTATGAGGGACTGCTCCAAAACGGTGTCACCAGTGAAGAAAGAGCATGGCCGGGACTGTCGTTCCCATGGCCCGTTCCGGACTGTCCAATGATGTTCTGGGCCAATTACGGTAAGGAGGAGATTAGTAGCAGCGGAAACTCGTACTTGAACCGAGTTGAGGCCATGAACGTCGAAAAAATCATAACCCGTCTTTTCAAAGACGGAGTGAAGCCAGACCAGATTGGAGTGATCACCCCCTACGAAGGTCAAAGGGCCTACACTGTCCAGTATATGCAGATGAATAGCCTGCTTTTGGATAGAAGAGCTGATTACGAAGAGGTGGAAATTACCTCAGTTGATGCTTTCCAAGGTCGTGAAAAAGATTTCATCATTTTGCTGTGTGTCCGTGCCAATGACGAAAGAGCAATTGGTTTCTTGAGAGATCCAAGACGTTTGAATGTGGCCTTGACCAGAGCAAAATACGGTATGATTGTTTTGGGTAACCCAAGGTCCTTGAGTAGGAACAGACTTTGGAACTACTTGCTCATCCACTACAGAGAAAGAGGATGTCTTGTGGAAGGTCCATTGGACAACTTGCAACTCTCAATGGTTCCATTGGGTCAACCACAGACTTCTAAGATTGGTGTTCGTCAAATGAACTCGATGCGTTCTCCTGGTGCTGTTGACTTCGATGCTCAGTCGATGATTTCTTATGCTCCTGACAACGAGGAACTTCCAAGCTTCAATTACGGCGCCAACAACTCTTATGGTGAAAATTCTGGACAACAGTACGATGATGCAAAGTGGCCAAGTCTTACTTCGAACGAGGCAAGCAAGCTTGGATCGGATGAAAAGCCCAAGGCTAATCTCGACGTTTTTTCATCAAACGAAGCCTTCAACAACATGTATGGCTTCCCGGAAAATAATAATGGTCCCGAACTTTCCACGGAAGTTGATCTCCGGACCATTGCAAGTGCATTTGCCAGTGGATTGAACTTGTAAGAGGCACGTTGGCGCCAAGCGGAGTGGGAATTCCGATCAAAAACCCAGCTGTGACGTACCAACATGTTCAATCGCATGTGCTCCAATTGACTATTCATAAGACATTCCCATTGACTTGTAACTTCAAACGTCATGAGGTCAACATCATCCCGGAACAAATATTTTGAGATATTATCTGGAAATTTGGTAAAAGGGAAAGATGAAGCGAGAGCAATTTGACGTGTCGGTGTCTGTACATGCATTATGCTATTTATGGAAAAAAATACATCGTGGGCCCAAAGATAGCACGCCAGCGGGAAAAAAGAACGCAATGCAGAGTCTTCATTGAGGATTTGGATTGGAAAATTCTCGGGTATTTTTCGACATTGTCTCCTTGCGAGCCTCACTTTGATGGGAGCTAGGGGATTCATCCGCCATGCTTGGTCATTCAGGCACACGAGCCACTCGATTGGCTTCGGGTTAAAAAATACGAGAAACGTGAGCAAAGTCTATCGCTCTAGTCCAACGGGGGCAAAGCTTACGAAAAGTCTGTTTTTTCATCGAAGTTGGTGATTTTGTCTTAGTTTCAAAATAGGGGCTTGTGTATTGAAATTGGTGAACCTACGCCAGGTTACGAGCAAACGAAGGAAAGTTTGCATCGGAGACCCGCACAGAATTCCATGAAGGGTAATCAGAGTCAAGTGTGATGTTGACGGTACGAAAAACGAAGCTCATTTCATGAGGTTAATAGAAAACGGAGGCATTTATCGGTGTTCCAGAGCAGTATGCACCTGTTAAAAAATATGTCCAGTAAAAATGCAGACAGCTGGGTGCGCGACATTGAACATAAAGTCTACATGCGAGGCCCGATCCTCTACCGCAGCTCTGATTGGCAGTAGTATCACATACCCCCGCATATGCTTTTATATAATTGAAATAGCAGGGCAGAGCAATACGCAAGATTTTGTCAAATAGTATTATTGACATCACGCAATGTCGTGACATCAAACGACACGATACCAGACTAAATGGTTAGTCTCCCGCATCCTGCAACCAACCTGAGTCATATGCATAAGCTGGGACGAACAGCGAATTGTAATATTACTAAAACGAAGTGTAAGGACGACTGCATTCGAAAGCAACTGGGGAGCACCCGGGCACAGAAAAGCCTTTGGAGCGAAGGGCGTCACCGAATCTTCCTCGAGCGTCAGCTCTTCCCCAAAATGGTGAAATTGTAACTACGTAATGTTCTCTCGACATGCAACTGAAATTTCTTTTCGGATGGAATATTTACGTTTCGATGAAACTAACATACATCAAGAAAAGTGTCCCACACGTTATGGGCAGGCGTTTCACGCTGAATTTTTTATCTGGAACGTTCTCTAAATCCGGGAACAAAGGCGAATATTATTATCTTCCCAAGCCATGCTGCGATCTTATCTAACACTTTACTCCGCTAATGTTCCCTATTGTTCCACCCTCAGTTGACGCACAGTGTGCAATTTACGACAGCATGTCAATAGAGGCTGCATGGCCCTACGCGCAGATACTGCCAAGAGACTGGACAACTTAGCAGTTACGATCTTGAATTGGGGCTGTTTGGTGTTGGTTGAACTAGTGATGCACCACGACTAGTTTTAGGGGAGCCACAAGAGTTTTATTCCCTGAGTACTGCAACATGCAGCGTCTGTTGCTCAACAGTCATTGATTTTGAAGTGACGTAGCAGTCGGGGAAGGTGGCCGATCCTGTCGATCGCAACCTGCAAAGAACAGAATGGGTGACTTTCGGCGAGCCTCTCGACTGTCTTAAACGACATTGGTCAATTTCTTCTTGCGACAGGATGCTAATTTTGTCATCGATTGAGAAATACGAACCCCACCAAGAAGGACTATGAATTCGAAGGTGCGACATTCACAAGTCTGCACACGAATGCATAGTGCACTTGTAACATAGAGCTTTCTGCAAGCTGGCTTAAATGCAACCTCTAGCGGAATGCATAAATTGATATTGTGCATGACCATATAGATTTAACAATTTCACGATTGGCGCCCAGGTTCGCCCAATTGCTTTCTTTTGAGCAAAGCGCCAGGAGCAACCGTGGCGTTCATCAAGTGAGGTTGCCGTCAGGGACGATCTCGCGAGTAAATAACCTTCTGGTAGAACACCCGCTCACCCAAGACAAGATGTGAGTGCGATTTTTGGCGCAATATGTAGCATTGATTTTCCTGTCAGTTCCTGCAAGAGATGCATTCTTCCGCTTATACATTCTCCAATTTGACTGGCCACCTCGATTTCACCCAATTTTGGGCTACTTTAGCCTGCACCACTTCCGACTCATAAGCTTTTTAGACAAGGTCACCGTGGGGTTTTGGCCCATGTTTGGGTGCGAACAGCGACGAAACCAGCCCGCCAGCATTCCGTCGCCGCTAGTATGTCACATTAAACTCCTGGCACGCAACCCGATGCACGAGAAACGAACCCTGGCCCAGGATAGCATTTCTGTCATGTTGCTTGTCCTTTTTAGTGGCTTCTGGACTGATTTTTTCCCCTACTCTCGCAGCTGTATATATATCAATTTAGTCTTATTTCTTCCCATGTAATTTTTTTGTCCGGTACTAGCGTTCTTTTGCCCCCTTGTTTTAATAACTGGTTTATATGGGTTTATCTTCCACCCCCACTTCAATTCTTTGTGCTGCCCCTCCTTCCTTCTGTCAGCTCCTGGTTCCATCCCTATAATTTCAATATTATTACTTTCCTTCCCTTCGCCACAAATTTGCATGCCTTTGAACGAATCTTCCACGGCGACCCGCCATCGTTCAAGGCTTTCCCATTCCGACGTTAAGTTAATCCTTTACCTCATAGTCCACATCAAACCTTTCAAATATGTTGGCGACAGAACGCTATCACAGTCTCGGAAATGGGACCTTATTCAGCAGAAGTTGGAGCAGTATAAACTACGCCACGGTGAGGCATCTTCAGTGGTGCCCACAGTGAGAACGCTCCAACGTCAAATGGCTACTGCGCTCCGGAAAGCTCAACACCGACAGCGAACCAACAATTACGAGCCGTTTCTGGTGTTCAGCTCGTTATCAATCCACAGCCCACTCGCTGATCTCGAGTTGGCGGTTTTGGAATTGTACAATCTTTCTGAGGCATATAAGACAGGGCAAACCGTGGGCCCACTACCGGAAGTGGTGAGCCTGGCATTTGACGAGGATCCCTCCAAAGATTTGGATCTCGAGCTGCCCGATCACGATATTCCCAATTCTAGCATGAGGCACAACTCAGACGCCTCACATTATTCCCAAATCTCGAACACGTCGATGGATCTGGGCCTAGGCCGCGATGATAGTGACGTGCCCGACAGTGTCATGCCATTAGTAATGAAGATCCGCAGCTTGCTGGATCAGAATAAAGCGTTTCATGCGGAATGTATGGCCATGATCCGGCTGCACACTTCGGCGATGAATGAGCGTCTCTTGCGTTTGGAGCAGACGGTGATCGAGTCTGCGAAGAGTCAGGCGAGTCATCCACTGACACCACCTGCTGAGGAAGCCACGATCAAGGTAGAGCACGTTCTGGAAATGCCTGCTGCTGCCGCCGCTGACCCTGGGCCCAAGGACCGCATGCTGCGATCGATTCTGCAGCTTCTCAACTAGAACAGTGATTTTCCGGGGCGACCCTGGGGGCTGTCGGGTCTGCCATGAGTGGGATCGACCACGCTGTGGGAATCATGCATAAGTGGCATAAACAGTGCGTTGCAGGCGCAAAAAATGACGCTTGCATGATACTGCCCAGCGATCTTCCTCCTACTAGGACGACATCGAGACCCCCTGTGACTTGTTCTTTACAGACTACCAGGGCTTGGTAAAGAATCAACCGCGTGTTTTGATTCTTGCTAAAACAAGGATGTTTTAGTTAATGCACATGAACACGAACTAACTAAAACACTGTCCCGTCAAACTGTATGCGGCTTTTCTCGTTTTATTGTCAGCACTCTAATTAGTCTTCATAAGCTTTCTGTTTATGGAAGGGCCCAATTGGTGAGCAGGCCATGGTTATGTGCTCCAAGCAGCAGCAAAAAATATTAGTCGGTGAGGTAAGACAAGAGTTGTAGAAAAGCGGAGAAGATTGAGGAATTCCGAAAAATCGATTTGCAAATGTGAAATTCCGTACTTTGTGTGGCTTCTTCAAAATCGGAAAAATCAGCGTCATTATCAACGTCTCCTCACGTCGATTAATTGACCTTCCTAATTAGGATAAAAACATTGGCTTAGCGGGTTGTATACAATACAGATATATCAGTGGTTACATTGACTAATTGGGAACTGTTATTGAAGTTTCCTACATTGTATGTTATCTAAACTGTTGATTGAAATGCTAATATACAATAAATTTTATGCAAGGCGACTGGTATAGCGAAAGTTGTGTAAAAGTCCAAAAGAGGAAGAAATGAAATGAGACCAAAAAGGAGAAACAAAGAAAGGAGAAAGTTAAAAAAAGTAGAAAGTAAAAATCCGGAATCCAAAAAAATCCAAAGTCGAAAAGTCGAAAAGTCCAAAAAATGTGAAAAAGTCCAAAAATCCAAAGTGTGTAAAAATCCAAAGTGTCAAAAAATCCAAGGTGTCCAAAATGCGAAAGTCCAAAAATCAAAGAATCAAGAATCCAAAAAAAGCCGAAAACCGAAGCGAAAAAAAGCGAAAAGAAGCGAAAATGCGAAAATGCGAGAAATGGTCCAAACAGAAAAAAGGTCAATGTCGAAAAATCCTGACGAATCAAAGTCCGCCTCGAAATGTGGGGTAAAATCAAAAAAAGTGCCAGTCACTGCATACCGAACGAAAGTCAACGATTGGTAAAGAAGGTCGAGCCATAACCCCAAAAGTCATTTTTTTGGGATCATGAGTAAAAGCGGGTATCACTCGATAAATAGTTTTGTCATAGTAGTCATTAGATAGAAACAAACGAAGAAAAGTCAAACTCATCTTTGAAGAGGTCTTCGTTGTGACATCCTGGGAACATTCCCAAGTCAATTGGTTTTTGCAAGGTATCAACTGCCTCAAAGTCGGACAAATCGGTCATGGGCGTATATATAAGGTCCAATTGGTCGACATTGTCCATTGTGAGGCTTTGTGGTTGTGGGTGCAAGAAGTCTTTCAAGTCTGGCTCAGTAGTAGGAGTAACGAGCTCAGGCTTTGGCTTTTGTGATGGTTCCAGAACACATCTTCTGTGCTTTCTGGTCAGTGGCTTTCTGACACCGTTTGGACCTTTGTAGGTCTTGAATTGGAATCCGCCTGCAGACTTTCTTCTTGGAATTGCCGAGGTAGAGCTTGATCTCTTGTGGACCACAGGCAGGACTGGCGTCACTGGCAACTGTGGGGAATAGAACTGGCTCTGGAATTGTAAAAATCTTTGGAATGCAAGCTGCTCTTGCTGCATCTGCAATGCAACCTCGGCGGCAGATGGCTGTGGGTAGTCGCATGGCATGTTCATCAAGCCCAAGCCGAGTAAGTTACCGCTGTCGTATGCTGGAGCCTGTCCAAACGACATACCGTAGTTGGAAGTGTTGAAGCCGCTGTACATATCCTCATCCATAGAGCCCATCGACTCGTTAGACAAAGACAATGGCGATTGCTTGCCAGAAGAGAAGGTTGGCGATGAAGCACCAGATGCATCAGACATCGAGTCATTGGCCTCCTCCTCTTCGGTGGTCTTCACTGGAGACAAGTCGACAAAGACAAAGTCCTTTGGCATTCCTGGCTTGGACTTGGGTCTCTTCAACGATGGTCTCTTAGACATGAATGGGTTACCAGCAGCTGTGATCTTCAACGAGTTGTTCAAGCACTCGAGCGATGACTTAGCGTCCAGTGATGCTGGGTTGCCAGTAGAGAGGGATCTCTTGACCCTCCACAACTTCTTGCCATTGGCTGGTGGCAACACTTGTATTCTGAGGTTAGTATTGGATGTTGGATATGGTAGTAGTGTTGGGTGGACATACTTTGAACTCATGGTGAGTGGGTATCCTGGTGTAGTAAATGAGAGATGATTGCTGATGAGAGGGAAATGGATATGGGAATGGGCTATATTTATATGGAAACGGAAATTATGTCGAGGAAGCGACCCCTCAGACGAGAGTCATAGGCTCATCGGCTTTGATATGCGTTAGGAACAAAATCCCTCTATCACTTTAATTTTTAAATTGTTGCAAATGTATCATCCGAGATGATTAGGGTATGCGGACTGCATGAGCGCATATTATCAATGCGTCTCACCTTAATAAAGTTTGATCCCCTGATGTTTATGCATTTAATAATTCCCGATTAGGAAAGTTAATTTTCTTTACCCCGGATTTTCGCACTTTTTGGATGAAATAGCTCAAGGTCCAGGGCTATCAATAAACTTTGATTTGTGGCTTCTCCGCCGCGAGGGGGCTTGATCCGCCCATATTTTCTTCGCTATTGACGTCGCCGGTGACGCCCTCGCCAAGAGCTGAGTGATTACGTCCTCGACAGAGCTTCCATGAAATGAAATTGATTAGCTTAAGGGTTTGTAGAGCAAATCACTCAACCAAGATGAAGAGGGGTTTTGGAAACAATAGACAATAGACCCAGAGAATTTCCTAATTAGGCCTTTATTGCCTAGTCAAGTAAGTAATTATGCACAATTGTTACCCAAATACGCCATATTACTTGCAGCGAACATTTGTCTATGTAACGGAATACATTCTCCACTTTAGCCCGATTAGGCAAGTAAAGTTTGGCACATGAGCAAACAAAGCCAAAATTGCGGAGATCGCACGTTGGAATGGCTCGTTGGGGTAATGGTCACAGTGCTTTACGATGCTAGCGAGTGGCAGCCGCCCTCTGCCTCCGAGTAATGCGTCCGCCGAATCTTACGTCCCCGTTGTCCCCGGCATGAAAGCCACATCTAGCCTCCGCTCGCTTTGATAGCTTAGGCAACCACACCAAGGGTGATCCATCTCGGGGAACCCAACAATAGACTTCGGAGTTGAATTTGCGAACAGAGCATCTTGCGCAGCGCAAGTTCTAGGTCAACAGCGCTCTTTGCCGGGTCACAGATACCATAAGCCCAAAAAACTGCCAAACAATAGACAAATTAAACTATGGCGGCAGGGCGCAGGACCAGTCTGCCTAATTAGTCACTCGCTTCCCGATTAGGCACTCCCCTCACCGGGGCTTGCATATTTACGACGCAGTGGTCGGAAACATCATAGTGGATCACAGTCACCTATTGTCATGGTTGCTAGTCGTTTCTCATTTTGTGCCGCTTGTTTCAGGATGACGTTATCTCGCCAATAGTTGCGAGATAGATGACCCAGCCCACTCGTAATTTATCGCCGATGCCGAACGCATACCACCATATGTGGCAGCCTCCCTCATCTGTGCATTGTGGTGACGACGCAGCCAACTGTAAGCCCTCACATACCGCAGCAACAGTAGTTATCCCCTCCTTATCGTTCATGCCACGGCGCCCGCGGTAGCAGCCGACGGTGTGCCCGAAAGGTGCGTAAGTTCCGACACTGCTTAAACCCAAATGGGGGGTACTACTCCTGCACTGACAAATGTGGGGTTCTTAGAGAAGGGTCTGCCAATGCACCAACAGGAACGGTGAAGCTTAGCCGAAAAGCCAATCCCGTTCCGGGCAAAGTGGGCTTTGCAATTGAGCCCAGCAAAACACAACATACCTCCCGGTCTGGGCCAATTCCACAACTCGAGGACGTAGTCTGAGCACCAACAATCAATGGTTGATGCCGTGAGGCACCGACACTAATAAGGAGTCGGGCATATATGCACATTGAGGACGGATGTGTAGGTAGCGTAATTACGCGTCCTAATTAGGAAAGTGTTGAGAGCCCCGCGGCGGCGTAAGGTGGAAACTCATTACCGGGACCGCCTTCGTCAAATCATTGGACCTGGTTAGGTATGCCATTCCACATGCGACAATGATTCAGATCTCTCCTCACTAACGACTACTCCGCATTTTCGGATATCAGGAATGGAGGCCATGCGCAGCTGTAACCGCTCGCTAACACGCCGTTATACTGACGCCTAGGAGGGGAAGCGATTAGCTCCGCGGCCCATTGACGCAACCACCACAACCATGGTTAATTGTAGCGACTGTACCACCGGGTGGTATGTGGATGAGCAACCATGACATGCATTGTCAAATGTGCTCGATTGGGCGGTGATTAGCTCTGGGCGCATAATTCGGGGCTGCGTCGAGTATGCTCATTAATGGTTGCATTGGCGCGGACCACTATGGACGAGAACCAATAGCCTCCACTCTGGAGGGAAACAATAGGAATGAGCCCCATAAGCAGCAATAAGAAAACACCGCATTTGGGAAAGTTTTGGAAATAGGGAGATGAGCAGGAATGAGATTAGAATTTGGAATTTGTAAATGGAATGAGTCGAGGCCATCGACGCTCATCTCCTGATGGGATGGTTGGAGATGAGGCCTTTTCGGTGGTTGTGGATTTTTCACTGTCATTGCTCTATTCCTGCTTATCTGAGGGGGTCTGATTCTCCATGATATCCATTTTTTTCTTCAATCTTTCCTTTGCCTCTGGCGTATAGTCCAAAGTTCTTGTCTCCAAGTGCTTGATCTGAAGCCCCACACCTTCTTGCTTGCGTCTTTCGACCTCTTCCTTCAGACGAGGTTCAAATTTGATGTACTGGAAGTCTTTTCCAGTTTGCCAGAACGCGTAGATGCCTGTGATGACGGCGAACGTTCCGACGACGATCTTGTGGGACATAGGGGACGATGGAGGAAGCTTTGACATTGTTTGATTGTTTTGTTCTTTGGTAGTGTCGTCGATGGTGTAGAAGGCTCTTTTTGGTAGTGGTCGTGTGCAGGTGTAGCAGTAGATGGATCGAATCAAGGTAGATGGATGGAATTGGGATGGGAAGACGAGGAAAATTGGAGGAAAAAATTGATGGAATTGATTCTTGGGATTAGCTCTTGTCAGCGGATGCTTTTCTTTTTCGTAGTTGTCGCCGTTTGTGTCCTTTTCCGTTGCCCTTTCTGGATCTCTGCTATACAGTATGGTGAGCTTTAGTATGGCAGGCTTAACTATGGTGGATTGTATGGTGGATTGTATGGACGATAATGTGAGACACTTAGTCAATGGTGCCAATACTATGCGTTTATGAAGCCATAGTAATCATCAAAAGACGTTGCTAAAATCGACACTCAATTCAAATGCCAAACTTTACTTAAGCCTCCGATTTGCTCCAGCCACATGGGATCTCACCAGTTTATATATGAGAGTCTAACTTTATCTGGCCATGCATCAACAATTGCCTAATTTGAGAGGCGGCCAGACATGTCATTGAGTCGTTTAGACGAAACATCCCAAAAAGGGGAATTTTCGGACTGTGCTGGCTGTATGTTTGTGCAATATCATGCAAATGTCGAGATGGTCGCTACTTTTGCCTAATCGGGTAATGATATAGAACCAAATGATTGTGTTCCGAGGACTACTGTAAAGGGACAATACGCTTTAAAAACTAGATCCGGGCAATTTTCCTCATGATATCTGGATGAGGAACCTTTGTTGCCATTGCCGAAATTCCGAAATCCTTATTGTTTTCACTGCCACGGCTGACATGACCGATGGGTTTATACCGTAAACGGAAACTTCTATGATCGACAGGCGAATACCCATGCAAGACGAAATTTCCTATTCTGAATAATCTCTTTCCGGAATTGACTTTTCAATTGCCATTGGCGATGAAGGAATGCTTGAGTAATCGACATTTACGACCCCTCTTTACCGTTCTAGGTAACTGGGCTTCCATGGAAAAGCCGAATCTTGTCGTTTTCATAAGCTTTTCGACATAAGCGAGGATGTAAGTCACTTTTCAGTGGCTTTTGTCTATGCAATAGCCAATGACACTGTTATCTTGGAGGTGTTGTGATTATGTGGACCATCGACGACAATGTGGACCTCGGTCATTGACATTTTTGGCTTTCGCTTTGGTATTGTTTAGGTGCTTTGGATGATACTGATTGGTTTGAACGTTCCTGTGAATTTTTAACCGTTGATTGTGGTTGAAGTCTGGACGTTTTGGTCGGACTGTGATAAGGTAAGTGGCGTGGATTTGCGGCGATTGAGTCGCCTAAAGGGGAAATTTTCATAGCTATTGTTCGATTTGATGATGAGAGGATGTGATTTTTACTTCTAATTTGTGAGTCTTGAAATGTGATTTGAGTGTTGTCGTTCCACTGTTGAGATCGTGTGATCAAGAGAGTGGGTCGAGAAGATGATGACCAGATCGAGAGAAAATCGAACGATCTTGGTGATGTTGTATTTGTGGGGTATTGGAAAAGTCATTTAAGAAATTAAAAGATAAATTTATCTGGGGTAATTTTTAATAACCGTTGGGGCTCGTTGCGGCTACTGAGATAAACACTTGAAGTAACGATACCAAGGAAATTGTGCCAGAGTGATCCTAAATTTACACACAAAATAATGCCAATTTCTTATTTAATTTCCAAGTAAAAAGATTTTAATAGTTTTGTTAATTTCTTGCCAAAAAAGTGTCGTTTTCATCGACATGCGTATGTCAATTAATATGACATAAGTCCAATGTAAGAAAACAACCAGAGACTCAATACCTATTCGGGATTTACTGGTCAAACCAACACTCAATTCCCATAAAATACATTTCCATCCTACATTATCCAAAATCTTTGAAAACAGCAACGAAAATCAACATCTGCTTCCAGAACCTTGTCTACATTGCTCTCTACTTCATCACCATATGAGCATTGACGGAGTCTAATTCACCTAAAATTCGTAAACCAAACCAAACTCAAATTTAAAAAGACCAGAACCCAACCCAATTTCCCGAAACCTTAATATCCACTTTGACATGGGTTTTTTCGACTTGTTTGCTGTGGGGAACTCCTAACCTTTAATCGCATAGACCATCCTCGATACTCATCACCAGAAGACAATTTTTGAATACCAAGACACATTTTTTATACTAAGACATATTTCTGAAATTCGCCTTAAAATAAAAATTCATGCATCTTAAAATAAAATCCATTTCCATAAAATATCTAGAAAATATTCACTTTACATGCCCATCACGCCATACATTTGTAGTACCCTAAGGTGCCATGAAATACCAACCAATCACCAAAAATCAAGGTCAAAAATACCAGAGATCGAATCTCTACCTCTTTCCAATCATTTCCTCCACATCCTACACCCTCCCACTGTCTCTATAATTAATTATCTATAAATCACCTATCCCAACTCTGAGTCGTGCACAAACCATCCTATCACAAGAGCCACTCCTTCAATCCCACTCAGTAGTACCCCATACTCTACAACATGGCCGCTTTACCCAAGAGAATCATCAAGGAAACCGAAAGGTTGGTCAGCGATCCCGTTCCAGGAATCGTAGCAACTCCATCCGAGGAAAATTTGAGGTATTTCGAGGTCACAATCGATGGCCCCTCCTCTTCGCCCTACGCCAACGGCAAATTCCAATTGGAGCTCTATTTGCCTGACGATTATCCAATGTGTGCTCCCAAAGTGCGTTTTTTGACCAAAATTTACCATCCAAACATCGATAAATTGGGCAGAATCTGTCTTGACGTCTTGAAAGACAATTGGTCTCCCGCACTCCAGATCAGAACCATTTTATTGAGTATTCAGGCTCTTCTTGGAGCCCCAAACCCTGACGATCCTTTGGCAAACGACGTGGCACAAGAATGGAAGCAGGACGAGAAGAAGGCCATCGCTGTTGCCCAAGAATGGACCGAAAGGTACGCGAAACCATAAGGTGAGGAGAGGTAACCAATATAGATATAGCAATTGGCTAGAGAGCCCCAGGTGGGTCCCCACGATTGGCTAACGACCGATGCGACCGATGCTCATGAACATACAGCGGGTACAAGACCCACGGCCCAGTTGTATGAGCCAAGAATTAATATCATACATGCAAATCCGGTAAGCACTGAAGTTGTACCGTAGCGGTAGTCGTAGACACCTTTAAGGCCAAAAAGCTCGACGACAAACGTTGAAACTGTAGTTAAAGCTCCACAAAAGCCATCATCAAGACCAGTAAGGGTATGGCATCCGATCATACTGGTCATTATAGGTGTAGATGACCCTATATGGCTTCTACCTCTTGCCAAAAGGGTGAAAATGGCTAACAAAATGCATCCCAAGATATTTGCAGCAAATGTGCCCAATGGGAAATTGTCTAAGACCTTATTGAGCTTCTTAGAGAGCAAGTAGCGGAGTATAGCACCCCATGGAGCAAAGAAACAGGAGAAGGTCCATGAACGCCACGATCCATTGTGTTTTGTGCCAATAAGAACGATAACAATGATATAAGCAACCACTCCCAAGATGGCTGAGCCCATTTCTAAGGCCTTATATGTCTTTTTCGAAAGGAATGTCCCATCTATGGACCTAGTCAAGTGCTTACCAAAATGGAACCCCGAAACGGATATACCAATATGAGCCAAGAACACAGAAAGGGCCTCCATAATTCCGTAGGCTGCATTTGGATAATCGTAGGTCGTTGTGAGCGTATTAGCGGCCTTGTTGAACGCTTCAAGGATGAACGATGAGAACGATGAGCAAGTACCACAAAAGCCCGTAGTTATCCCCACATAGAATGGAATGACACCCTTGGCAGAGTACATAACATTTGGATCAAGGTCGTCCACTAACACCAGCCACAATTTTTCAGACTCGACGGCCATTCCCATGACAACACATGCAGCAAAGTTGGCCCAGATGACTCCACCCAAGAAAGCTCCATCGTAGTCGGTCAAAACCATCAAACCTTTACGGGCGAGGACTCCCCAGATAGCTCCATTGACGATATTAAGCAAAACAACTATTTGCAGTGGTGCTGGAGCAGTATAATGGGGCAATTCCTCCTTCTCTGATGTTGTTTTGAATCCTTCCGGTAAAGCCTCTGAAAGTGACTCGGCTTCGAGTTCATGGAGGCGGTTTTCGGCCTCTCTCAATTCTCGAGCACGCGACGAGGCCAACGATCGCATCAGATGAGTCGACGTTCGTCTGTGGCGGAGATCTGCTGAAGACATAGATAAACAGTGTAGATAGTAGTTGTGAGTGCAGTAACGTTACATTGCGGATGAGGTGGGGGAGGTGCAATGGTTGTTGTTTTGGGGAAGAGAGTGGAATTTTGGGGTTTTTGATGTTCGAAATTGAAAGAGGGGTAGTGATTTAGTAGAGTAATAATTTTTTTAGTGGATAAAATTTGGTTTTGGTGGATATTGATAGTGGTGTCTTAAATATGGGGAAGCAAGTATAAGTGCGTATCATCGGTAATCAATAGATAAGGCCGATACGCTTCCTGATAATCTGAGAAATTTTGTATGATGATTTAAGTGCTTAATGAGGCTTGAATATTTGATATGGTTGGAGAATATCAACAATTTCCGTTATTTTACTCAGTTTAGGTAGTCCCCTGGTCTTGAGTATGGAGAGCGACCATAAAAAGCCAAATAACCACCATCAGCTCCAATTAGCTCATACTAAACCCCGTCAGAATCTACAAATTTCTAAAATTCAATATTAGATTAACATTATTAGTGAAATGAATTTCGTCTCTAGTGTTTTTTACCAGCAATCTTCTTGAAGAATGCAAACACTGAGTCGTGGTCGTCTTTGAACAAGATTTGTCCCTCCTTTCTGGTTCCGTTGATGGAGCTGGTGTCCTCCAAAGATTGGACATCCTCGAGGAAGTGGTCTCTAAGGAAGAAAGTGAAGAAAAGCAATGGAACACAGAGACAGAGACCAGTAATGGCCAACTTCTTTTGAACCTTGGCGTAAGCCAAAACAACAGCAACTCTAGCTGGAGTTCCCCATGGGTGAGACTTAATGTAGGTGTATGGAGACTTGTAAGCAAGAGCAGCCAAAGTGGTGTTCAAGCCAGCACTCTCCATCTCTTCGTAAATAGTCTTGTACATGGTTTGGGTCCAGATGGCACCAGCAACACAGTCAGACATAGCAGAACCGGTTTGGTAGAGAGCAGCGAACAAAGAAGTGACAGTGGCCATGTACTCGTGGTTGGTACATGTTTGAGCAGACACAGAAACAAGACGGTTAATGAAGGCCAAACCGAAACCAAGCAAACTGAAGGCAGCAGCCATACCATCACGGAAGTATTTACCGTGAATACCGTCGTTGTCACCTCTGAAACGGACGAAAAGACCCATAGCAATGAAGTACTCGCAAGCACCGAAGATAATAAAAGCCTTGGACTTTCTGTACTTGGTCAACACCCAACCAAGAACTGGAAGGGTAAGAGCAGTGACGAAACTGGACAATTGTGGGATTCTGGTAGCAACGGTAGTAGTAGCGTTCATACCAACGTAAAGCACAGCATAAGAGTAGTTGGATGGCAAACCATAGGAAAGGGTATAAAGAATACCAATACAGAAAGCGGCCCAAACACCTCTGTCACCCATCAACTCGACTGGGATCATTGGGTGTCTAGCAATTCTAGCCTCCCACAAAATGAAGAATGGGATACAAAGGAAACCAACGATAAGTGGAGCAATGATCTTAGCCTTCTTCCATTCGCTCTTGACACCACCTGCCAAAGTCAATGGCACCAAGATGAAACCCA
This sequence comes from [Candida] citri, assembly GCA_030571295.1. Classification (NCBI taxonomy): domain Eukaryota; kingdom Fungi; phylum Ascomycota; class Pichiomycetes; order Serinales; family Metschnikowiaceae; species [Candida] citri. The sequence continues at coordinate 451,604 of JAJLXN010000006.1, read as the reverse complement.
AAACACAAACAACAAACAAGGAACCAATCAAATCAGTTCTCCAGAAAGCCTCCTTACAGACAAAAAAGAATTCTTGAACCTTGGTTCTGTTAGAGTCAATAAAAGCAGCCTTTTCGTCAGCTTGCAATTGCTTCCACTCCTCGGTCTTAGAGGCCTTGCGGTACATGTACAAAGTACACAACCAGTAAGGAATACAAGTCAATGGGACAGTGAAAGCCCAAAGGTAGATACCGAATTTCCAACCACGGTCGTTCAAGATACTGGTAACAACGTCACCAGAGGCCCAAGTAGTGATGACAGTTGGGAGAGTTAACAAGGCAATGGACAAAAGACGGTTCTTCAAGGAAGAAGCATCTTGCAAGTTCAATTGCCATAAAATTCTGTTACCAGCAAATCCAAGAGAGTACAAAACCATACCTCCAGCGTATTTCTGGACATCAGTAGCTTGCGACATCACGATAAGACCGATAACTCTCATGATCATACCGAACAAGAACAATGGGAAACGACCAAAGATATCGGAAGCTCTAGCGTAACAAGGCAAAGCAGCAGCAGCGATAACACTTCTGACCACAGAAATAGTGGAGTAAAGAGAGTGTTGTTTGTAAGAGTTGGTAGCGTAAGTCATGAACACATTGACACACTTACTCTCCAAAATGGAGATGAACATACCAATGAAGATAGTGAAGAAGTAGACACCGTAGATGTAGTGATTGTCGAGTTGAGCAGTCAAAATTTCTTCTCTTCTCATACCAAACGACTTCAAGTGAGGAATTGTTTTTCCATCGAAGGCTTGGGAATCGTATTCCTTTCCTTTGAGAGAGCCGTTAGAACCGTTTTCTTGACCTTTAACATGGTCGATTGAGTTGTCTTGACCACTTGTGTGGTCAGACATGGAACTTCTAGACGAGTGAGCGTCACTTAGTTTAGTTTCTGCCATGACAGATGAATTGATGAAGTGAAGAGAATTGTCATGATTTACCGTGTGTTTATATAGTTTGAAAAATAGGCCACAAGTCGATTTGTTCCTATACGTTGCAAATTGAGCCGCCCAAGGTCGGAAATCTTGGCAGCACTTTAACGGGATCCTTTTCCAGCCCTGGCGTGTTTGTATGCACCAGAAAATTTCTTGGTACCATCGTACCGATATTTTGTGAAGCCTGTCATGTGTCTAGATGGTGCCTGACGTGGACAAGCATAAAGTGGGTTGACCGGCAAGATCTGGCTAATTCTGTTTGGGCCAAACTTCTCGCTGTTGAAGAGGGGAATGTCATAAGCCGTTCGTAAAAAGTTCGGGGTAACCCGAGTAGCCTGGTTCGGATCAAAGCTAAAATTTCCGGATCTTCAGCCTCGTCTTCCAGCATACTATAGGCGGCATGCATACAATCTCTTCTACAGAGAATGTCAGGTATTCCAAGTATTCTGCGGCACGACGAGGAAAATAATAGTTGGTTTACGTATATCCGTGATCTTCCACACCACATTATGCATGGTCGTTTTTTTCGCTGCTTTTGCCCGTGAAACTAGCCCAGAAACCCGGGATCAGATAACTTGGTGGCACGATGAAGTGGAGGCACTGTATGTATAAGCGCTTAAGCTGCGTTCTCCTGCAGAATTATATGCATAGATGCTGAAAAATAATAAGATTTGCCCCCAAAATTATGCATCCGGGAACGGCAAGTGCATCATTTACACCAATGGGGTTCGACCGTTTCAAGGTCAAAGACCGTAGCGCAGCAATTGCCGACTGGTGCAAGGCTAACGAAGTGTCATATCATGCACGGTATTACGAACTTTCCTGCAGATCACTGTAAATCACACCTTTAAAGTCGGGCGATGAATCTGATAATGCGAGGGTGTGTCACGAGCGTTAACAAAATGCACTATCTTAACCATCAGCGAAAGCCTTAGCCAAGACCAGCTGCTATTGGCCATATAAAAGCTCTAGCCAATGGTGGCTATTTTGGCAGGAGTTACGGCTCCCGAACATGCCCGTTGACGCTCGAACTAACGGGCAGTGGGCTGTTGCATGAATTTCACAATTGGAGCATCCGACTATCCGTTAAAGAGTAAGAAATCACAAGAAAAAGAAAAACTTTAAATTTTTGAAAACTAAAATTAATCGAATTATTTTCTGTCTACCCCAGGAAATCATGTTTTGAATTTTTCAAGAAGATTTTCCTACTAGGACCAGCGGAATAGTCAATGCACTAATTATGAGAAATGGCTTAGTCACCTGTGCACGCTATAGGCCCCTTTGGTCGATCCTGATGCGATTGATTAGATTTCAGAAGTGTGGAGTTGTCAATTACAAAAGCCTTGTTTCCGTTCAAACCTTAAAAAGATAATAAAATAAAAATTTTCAGTCAATTAGCGTCCTCGAGCCGAGATTGCCAAGAGGGGTTGATGGAAACGTCGGATCCACGGAGAACGCCGGTAACATCGACAAAAGGGCGAGAACGACGAAAAAAAAAAAAAAAAAAAAAAAAAAAAAAAAAAAAAAAAAAAAAAAAAAAAAAAAAAAAAAAAAAAAAGACCGGACCGCAGTAAACGATCGCATTGTTCTCACTGTAATTATTATGAGCAATTTTCCTATTCCAGTAGAACAAAAAGCCACTTATTCCAATGGATATTTCTTGGTCCGAACCTCGATCTTCAATGCTAATGTTTTCTATTTTATTGGCTGAAGTAAGGGAAAGTGTCAAGGTCCTGTGGAAAGAAGAAATTGACAAACCCGGTAAGAGTTGTGTCCAATAATTTTGAGAATTGAAGTCTGAAATTTTTTAATGTGGAGATCCGATGTGGAGAAGTAATGTGGAGAAGAATTCGAAGGATAAGGGAGGAATTTCTTTATTGAACTTCAGATACTAAAATTTAAAGTTTAACGTTGTCTAATATCGGCATTTGATAGGTATCTCGAGATGCATTGACAGAATCAAGTGATGGCTGTCTCGGTGTTAAGTGCCGTGGGGGCACACTTACATATTGCTAACGTCTACATTGGGAAGGAGATACTGATGGCAGCGATGAGGATAGCCGAAAATGGTAAGAGAGAATAAAGAATAGCAGAGATGTGATATGAAAGACTGATTTCGGGTTCTTTTTTGGAGGAATCTTTGTGAATTTAGTGGTTTGAGGATGTTCACTGGTGCTCCCATAGTGAGGACCATATAGAGCATCACGAGAACGGCCAGAGATCAACCACACCAAACGATCTTCCAAAATTCTACTTCCTTGCCATGTTTCAACGCGTCTTCAAGATCCATTTTTCATCCATGAATGTGAATTTTTCACCATTCATAAAATCACTACCCTTTGCTCATTCCATTGATCTCATCTCAAGAACCAAATTACCCGCATTAAACCCACAACATAAAAAATAAAAATCAATTAGATCCCAAAGAGAAATTTGTTTTGACTCTACCAAATCGAATTTCCTCTTTTGGGTGATGTTTGAGTCAACTATGTGCCATTGTTAATGCTCACATAACTAAGGCGTCCATAGTGAAGGACCAGTTGTCATGGCCCCATAGTGAAGGCCCTGTAGTCGCAAGACGGTCCCACCAAGACCTCTCGGCTCATCTCAATGGACCGGTCTAAAACCACGGAATTTGTCAGCGAAAAACGCAAAAAAAAAATAAGAAAAATCTAACCTTCCCTAAAAGCCGTCTCCGATCGGAAAAAAACCGTTTCTCCGAAAATTCCACCCGTCTACACCTCACAAAACCAACCTGTTTCGACCTGGCTGAGCCGGAATGTTACCGCACCATTGATCCGGCACCGGAAAAAAGCCCATCCTCCAAGATAGCCACCTCCAACGGTGAAAACCAACGATATCAGTGTTTTGGAAAATATTAACTGCTAAAAATAAGGCCAACCTTTCTCTAACAATAACCGCGGTGTTTTGCTCATATCCACCTGTAGCCAATCTGAGATCACCTTCCTTTTCGGAACAATAGCCTCAACCCTTTTGGGGCTTTATGTCCTTATGCGCCTTCGGGCCATAACGTCTTGCAATGCGCACCGAGGAAGCACTGCCAACACCCGGCCGGGTCAAAAAAGAAACATTTAGAGGTATAGGCTGTGGACCATACACATTTATAAAGAAAAATTACCTACCACTCCCTTTTCCTGGCGGTTTTCCTCAACCTTCTCTCCCCCAGTTCCCTCTGCTCCTCTCCATTTCCGGCCCCCGATCACACTCCTCAGTGCAGGGCTACGCGGTTAAGAATTCACGGTAGGGTATTTTATTTTTTTAGCGCCGAGATCTGGGATGAATAGTGAGACCTCCATTTCTTTCCATTTTTAAACTACACCCAAGGGATCACTCGATCAAAAGTTTAATCCGCTTGCCTTTCTTGCATATCTCATCTCACATTGTTGTTTTGGCCTCTCCATAACTCACATCCGCCAAATTATACCTCATTCCTGTTGTCCCTTGCAGGCACCTTTGAAACCATCGTTAGTGCATCTCCCTCCACCTCATATTCGTTCGTTGTCTTGCCAAAAATACCCCATTCCTTCGTTTGATTTGCAATAATGGACAACTTCACCTATCCAAAGAGTCCATTCATGGACCAGGCGTCAGGGTCTTTTGACGACGCCAGTAGCACCGATAGTGTGCCACAATCCCCAGCACTCAATATAGATCCCGAGTTTGCCAACCGGAGTCGGTCTCTCCGGTTCAATATACCCAAAAATGACCTCAAAATCCAGTCTCCGTTCGCTGATTCCGCCGAAACGTTTCATCCGCCAGGAACTCCACTAAATCAGATGTTTCCACCAGAAGAAACGCCTACAGAGATGAAACGAGTCAGATGGGGAACCACGAGACACAAAACGGGCCGTCCCAAGAAAGAAGCCGTCAACAGATCGAAAACTTTGAAGAATATCTTGAGACATGGCACGATATCAAGGCGCAAGAGCAGTAAAGTCGGAACTGATCTGCCTGGTGGAGACGACAATAATAGCGAAGTGGATGACTCGCTAGAAATCATTGATGACTATACATCCGACTCAGAAAACGCTGATTCTGACAAAGAAAAGAGAATAATAGTGTTCAATAAGGACCTCCCTCTGGAAATGCTAGATCCAGAGTCGGGTCTACCCACCACAGACTATCCGAGAAACAAGCTTCGGACGGCGAAGTATACAGCATTATCGTTTTTCCCAAAGAACCTTATGCGTTCTTTTGGTACAGACATTGCCAACAACTATTTCCTTTTCCTTATTGTTTTAGGTTTCTTTTCCATCTTTGGAGTGGTGTCTCCAATTCTTGCTGCAGTGCCGCTTGTGGTGATTGTGGCCATGTCAGCATTTAAAGAGGCCATTGAGGATTCCAGAAGAACCGCTCAGGATATGGAAGTCAACAATCAAATCACGCATATTCTCACACAAGTGAAAGAGTCCGATCTGGGCTTTACATACGAGAACAGAAACGTCAACAACGAAAGTATATCGCTCTGGAGACGTTTCAAAAAATGGAACACCAGGTTGATGTTCCGCACATTAAGAGGCATCAAGAGTCGGATGACTAAAGAAGGCAGAGCACTTAGAGCTCGTCAACAACATCAAGATGACTCGAAAGCAGACAAAAGAAAAAGTTTCGACAGTACGTTTGATTTCAATCCTCGGCATTCGGTGATTTCAGGTGCATCTTATGACTTGAGAAAGACCTACACCAGACGCTCACAGTATATCAGTGAGAAAACATTAGCATTTTCTAAAAAAGCATGGAAGGAGGTTAGAGTTGGAGACATTATCAGAATCCACAACAACGAGGAAGTCCCAGCAGATGTGATGATTTTGTCTTCTAGTGATGAAGATAACTGCTGTTTCGTGGAGACTAAGAACCTTGATGGTGAGACCAACTTGAAGGTCAAACAGGCACTTAAATTCTCAACCGATAAGAAGAAGTTGAGACGTGCGGACGATTTCATGGAGGTGGACTTCGAGATCAATAGTGAAGCACCACATCCAAATCTTTACAGTTACCAAGGTCGTGTTATCTATTCAGATGGTGAGGAAATCGAAAAGGAGAGTGCAACCATTAACAACATGATTTTGCGTGGATGCTCTCTTAGAAACACCAAATGGATCATTGGTGTGGTTGTTTTCACTGGATCAGACACTAAAATTGTCCTCAACTCCGGTATCACTCCATCCAAGAAGTCCAGACTTTCCAGAGAGTTGAACTACTACGTCATCATCAATTTCCTTCTTCTTTTCCTCATTTGTTTTGTTTCCGGATTGGTGAACGGATTCTACTATAACAGAAGTCCCGTGTCACGAGATTACTTTGAATTTGGAACAATCGCAGGATCACCAGCACTTAACGGTTTGGTATCGTTCTTTGTTGCTGTCATTTTATACCAATCCTTGGTTCCAATTTCGCTTTACATCACTATCGAAATTATCAAATCTGCACAAGCATGGTTCATCTATTCGGATATCGGGTTATACTATGAAAAGTTGGACTTCCCTTGCAACCCAAAATCTTGGAGTATTTCTGATGATTTGGGTCAAGTTGAGTACATTTTCAGTGACAAAACCGGAACATTGACTCAGAATCTCATGGAGTTCAGAAAGTGTACCATTAACGGTATTTCCTACGGAAGAGCATACACAGAAGCCTTGGCTGGTCTTCGAAAGCGTCAAGGTATTGACGTTGAAGAGGAGAGTCGTATTGAGAAGGAGTTCATTGCCAAAGATAAGGAAGAAATGCTTGTTTCCTTGAGAAACATTTGCGAGAATGTTTATGACGAAGAATTGACCTTTGTCTCCAAGGAATTGTTGCAAGACCTTACTCGTGATGTGGAAAATGAGCAAAGAAAGAAAGCTGAAGAGTTTTTGCTTGCTCTTGCATTGTGCCACTCTGTCTTGGTTGAAGAAGACCCTAAGGATTCTCTGAAGATGGTTTTGAAAGCTCAATCTCCAGATGAAGCTGCCTTAGTTGGAACAGCTCGTTCTTTGGGATTCGTCTTCAACGGAAAGACCAAGAGAGGTTTCATTTTGAGAGTTCAAGGTGAGAAGAGAGAATACCAAGTTCTCAACACTCTTGAATTCAACTCTACCAGAAAGAGAATGAGTGCCATCATCAAGCTTCCTAGCGAAAAGGAAGGTGACGAACCAAAGGTTTTGCTCTTGTGTAAGGGAGCTGATTCTATTATCTATTCGAGACTTTCAAACAAGGGTAACGACGCTCTGTTGTTGGAAGCCACCTCTCAACACTTGGAAGAGTACGCTACCGAGGGTTTGAGAACTTTGTGTATTGCCAAGAGAGAATTGACCTGGAGTCAATACTTGGAATGGAATGAGAGACACAAGGAGGCTGCTGCATCTTTGCAAGACAGAGAAGACAAGATGGAGGCTGTTGCTGACTCCATTGAGCGTGAGCTTATCTTGTTGGGTGGTACAGCCATCGAAGACAGATTGCAAGATGGTGTTCCTGACTCTATTGCCATTTTGGGAGATGCTGGTATCAAGTTGTGGGTTTTGACTGGTGATAAGGTCGAGACTGCCATCAATATTGGTTTCTCTTGTAACTTGCTTGGTAATGACATGGAGCTTTTGGTCTTGAAGACTGAGTTGCTGGACGAAGAGAAAACTGAGCATAATCTTGTGGGCGTCGATGAAGGTGAGACCATCATCAGCAAATTGATCGAGTCTTACCTTTCCAGATGCTTCAACATGACTGGTTCTTTTGAAGAATTGGAATTGGCCAAGGAAGACCATTCTGCTCCAAATGAGAAGTTTGGAGTGGTCATTGATGGAGACGCTCTTAAGTTGGCTTTGGGTGACGCTGAAGTTCAAAGAAAGTTCTTGCTTCTTTGTAAGCAATGTAGAGCTGTTTTGTGTTGTCGTGTTTCTCCAGCTCAAAAGGCTGCTGTTGTCAAGATGGTCAAGGATTCTCTTGATGTCATGACTTTGGCTATTGGTGACGGATCTAATGATGTTGCCATGATTCAAGCTGCCGACGTTGGTATTGGTATCGCTGGTGAGGAAGGTAGACAAGCTGCTATGTCTTCTGATTATGCCCTTGGTCAATTCAGATTCTTGACCAGATTGCTTTTGACTCACGGAAGATGGTCTTATAAGAGATTTGCTGAGATGATTCCTGCTTTCTTCTACAAGAACATCAACTATACCTTTGCATTGTTCTGGTACAGTATCTTCAACGACTTTGATGGTTCTTATATGTTCGAGTACACCTACTTGATGTTCTATAACTTGGCATTCACCTCCACACCAGTCATTTTCTTGGGTGTTCTCGATCAGGATGTCAGTGACAAGATCTCCATGCTTGTGCCTCAATTGTACAGAACCGGAATCATGAGAAGAGAGTTCACTGAGGCCAAGTTTTGGGTTTATGTGGTCGATGCTCTTTACCAATCGTTGGTGTCGTTCTTCTTCCCATACTTCATGTATCAGGTGACCTTCCAAACCATGAATGGACTTCCAACTGACCACAGATTCTTCGTTGGTGTTTTGGTGACTTGTATCTCTTGTCTTGCCAGTAACATTTATGTGTTGCTCCACCAATATAGGTGGGATTGGATCTCGTGTCTTTCGGTATTCCTTTCATGTGCGGTGATCTTCTTCTGGACTGGAGTCTGGACTGCTGTCCCGTACTCAGCGGAGTTTTACAAGGCTGCTGGAATTATGTTCAGCATGCCCCAATTCTGGACATGTTTGGCGATTGGTCTTTTGGTTTGTCTTCTTCCTCGTATGTTTTACGATGCCATTCAGAAGTTGTACTTCCCAGATGACTGCGATATCGTCAGAGAATGTGTTAACCGTGGAGATTACGACATGTACCCAGAGAGATACGATCCTACCGATCCTAACCGTGAAAGAGTCGACACGAGAAAGGAAACCGTCTCGTCATTGGAAAGTGACATTGAGCTTGCTGAGATCAAGGCTGTCCCAAAGAGGAAATCTGCTCTCAACACACTTGCACGGCTGGTCCTTGGAGCATCTTTCTACGATGACACTACATCCGTTTTGGAGACCTACCACGTTAAAACCAACAACGATCTTGGTAAGTATGACGCCGAGGAAATTGTGTTGAACGACATGACCCAGAAGGGCAAGAGAATGTCACGTCTGAACGTTCGTACATCGCTTGAGATGAACGAGTTGACCACGGTGCGGACTTTGAGATCCGTAAGAGGCGCCTCGTTTGAACTCGAGAGACCAGTTAAAAAATAATCAATGAAACATATACTGCATTAATGTGACTGGTAGAGGAACCCCAGAATTTTCGTTTAGACTCCGCGAAATGTATTGGCCCGGAGAAATTAGGATAGGAGAGCATCGAATGAAACTGTCAGTGATTGAAGAGCAAATTGGGTCATTTTATGGAATTGGCTTAGACTAAACGAAAGGGGTACATGGAGAAGGCAATTGACCGAAAATTGCCCTAATTGACTTCGATTATAGCCCTAATATAGTGTGACATATTACCACGATTTACATAGTCGCACAAGACAAGTAGGGCAGAGAGCAGGACCAAGATGGGGATTGAGAGAAAAAGAAACAAAGCGCCTTTGTTAAGAAAATTCATGATTACATAAGCGGCAAACGAAATGGAGCGGGTTTCCCCAGCAACAAAGCGGGCCTTGTAAAATGATCTGAATCGAGTGGGAAAGTTGCAATGAAAAAAAAGCGTCGAATTCGGAAAAAAGAAATGGCCGCAGAGAAATGTCGCGCGACCGTGTTTGGGCAAGCCGCGACATTCTTATATGGTCGATTGATTTCGATGAATTGTGGGTAAAATTGACCCGGAAAAATGACAGAATCAATTGAAAAAGCAAAATAATCTCAAAAACACCAATAACCAACACTCTACCCCCAAAACCAACCAGGAACCCCCACCCCGTCAATTGCGACACCCGGAACGATTGCCTGCACGTACGCCAGGCAACAGGCCAGGAGACCAATCATATCGCACGGTTGCGCCCCGATTATTACCGGGTCACGTGCGCCTATAGTAAAGCAAATTTTCCCAAGCCGCCAAACTTTTTCCATTTTTCATCAACCCGCGAAAGGTTATATAAACGAAACAATCCCGACATCCCCTAGCTCCCTTTTTTTCTCTTTTTCTTCAGATTTGTTTCTCAGTTAAATCTATTCTAATCAGTAAAAATGTCTGCTGAAAACTCTTTCCTTATCGACTTCATGATGGGTGGTGTCTCCGCCGCTGTCTCTAAGACCGCCGCCGCCCCAATTGAGAGAGTCAAGTTGTTGATTCAAAACCAAGACGAGATGATCAAGCAAGGTCGTTTGGCTAGAAAGTACGACGGTATTGCTGAGTGTTTCAAGAGAACCGCTGCCGAGGAGGGTGTTGGTTCTTTCTGGAGAGGTAACACTGCCAACGTTATCAGATACTTCCCAACCCAAGCCTTGAACTTTGCTTTCAAGGACAAGTTCAAGAAGATGTTCGGTTTCAAGAAGGACGAGTCCTACTGGAAGTGGTTCGCCGGTAACTTGGCTTCCGGTGGTATGGCTGGTGCCACCTCTTTGGCTTTCGTCTACTCTTTGGACTACGCTAGAACTAGATTGGCTAACGATGCTAAGTCTACCAAGGGTGCTGGTGAGAGACAATTCAACGGTTTGTTGGATGTCTACAAGAAGACTTTGGCTTCTGACGGTATTGCCGGTTTGTACAGAGGTTTCGGTCCATCCGTTATCGGTATTGTTGTCTACAGAGGTTTGTACTTCGGTTTGTACGATTCCTTGAAGCCTGTTGTCTTGGTTGGTCCATTGGAGGGTTCTTTCTTGGCCTCTTTCTTGTTGGGTTGGACTGTTACCACTGGTGCTTCTACTGCTTCCTACCCATTGGACACTGTTAGAAGAAGAATGATGATGACTTCTGGTCAAGCCGTCAAGTACAACGGTGCTTTCGACTGTTTCAAGAAGGTTGTTGCTGCTGAGGGTGTTGCTTCCTTGTTCAAGGGTTGCGGTGCTAACATCTTGAGAGGTGTTGCCGGTGCCGGTGTCATCTCCTTGTACGACCAGTTGCAAGTTATCATGTTCGGTAAGAAGTTCTAAGTTACAAGATCTGTCCTATATATATTTATATTTATCTTGTTAATTGAAGCTTATCATAATAGTGAAATTCGTAGGGGTTATAGCATTAGATCAATCGCCGATGGGCATTGTCGGCTCTTATTGGTTGATTTACTTGGGCCAGGGCTCGTGATGGGGAAGTTACTTGCTGTCAACTCCACTTGACCCCATCGGACTTCATAGATCTATAAAAAGCAAAAAAAAAAATTGCCCAGGTGTCCTCAATACGCTTACTTAATTGGGTAATGGTGTTTGGGTGGTAAGGCTTTAAAATATCGAAGAAAATATAATGAAGGATTATGTCGCGGGCTCACAGATCTCGTGCTTAATTAACAGATCCCGTGCCCTTAATGAGACTAATTGGACAAGCCCTATATTGTTAGGGTGAGGTTACACGGTCAGTTTACATTGTCAATACGACGTCAGTACGATGTCAGTCTTTGACTTCAGTTTTTTATGTCACTCTACAATATCACTACATTACTACAATGTCCAAATTCTCTTTCTCTCGAAAAATTTTATTGGTGACGAAACTCACAATTTCTCCCCAGAATAATGTACCAGATCCACTAGATGTAATGGCTGCAACATGACATTTACCACCTCTGAAAATGCCATATATCGTTGCATCCACTAGTCTGTGGGGTTCTGATATCCCCCAAGATTCTAAAGAAATACTATGAAAATCATCACCCTAATTGCAATCTTTTTTGTTTAAACCTTTTCAAAGTTCATGTACAACAAGTTGTACTCGCTCTTCAAGTCGTAGATCACACGCTCGTGCTTTTTGTAGCCATGTTTGGCCAAGACCTTGTCGCAGTTTGTCAATTCTGCAAGACTTTGGTGGTTGGCAACTCCCAAAACGGTATCTTCGTCCGGATTGGTGTCGTTGACCAAAGTCATGGAGAAACGGCCTGGTTTGAAGATGTTCAACACACGCACCAACACTTCAACAATGCCCACATTAGACTCGCTGGAGAAAGGGTAGTTGGTCTCAAATGAAGCATAAGACCAGCCTGACTCTGGGGTAATGTGGAGAGTGTAGTAGTAGCCCTTGCGACTGATGGAATTGGACGAGTATCCACATGGAGTGAAAGCGAAAGCGTCATGGATGAAGTCAATGGCAGACTTTCCAGAACGATCGCATTCATCCTCGTCAGACAATTCCATGTTCTCGCTAAGCTGTGGCGAAGGCATGTGGTTGCCATTAAACAAAGATCCAGACGATGGACTGAAGATACTGCCTAAACCAGACTTTTCCATGGTATCCATACCATAGTCATGGCCCAAATCGTGGTCTTCAGTGTCACTCTCGATCATTGAGTCTGGACCAGGTTTACGAGCAGTAACAAACTGTTTAGCCTTGACAGGATCTAACTTTGTCATCAAGATCTCAAACGTTTGGTAGTTGGAGAATGGGCGCAGAGAAACACAGCCTGAGCCTCCCATATACAAGTACCAATGGTCGTCTGAAGTGAAATCTCCAACGACATACAGTTTTCCTTCGACAAAGTGCCTGTTGAGCAATTCTACCTCGTGTTTCCATGAAGTATGGACGTGCTTCTGTCTATCTGGGAACATGAACGATCTTCTCGAGTAAAAGATCTTGAAGATCTCTTTTGAGGAGATCTGAGCAGGCTCAGAGTCAATTCCACAATATTGGCGAGCAATATCGAAGATCTCGTCGAGTGCAGCCAACGTGGTAGTGGTTCCGCAGGTCTTCAAGATCATCTTATTAGGAAAGACGAAAAGCGACAGCTCAGACAACAAATAGGCGTCCACGGCAGGAGTAGACTTCATCGATAAAATCTTACAACTGACTAAGTCTAAAACTTTCACCCATTGCTCGAGCGGAATGGCCTTTAAGCCTTCCTCAGAGACAGTTGGTGGTAGGTTTGTAGGCGAGGGCCAGAACCACACCTCCAACAACTTCTCGGGCCCCTCAAAGGCATAGGTGGAGTCTAAATTGGCAGACAAGACATGATCAACGTAGGAGTCATCGACGCAAGCAGGAGCAACCATTACCAGTTGTTTAGTGTTCGTTTTGATAGGTAGGTGGATTGGAACTTACTCTTGAAGGTAGGTTGCACACTCGATCAAACTTTGAAACGGAGAAGTAGCAAGAAACGTTTCAAAACTTGTAAAGAGTGGATTGGGAATCAAAAAGTTCAAAGATGTTCGTTATCAGTGAAATTTCTGAGTCAATGTAAATTGGATGGGTCTTTCACTAGAGGCGGAAGGGGGAGGTTCGACAACCAATAGTGAAGCGATAAGTAGCGATGTCAGCTAGACAAAACGGTTAGCAGCAACAAAAATTTGCAGTAATTTTGTAATTTTGGGATCAACACTAGTAGCTTGTGTTATCCAGGTTCAAGTAGGTTATTTGATAAAGGCGATCGTGAGGGTTTCTTCGGCATAAACCACTTGTAGCTTAAGGGGAAGAAAGGTGAAGAACCAGGTTGATTTGAGTGGAAGAACCGGGTCTTAAATTAATCCAAAAAGGAAATTGGAAAAAAAAGCTTTATTACTGAAGGAAAAACCTGACAAGATTTCAGAAAAATGTGACTAGTGCCGACCTGCATGGCGGTTACGCCCAGCAACGGAAATCTGGGCAGGTTAAGATTGGCGGAATGGGATTGATTTGGAGGAAAAGAGCGGGAAAAAAGGTGATCTTGGGGTATTTGGGTCTTTTGATTGCAGTCGTTATCTCAAAAAATTCAAATTTCCTTTGCTTTTCGCCAAATCATGGAGATGGCTGCTTGGGGCGGGGAGATCGCCAGTTGCAGGAACTTATGGGGAAGTTACGCAGATGAGTCAGTTAATGGAGACGAGAGGGCGAGGTGTTTTCAGGACAAACAGAGTGATTTCGACTAGTAGATCAGATTGGGCAGTTAAACATGTACATAGTGATTTTTTCACATTTTAATTTCCTCCATTTTTCAATTTTTAACTCCCTTTCATTGGTATCTATTTCTTGGGTTCGTGACTATTATGGGTGCGAATTGGAAACTAAGCCCTAGCATCCATGAGCAATTGATGAAGAGATAAGGAAGTTTAGTGGGGCGAAGGGAGTTCTGAAAATTCAGGGGTCTGAGAATGAGTGTTTGATTATATAAGTTTAATCTTTATGTTCTTTTTCCCTTGGTTTTTATCACATTCTGTGGGTCTTCCCCAGCCTATTTCGGTCACTAGTCACTGGTCTGGACTCAGTGAGGCTCATGCGACTATATCCTAATTAGAGCAATGAAAAAGAGATGCCACGGGTATAGCAAAAGGGCTAAAATTTGGGTAATTTAAATTTATTTTTTAAGTGATTCTTATTATTAAGGGTTCAGCAATCGATTGCAAATTTTTGAATGTCTCTTTTCTCTCTCGTTGACGTGTTTTTCTCGGCTAGTCTCACTGCTAAGCCTACGAGATAGTCAACGTGGGAGACTCTACAGGTGAGACGCCAAGGGCACACATTTACTGAAAATTTTTTGATCTGACAAAATGTACGTGTTTCGACACGTCTCTGCTTCGAAGAAATCATGCTATTCCTCATGGAAAATAGATAAACTTTAAGAAAACTCGAGTCCTCTTCATTCCTTCTCGAGTGAAAATTCTGAGACACGAGATTCGCCTAATTAAGCCTGAGAAAGCTTGAGGCACTCCCACAAAATACTATTGACCAGGAAAAAAACATTTTTTTGTTCCAAAGTTATCTCATAGAAACTTCTCAAATTCATATTAAAATCGTCTTGCCCCACTGCCTCGCTTTTCTTATCAATTCTCTGTCTCTTCATTTGCTCTCCATCTCTCATCCTCCCGGTCCTGCCCATACCACTACATACATAAAACCAGGCCATACTTCTTTTCCACAACATATAGAATTAATGTCGGTTAGCGGGGCATAAATCCCCATAACATTATAAATCCACCTTATTTATTCCTATTTATTTGCATTTTTCACCTTTTTATCCAAGAAAAACAACCGCTTCAATGTCGCTTTTCGAGTTTGATGAAGAGCAGCTCTCTTCTGAGTTTTATGATGCGGTTCTGCTTGGTTCCGACCCAAAAACCGTTCCAATTTCGAAATCTCCAGCTTCACACTTGCCTGTGCCCGAAATGGCCAGAATGCGTCGTCGTTCCTCGGTCTATAGACGTCTTTCTGTGCGTTCTGCCTCCATCTCAACATCCTATGGTCTTGCAATCCCAGCAGATTTCGTTCCAGAAGAGACAGTTCCCCATAAAAGAACCTTAGCTGACTTTGAGCCACTTAAAGTGCTCGGACAAGGTGCTTATGGTAAAGTTCACTTGGTCAGAGACAGAATTAATGGACGTCTTTATGCTCAGAAACAGATCAGAAAGCCTCAAGTGGAAGTCTTTGATTCAGACAAGCAAGGAGACGAAAAAGACAAGAAAGAAGACGCGCCAGCACAGAACGAAGACGTGTCAGAGAAAAAGGGACCTGCTCCTCATGCTAGTCACATCCAAAGGACCATTGCAGAGAGACATATTCTCACTCAAATCACCCACCATGCCAACATCGTGAAACTCTTCTATGCATTGCAAGATCAAGACAGGTTCTATCTTTTGCTTGAGTACATCCCTGGAGGAGAACTTTTCCATCATTTAACCGCCAATAACTCCTTGGGAAATGTGTTTATTGAGGACCATGTTGCCTTTTACGCTGCTCAAATGGCATTGGGTCTTTTCCACTTGCATTCGTTGGGTATCGTTTACAGAGACCTAAAACCAGAGAATTGTTTACTTAATTCATATGGACATTTGGTTTTGACTGATTTTGGACTTTCAAAATCGATCGGAAACGACGAAAATGGTGAGTGTCGCTCCATCATCGGAACACCAGAGTATATGGCTCCAGAGATCATTAAGGGCGAACCATACGATTATGCCGTGGATTGGTGGCTGTTGGGCTGTGTCATTTACGATATGATGACAGGTAAGTCGCCATTTACCGGTAAAAACCATAAGGCTATTCTGGATAAGATCTTGAAGACCAAGCCAAATATGCCATACTATCTCTCTTTGGACGCTAAAGATTTACTTGGAAAACTTCTCCAGAAGAATCCAGCAAAGAGATTTAAAGTCGACGACAGATGGAAAACGTTCCAAGAACATCGTTTCTTCCGTAAGATCGACTGGGTGAGTCTTACTGAGCAGCTGGCTGTGCCACCAATTATTCCAGTAATTTCTGACCCAGCCTTAGCAGAGAACTTTTCTGACGAGTTCACAAATTTGAGAATTAGCGATTACGATCTTGGGCTGGGCCAAATTGTCGGCGGAGACATGTTCCAAGGGTTCAGTTTCACTGCCAGTCACAGTTACATCGATAAATTTGGGAAGGGGTGTTGATTTTGGGGTTTGAGAGGAGGAAGAGGGAGAGGGGAGAGAATTTTGAATTATTTACTTTGAAATGAGGAGATTGAAATTTTTAGATATTTTATTTATTGCAGTGTTGGCTGTTTTGATTGAGGTTGTTTGTTCATGGTGTCTCACTTCTTCTTAACTATGGGACCTTAACTATGGGGCTCTCACTTATTCTTAACTATGGTGCCTTAACTATGGAAGGACCCCCAGATAATCGCCGCGACACTCCGACAGACGATAACTAGTGCGACTGTGTCCTTAATATGGATGGGTCTGAGGCCAAATACCCCAGCAATTCTCCACCAAAACGTCATGAATATCAATAAGAATGAAGAGTTAGAGAACACACCAATCACTCTCAACAACTGTAAATTTAAAAATTTGAAAACAGCCTTCCAACACCAAAATCCTGGGACTCCCCGTTATCGTGGCAGTTCTGTGCCTCGCACGACCAGAGGCAATAACCTCGCCAACATCACAACCATAGCCGTCATTCACCTCCTATAATCAATATGGATGAAACATTGATCGCCACCATCAACAAATTGCAAGACGCGTTGGCGCCTTTGGGTGGAGGATCCTCTTCCCCTGTCGACTTGCCCCAAATCACTGTGGTTGGTTCCCAATCGAGTGGTAAGTCCTCGGTCTTGGAGAACATTGTGGGTAGAGATTTCTTGCCTAGAGGAACCGGTATCGTCACCAGAAGACCATTGGTTTTGCAGTTGATCAACAGAAGACCAGGGATCAACAAGCAGGACGCCGATAAGTTGAATACTGTCAATGATAAGGGAGAGACCTCTGAGAACAACTTGGAGGAGTGGGGAGAGTTCTTGCACTTGCCAAACAAGAGATTTTATAACTTTGAAGAGATCAGAACTGAAATCGTCAGAGAGACCGATGCTAAAACCGGAAAAAACTTGGGTATTTCGCCTGTTCCAATCAACTTGAGGATCTACTCTCCTCATGTTTTGACCTTGACCTTAGTCGACTTGCCTGGTTTGACTAAAGTGCCTGTGGGTGACCAACCAAAGGATATTGAGAGACAAATCCGTGATATGTTGATGAAATACATTTCTAAGCCTAATGCCATCATCTTATCTGTTAACGCTGCCAACACAGACTTGGCCAACTCTGACGGTTTGAAATTGGCCCGTGAGGTCGACCCAGAGGGATCCAGAACCATTGGTGTTTTGACCAAGGTCGACTTGATGGACGAGGGTACTGATGTTGTTGATATCTTGGCAGGAAGAGTCATTCCTTTGAGATTCGGTTACATCCCAGTCATCAACAGAGGTCAAAAGGATATCGAGACCAAGAAAACGATTCGTGAGGCATTGCGTGACGAAACCGCTTTCTTTGAGGGCCATCCTTCTTATAAGGCCAAGTCCCAATACTGTGGTACTCCATACTTGGCCAAGAAGTTGAACAGTATATTGTTACACCACATTAAGGGCACTTTGCCTGATATTAAGATGAGAATTGAGCACTCCTTGAAGAAGTACCAACAGGAATTGTCTATGTTGGGTCCTGAAATGGAGGAGAGCCCTACTTCCATTGCCTTGAACATGATCACAAACTTCTCTAAGGATTATAACGAAATCTTGAATGGTGAGGCCAAGGAATTGACCTCTCAAGAGTTGAGTGGTGGTGCTCGTATTTCCTTCGTTTTCCACGAAATTTACAAGAACGGTGTCAACGCCATTGATCCATTTGATCAAATTAAGGATGCTGACATCCGTACTATTATGCACAACACCTCTGGTTCTGCTCCATCATTGTTTGTTGGAACGCAAGCCTTTGAGGTTCTCGTCAAGCAACAAATCACCCGTTTGGAGGAGCCTTCCTTGCGTTGTGTGAACTTGATTTTCGACGAATTGGCAAGAATCTTGTCCCAAATCATCAGCCATCCACAATACTCCCGTTATCCAGCCTTGAAGGAGCGTCTTTCTCAAGCCTTCCTTCAATTCTTGCGTGAGGAGTTGATCCCAACTAACAAATTCGTCATGGACATCATCAATGCCGAAGAAACTTACGTCAACACTGCCCACCCAGACTTGTTGAAGGGTTCCCAAGCAATGGCCATTGTTGAAGATAAATTCCACCCAAAGCCACAAGTTGCAGTTGATCCAAAGACCGGAAAGCCATTGCCACCAAGCCAACAACCACAGCCACAGCAACCTGTCTCTAAAGAAGAAGCCAACGGATTCTTTGGTGGATTCTTCTCTTCTAAGAACAAGAAGAGATTACAGCAGATGGAGGCTCCTCCTCCAGTGTTGCGTGCCACTGGTACTATGACTGAAAGAGAACAAATGGAGACCGAGGTCATTAAGCTCTTAATCTCTTCTTACTACAACATTGTCAAGAGAACTGTCTCTGATCTCGTGCCAAAGGCTGTCATGTTGAAGTTGATCACCAGATCCAAGGATGAGATCCAAAGAGAGTTGTTGGAGAAGTTGTACAGTTCGCCAGACTTGGCTGACTTGGTGAAGGAGAACGAGCTCACCGTGCAAAAGAGAAAGGAGTGTTTGAAGATGGTGGAGGTTTTGAGAAACGCCAGCGAGATTGTCTCCAGCGTATAAGGAATTTTTTGTTTTGTTTGATCCGCTGAAGTCTACTTTTAGAATGATTGCTCCTGGCCTTAATATACACTTGCCTATATCGTGTATATGTTGATGTGTAAATCGGCACTTTGTTCCAAGACAGCCTCGGTGTCTTCCCAAGGAACATTGAAGATGCCGCTGTTGATCATGGGCATGTTAACCACAAGTTTTCCTTCTTGATCTTCTTCAATGTCTTCCAATTGCTTCAATTGCTCTGCTAACTCCACCATACTCTTCTCAGTGTATGCCACGATTTCTCTTGGAGAATTCTCGAAATTGCTCGTAAACAAGCATGCAATGTAAGTCTTGGCACCATCATAACCTGGGTCGGATTCGCTGGTCGGAACAATGAAAGAATGGCCCAAAAGCTTGTTACCATGCTCACGACAATGGTCATTATAGAGCTTATAAGCAGACGGGTATCTTTTCCTGAATTGGGCAGCAATTCCGCCTCCCCACAGTCCATGTGGATTACAGGCATGGGCTAGAACGGAGATTTGCTTCGAAGAATGTGAAAAAAGGTCTCCTTTTATGTATTGGAGCATTGGATGGAGAAGAGATGTAGTTGTGGGGGAGCCAATATGGGGGACCTATATGGAGGAGGTATATGGGGGAGATGAAGACGGAAGAAAGGTAGAGAAAAGGACTAAAAAAAGAGAGAAAAAAGTAAGAAGAATATTAAGTATGGTACAATCGAGATCAATAAATATTATGATATTTTTATATATGAGAAATTTCCATGGTGAGTTCCAAAGTTGGTAGGGTTAATGTTCATGTCTCGCTATATACATAAGGCTCACTTCACCAGTCCCATAAATATTACCATAAACGTAACGTAGAGACAAGCAAAGTATCCAAAAAAGACAAAACCATCACCTTCACCAACTTGATACACTAAGATTTCCCAACTTTCCCCTATCTAAGCTCCTATTGGTATGCAAAGCTCACAGCTTCTCCAGAACTCTTATGGTTGATTCCATTAAGGGTAAATCCACCTTCACAGCCACAACCAAACAAGTTTTCAATTTCTTGTGGTCCTGTAACATTACCCTCGTAAGAGGTGGTCTCTGGAATGCACTCGAAGAGGAATTGGTTCGATGCAACTTGGGTAGACATCTCAGTGTAACGATCTTGTGGAGTGATCATGAAAAACTCCAAACGGTCGCCCTTTTCGAGCTTAGCCTCTGGAGAAAATGCCAATAAGTCTGCCTTGGCGCCCCAGCCACCACCTCCGGCAATAACCTCATACTTCTTATAAGAGTCTCCTCTATAGACTTTCACATAGACCTTGGTTTCCTTGCTTGCAAGGCCCATAAGCTTCTCGTTGGACTCAAGAACTTTAGCAGCAGAATCGTTATTAATGGCTTTAACCAAGTTTCCCGTGCATCTGGTAATGATCAACTCTTGGCCCTCAGTCAATGGAGTCCAACGGTCTTTAGCCTTTGGCTCTGAAAGCAGCGGCTCCAAAGCGGGGAAATTTGCCACCAACTCAGAAAGCGTCTCTCCCATGTTTGGGTCTTTTGTAATTGCCTGTAAATGCTTAGGTTGGAAGTAGAATAGCGTAGCTAATTGGCCAGTGCTGAAAGCAGTATTAGCCAACGATAACTTGACATCTGCTGATCCAAATTTCATCAGAAGACCCGTGTCGATTTGTTTCCAGTTCGTCTTTGCTCCCAATCCATTTTGGGGTGCTCCAACGTCTCTTTCCTTGAGAGAAACCGACTTTTCAAAGGTGATGTAGTCATCCATCCAGAGCTCTGAAACTCCGTTTGTGGCACCATTGGGCACAACTCCGTCAACACCAGCAACAAGAACTTGCATATCTATGAGCTGGTAGAAGGTGATGGCATTTTCAATGACTGTAGGGAGGTTTTGTGGTGTTGAAAGGAGAACCACTGATTTGGGTGTAAAATGGGTAGGAGCCAACAAAGAAGATCCAGATTTTGGGGCAACGCTGGTTTTGGCGAAGAACTGTGCTCCGAGCCTACACGATGAAGCAAAATGACGGCGGATCATGGTGTTTTGATGGAGATAAGGGAAGATGGAGTAGTTGGTTCTGATGTAGTTTCTGCAGGAGGATGTGGAGTCGATAGAGGAGACATAGAGGGGCAGTAAAGAGGGGTATCTTGGGAGAAAAAACCCTGAAAAAAATGTCATTTAATTATTTTCATCATAAAATTGTACTTCACTTCTTTGCTTCAAAAAAATTCCGTGTATTTTCGACTAAATGTCCATCATCATTCGTGTTCATGCTTGTCTATGTGCTATCAGCAGAGATCTTTCTTCTCTTTGCATCTTCTTGATCCTTTTCATCATCTTCGTTTGCTTCTCGGTCCTTTTGATCGTTTTCAGCGTTTTCTGGCTTTTCAGCATCCTTTGGCTCCTCAGCTTTCTCCTTCAGTTGGAGTTCAGCCTTCTCGAACTCTTCAGCAATGTTAATATCCGAACCAACATCGAAAACTCTCTCCAAAACTTGTCCCCAGACACTTTCGTCTCTTTCCGTGAAGTCAGAAAGCTTGAAAACGTTCTTGCCCAACTCCCAGTCCGATTGCTTGGCTCTAATGAGCTCCACCATGAAAGCAGAAGAGCCCACAGCACGACCCAAGTCACTAATAAGACTTCTGATGTATGTACCTGATCCCACAGCAGCGGTAGCATGGAAAACAGGCAAGGAAGTTGGTTGTCGAGCCGAAGGATCGACCAATTTTGGCTTTATTTGGGTGTTCTTGTCTTCCTCTGAAAATTCAGGGTTTGCAAGGTATTCTTCTGAGAAAAACAACTCAGAATCGTTAAGAGTTGGGTTGTTGGCAAGCATGGCCTCTGTAGTGTTTCCCTCAGCATCTGGTTCGACCTTAATTGGGCCAAACTTGTCAGAAGGTCCAAAGTCATCGTGAACCTCAAACAGATGGATCTGAACATCACGAGACTTGATGGCTTGAGGCAAAGGAATACCCTCTCTGGCGTATTCATATAGTGGCTTACCATTTAATTTAAGTGCAGAGTAGATTGGTGGAGTCTGCTTAGATTTACCCACAAACTTCACAGCAGCCTTCTTCAAACTGTCCAAAGTGATGTGGTCAACCTCGGTACGAGTCAACACTTCACCTTCAGAGTCACCAGTAGTGGTTGACTGGCCCAAAACAGCTCTGGTTTCGTAAGTTTTCACGCACTCTCCCAAGTAATAGTTCAACTTCTTAGTACCAGTACCAACACCAATGATAAGCACACCAGAAGCCAAAGGATCCAAAGTTCCACCGTGTCCGACCTTCACCTTGGTGTTCTTGACACGATTGGCGATTTTGCTGGCCAGCCACCTTGTTCCTGATGTCAATTGATCGTGCACTTTCTGCTTGGCTTCTGCCAAATGTGGAGCAAACACCTTGGACTCGTTAAAGATCCTCTGGAGGTCTAGAACGACCTTAGACGAAGTGACACCGCTTGGTTTTTCGACTGCAAGAATTCCATTCATTTTCGTCTTGAAGGATCGGAGCATCCACTAGGAAAAACGAAGTAGCTTCATGCGATGGGAACCCGGCATAGAGTCAGGACCAGGGTGGAGGTGGGAGTTTTAGTGATGACGAGATCAACTTGGGAATTTGGGTAATTTTGGAGTTGGGATGGGAATAAATTGCATTGAATTTGTCAAGTTGGGCGAAATCGGCGCTTTTTTGGGTGTTTTCGTGGACTTCCTTGTAGATGTTCATTGAGTGAGATGAGACTCACTGTGGGACAAGGAAGAGGTGGAAGAAACACACAAAAATTGAAGACAAACCCTTCATAATTTATCCTGGTCCATTAAAAAAGCTTATCTTTTCAATTGCCCTCTGTTTCTGGAATCGTCTCTTCCATTCCCTTCCCCAATGGCTTCCCCCATTTCGAATAAATACTCAGTCCAACCAACGTAGAACTTGTCTCTGAAATAGGCTTTGGAATCTGGAAATCCAAAGATAAAAATGCACTTTTGACCGGAGAAATCAACTTCAAGTTGCTATTTCGCTCTTGAAGGAATTCTCTATTGACTTTCTCCACATACTCTTCGAGTTCCTCGATCTTCCTCTTCATGTACGTCTTTCCAAGGTTATTTCCAAAGATCCTCGAATATAAAGTGGCAGTAAAGAAGTCTAGAACGTTCTCAACCCATGTACTTCTCTCTTGAGGTGAAACAGCCTCTGCCAATTGCTTATTGACCTCAGTCACGATCTCTTTGAGCTCTTCAGCCGTCAAAAAACCTGGAACCAAGGGCGAAATCGACGTGGTTCCAAAAATGGTGCCGTCGTATTCGCCAACAGGAACAAAATCAGTCTCTCCTTCCTTCCGAATGGCTGCGGTTTCTTCCCCAGGAGCAAAAGTAGAGAACTGGGGAACCATATACAGAAAGTCCATGGAATCAAAGGCTCTAGGGATCCGTACAATACGCGTGTCTCGATATACCTTTGAATCACGCGTCGTATATGGATTTGGGAAGTGATTGACCACAATGGCGGCCTTCTCTGGCTGTGTTTTGCCGCCTATTCCTGATAAGGTGGTGAAATTGTGGGGGACGTAAGATTTCGTTAGGAACTCATGATAGTTGAAATATGAAAGGGGTTCTGAAGAGGGACCGTATTTTATAGTAGGATCGTTGGGATAAGGAGGATCAGCCATGAGTAGAAATGTAGAATGTTGATGATGTTGGTGATAAGAACAAAAAAAATTGATCTCGCCCAGGATCGAACTGGGGACGTTCTGCGTGTTAAGCAGATGCCATAACCAACTAGACCACGAAACCAATTGATGGAGGGAGTTGTAGGGTGGGTTGTCAAGTGAGAGAGGTGTAGGGAAGAACACTTGAATACTAGAAAGTTTTATGGGATTGTTATTTACAAAACGTTGGTTTCCAATGTAACATGTTCTGGACTCCGGCCCCTCACGAGGAGCCCTCGTTTCTTCTCACTTGATCTCATCTTTAGCCCTAGTACCTGCATACAACCCATTCATATATAACCATCGACAATTTCCCATGAAAATTTCATCTCCCTCAAACAACTTTTTTTCTTAAAGCGTATGTGATGCTTCCTGGTGTTTTCTGATGATACTCGTCCGCAAGGACTGCTATTAACCCAGCTCATTTGATATAATGTTAATGATAAGAATTTTCCATAGATATCTGAATGACACCTTACTTGATGAAACAAGTACTAACAATGATAGCGACATGAACTTTTGTGAATGGTGAATGAGAGGATGGATGAGGAGTCCAGACTCATTTGAGTTTGTTCTCTTCCAAGTCTGTACTCTTTGAGCGCAAAAAAATTGTAAAGTTGTAAGTAATCTGGTAGTGATGAGTGAATTGAGTTAGAGGGTATAGGCCATCAGAAGTTGTGAACTATAGAGGTTTGGGATTTATGGTGAGTTTGTGCTTTCTTGCTGATTCTCGCTTGAGACATCGTATTTTTTGTTTCTCTATTGAAAGAGACAGAGAGACATACGATCGTTGTGGCATATCTACGTTCTTTAGTGTCTACTGGGTACGCACCATACTAAGTGAAGGTGTAATCGATTGACTAGAAGGTCACCCTAACATTGTCATTTAAAACTGACTGATCTTTTGAAATGATTCTTCTGAGTTTATTTCTTTGTTGTCTTGTCTATTCTACCTCATAACCTTGTCTGTAATTGAATTTTGATGTGGTTATTTCTAATTTCTGTGGAAGTTGTGTACCCTCAGCCAAAACGAGTTACCCATGGCACCCAAAATCATAAAAAGTGTCCTAAAAACCAAACATGAATTTTTGGTTCATTAAAATGAAAGGAGTTCTGTTCCTAATATCTTTTCTACCATAGTCCATCCAAATTTTACTATCTTTTTTATGTTTTTCTGTGGGTCTTTCTGTTAAGTATGGGACTCCCAAACGTCTTAAACCTCTTAACTATGAGGACACACATCCACCAGAATTCCCCCAATTTCACCATAAAAATCCCCAAAAAACAACATGAACTTAACAAAACCACCAGCACAAACACGTCTCCAAATTCTCCTCCAAAATCAACCCCATTTCCTCGTCTTTTTGTCCCTCCCCACCGTCCCTTCCCCATATTATAGTGTCCCAGACTACTACCACTGCGAAAATTTTTAGGTGCGAACTGAGAACCACCACCAATAAGCTCAACCTTCCAGCGGAAAAGTCACCCATGATTCAAAGCAGGGCTCTCGGAAGGACACTTTTGCGGACATCCGTTCGTTTGGCCAGACCAGCCGCTTTAAGCGTTCGTTTTGCTTCTGTTTCGCAGACGACACCTGAGGCTTCTGCCAAGTCAACCTCGACAACTGTCGAGGACTCCAAGGCCTCTAAACCAAGAAAGAACGGTAACAAGAAATACGTGTCCAACAGAAAACTCAGAGACATTTCTGCTCAAGTGAAGCAATCGGTCGAATCGGCCAATGTGGCTGATCTTGGCGAGAGCATCGAGATCTTGGAAGAAGGTGTCAGTTACTTGAGAGAGGTGCAACAGGCAGAGAAGATTCCTGACGACTTGTTGTACTCTGTTTTCCAGCCAATCACCGCTACTTTGTTCGACAAGATCTTGACTGAGGGTGCCAACTTGGGCTCCAAGAGCATAGAGTCCGTTTTGGACCTTTTCATCGAGCAAAAGATCGCCCACAACTACCATTTCGTCAAGATGGCCGAGTTGAAGCTCCGTCAAAACCCTGCTGCACACACTGAGATCTTGCAGCTCTGGCTTCGTTACTTGGAGTACACCAGAGAGGTTGGTGTGGGCAGAATGAACTACGTCATCAAGCTGCCATTTGGTGTCTACAAAGACCGTCAATTCGACTCCAGAGACTTGCAAAACTTGGCCTACTTCTCCTACGTTATGCACTGTTTGAACTCGGGAGTTGAATACAATGTCAAGGACGCCATGAAGCTCTTACAGATCCAAGAGGTTTCCAGAGTTCCAGAGAAGTTCCACGTTGTTGGAACCATCAGACGTCTTGGCTTGCAACAGGAATTGAAGAAGGACATTTCTACATACGAGGGTAAGATCAACGACCTCAACATTAAGTCCATGGATCCAAATGGTCAATTTGTTGCTAAGAGAATTGAGCAATGCATTTCTCAGAACAATGTCAACATGTTGAACGTCTTGTATGAGCAAATCAAGACCGCCTCTGTCACTAACGAAATTGCCATCACCGAGGCAACTTTCAACAGAGTCATGAACGCATACATCGAGTTGCACCGCTTCGAGGAGGTCATTGAGATCTTCAGAAACTTATTGGCCAGCACCAAGCCATCTCTTGGTACTTGGGACTTGGTCTTGAAGGCCATGGGCCACCCATCGAACGTTTCTGGCTTGTCCGGCGAGGAGAAGGCCAAGATGGTCGATAACGTCGAAAACACTGTCAAGACCATGATTGCTAGCGGTTTGGAGATGAACGCCAGAACTTTGGCCGTCGTTGTTGGATGTTTCGCCAACTTGAACAGATTCGACTTGGTCGACAAGTACTTGGAGGAGTTTAAGGCTGTTCCAGTTGTTCACTTGACCCGTAACAACATTTTGCTTGGTTTGGTCGGTAACAAGGAGATTTCCAAGGCTGAAGAGACCTTGAAGAAGTACAACGAGGAGGATTCCACCTTCATTCCATCCACTGGTGTCATGAACGCCTTCTTGTCCCACTATGTCTCTACTAACAACAACGAGGCCGTTGAGGGTATTCTCACCTTTATGAGAGCCAAGGGTATCGAAGAAGACATCGGTACCACCACCACATTCATCAACTACTACTTTAAGATGTACCGTAACAAGGGTATGGTTCCAGATGTTCCAGCCTTGTTGAAGGAAATCACCACCGACATGTCCAACAACCAATTCACAATGGCTGCCATCATTGATGGTTTGGCCAAGGACGGTGTCAACTTGGAGGCGGCCAGATCCGTGTTCAACCACTACTGTAAGGAGAACTCCAGATTCAAGTACAATGTGGGTATGTTGACCACCATGATCCAATCGGAGTTGGAGTTTGGCTCTATGGAGAACGCCGAGGAATTATTCAACTTCTACGTCACTAACTTGAGGAACGATACCAGAATGTGGAACATGATGATCACCTCTTTGTTGCCTAAGAAGGAGAAGATTGCTCTTTCTTACTATGACAGACTCTTGGAGCAAGCCCCATTCAATGTCAAGCCAAACTTCTTCACTTACTACTACATGCTTGATCACTTCATTAAGAGTGGTAACAACAAGAGAGTCCAATGGACCCTTGATGAGATTGCCAAGTCCAACATGACCGATTTGGGTAACAGTTTGCCTAGAATGATCTTCCAATTGAGACTGAAGTTCAACTTGGCGCCAGAATTGGAGAAAAAAGTCACAAAGAGAGCCACATAGTGACACCCACCCTTGTATATAATAATGCACCACATTTTGTTAGACTTGTAATGGTTAGTGACACTAGTTATACTAATTGTACCAGTTATAGTGATTATACTAGTTACAGTGATTATACTAGTTATAGTGATGATACTAATTATAGTGATTATACTAGTTATAGTAATTAAGCTAGTTATACCAAATGTACTAGTCATGCCAATTACATTGGTCATACTAATTATACTAGTTACACCAGTTATATTGATCATACTATTTATACCCGGTGGTTATACCGTTTTTTCCCAATTATACTAGTTATACTGATTATACTAGTTATATTGATTATACTAGTGATACTGATTGTACTGACTATACTAGTTATATTAGCTATACCGATTATACCGATGATACTAATTATATGATTAAATTAGTTAGACTGAATATAATAGTTATACAGATTAAACTAGTTATAAAGTCTACACCAGTCCCAATGATCATACTAGTTATACACATTATACTTGTAATACTAATTATACTATTTATAATGTTTTTCTAGTTTCAATCAGAAGACCTCCTACACTCAATGATATAAACAATTTCTTTCCCAGTATATACAATAAATCGACAAAACAATATTCTAAAGAATAGTCAAATGCAAAAACGAACCAAGTTCGTCGAAATGTTTTGAAGAATGTGCCTCAATCTCCGTTTTGCCCATCTTTGGCAATCACCAATGTCTCTCAGACATTTCTCTCAAACAGAGTCTCTGAAAAGTCTTTCTTATCTTCTCAAATTCCCTATCGTATCTCCTTATCTTCTGTCATCAAAGTCTCCCATGGCTCTCTTCCATAATGGGTTGAACCAGTGCTCAAATCTGTCCACAGCACTTGTGGCAGAGTCTAGAGCTGGACGTGTGTCCAACATGAACGCTGGCATGCCTGTCTCCTCATCATCTGGAGCTCCATAGTAGTCAATAACGTATCTGACTTGCTCCCAACCTTGGTCCTTTCCTAAGGAACGCAACACTGTCCAGTCATGTCTATCGAATGGAGGCTGTGAGTTGAAAGTTTGTGGGAAGATTTTACCCAAAAAGAGGTACATGCGTGCTCTTGGAGAGAGATCTTGTGGTCTTCCAGTGAATCTCAAGAGTCTTGGTTCGACTCTCGTTGTGGCGGTGTGCTTCAGCTCCCACTCCAAAATTTGTTGCCAGGCACCTTCATTAAGGAAATTGTGAACCTCCACCATGCTCTCTACGGCAGTTTCATCAATACCTTGGCCCTTTCCCTTCTTGAGCATCGCATTCAACATTTGCTGAGGAGATGGGTACTCCCAGTAGCCCTGATCGGCAGATTCACCTCTTGGAATGGTGGAGATGGTTCTCTCGGTTGGCAAAACCACTTTTTGGCCTGGCGCAAGCTCAGATGAGATGGCCATAGGCATATTATTGAGAGGATTAAGCACCTCAACGTCATCGTCGTTAATCTTGACAGGACAAGCCAGAGCAGGCATTCCAGAGTGGTTCACTGGACACACGGCAGGTGCCAGAGCAGTGGTAGCCTTCTTAAGTGGAGAATCAGCCCAAAACCAGCCCATTTTGTATGTTTATGTGGTAATTAGTGAGGTCACTAGGTTAATGACATATACACTAAATTTTGCGGTGGGTTAGAGTCAAACATCCGTACACCATGACAAAGCAAGATTAGCATTGATTGATGGGATGGAGGTGGATAACGACGATAGAAGCTATTCAAATCACCAAAAAAATTGATTCAGGGCAAAAGAGGGGAACGATCGGAAACCGTTGCAAATGACACGGGCATGACAAACCGTGGTTCTTACGACGAAAGTGGATGTGACACAGATAAACTGGAAATGGATCCGGGGACAACAAATTGACAAAGGACCGGAAGTCAAATAGACGGAAGTGCAACTAGAGCTCGTAAGTTCCGACTGACATTCGAGGAGCAGGTATAATGAAATTAGCACAAGAGAGTTCTAGCACTATTCGTAGCGGAAGCGTTAGCACGCACTGGAGATGCAAGGATTTGCAATCGATGATGCATGGAAGAATACGTGCAGTCAGCTGCGGACTATACCGGAATGGTATTCTCTAACAATGCCCCTGATATATGTTTTGGGAATACCAACAGCATAACAGTGGAGGGGGTGACTGTCGTAACTTTATCTGGCAATCACGTAGCATTAGGATATTTGCCGATACGGCCAGTAGCTAGTGGTTTGGGATTACCTGCGGGTAGGGTCTATCTGCAGATGGTCAGTGCGGTTGCAGAAGGCCACCTCAGTACCCGGGTTTAGAAGAATCCACTCGGTTCCGCTCTCGGGTCACCTTGGCAAGCATCTTCGAGATCGCCAGGGGCAGAATTCGTCCAATTGACGGTCACGAAGCGCAAAACATTGCAATTCTGGTGTTTACCAGCAATCGTGAAGAATTGGGAATGTCGCGGTTTCTTCATAACCTTGTCAATATTTCATGCTCCCGTTCCCCTGACACAAAAGTTAGTAGTGACTTCATCGATAAGAAACGAGCCACACTGATGCGGAAATCAAAGGTTTTCTCCGCCTAAATGAAATTTCCACTGAAATCCGGACCATTAGAGTTTGGTGACCTCAGTAAGAGATAAGGCCCGAGAACGGCCAGCATCACCATGAAAGCATGAGGAAAACTCTCGTTTATGCTTAGCTAGCGATATGCGACGATGCATACATGATAGATAACCTGATCAACATGAATAATCAGGTTTTTGGGGGAGAACCGTTTGGCGGAGACGCATAAGTCGGAGGTCATCTGCAGGTTGCGCGTAGAGCCCGCATAGGTGCAGAGCATTGATCTGCAAGGTATATGATTTCCTATGGTTAGACAGGGCTTAGTAGTACGAGGAGAATGTCAGTTTAGCCGCAATACGTCTCTGTGACCTCATGTGGACCCTGAGGGAGAGATTACCGTTTGCGGCATAGATACCGTGGGGGATGCTTCCGTATCGGTGAAATTCTGGCTTTGTCATAAGACGAAAAGGCGCGTCTTCTGAACATGCACTATGTATGCGGCGTTGCACATTAGCTTCTTCGAGGCGCCTGTAGTGTGACTTAGTAGATGACTAGTGACCACTAGTGAGACAAGTTAGCGGTGGCCAGGTGAATTTGAAAATAAGTAAAATGCATATTTCGGCTGATTCAGAGGCAAATGTTAGTGAGGGGACAGCGATAGTTTAATCTTCAGCAAGGTCTGGGTCCCTTTCAGTAGTAGTAGCGTTGCTTTTACATAACTTGAAATTCTGTAATGTATTTTTTTATTTCCCGCATTACTAAACGTTGACAGAACAAATAAAACCGAATTTGTTGCTTACTCCGATTTGGCGTCAGCCGTACTTGGACCGGTCAGGGGATGTTGACTGTGAAGAATATTCCGACCGGAGTAGATGCGGTGGTTAATATTCAGACCGGTATTGAAGATGTGGTTTTAATCCGACCGGCATTGAAGACGTGGTTAATATTCAAACCGGTAGTGGAGATGTGGTTAATTTTCAGACCCGGTTTAGGAAGTGGTCAATGATCCGACCGGAGCTGGTTACTGTGGATATTCCGAGGCCATGTCGTGAAAGTTTTTCTTGGAGCAACCAGGTTCATTTCCTCTTACTTTTTTCGTCTTGATGTAACCTAGCAACGCCGGAGTTAGAGCAACTTACATCGCCGCAAAAGGAAAGAATACCCGTAGCTAAAACCCTTCACTGACAGCTTCCACGCTTAGAACACCCCAGATCGGACCATCGCCGTTTCCTATAGGCTGGCGGCATCCAGGTCTAGTCCGCCTTCGATCATTCAATTGACCGAATACAGCACTATGCTTCCGTAGCTATTTCCTAAACACGATATCTCCAAGAACAATAGCAGGAGGCGTGGGGCATGCAGCGACTTCCGGAAATAACCACTTGTCGTGCTCCAGAACATGCAGCTTGTACAGGAAGAACGCAATATGTTGGTCGAAAAATAGCTAGAATCATGTCTCACTAATGGACATGGTGACGGTTGTAGGAGAGGAATGTGCCTAAGATACCAAGATCGTAAGCAACCTTCAAGGAACCACCCAAAACGAAGGTGAGCCACTGTAAGTCTCTTCCTGTCAAGTAACCAGCGATGGACGGGCCGAACATCAGGCCCATTGTCTTGACAATGTTTGTCCATGCAAAGACAGAAGTACGATATTCAGGAGGAACCAATGTTGCCAAAAACATGTGCTTTGGAGCGACATCCATGGACTGAGTAGAAGCACGAACAAAGAGAATTGCCAAGGTTATACGTAATGAAGTTGGCATAGGCAATACGATCAAGAGGACCGAAGCTGGAATGTGAGTGGCCACCATCGTCACCACTGGCCCGAATCTTTTTGTGAGGGAAGTACTGAAAAGCGAAGCGAATCCAGCGATGAATTGTGTGACAAAGAAGATGGAGCCCAAAGTGGAAGGATTGACATCGAACTTATGCTTGATATAGTAAGTGAGCCAAGTACCTTGCACCAAAGACGAACCAAAGGCATCGATTCCAAACAAAATCGAGAGCTTGATGACAATAGACATGATGTTACTATTGAGATCAGGAAGCAAAGACCACTTTTTCTTAGGAACCAAAGGCAGAGACTCGGAAACTGGATCAACATCATCAGAAACCAAGTCAGACGAAGGTGCAACCGTAACCGAGTCCTCAGATTCGTCATCAGAAGCGACTTTTTCGGCATGAAGTTCCATTTTTCTCGAGAGACAAAGGCACAAAGCCACTGAAACAACGGAGATGCCACAGTAAACCCAAAAAATGGTACGGTAGGACTCCATCACAGTAAAACCATGACTTTGCAAGTATTCAAGCCCATTTCCACAGAGAAACGAGCCAAAAGCAGCACAGAAAAACCCAGCAAATGTATACCAGGCATAGATATCGGATCTAGCCTCATGTGGAGCCAAAGTAGCGATAGCACTCTGCTCAATGGAGCGGAACGGACCCACTTCGCCGCCTCCCGGGGTTAAGATTCCTACAATGGCAGTAATTGATAATACCCAGGGGCTAGATGCCAAGGCAAACACAGAACCGGTGACAGCCATCATCACACAGCTCATCACCATAGTTAAGCGGCGGCCAACGGCGTCAGCCGTGACGGAGAATACAAATGAAGATACCAAGTCGCCAAGAAACGTCAACGTCATGAAGTAGCCCACTGCCGCTGGCGACATTCCCGTTTCTTTTAAGAAAACCACTAGGATCAACGACGTTGACCCAAAGGCCATGAGTCGTAACATTCTGATCCATATGATGAGTTTTACATCGCAGGAAGAGGATAAGAGGGTTGACACGCCCAACTCATGTGCTAACGAGGGGGCCATAATTCCGTAGCAGATTGATCGGCACTGATTACAAGAGGAGAAGGTGACATAAGAAGATGAGATCATGGGCAGTGCGAGAGAAGAGCCAGGAGGAGGTGCCCTCGGAAGTGAGCGGGGGGATCAGGCAGGGTGGTTGCCGGATGAGAAAGTCACACCTCGTAATTGGGGGCCACCCAGCGACCGAAGCACTGTACCACCGTACCACCGAAAACCGAAAAATCCGGGCCCACCCACGGTTTGAGTGCCCCTCACGTGACTCGAAAGATAAAATTGGAAAATGTCGTTCGTGGGATGACCCGAGTGGCTTTCAACCGAAGCCCACTAATAAACAGCAAATTTAAATGAAATTTCAATTGGCATGAAATGGTGCACCACCACGATATACGCTTACAATGCCCTGCCACTAACCACTGGACTCTGCAGCTACCACTGTCTTACTCCGGTTACTATAGCCGACTATACCTCCTGCAGAGTACTACCATCGAAACCCACGGCGGTACCCCTTTCGGAGGTGAATATCGCCCCAGAAATGTCTCACCCTCGGTGGCCTCACTCGCAGGTGGAGCACATACCCTCGACACCGATCAGTCCGATAAAACCGTTTCGGGAGCGATCCCGTTCATGATCGTCGAAATGAAATCAGCAAAGTAAAATTGCAACTGCGTAGTTATGACCCTGCTGGCGCCGCTACTGACGCTAGTGATGCTGTTGGCCGTTATTGTCAATGCTAGGGCTCAGCTAGCCAACATCACCTAACCATGCGCGACATCGTAGTATTAAGCGGTCACACAGATAAGTTTCCGGGCAATAGTAGCCGGATGTCGAGATAGGCGAGGCGAGGGAAAGGAGGAATTTCAGTGGTATGTCTTGGACGAGCAACTTGGCAGACCCTAGACGGTGATTGGACGGAGGGGTGCCTCCACTGATCCGAGTTCAAATTTTGGATTGGCTTGTTAGGGTAGATCCGCCGATACGATCAGCTTCAAATGGCCAGACGGTTTTTTTGAAATTTGTCACGTGACGTGGAAATTTAATTTAGTAGATTAGGTATTAATTGATTTCCGAGGGCTGGGCGTGTGGGACATTTCTCCTACTAATGTCGCAGTGACTGCACTCAAATTAGTGCAAAAAACTCTTAGGTCGGTCTTCCGACCCTCCCTATGCACTCTGCGACTCAATTCCGGAGGCTACTCAGCTAACCAATTTAGCCGCCCATAGTAATTGTGGCTCGAACGCCAACCACTACGTCGCCTGGGCAATACTATGGTACGACACAGAGTGGGAAAATGTCGTCGCTATCTATAGTGTTCTAGTCGTTATAGGGGCTCGTCCTGCAACCGGGCTTCATGCCCACTGGCTTTGATTGCTTGCATTAACTCCTCCAGCCAATCCAACGATTCAGCGCTTCTACTGGATAATGTCTCAGGCTGGTGATGTCTAGGGTTTCACCGTTGCTTTTTGGACCAGACCAATTGATATTTCGACTTGTGGTCCATTCAATTGTGGACCAAGTCAAGAGGGGCGTTGATCTGGGCAGGTTTCTTTATGTAATTGTTTCTATTGAGTTATGCGTTCGTCGATGTTCTCGGAGATGACGTCGGGGGTTGTTTCCGCCTAATCCCGCCTTAATTAGTGACACTCACCGTAAAGCGTTAAGAGGCCTAAACCGTCGTCAGTGCGCAATTATTACTCGCCATACTGAGAGCAGAGGACGATGACGAATTCATTGCGATGGTTTGTAGGATTGCTTTTTTTTTCTCTACCGGCGGTGTCTCAGAATTGTTTGCAGTTTTTCTCTTTTGGGCGATTTTTACCTGGCAGACGGCTTCGTTTACTTATCAATTTTGCCACTTTCTCTCGGTGCTTCCTCGCCTTACCATTTCCGTTCACTTTCCCGCTGTCGTCGACTTCCGGTCGCTCGTCTTCCGCCTCACCACCTCGACAGGGTCTCTTAACAATGTAACCATAGTGAGACGCTGATGAAAGCCAACGCAATTGAATTCGCTGTGTGGGCATGGAATGATGGGGAAGTGAAAGTACTGTGATTTTCTATTTGTTTGTCTCATTCCTACGGTCTCAGTTTCTGCCTCGATGTGACAATATCAAATAGCGTGACCGGTCATTTGTCAGCGTTAGCTCGCTATTGTTGGCATTGTCGTACGACGAACCCTTTACGTGAACTCGCCAAAGGTTGAAGAATGCCATGCGAGCCTTGGCAGTGGCCCCTGACTATGCGATTGGCTGGAACATGCCTGAATAGGCTGGGGAAATTGTTAGGATTGTCGGGTTCCCCTGCAGAAAATTGTTCTGTCTGCAGTACGCGCATGGAAAAATTTACGTCATAACTTTTGGACAAGCAGAAATACGACAAGAAATATGTCACAAGTGCGGATCAGTGGTTCATAACCGCAACCTCTCGATAAATGTTTCATCTCTCTATATAGCCACATCTCTACATGAATTGTAGTGCTCTCCCAATCCGTAGCTGTGCTTGTAGTATGCAATGATAAGCATCGCCTCGGAACCTTCTTCATTGAAGATAATCGGAGCACTACCCGCCATCAAAACCTTAATGGGGCAATCGTACAATCTAGCCAAAGCTAAAATCTCCATATCTGACCCCCACATGGCAGTATCTTCCAATTCTTTAGTGTACTCGGCTATGTCTCGCATGCTAAGCGTAGTCTCATCGAATAGGTAAGGGGTAAAGTCATCTGGAGTGGATCGAATGTATTGTGCAGCCTGACTCCGGAGCTTAGCGAAGCCAACGTCTTCTAGAAGCCGGCGGTGAGTCAATTGGTCCAGAACAGACAGGAAAAGACAATGCCCATCGGGCTTAATCTCATGTAACTGCAACCCTTGTCCCAGAAGAAGTCTTTCCATCAGTTCTTGTTCGATCTTACGATAATCGACCTGATTGTCAGCCTCATCCTGTGCCTGGGCCTTCACAGCATCGATCTGGGCCTGTCGTTTCGCAAGGCGCTCTTTTGCACGGTTCCTTTTTTTCGGTTTGTGTACTGGGGCCTCGAGCTCATTCTCTGCTGACACAACTGGCACTTCTTCAGCAGCACTCAATTCCAATGCGGCTAGAAGCTGCTCTGGAGTGACCTCTTCGGTCATTGTTTCTGCTGGGCCTTCACCGGTAAGCTCCCGAACTTCTCGCTTGTGCTTTTCGTCAAGGTCCTGTTGCATCTGGACACACTTTGCATTGACGGCTTTACGGGTCTTTTTCGACGCCTGTTTCTTGAGGGACGTCGTCTGGGCCACCAAGTCCTTTTGTTCCTTGCGATGCTTGGCTAGTAGTTCGTCCATGGTGAAAGGGTGAAAAATGTGGGGAAACGGTGTTTTTGATCGGTGAAAAACAGTATCAGAGAAAAGCGGGGTCACACTTCCACGTATAAGCTAATTAAGTCCCAGATCGGCGACAATGTAGTCGAATAATCGTGATGTAAAAATCAGTCGAGTAGTTCAAACCTGAAGAGGTGGCCCCCGCGACATTTTTTCCGAAAGTCGTGTCGCGCGCGCCGGTCTCATTTCGGTCTAAATGTCTAACTCGGGCCATTAATTTACCGGTTTGAGCAAATTGCGGTTAGCAGTTGCATTTGGAGAAGGAAATTCACATTCTCTGATTTGGAGATTTACCCTGGTTTAACTATGGCAAACTATCAATTGGGAAGGGGTTGCCCGTGTGTAAAAAATTATCGACTCTGAAAAAGCTTATCTGACCGGAACTAGGGCGGTCTCCTACTGTAACTGGTAAATGGTTTAAACCACTAAATGTTACATGACAAAGTGAAACTAGTGGCATCTCCAGCTGGTTATGGGGTAACATCATGGAAGGCACCAGTTGTCAGGAGCAACCGATCTCGGCGGGTTGGTAGGACGGTGCTGGGGAAACTGGATGCTGCGACACGTGATTAACGATCACGTGCATATAAAAAAGAGATGAGTGGAAAAAGTTGAGCAACTCCTTGCATGATTCCCGCCCAGACAAATGGCACTAATGTTGTCATAGGACCACTAAGGTTTAGAATTGGACCCGAAAACCCAGCGGATGTGGTCTGGCCAATTTCACTTGAAAAAGCAAAGCACCACAGTAGCCATAGGTTGGGGCTACTGACCGGCAGTGAAACCGAGGGCACTGATTAGACGCCTTTAGACGAGGGGCAGGAATGTCGTGGGCCGTAGCTCGGGGTGGAGTTGCGATAGAGCCAGTGCCCTCGGAAGTCGAGGGGGGGTACGGGAGGCGGATACGCAGGGCCGGAATTGGAGGAGATTTTTCCAATATAACCAGCGAAATCCGGGGGCCGGCCCACCCTTCACCGCTGTTATGTGGCCTATGCAACTGTGCCCAGTTGCCATCCGGCATCCAGATCCACTGCAGGTTGGAGATGCATATGCATCCTCTCGAAACCGCAAAAGTTGTCCAATGCATAATAGAAAACTATAATTTTATATATATACTGCGCCGACTCAAACCTGTCACCATCCAGGTCAAAAAGGTGCTTTCTTTTCCCTTGCAATATATTCTCCTTTGTTTTCCTTCTTTCAACCTCTCCTCTTTTTTATCCTGTTGTGAGGTCGATAAGAACCATTGGTCTAACTCCATACATTTGTCCTACTCAATTTCTCCTATCTCCTTTTGTTCCAGCATATCCATTTCTTCATTTACGTCTTTTCTTTCGATTACCTTTGCCAGTCAACCGCTCCTAGTTGACATCATTCTTTTCCCCAAAGACATTTTCCATTCTTGCATATCCATCATCAGGTCCACTCCAATTTGCAAGACCACATTCCCTTTTGTTAATGATCCACAATTGAAGTCGCTTCCTATCCAGTCAAATCGTTTGGTATGACCAATTCCCCAGATCTTTTCCACAATGTGCGAGTATCCCAGTCGTCTTTAAAGGCGTCCAACATTAACCTTCAGCTTGCTGAGTATAACGCTCACAAGAACCAGGTGGATGAGTACAAAGATTGTATCTATAGCCATTTGTTGGAGTTGGATACGAAAACAAGACCAAATCTTCATTTAATCCAGCAGCAGCCTGAGATTAACTTGAGGATGAGACCCTTGTTGCTTGACTTCTTAATGGATGTCATCAACAAGTTGAACTTGTCCAAGTCCACCTTCCCATTGACTGTTAACATCATTGACCGTTACTGTTCGGTCCGCATTGTCAAGAAACAACACTATCAGCTATTGGGCCTTACTGCTCTCTGGATCGCTTGCAAAAACTTGGATTCGAAATTTAGAATTCCATCGTTGAACGATTTGTGCAAGTACTGCTGCCACTGCTACGATAAGAAGTTGTTCCTTGAAATGGAGAACCATGTTCTCAAGTCCTTGGGCTGGATGGTGGATGCTCCTACATTCGACGCTTTCATCGACATCTACATTCATACCTTAGCACAATCGCCATTTATAGCTGGCTCTAAAAACCCCCACAAGGCGTGTAACGACGTCAAGGTGGTGGCGATCTATATTTGTGAGTTGATTCAGTTTTACCCAAACATTTACTTCAACTACACCCTGCCTAAGATTGCATTGATGAGCGTTGCATTGGCATGCCTGATACTACTGATCTCGGCCAACTTCAGCGTTGTGCAGTTCCTTGCATTCGTTGCTGATGCAACTGAAGAAAACGTTGTCACCGAGGAAGAGTTTCATCAAGCATTTGCCTTGCTCATCAAGGTGTTGAAGTGTCCTCCACCTTCGCTTAAGACAAAATACTTCAACGAGGATCTGCGGTTCCTTCTGCTCATGAAGCTCCTCGTGCTGTTCACCTCGCAGCACTTGACGCAGAGACTGACGCTGACGCAAACGCACCATGGCCCCGCACCAACCTCACAGGAGTCGAGTCCCAAAGAGCACATTGTCTCTACTCCACTCCACTCCGGCGGGATCACCACCCCCAAATTCTATCCTGCCACGCCAATCCTGCTGAGCATCAGCCCCAAAAACCCAGAAACAAATTATAATCATGAGAAACGACCATCCTTGACGATGTCGGTGTCTACCGGCGTCTACAAAAATGCATACCGCCCTTCTGACTTTGCTGCGAATGACGATTCGTACATGAAGACACTCCCACTGCCTAATCTTCTGCCAGGGGAGCTGTCTGCGAGTTTTTACGGAAAAAGAACCTACGAGGAGTCCGCAGTGATGCCGCAGGTAAAGCGGTCTAAAAGTGTCAGCAGCAAAGCTGTGTTTTACATACAATAGCGGCGGCATGCGAACGATTTTTTAAATACGCAACCAGTGGCTTATGCTGGTAATCCTTAACTTTTTCATTGGGCATATAGATATTCTACACGATCAGAAAAACCATACATGTAAGCGCATGAAGCATATGTGGGTTGACACAAGGCCACGGTGTGCACAATTGATGTGGCATGCAACCTCCTATGTGGGATTTGCACCCGAGAACCACCACTGTAGATATTCCGCCGCACGCAATATTACGTCGCCCAATTAAGGTTTGACTGGTGACGTTCTGAATAATTTTTTTTTTCAGACCTAGGGCTCATGAGGACCACCGCCTAAATTACGCAGCGCCTTATGCTTTGTGAATATGTTGGCAGATCGCTGCAAATCCAATGCAACCTGTAGTCGATATGCCAAGACGCACCTGCGCAATCCGGACAACATCAATAGGAAATTTTTCACAGCATTAGACCAGAATATTGTGCTTAGGCAATGCACAAGTGGTCAAACAATCAAAATTTGGTCCAGCCATCGATTTATCTCCCCACATTAAACTTTCACTACATCCATTCTCACATGTACACCGCATAACCTTCTATGGCGCCAGCACCGACGGTTTTAAACCGGTCTGTCGGGGTTGTCTTGGCGTTTCGAGCTTTGATGAATTGTTAAAGACGAAAGGGGGAGATTATCAGATCCTAAGTATCGTCGGTGTTCCTTAACAGGCGTTAGCAGGTTGCTGTTGGTTACCATCTAGACTCCTACGGTGACAATGTCGGAGTAATCTCTAAGTTTAGAAACCCAATGGCTTTGGCTGATTAGTCAATTTTAATTTTAGTATTGGATGTGTCTGCTCCGTTGACGTTGACCTTGATGTCACCACCAATCACCGAAAAGCAATACACATTCTGGATGTATTAGGGGAAAAGACGGAATGTATGGGTGCCTTGCACAAGACGCTAATCTATGACGTGGTTCGAAAGTCTGATTGGTAATTTTCATGCATGGAGATTGACAAGTTGCACCGAAGGTTCGGTGATGTAGGGAGGCTGTAGAGTAGCAATTTGTAGACTTGTTTCATGGTCTTTTGTGAGGAGAATCCAGTCAATTGATAGAGGGGGTCATTTTTAATGGCCTAAAATGCTTTTGAAGCGGAAAAATGAGAGGTTTATCGATCATGGACGTTTTTCCGACGTTAGATAAGGAAAAAAAGAAGAGATTTCATTGAAATATGGAATGTTAAAGGTCTAATGAAGCTGAATTGAGTTGTTTCTGATTGTTTGAAGTTCGAGAAACTTGTACATGTTGCTTTCTGTTGCCCGATGGCTCTTAAAGTGAACATTGCTTACATTGCTAAGCATCCAGTGCAATTTATTCAGTGAAAAATGCTTTAAAGGACTTAATTCCAGCTGGAAAGAATTGGAAAAATGAAATTCCCGGCCTAACTATTCATATGTCTCAGTTGAAACACTTTTCTCCTCGAGAAAGGGTCCTTTTGTGATTATAGGTCACCTTTGGTCGATGAAAAATAAAGAAAATAGCATCCCAGCGATGGAATTGAAAGCCATTTGAGTCAAATAACGGGATAACGTTGTTTAAAGAATCGAAATTCATTGTTTTTGTCTCAAATATCCATCGTGGTGGCTTGAATTTGTCGACTTTATTGCGCCTCATCAACCAGAACTCCAATTCTCGAGGTTTCTTCTTCCAAAAGTCAATTAACCAAACCAAAACCTAATTCAAACAATTCCTGGACCATAATGGATCATTTTTAGTTCGTTGTTTCAGCAAAAAATGCCGTTGGTTGATCTGCTTTAGTGAAAATTGGAAGTGAGATAATTATTATTCAACAAACGTTCTGGAAATCCAAATCCGAGGGCAGAGAATCCAACAAAAGGTACATAAAATAATTTTTCATTATTTTTTGCAACCGAACGGCTCCAGTATGACTTGAAACCGAAGACGTGGCCTTTAGAGAGAGCGTATCTGCTCAATTCTGAATATTTTCAGCAGTTGCATCACAAGCGTCTCCCCAAAGTCGTCAAAATCATCTGAAAACTTCTAGAATCGACTTCTACCATTCTTTACAACAATAAATTATCACCTACAAGGATTTTCCCTGGGATTCTGTAAGGATTCACCAATCTCTACATTGTATCCCGATAAGAAAGGTGCGCAATCGAAGCTCACCAGACATTTCTTTCCGGCGAAAATATTAGCGAAAAAATTAAGCGGAGCCCCGCCAACATAACTTGATAAGGGTGATTATTTGCAGCTCAAGGCAACTCCTCATTGCCAATTGTTTGGCGCTTCTATATCTCCACCATTAGCGACACCCTCGTATGCGACATGGACAATCCAAACACGACAAGAATGCATGCACCCAGTTAAACCTTGTAGGCTCATTAGGCAAAAATCGTAAACTCTTTGCGGTAATTATTTGAAAAGAAACGGCGCCAGAAATTAAATGTCGCAACTAACTTGTGCACTATTGGGTGCTAACAATAGTCAATGCACACCTGTCTCAATAGGGCTGAAGTGAAGAGCAAATAGGAAAAATGGAATTATTGTGGATAATTTCATGTAAGATAGGGCAAGAATTGGCTATCTCCGCTAATAATCCACAATTGTGCCGTTGAAAAAAGCACTCTTTTGCCGGGGTTTGCCCTGCCCGCCTCGGTATGTCTTTACACTCGAACAACGATGCACAGACTCGTAATTTTCTCCCCGCTGGATATCGTACTATTCCATAAGTGGTTCCACTGAATGTTGGCGGTTATATAGCTGCCCATTTAGGAGTTGGCTCATCCTGCATCACTACTATAGAAAAACCTACCGACCTTCTTCCAGACAGGACCCATCGCTATGGCAGCTAAAAGGAAAGCACAACATTTGGACCGGAAATCCAAAATTGGAAAGACCGTAGCTTCAGAATACGAGGGTCATGTTCTTGCCCCACAAGAGAAAGTGGCTGTTGTCGACAATGTCGCCAATTTCTATACAAAGTTCATAAGCCCACGAAAACCGGCCAAAATCACTGGCTCTGGTAACCATCCGGTGGATTTAAACCAATTCCGGTTGTCGTCTATTGTTGAAACACTCGACTATCCGGAAAGCAGTCTCTTGCAGGTCGAGCGTAAGGTCGGATATGGTTTCGGCCTGGGCAAAAAGCGGCAGCAGATGTCGTTCAGTCAGATCGTTGATAAGTTTAAGGCGGCTGATGACACATACTACTTGACGACTCAATACGATGATCACGAAGTGGAGGATGTAGGTGTTGATGACTTCGATGCAAGTGGCGACGAAGATGATGCAAGCGCTAATGAAGATGATGCAAGTGCTAATGAAGAGGATGCGGGCAGTGTTGAAGATGACGCTGACGCATGTGCCAGTGAAGAGGACGCAAGTATCAAGGGAGAGACTGTTGATGCATCACGCACGAAACAAAGTATAGCTACAGAAGCAGACAGATCCCTCTTCGACGATGCCTCTTCAATTGGTTCGTTTGACATGAACGACTTACATGACGATTTCGATGATGGCGAAGATGATGAGCCATTCTACGTTGACGAAGAAAACAAATTGACCGAAGAAGATGTCGAAGTCCGCATCAACACATTGCTCCAACCTCCACTCAGTCATCTTTACAAGAAACCTTTCCCACTTAATCCTAAGCCTTTCGAGTCATTGATTACGCAGCAGGTGAACTTGTGGATGGGTGCATCACTGAACAACACAGTGAAACCAGACTTGCTCCATCCAACTATCGAAGGCTTGGGCAAGTACGTTCCATCAGGGAATTCATCCGGGCTTCACCACGATCATGCCGATAATCTTTACGTCCTTGTTTCAGGTAGAAAGCGCTTCACCTTGTACCTGCCAGCAGATGCCAAGACCCTCTGCACGGTCGGAAACATCAACAAGGTTTACAGCAATGGACTCATCGACTACGAGGTCAACAAGAATGCACGCCATTGGAGACATATGCGTGAAGACGGGGCGATCATCGGAGAACATGCACGGTGGTTACTTGAAACTGAAAACTTCACCAATTACACTAAAGAGGAGTTGGAGAGTGCTGTAGACAACGAAGAGGAGTACAGCGAGGCTGAGGATTTAGATGAAGATGGAGACTCCTTAGCTAAGCCCGATCCACCAAGTTTCTCGAGAGTTCCGCCTGTCTTGGCTCATTTGGATGAGATCAAAGACCAGGCCGAGATCGACAGCTTAGTTGCTTTTGCAAACAAGGAATTTCCAGGCTTTTTGCAGCTAAACAAGACCGAAGTTTGGCTTGAGGCAGGCGACATGCTCTACCTTCCATGCGGTTGGTTCCACGAAGTGACAAGTTTCTCGAGTGACGATCTGACTGCCCATATTGCATTGAATTGGTGGTTCATGCCACCATGCGGCTCTGAGGCCAGCCCGTATCCCGATCAGTATTGGGCAGAAGATTACGCCAAGACTGAAGCTGCCCTCGAGTACAAGAGGGGTCAGGAGAAGGTTTAGTTTGCGTGAATTAGTGAATTACATCAATAGCAGCAAGCTGCATAAGGCGGCATGTAGATGAAGATGCTACAGGGGGATACAGTATGTGCGGTAATGCAAGCTGGTTGTCATGCAAGGAGATTTGAAGATAGAAGGAGCTATCGGGAATGTGGGGACCTGCAGGGTCGTCCAGCATATGCAGAGGTAGAGATCAAGCATGTCGAGAGTGTGGG
The DNA here is from genome assembly GCA_030571295.1 of [Candida] citri. Lineage (NCBI taxonomy): Eukaryota > Fungi > Ascomycota > Pichiomycetes > Serinales > Metschnikowiaceae > [Candida] citri. Next base: position 407,890 of record JAJLXN010000006.1, on the reverse strand, counting down.
GGAGATCGGTGGCTAAATTAAATTTAGCGCGGGAGGGCTCGAGCCCTAAAAGTGGGCACCTACGACATTTTTCTGATCACGTGATCCGGGGCTGCTCGGATGTCCTACATTGCTCGGTGAATCAAGATCGCTTCGATCGATCCCCGGGTCCCCACGTGACCCAAATGGTTAATTCCCCTAATTCACAGATTTGCTGCAAAATCAATTGTCTACTACTCTTCTTTCTGCTGTATAGCCTCTTGTAGCGGCCCTAATTTCTACCGTCTGTTTCTCTCGCTCCCGCCTCGCCTCATTCGGCGCGGACATGGCCCATTCCGCTAATTTTGTTCCGCTTCTGGTATTATCCTGCAAACGCCGTTCATGGTGCCCTTATTGTGTTTATTGGGGCTGACACGCTTATGGTATCTTGGAGGCCTACTGAGTAAAGAAGGGTCCATCCACAAAGACACACCCACACTAACCAAGCAGCACAAACCGAAATTAAGGGGTAATTAAAATCCCCAATAAAAACCGCCCTAAACAAAACTACCGCCCCCTTGGCGGAAGCTGCCTTTAGGGGAAGAAGCCCTTATCAGACTGCTATCTCTCTATCACGAGCGTCTATTGGCATCATAATCTGCGGGTTGCCTGCAGGTGTAGTGCGAGGAGCAGAATTCTCTGCATCAAATTATTAATGAAAAAAATACCCTGCTACTAACTTTATTGCAACAGCGAACAACTTAGTTTAAGTGTTGAGATTGGACCCACTGAACCTTCCGGATTTAGTTCACGGGGTTGCTCATCTTTTTTTTTTTTACAAGAGTTTTTTCGCGGCTCCAAGCCCATCCGCTTCCTTTTTTTGTTTGCTTCTAGCAGTGTTCCCACTAGTATGTTGATTTCGATAAAGATTGATGAAAATTCCAAGAATTCCCGAGTTTTTCCTCCCCACCATGGTTAATGACGGTGCCTAAATTTGTCTGGTTCATATATTAATCCGTTTAGCCCGAGCAAATCACCTAATTGCTACTCCCCTTTAATTCTGAGTCCTCAGTTATTAGGTTAACCTGAGGTTCATACTCCAGTGCATTATTATCAACTTCCCAACTCTGAGGAGCATTTGATTATCGCTGCTCGGTTTTTCCATCGTTCATCCTCCTATTGCTTACGATTTATGAAAACAATTTTACTATAAAGTTGTCCCTCTCATTATGGCTATGGCAGATAGAAGACCTCTTGGTCTCCCAGTTACTTCAACTCACGCTTCTCCAGCGTACAATGCTGGCGGATCGGCATCCAGTATGAAGTCGACCATCTCCGATTTAAAGGGAAATTACACCGAGAATGATATCACCAACTCAGACAAGAGCTTGAGTCCCACCACCCAGTGGTCCTCCATGCTGAGAAGCATCTCTCCCGACTCCTTGATGAACTCTGCTAACAGTTCGGTTAAGAAACTGACCAGTTCTGCTAGTTCTAGAGATTCGACCCCACCACTGACCGCTCCACTTTCCTCCTCCAACTACTTCCCCAAGGCCACTATGGCCAGCAATGTTCTTGGCAAGAAACTGAAATTATCTGCTCGTGTTCCGATTGCTACTGGCATCTCCACCACGATTCCTGTTACCGGCGAAAAACCAAAGCCGGAACAAGAAGGTGACGCCTCTTTAGAGGACGATGTCTTGTACGCTATCTTCCTCATCTTGTACGAGAAAGACGCCGAAGGAGCTGGTATGACAGTTAAGCAGATCTGTGACATTCTCATTGAGAGACATCCAGAGATGGCACAGTTGTCCAGCAAGACTTCCAACCTAGTGAGTGCTAAGTTGAATGCGTATGTCAAGCGTGTTGAGAAAGGTGACTCCAACTTGAAATATGCCTTGTCCAGAGAATGGGCCGATGCCTCGCCAAAGAGAATGGTTTACGTTTACAGAGGACTTTTAGCTAAGGATTTCCATGTGCATGTCAAGAACGCCATGGAGCTCCAAAAGCAGTCCTCAAAGTTCATCAATGGCCTGAGCTCGACCTTCTCCACCGACTCTTTCGAAGCTGCTAAGCAGTCTGCTTTGTCCAAGCAGCGTAGACTGACCATGTTTGACTTGGGCTCAAAGAGACCAACCTTCCTGGAAAGTCCTATGGAGCGTAGCAACTTGTTTGTTCCATACTCCTCTGCTCCAGTGGCCGCTTCTTTGACCACTCAAGACGAAACTGAAGAGAAAGAGCCAAAGGATGACATTGAAAACGAGTCTGAGCAGCCATCTGCTACTCCTACTCCAACAGTGACCACCAAGAAGTTGAGTCTCGATTCCGACTTCGATTTCGACGACTTGGAGGTGTTCAACGACTCCGACGACGACGCTGGTGACTTTGTCATCGATACCTTGCAGAAAAACGGCAAGAGATCCAAGTCCATGTCGTACTTGTCCATGAACAAAAAGGCAAAGTTCCTCACCGCTGCTGCTGCTGCTCCAAGGGCTCCAAAGACTCCTTGTTCTCACAGTGCCAACGCTGCAGAGGCCGGTGCTGCTTTGCACGCTGCTGCCCTCAAGGCTATCTCAGAAACCTCGTCGAACTCTACCCAACCAATGAGTTTCTCTTCCGGTGACCACTCTCCAACGTCAACCCGTAACTGGACCAACGTTGTGAGATCTGGTTTCTTGACCCAGGAGATTGGTGCACCAGAAGACCTTAGCTTGTCTGACTTGGACAAGTGGTTCAGCTAACGACGTCAAGAAAAACCCCAAAAATTAATGATTGAAAGGGTGGCCGAACTGGCACCCGAGAAAAGAGAAAAAAAAGTGCTAGACATTGTCCAGTTCATGTGTATATTATCAATGGTACGTTGTACTAAACCCCATTCATTGTTGTAGGCCTAGTCCACTTCCCTTATCCATCTGGTGATCCAGTCATTACTTGGGACATCAACCCACGCATTTTCCCAGCCTGGAATCTCATCCCTCATGACCATCTTCCTCATGATGTAACAGAGGAAGCTATTCGTGGCCAGAATGGGCATCTTTGGACATAATGGGCCCAATTCGGTGGGCTGAGATGCGGCCAGAAAGTATCTTATATCGACCACATGGACCTCATCACCTTTCTTGGTTTTTTGACCAGTTTTAGAGATTCTTTCAATTTCAATGTAAAGATATTGCATCCCGTTCGTTATGATGCCAAATTTACATCCGGTCGACCGAATATAGTAGATTAATTCACAGAGATCTGATGAGGAGGTCTCTTCGGGAGTATGTTCGATTAACAAGTCTCTTCCGTATCCCGAACACGCTGAAACTTTAAATTTGAAGTTCTTAGCTCTTAGACTTTCCAAAAGAGGCGCCAAATTGTGCTCTTTGAACGTTCCAAGGAAAATATTGCCTCCTGGGGCGCATCCTGTCACTGCAATACCTGGAGTGATCGCCTCGATGGGATAATTACCACCCATATGGGGACACAAAGTAAAAGAAGGCTTATTCTGGAAAGCCCGAAAGAAAAGGCCCCATCCTATACATTTTACAGCTTCTTCAGTGACGAGTTTGGCGAATGTTTGGAGCTTGGCTATCTGTACATAGTTAGGGTCGTTGTCCTTGATGTTTTCTACCGATGCTAAGAGCTGGATAATTGATTTTTCGACAGCTCTGTTTACTATGGCCTCATCAATATCATCCCTTTGGTATTTCTCCATTCTCCACTCTCGAATGGTCTTATTACTGGCGATAAGCTCATCTTTAGACACCTCGCTAATTGTGCCCATCTTCAATTTTGGAGCCAATAAGCAATTATAAAAATCAGGAGAGTCTCTGGCAATTCTATGGGTTTCACATTTGCCATGATAAGCGAAAAGAGAGAATCCAGAGGGCATTTCTAGCAAAAAGTGTTGTAGTTTTTAGCTTTTTGCACCCAAGCGAGCATGAGGGAATAAGAAGTCGGGAAAAGGACGAGAAAAGACCACCAATACACTAAAATTATCATTATTCTTTTTATTAGATCGATCATTCTTCGTGAAGAATTCAACTTTTGTAATGACGCTCTATAAGAGATAGCTACGTAAGCCATCAACGTCATATCTTAATTACTGACCCTCTTCATCAACGTCATATCTCAATTTTTAACCCCCTCATCAAGTCATGTAGTACTTAGGACCGTCTCCACCCTCTGGAACCTCCCAGTTGATATCTTGTGTTGGAACCTTGATGTCACAGGTCTTACAGTGGATACAGTTTTGACTGTTGATGTTGAACTTAACACCCAATGGCTCCAGCTCATCCTCAACATACTCATAAACTCCAGCAGGGCAGAATCTTTGCTCAACTCCCTTATACTTTGGCCAAGCAGCCTCAGCGTGTTTTCTGTAGTTTTGTTCTGGAATTCTCAAGTGAGAAGGCTCATCCTCTTGGTGGTAGGTACCAGTTCTGGAAACAGAGGTAAGAATATCGAAAGTGAGCTTTCCATCTGGCTTAGGGTAGTCGATTGGGGAATAGTTGGAAGCATCCTTAGTGGATTCAGCATCAGTATGGTTGTGGGACAAAGTCCATGGCTCAGCACCTTTAGTGAGCATAGTAGTCAAACCAGAATGGGCCAAACCGGTCAAAAATCCCAATGGACCAGGGAGCAAGTTGAAGGAAGGACGAACGTTTCTAATTTGGTGAAGTTCTTCGTATGCCCAACTGTTCTTAAAGGCCTCCTCGTAGTCCTTCAAGTCAAAAGTGTGTTCCTCCATGTCAGTCTCCTCATCTACAACGTCCAACTCCTTGATGTGCTCAAAAATGGTCTCAGCAGCAACAAGACCAGATTTCATGGCAGTGTGAGTTCCCTTAATCTTTGGAACATTCATGAATCCAGCAGAACAGCCCACCAAAACACCTCCTGGGAAATGCAACTTAGGAATAGATTGGTATCCACCTTCATTCAAGGCACGAGCACCGTAGGAGACACATTCACCGCCTTCCAAGACATTGGCATAGTAAGGGTGGGTCTTCATCTTCTGGAACTCTTGGTATGGAGAGATGTATGGGTTAGCATAGTCAAGACCAACAACCAAACCCACAGCGACCAAACCATCGCCGAAATGGTACATAAATCCACCACCGTAAACGTCGCTAGACAATGGGAAACCCATAGTGTGGCCTACGAAACCTTTAGTGAAGTTCTCCTCTGGAACTCTCCACACTTCCTTAATACCAATACCGTAGGTCTGAGTATCGCTGGATTCTCTCAAATTGTACTTGGCAATGGCCTTCTTCGAAAGAGAACCGTGGCAACCTTCAGCCAAAACGGTAACACGAGCATGGAACTCCATTCCTCTCTCAAATGACGACTTTGGTGCACCATCCTTGCCAATACCGACATCTTTGGTGGCCACACCCTTCACGGCGCCATCTTCTGAATAGACAAGCTCACTGACGGAAATTCCTGGGTAAGTTTCGACTCCAAGCTCACCTGCTTGTTCTGCTAAGTACTGAACAACTGAACTCAAAGATGCAATGTAGTTTCTGCCCTTATTGGTCATTTGTGGTGGCTCGGGTAGCGAAAACGCGTACTGACGAGTCAAATATTTCATGTGGTCTTCAGTAACTTCAGTTACAATGTCTTCTGGCAATGGAATTCCAGTACCATCCTCTTTCAAGAACTCACTCTCTGGGAAGAGCTCTTTCAAGGCTCTAGGCTCGAGAACAGCTCCGGAAACAATGTGGGAGCCGAAATCAGGGGCCTTCTCCAAAACAACGATACGCAAGTCGCCGTTACCTTCCTCATTATCGAGCTGCTTCAACTTAATGGCTGTAGCCAAACCAGCAGGTCCACCACCGACAATACAGACATCGACGTTGTCTGCGGCTCTCTCCTCGGTCAAGATCTCTCTATCTTCCTCAGAGAGTTCAGAAAATGGCAATTCCTGGAATCTACGAGCAGAAACTGACACTCTGTTGGTGGCAGTTTGATGAAGGCATCGCTTGGCATCAACACGGGCAATACTCGATGGATTTTGATGGTTGGACAACGCAGGGAAAGCTCTGGCGGCACTCAACAAGGATCTCTTGGTGAAACGACCGGAAAGTCCTTTCCGGGAGAATTGGCGGAGCATTTCAATGACGAGTTCTAGAGTCTATAATGGAAAACGATGCAAAATGGAGCAAATGACGCGAAAACCGAGATCTGGGGATAAATCGGCACGAAGAATCCAATGGAAATGGACTTATCTATGAAAAACGAACGGGTGTGCCTCTATGGGAGTAACACCAGGAAAATGTTGCACTAAATCGAAGTAGAAAATGTACCGACGAATAAGGTGCGCGCAGTTGATAAGCCAAAGTGACTCACGGCCTGTATTTATAGGAAAATTCACGATTTGTAGCGAAGTCGAAAATTGGAGATTCTGGTGATTTAAGACGATTCTCCGGGTGAATTTTATCTAATTTGTTTGGTGGAAATTTATGGTTTTGGCGCTTTTTGGTGGTCTCACTGAGGTCAATGAGAAGTCGCTGAAAAGTCGAATTTTACTATGATTTAGTGGTTGGAAATCGTGTCACGAATTCCGCTGATGTTCGCCTGATGCTCGATAACTTCCGTCTTGGGCCAAAACATTGGAATTGCTGGGTTTTGGCGGGAATATCTGTAGGTGGTATGATACACCCGTACACCATAATAATTGTCAAAGATAGTCGCTTGATTCCATAAACGCATTTTTCATGATGCCGCTACCGGCGAGAAGACATCCGTACACCAGATTTAGTAGGGAAAGCGGAATTGGGAAGATTTTCGACAAAAATAGCGATTGGGGACCCTGGCTCAAGTGCATACGTTTACGAATAGGGGACGGATAAGTGGGCGGTATTTTGAGGCGTTAAATCGACAAAAACGATGACTAAGGGGAGAGATAAGGCAATGTCACGTGATGTAACATATAAGCACGATTAGGTGACATAGCAAAGTTATTCATATCACATGTAAATGCGTATTTATTAGAAACAATTATATTTCTGGGTATCGACGAGTGACTCTGATGATCTTGGTGGGAAACAATTGGTTCCTGTGAACGTTTGTGATGTATGTTCTGGAACTCACCGTAAGAGGGTATGGGTAGAATTGATATCACCATGTAAAGACCAATTGGTCTAGGATGCTTGTTTCAAAACAATGGTTATCGGCTAAATGGAGCATAACCTATAAGGCCATAAAATTCTCTCGTAAACTTTCCCCGCGAATTGAGTGATTTAGCCGTACCTTCAGTAAATTTGCACCCATTGATATCTCCCAAGTTTTCTAACCCCAATCACACGATTTCCCCCCTTTTTCGATCTAGATTAAAAGTCACCCCATTTTTTTGATATTCTCCTCACCAATTAGGCCCAAACCTGTAATTGGTCAAAGAAATCCAATCTTTTCTTAGTGTGGTCAATTTGTTCCACAACAACATATCTCAACTCGTCAACCAAGGCTGGATGGCCGCAAGTGATGAAGGCAGCGCTTGAAGCGGCACGGTCAATTTCGTTGACCACAATCCGCTCCAAGTTTGGACGTCCGCCTCTAAAAGTAATGTGAGGATAATCTTCCTCAAAATCAACCAAAGTGATTGGATAAACACGTCTCTCTTTCATGAAGTAGTCATCTTTTTCTTCATCGACGAGTGTCAGCGTCGTAGAGAGCGCATAGTTTGTTTTTGGAGGTTTAGTCACATAAACGGTAGTCTCCATATTCAAGAACTTCAAAGCGTCAAGTTCAGCCCTGAACCCGGTCAAAGTAGAGATATCTCTAACAACCCAAATAAGCTTGGTCTCTCTTTGACTGTCTTTAGACTTTCTGGCCATTTTTGTGGCTTCAGAGTAGATACCTGGAATACCACTTCCTCCAGCGACGTAAACTGCTCTAGAATGGTTCGAAACTGGACTTGGCTCTCCATAAGGACCATCGATAGCGACTCTAATTTTTGCTGTTTGTCCAGGAAGGCATTTCACCTTGTTGAATATGGTCTTCGTCATGCCTCCCTTCATCTTGCAGAAAAAGACGATACTATTGTTCTTTTCGACAGAGTCGATGAACGTAAATGGGTGGTTTTGCCAGAATCTGGTACCAGTCAAGAAATGCATCCATGCGTGGCCTCCAGCGATCGATGGCCACGACTTTGGCTTAGGAACTTCCACTTTAATGGTCTCATCAGGTAAACATGTCACTGTAGCCATTGGGAAACCAAACCAAAGAACTCTGAAAACTCTGACAAGACGATCAAAGCCCCAAATAGCAAAGCATGGGTAAACAACTTGACCGTAGCCCAAGCTCTTGACATGGAACCAGAGGCCTACAACGAAGAACCCCACTAAAAAGATGTGAAGCACCAAAAACGTCTCATACCAATGTCTTCTCAAGAACAAAAAGCCTTGAACCAAGATGAATCCACCACAGACAGTTCCCACGGCTCCAAATCTAAGCCAATTCTCCTTCATGAAGATGAAATAATTACCATTAGGCACATTCATCGATGTATACCCAGCAGAGTGGATAATTGCCAAAAATATCACCATACGCCCAATCCAACGATGGTACGTCATCATAGTGGAGAACTTCCATCTTGTGAGCCACTGCAAAAAATTATTTCTGCCTCCGAAAAGAATCAAAAGCGGAGTCAAGATGAGGCTTATAATTCCTGTTCTGTCCGACACAAACTTCGTGAATGCATGTCTTCGTGTGGTGAGAGTGAGGTCACCTTCGACGTAATGCATATCCAAGCCGTTAAGAGCTATCTCAAATGCGAAAAAACCAATTATCACAAGTGTTTCTAGCCTAGATGGGATGAGCATATTGACCAAACCGTATTTGCTTCTATAGGCGTTTTGTTGTCTCTTAGCCAAAGCAGGAAGTGTAACATACCGTCTGAACAGCTTACTGAAAGTTCCGTTCATAAGGTCCCTCGTTTTGGGGAAGATGATTACTCCCCAATTACACACCATCGCGATAACGACAACAAGCCCCCAGTACCCAATTGAGGCGGCACCAAGGTACAATGAGAGATCGTAATTACCCAAGGACATCTTGTACGCTTCCCTCATTGTCATGGCAAACTCCGCATCTACCAAAACGGGGTAGTTTACGGGAGCCGTCTTGTTGAAGTCTGCAATGTCTTGTACGTCCACTGCATTACGCAAGTACATCTTATACGCGTCTGTAAGTTTCTCTTCAGACACCTCGATGTCGTACGATACCAGACAGTAGTTTATGAAGAATTGAGCTGTTCCTGAATGGTTCTTGCCGTCGACTGCAAAACATCCTGTAAGACTGCTCATTGCATACTCGTTAACGCAGATACACTCGTAAATGTCGATCTCCTCATCACAGAAGGTCGCTTGTACTGAAAGAGTGTCTGCACAAGCATAAACGGTTTCACCACCAGAACCATAGAATTGATATTTGGAGACTTTCTCTGCGTATATGCATAGTGGGGACAAGAAAAGATAAACGAAAGCTAAAAGCATCGTTGGTAGAGTAAAAACCAGCGGAAAAATGAGCCACAGTTTACGAGGACCCGGGATTATTTATACTTTATGCTTTTAGAGAAGAACGGGTCCCCTAGGTCCCTGGTGGAGTTGTGTTCGTCATCCTTCAATGAAACAGAAATACGATACAATATCTGCACCTTGTGCATGCCAAGCTCCCAACTCGGTAATGAAGCAATCGTATCCGGAGCGTATACAGGAGGCGAGCTCATTTTGCTGTCAATAATGTGTCAGTGAGGCGTCTAAGCCGCGTTGAAGACAAGCTCGTCAATTGCCACTAACCTGCTCGTAAACCCGCCAAGTTTTTTTTAGAAATTCTTGTGCCTCGGGTACTGTGGCTCCCGAAGTGAAGCCAAGACGTCGGAGTTTCCGTTTTCGTTTTCCGCCATTCGATTTGCTAAATCACTAGTCTTATCGAGTTTTTCCGGCTTGTTTCCGGGCCAATGCCCCTCTCGGAAATACCAATTGCCGACAATTGATAATCACAAAGCCATTGAGGCGGAAGGAGATATCAGAACTTTGCTAAATGGGGAATAGAAATAACCTCCGAATGCAACATGGTTAAAAAAATAAATGCGTGGGCACTTACGCCTCGGATATTTGCCGTACGGCCACAATTGGGTTCCTGTGAAGATAGGCAGTTTTACTGGTTACGATCACGTATTGACTAATTCGATCATTTTAGAAAAGATTTTGTGCAGTCGATGTTTTGGGGTCTCCAATTAGGGATTGTCTAAATCTGAAAATCTAGACTCAAAGTGGGCAGATTTAGGGGTTTTTTTCGCTAAAGAAAGCGTTAGCAACCAACGGCAACATAAAGCAAGCGAACGTCAATACTTGAACCGTTGATGTCATATTCAAACCGTATAATGTCGAGAAGTGGCTTGATCGACATCAATGGTTCCCCGTGTTGAGCCCTGTCCTGCTTGCTCGGGGCAACGCGCTTCTACGCCTGTCTTGCATGGCTTAACAGCATTATCACCAAGTTCGACAACACTACCGTCCAGATCACAATGGCACCTCTACGATTGTTAAATTGTCACAAATTATTAATTCAACCTTTCCTCTAATCATTTATGTCCGAGACCCCCTTCCGCTCATTGTCGCTTAGCAACGTTGTTAGGCTGAGCGTTCGAGCCAACTCAAGAAACCCAAATCGTTAATCTTCTGTCATTATCATTCTGTTCTGCCAACTCAGCAACCATATCTGTGGCCAAATTCCAATCATCTGCCGAGTCCATCACAACAAGATCGCCATCTTCATCCTTGTACTTGAGCTTTCCAATAACAACGTCTTCTTGAACCTGTTCGCTAGCTGCAATATGGGAAGAAATCCTGAGGTGCAATTCCGGGAACGAAAGCTGCGGAGCAATGCTCATTGGCTCCCCGATCTCCTCCTTATTATAAATGAGTTTCACAAGGATGGAATCATCTAAGCCACCTGAAGATGTCGACGTATCCGAATGGTTAGGGTGAGGCAATGCATGGCCAGACAAATGGCCATTGGCCATGCTCTCGCTCCGGTGTCTTCCAAATTTCATCATACTGAAAGTGGAAGAGGAAGAGTTGTGTCGTTGCGCCGAACCATTTGGAGATCTATGTGGGGAATCAGATGCCATAATTGGCTGCGAGACGGGTGAGCCATTAGCATATGCAGCTGTGACGTCAAAAGAATCATAAGTGCCCAAAGATCCGCTTGTCCCCAAAGATCCACGCGAGTCTCTAAGACGACGTTGAATTTGACTGTTCATTTCATTTGTCTTCAAAAGTCTCAAGCAAGTCTCCCACTGGTTACGTGGCTCTTCTGTCTTGAACCGCAACGTGAAAGACCCGCTTTCTTTTTTGCCTGACCATGAAATCACCAACGTATAGCCCAGTAGGTTGGCTGAGGAGATGTTGTAAACTTCGGAGATGTACACTCTTCCCTTAAGCTCAAGGGAAGACTTTTCCTTGACGCCATTGAGCGACTCTAAAAGGTTTGCAGTTGAGCTGGAAACTCCTCCAGATGACTTTTTTCTCGAAGATAGAATCTCACGCTTTTTCTTATCTTTCTGTTTAGGGTCACCTGCATTGATTTCCACAAAGAAGAAGATTATGTTCTCAAAGAGATAAGCCACGTACTCTTTCTCTGCATCGCCATCCTTAACTCCCACAACGCTATGGTATAAGAGGTCACCTTGTTCCCGCAAGTTGAAACCACGCCAGTTCTTGACTCTATCCACAAGGTTCTGTAGATAGCCAATGTTCTCAGATCGCCTCTGTGCCTCATTTACTTGGTTTGCAACCTCTCTCATGGCTGCACTGGCAACAAGCAACTCGTTATAACATGGCAAGTCAACTGCATCTGAATACGTCTTGATGAGCTCCTTCAATAAGAGCGGATACTTACATAGACGCTGAATTGGCTTGATGATGTATGACTGCAATTCGAAGCCCGGGTCTAGAAGGGTAGAAGCTTTCTTCAAGTTAGCAGCCTCCTTATTGATGAGTTCAATTGCCGAGATCTGTCCGATGGTCCATGGCTCGTATGCTTTAAATGGTCCATTGGATGCATGAATAAACACAGATCCGATTCTTTGGTACTTGATTGGGACATCAATGTTACATTCAAGTCCAGTTAAGAGTCTTCTGTGGAAATCGATAATGTCGCTAAGATTAGGGAACAAAACATGTAGTTGTTCGCTGGAAAGGGCATCTGCACTTTGTAGTTCGGCCTTATAGTCCATCAAAAGCTCCAAATCCAGGATATACTTACGTTCAGTCTGGATCAATTCACGGAACACTTTCGAGCGCTCATCGGTGATTTTGAGGTCTGCAATGTCGCCCACAAGGGTCTCCATATCCTTGTTGGCCTCTGGATCTTCTGCATCCTTCATATCTAAAAGACGTGTCACCACACGAACGATTTTCATGAGGTCATGGGTGTTTTCGGAGAACACATTCGAGATGGTGAACATGGAGTCATCATCAAAGTTTAAGTTCATTTTAACAGCAATCAAAAAGTCATAAACGGCCTTCTTACACATTCTCAAGTCATCGCTGCTTGGAATTGAGATGGCATTCTCTGGTTGAATGGCATTGAACAACAAACATAGCGGAGAACCCTGCTGGAAGAGTTTCCACAATTGCGTCACTGGATCCAGACTTAGACTGGCAGGAAGCACACCAGCGGTAAATGTGAAGATGCTGTTGCTCATGGTGGTGGCGCCATGTGGCGGAGAAGTGCCTGAGTGGTCCAGGTAGATGGAGAAGCCACCAGAGCCAATTGATGCTCTAAAGTGGTCAGAACCAGCGTCAGCCTGCTGGAGTTGCTGGGAAAGCGCTAGCGCTTGTTGTTCGGCGCAACGCTCTGCGGAAGCGTGTGCTGCTGTCAAATATGGGCCCATTCCTGGGATCTTTTGGAGGCGTCTAGATAAGACGGAACATTTGTAGAATAAGTGGTCCTCGGCGTTGGAAGAACGGTTCATCGATACATTGGCCATGAGTAAAGGCCCCGAGGGCACTCTGGAGACATTTGTAGATGAAGAATTAACGGAAAACGACGAATTGGACGAGAACGACCTGAATTGGTGGTGAGGAGTGGAGTCCATGGCGTGTCAGGTGTGGAAACTTTTCAAAATGAGGCAAATTGCTGGTTTAAAAAGGCCACAATGTAAAGAACGGAAAAGTGAATTAGTCAGCCAGGTCTAATGAGAATATTCGGGTCCACCCAGGGGCGAGTAGCTAAAAGAAGAGGGTTTGTGTCGCGACTATGATGGTGAAGTTGTTTGGCAAGGTGAATTGGGGTCGTGCGCGGTCCGGGAGTCTGGAAAGGGTAAGGTTTGGGGAACCAACGCCAATTGAGACAAGCAGAAAAAAAAAATTTGGAACGTTCACAGAAGCGCCTCTCGAAGGAGTCGTCGCTTCTATTCTCGGGTAACAAATTCGCTAATCAAACTTCTAGGTGGCTCCTTCCAAGAGACAAGGTGTTCAGAAGCTAGTGGGCCATGGCACTGGCTGCAGGACGCAAAACACTACATAGCGACATGGAACGAATGGGCCTGGACCCTAATTCGAGGAAAAAAACAAGACAAATTGAGGATTCTTGGTTCGGGCGATTGGCTGAGGAAACTGTTATTTTCCCTTCGCTTCGTTTTGGTGCCGCTCGCTGTGCGGTGGTTTAGAGACTAGCGATGCTCGGCTAGAGCCGATTGTTCCTAACTCGTAAACTGAAATTTCCCAATTAGTAAAAAAATAGTGTCATTTTGGTTGTGACAGCAGGAGGGGAGTTTCTTGATTTGTGCCTGATTTGGTGATTTTGCCTCGAGGAGTTGGACACCCCATGAATCCAAATTTTGTCGTAACTCCGATAAATTTACTATGCCATGTGAATGGTTAGAAGCTGACCAAGGTTGCTTTTTAGAAATGGCTTGTGAATGGTTATCCCCCAAAATTGTTTAGAGTTGCATTCGTAATCGCCCTTGCAGATTGGCCAATTCTAGCCGTTGGACCTTCAGGATCGCTTAGCAACGACGAAATGCACGCAGTTGACTTCGTAAACATCGTCTGATGTTACAGAGCGTGTCTAGAAGAGCGAAAACGGCCTGCTCGAGGGTGCCCAAGTTGCAGCCACACGTAAATTCACTTCTGGATCGCTGCAGCATGCCCTAATGGGACAATTATCATCTCAGAATGGGATAGTCACCTTCCTAGGTGAGAAACGTAATGAGTGGTGTTTTTGAACCACCCAAATGTGGTTTCCAGCCGATTTTTTCGCCAATTTGCGCTCAATTGGGCTCGCTAATTGCCTCCTCTACCTCCCCTCAGCCCTCTCGTTTCTGGAAACCTCCATAACTTTGCCCTTTTCGCTTGAACATACGAATCCGGCCTTATTAGGGTACCATCTCACACACAGCACATTTTCGGATCCTGCTGAAGTGTTAGGGACATCGTAAACTTCCTCAAGCGTCGAGTAATCATAAATTTTGATGTTGGCACTCTGTCCGTATGCTACAGCCACATACATGCCATCTTTACTGATGTCCACATCGGTGATTTCTTGGTCGATTTTCGCCAAAACTCGAGTGTTCAACATGTTGGAAGTGCTCCAGAGCGACACAATTCCCTCTGAAGTGCCCAAGGCAATGAACTCTCCCTTTGGATCAAAGCATATACATGTTATAGGCGACTTATGGCCCTTCAATGTATGGTACGGGCTAAATGATCTCTGTTTCAAGTCAACCTTCACGATCTCAGCCGTACCGTTTTCAAGACCGGCAAGAACGAATTCGTGACCCTTTAATGGCCATTTCAAGCTGCTTACCGGCGCAGAGAGCTTAATCTCACCTAATTTCGTATAGTTATCGCTAACATCGTAGAAAAGCACCGTACCATCCTGATCAGCCACAAATATAACGTCACCGTCTGGAGAAAACTCCACCAACTTCAATTGAACCGGCCCTTTGCTCTTAGCGACCTTGACTTCACGTTCTAGTTGACCTGAAGACTTCCACATTTTGATCCAGCAATCACCTCCAACACTCGCAAAAGACAACTCTGTGTTTGGATTCCATGAAACCCTCGAAACGGCCTTGGCGTGAGCTGACTCAATCACAATTGGCTGGGTAAGGCCCAGTTGCAAAGACCGCCATACTCTTATAGACTTGTCAGTTCGAGTATTGACGACTCTGGTGCCGGTAGCGTTGATTGAGAGGTGAATTATCTCAGACTGCGACGGTTTGCCATTGGCGCCTTGGTCTTTAGCAGGCACATGGCGAAGATTGGAGAAGAAGGTGGACATTGACGGGTTGCTTAAGTAGTGGGGCACGCTTTAAGTATGTGGTGTACGGGTGTGACAATGGAAAGAGTGATGAATTTTAGGAAATGGGGATGAAAATGTTGTTTTTTTGAATGATTTGAGCTCGGTAGAGTTGAGAGAGTAGACCGAAAGAGTTTTTTTTCCATATTCTTGGGGTTATTGTTGGTTTTCATCAACGTTTCTGGGGTAAAGGTACTGCACGTAAACATGGATCTGACTAGCGAGTGACTATTAATGGAAATGGTGCTTGCAAGCGGGAAACCCACCGTGTAATGGAAGAGAATGTGTGATGTATTTTCTAAAAATATGCGTGTTTGTTTTTTTAGTAGATTTAACGTTTGTTTGTGTGAAATGACTGATGTTAGTGGCTGTTGGCGTCCTACATAGTTAACAGATTAAGTGAGATTTTCATAGTTAGCGAGCCCTTGACAGTTTTGTTCACAATGTGAGATTAATCCGGGATTTTGTAAATGAGAGTGAGCAAAAAGTTTGACAAAACAGAAGAATTGAAAGAAAGAAACACGTCTAGAGGCGGTTCACGATAACACAGACGCGTCACTTTCGAAAGTTTTCGAAATTCTCGTAATTGTCGGTTTTTGGTCTTTTTGGTGTGTGTCTCTTCGTATGTCTAATTAAGCCTTACTAAGCGTATTGAGAGGTGTACTAAAATCACCTATAAGAACTCGAAAAAAAAAATTTAAAAAACATAAATCAATATAAGAACCAGCCTAGATTTCATTTTTCACATTATTTCACCGTTTTCCCCACGTTTTTCCCATTATTTCTCACCATACTAAGACTCTCCATTGGTCCAGGCTCATTCTCATTCTCAGCCATTCTCAGCCATTACTTTAAACTGAATACCCCCATCAAAAACCACCAATACCCCACCAAAACTCACCAAAACAACACTGTTGAAATCTAATTTTCACACCTCTCCATTAAATCAATTTTCAAACTTCTACCCCCATTGTAGCCCATCTTCTCACATTCCCCACCTCTCCAACTCCACCGCGCCTTAAGTACACGAATCCTCACCATTTTCACCTCCACCAGCCACTCTTCTTCTCGCTTCCAAAGCACACACTCGTTGAAATTCGGCACTTTCCAATGTCGTCTCGACCCAGATTGATATCCCTAGACGCGTTCTCGAAAACCGTCGAAGATGCTCGCGTCAGAACTGCCTCCGGTGGAATGATCACCATGATATGTGTGTTCATTGTGCTTATGCTAATTCGTAATGAATACAACGATTACAAGTCGGTGGTGGTGAGACCAGAATTGGTGGTCAATCGTGATGTCAACAAGCAGCTCGAAATCAATTTGGATATCACTTTTCCTAATGTTCCATGTGGTGTGCTCACTTTGGACATTTTGGACTTGACTGGCGACTTGCACTTGGACGTTGTTCAGTCTGGCTTTGAAATTTTCCGTGTTCTTGAGCTGGGTGAAGAAATCAAGGACGATTTGCCAATTTTGTCCGGTGTCAACCACGTCGAGGAGATCTGTAAGGGTTTGACCAAAGAAGAGACCGAACAAGGTAAGCAATGTGGCTCTTGTTATGGTGCTCTTGATCAAACCGACAATAAGTACTGTTGTAACACCTGTGAGGCCGTTCGTTTGGCGTATGCCATCAAGGAATGGGGCTTTTTCGATGGTTCTGACATTGCACAGTGTGAATCGGAGAACTACGTCTCTAAGATGAAGAACAGAATCAACAACAACGAAGGATGTCGTGTCCGTGGATCTGCCAAGATCAACAGAATCTCTGGAAACTTGCATTTCGCCCCAGGAATCCCATTATCCAAGAGAGGAAGACACTCTCATGATTTGTCATTATGGACCAAGTACCCAGACAAATTCAACGTTGACCACGTCATCAACCACTTCTCCTTTGGCACTGACCCAGGTAGCTCGATGCCAATCGCTTCTACTGACGATTCTCAAGCTCCTTCGATCCACCCATTGGACGGATTTAACTTCAACTTGGGCAAGAAGGCTCATGTGGCCTCCTACTACCTCTCGGTTGTTTCTACACGTTTTGAGTTCTTGGAAAACAAGAAGAATCCAGTGGAGACCAACCAGTTCTCTGCCATCACCCACGACAGACCTATTGTGGGTGGAAGAGACGACGACCACCAAAACACCATGCATGCTCAAGGTGGAGTTCCCGGTGCATTCTTCCACTTTGATATCTCGCCAATGAAGATCATCAACAGAGAGGAGTATGCCAAGACATGGTCTGGCTTCGTTTTGGGAGTTGTCAGTTCCATTGCTGGTGTTCTTACTGTGGGTGCAGTTTTGGACCGTTCTGTCTTTGCTGCCGAGCAAGTCTTGAGAGGCAAGAAGGATATCTAAGGATATTTCCAGCGAAAATCGAAGAGACACGATTCTATGTCTCAAAATATTCCATAATGTGGAACTATAGACCTCATAGGAAAAACATCAACTGTCAATATACCAAAAGTGGACTTAAATAAACAGAATACCAAAAGTCAATTAAAAATAATGATACTCTGAACTGAAAAATCACTAACTCTCCCCACTTCACCCTACAATTATCATACTCATCTTCAGTGCTTGGCTATTTACATGATGCTATTTACTTACACTTCACTCATCAAATGTTCAACCTCTCCATAGTAGTCCTTGTTCAAGTACTCTCCAACTTCCTCCTTGGTCAACCACACATGCTTCAAGTTAGGGTTTTGTGCAGTGAATGTTCCCGACAATATGTGCAGCTTTATGAAGAACTCTTTTCCAGTGTTGCTGGTATGTACATGCAAAGGTTTCAGCGACACATTGAAGTAGTTGATGTTGTCTCCACCCAAGGTGTATAAGCCCTCCTCGGCCTCTTGATGTAGTGGCTTGCCGGAGTTGGCGAAAGTTGGGAATTTCCAAGTCTTACCCTTGTCCTCAGAGATCACCAAGTACAAAGTTCTGCTCAATTGTCTCTCCAAACTGGACAAGTCCTTGGCCTTGTCAGCCTCGGTAACACGGGAGTTTGGAACAATTTTTCTGGACAAACTGTCAGCAGCCAACGCGTCGTCTTCGCTGGCAGCGTCGTAGGTCTTTGGTAAAGAAATCTCTTGCTTGAAACGTCTATCTCTTTGTTGTCTGATCTCAGGTCTTCCCTCTGGGAAATCGATGTTTGGATTGTTGTAAATTGGGTTCTTGTTGAGCTCACGGTACTTCTGCTCGGACAAGGTACCTTCTCTGTAGTAGAACCACTTTGGGAAAGTCCACATTAATCTTTTCCACAACTCATTTTGGTACTGGTAGAACTTTCTTTGGAACTCAGGCAAATCGGCTGTAACGATGGGAATTCTCAGCAACAAAAGCGTCGACAGGATTTTCGAGGTCGCCGGAGTTGAATAACACCTTGCCAAGTTTCTGCCGATCATGGTTTAGAAGTTGTTGGACTGATGGCTTGGAGGTTTTGGTCCATTGAGAACGAAATTTTCTCCACTGGTGAGTGCGGGTAAATACAGGACTGGGTTTTGGTGGGATGGCGAGTAAATTTGAGACCGACGGGTGGGGAACGAGAGATTGGGGTTTAAGTCAGACTCGAGGGATTAAGGGGACGGTTTCTATTCAATTGAACTACTTTCAATGGGTTTAATTATTGAATTTGACAATTGTCAAGTAAATTGACTAAAATTACTATATGCAGTACGTTTATATCAGGTCCATGAATACTGGTAAAATCCAGCCAAAAATTATCAGGTAAGTTCATAATTGAGATCACAACCACCCACTCAATACTACATCTCGACGATATATCTCCCACAACCCCGCAAGTCCCATATTTTTGCCCGTCCACTAGGTACCAAATTCCAGGTGTACGGGTGTAAGGTCGTGTACCTACCGTGGTCATATATATATACCGCGGAATGCCCCCCTCCCAAAAATTAAAAACACACGTCCTCGTCTTCCTCCTCCAAAATCCAACACTTCTAGTGCTTCGTTCGATCTCCAAGCATTGAGCGGCCGTATTAGTAACGTATTGTAATTGACGTTTGCGAAGAATTAGAAGTTTCCCTGGTACTAAGCGTAGTGGTATCCAAAGGAAAAGTGGGTGTAATTTCTGTTAATTAAATTAGTGAAACGTTCCAGTTGAAAAAAGATGTCTGCGATTGAAGAATTCGAATCTATCTTGAAAGAGTTGCCTACTCTTAAAGCTCCAGGTGTGTCGGGCACGCGTATCAAGAAGTTGACCGATATTGCTGTCAAAAACGTCTCTGATGAGTCCCAGTTGATCACAATCTTGTACACGAGCTGTAAAGCTATGCCTTCCTCGCATAAGTTGGGTGCATTGTATATTGTTGACTCGATTGTAAGAGTTTATATGGATGAGGCTAAGAAGAAGAATGAGGTGGTGAGCGCACTGGCACCAGAGGGAACATTTGCAGCCGGTGTCTACAGAATCAGTGAATTGATTGAGTCGATCATTGATGACGCTATGGAATTGCTGATTCTCCCTGCTACCAATGTTAAAATCGGAAAGTTGGTGGACATTTGGGAACGTGCTCTGACTTTCAGCCCAGAGACCATCTCCAAGATGAGAGCCAAGCACTTCCGTTCTACTACTCCACCGGGATCTCCTCCAGGTAAAGCTGCTGGACTCCCACCACCACCTCCACCAACTTCTGCTCCTCAAGCCAACTCTAACACCGATTCTGGTAGCATTTTGCTGGCTCTTGCCTCTCTTGCAAAGAAGACAGATACTCCAACACCTCCAGCAGTTGCTTCTCCAGCTGCACAAAACGCAGCCCCAGCCCCAAACAATGCCAACAACATTTTGTCTCAATTGTCAGCATTAGCAGGCTCTAATGGCTCTGGAGTTGCTCTGCCATCTCCACCAGTTCAACAAGCTCAACCTGGTGCACCAAACAAGGATATGATATTCAACATGTTGCAACAGATGCAAAACAACACTTCTGCTCCAACAAACTCTCAAGGTCCTCCACCTTCTATTCCACAAATCCCACAGGTTCCAGGTATCCCACCAATTCCGCAGATGGGCATGAACGGTGGAATGGCCCAGCAGCGCGGCGGTTATCAGAACCAATTCGACAGAAGAGGTCGTGATGATGCCGGTGGCTACTCCAGAAGAAACCGTTCTAGATCTCCAATTGGTAGATACGGTAGACAAGATAACCAGTATGGTCAAGACAACCGTTACGGTGGTCACGATCAATATGGTCAAAACCAATATGGTGGCCAGGGTAACCAATTTCAAGGTCAAGGCAACCAATACGGTGGCCAAGGTAATCAGTATGGTGACCAATTTGGCGGTCAAAACAATCAATATGGTCAAAACGGTCAATACGGTGGTCAAAACGGTCAGTTTGGTGGTCATGGCCAAGACAACCAATTCGGTGGTCACGGTCAAGACAACCAATTCGGTAACGAAGACAAGAAATCTCTCTCGCATGGATTCTCTCCAGGTGAAGGTGAGCAGAACGTCCCTGGCTCTCCTCACTACCGTCAAAGAAACGTTGGTTTCGACAACTCGTTGCCTCAAGGCTCTTTCAAGGTTTTGTCTAGAACCTTGTTCGTGGGTGGTGTCCCACGCGGCATGGATGAGAGATCGCTTGCTTCTCATTTGAGACCATACGCTGAGGTTCAGTCCATTATCTTGAACAGCGAGAGAAAGCACGCTTTCGTCAAGGTTTACTCCAGAAAGGAAGCTGAGCAAGTCGTCAAGTCCTTCAACAAGGACGGTGCTTTGCCATTGAGAACCCGTTGGGGTGTTGGTTTCGGTCCAAGAGACTGTTGCAACTACCAACACGGAATCTCCATTATCCCAATCCAACGTTTGACCGATGCTGACAGAAGTTGGGTCGTTTCTGCCCAATGGGGTGGTACCGGTGGTCAACCATTGCAAAGTGGAATGGTGTTGGATGAGCCAGATATCGAAATCGGTACTGGTATCTCTTCCAAGGCTATGTCTAAGAAGATGCCAACCAACTCTGCAAGAAACGGACCAAAGTCCAACAGACCAGGTGAATCTGACGAGCAATTTGTTAAGGCTGGTATGAACGGACAAAACCAAGACTTTATGGGTTACGGTGCTGGTGCAGCCAACCCATTGAGTGGTTTGTTCAACAACCAACAACAGCAGCCAAACCAAGGCTTCCCAGGTCAAATGCCACCACAAAATGCATACCCTCAAGGCAACTACGGAGGACAAAACAACGCCAACTTGAGTGCTCAATTGGCCAACTTCTTCCAAAATGGCCAACAACAATAGTGGGTTGATCGAAATAATTTGCCCATGGCGAAATCTTCACTTTCATAAAATTGTATAATAGTTAATAATATTTGCGTGTCATTTATTACATTAAAATGCTTACTTGTAGATAATTACATGAAACTTTTTCTCCTTATTGTCAACCTTATGCTTCGGCAGCGATTGGAGTAGGGTCCGTGACCTCCAATCTTCCGCCTCCTGCCGACTTAATCACAGTATTGCTCACCATCTTTGGCTTGTTGATGGCCTCTCCTTTAACAATCTTCTCCATCTCCTCTCTTGTCAAGGTTTCGTATTCCAACAAACCCTCTGCGAGTCTCTTAAGCTCAACCTTCTTGTCTTTCAAGAGCTTACGAGTTCTGGCCTCCGACTCGACCAAGAAAGAGCGGACTTCATTGTCAGCCAAGTCCTTGATCTTTGGAGACCAAGATTCCCAGTCGTCACTCATTCTGACTGGACCAATAACGTCACTCATACCGTATGAAGTGACCATAGCTCTGGCCATTCCAGTGGCGTTAGCCAAATCAGATGAGCAACCACTGGTGACGTTTTCTGGACCGTGGATCATCTCTTCGGCGATCTTACCACCCATGCAAACGTCGAGTCTGGAGAAACACTCCTTCTTGGTCATGTCAACCTTGTCCATCTCTGGCAATTGGAATGTGACACCCAAGGCTCTTCCTCTGGGGAGAATGGTAGCTTTGTACAATGGTGTGGCAGCTGGAGAGTACATGGCCATAATAGCATGGCCAGCCTCGTGGTATGCGGTGTTCTTTCTTGCTTCCTCGGTAATGACCATCTTCTTCTTTGCAGCTCCCATCAAGATCTTGTCCTTGGCCCACTCAAAGTGGCCCATATCAACAGCAGGAGCTGAAAGTTGGGAAGCGTGAACGGCGGCTTGGTTAACCAAGTTCATCAACTCAGCACCAGACAATCCTGGGGTACCTCTGGCAATGATAGATGGGTCAACGTTCTCGGCGGTTTCAACATTGAGCATGTGGTGCTTCAAGATATCAACACGGCCACGAACATCTGGAAGTTCAACAACGACTTCCTTATCGAAACGACCAGGTCTAGTCAAAGCCTTATCCAAGGATTCAGGGAAGTTAGTAGCACCAATAATGATGATACCCTCAGTTTGAGAGAAGCCATCCAATTCAACCAACAACTGGTTCAAAGTTTGCTTGGCGTATGCTTGATCTTTAGGGTTTCTCTTACCTCCAATTGCATCCAACTCATCGATGAAAATGATGGCTGGAGCCTTCTCTCTAGCTTGACTAAACAATTCACGGATTCTCTTGGCACCCACACCGACGTAAAGCTCGTCGAATTCGGAACCAGACATGAAGAAAAATGGGACACCGGCCTCTCCAGCTGTGGCTCTTGCCAACAACGTCTTACCTGTACCAGGAGGACCAGTCAACAACACACCCTTTGGCAATTTACCTCCCAATCCGGTAAATCTAGATGGGTCCTTCAAAAAGTCAACAATTTCTTCCAATTCAGCACGAGCCTCGTCACAGCCACAGACATCCTTAAATCTGACATTGGACTGAGTAACATCAACAGATTTATCAACAACTTCGGAGTTACGGAAGATGGTACCATTCTCCACCAAGTAGTTGAAGGCATTGGATGCTCCGTAAGTGAAAAGAGCCACAGGAATGAGCCATTTGAGCCATCTAGACAAGATGGTCAACCCAGACTCAGAAACAACCACGTGGACAGGCTCAGATCTCGAACCAAACCCATAGGAAAATGGAGAATAGCCCTGGCCTGAACCTCCAGCACCGGCAGAGCTTGCAAGATCACGAGCAACTTGTTCAGCCTTGGCTTTTTTGCCAACTTTCGTAAGTGCTTCTATGTAAAGTTGAGTGCACTCAGGTGACGAAGCAATGCCCGGAGATTCGAATCTTTGCACGACAATGTGGGGGTAATTTGTAGCCAAAAGGCGCTGGTAGAACTCGGCTTGGGCTCTGGCATTGGTCAAGTCAGAATTGGCGGCTTGCTCCAGCGACAGAAGCATAGAAATGGTGGAGGTGGAGACGCCTCTATTTTGGGTGGGGAGACGGCGAAATTTCATGGCGGAAACGCCCAACATGGCAGGACGTGACGCATGGGCTAGAGCCACACGCGACGTCAATGTTGGTATAACTTTGGCCAACATCAGCATGGCGTATACCTTTGGTGGTTTAGTATGTGGAAGGCAAGAGTGATCGAAATCGCGAGAACTTCCACACGTCGTGTGAGGTTCACTTCTCGGGGATGTATGGGTGTTGATAAGGCGCTTCACCGTTAGAGGGGAAGAAGTAGGTCGGGAATAAGAAAAAAAACGGGAATTTTTGGGAGATGGTTGCTTTGTGGATGGAGAGGCTCTTTTGGATTTTCAAGATTTCTTTGCTTTTCCAATCAGAGGTTTTCTCAATTGTTTGTGGTGGAATTGTGGCAGAGCGAAAGACTCCGATTTAGCACCTTAAGTACTGTGGCCTTAGTTGGTCTGATAAGAGGCCCAGTGGGTAAAGTCACCCAAAAAAAAAAAAAATAGAAAAATAGAAAAACCTTCAGAAAAAACCTTCAATTTATACCTCAATGAGGTATGTCTGTTTCTTGTCGTTCCATTAAAATCCCGTAATCACAAGATCGTCGTTTTCCTCAGTAGAATTGATTGCAAGTCCATGCTCGTTAGCCAAGTGCAACAAGCAGATAAAACAGAAACTCGTCGAAAGATCCTTCTTTTCTTCGGGTCTGTACATGCTGCCAATGACATCGATGACATTTGTGAACTTCTTTGACTCTTCTTTCGGCTCCTCTGACTCTTCTGACTCTTGTGGCTCATCTTTAGGTTCACTTTTGATGGATTTCCACAAATTGTCCTTAAGAAGCTTCACATCCACACGCTTAGCGACTCTGGAGAAGTTCACATACTCCGGACGTGCCTTTCGACTGCTGTTTGTGATGAACTGACTGCCTATGATATCCTTTACGTCTTCTCCCAGATCAGCCATACCGTCCAGACCTCCTAAAACGTCGTTAAAGTCAACACCGTCGTAATTATCGTAATCTTCCATTTCGGCTTGATGGAAAGAAGCAGCAAGTTTCTCCTGTCTAGCCTCCTCTTCGAGCTCTTGCTCTTTCTCCATATACTTGCCAGCAAAGAAGTTCTCGTCAGTGTAGACTCTGGTGCTTTCGTGATCACCGCATTCTTCACCAAGAATAGGCTTCGATCGCCTCGTGAACGTCACAATGGTCTTATTTGGCTTGATGAAGAGATTCACCAACCTCTGTGAGTTAAACTTGATATCATCTGGAAGAATATGTAGGTCTTCGCTTTTACGCTCTTCAGGTCTCTTAGAGATCTGGAACTGATTCTTGTGCTTTTGGAAAAGATCCTCAATGACATCATCATCGTCTTCTTCGAAGAAATCCACAATAATGTCGGCCTTTCTCTTCCGCTTTGGTGCTTCTGCTTGTGGTGTTCCTGACCTCGAGGGCTGGTCAAGCTTCTTGGCCTGTTTGATAGCTGCAACACGCCAATGTTCCGGTCCTCTCCAGTTGACCAGCATCTTTTCATCGAAATATGCCATCAATTCTTGGTCCATGACCTTTTCTGTGTTGATAATCGACGTGTTGTATGCGTTTGTTGCCGGAATTTCCTCATTCATGGCAAGATCAAGATTTTCGTCGTTTTTATCGTCTAAACCAAGATCTAGATCGTACTCTGGGAAGTCCATAGCTTCCTCTTCTGGTTGCTCTTGGATCTGGTTACGTTCTTCGTCTTCTTGAGCTGTGAACCTCTCATTAACGCCACTCAAAACAGACTTGGCCTTGTTGATATCGTTTAAAACAAGCTTCAAATCTTGAATTGTAGGACACATAGTCAAGGAGTCCACATCAGACAATTGAGTCTTCAAAACACCTCGAAGTTTCGACATGTCAACATGTCCTGGGTCTACTTCCATTTGGTCTTCCTCGGCCTCCTCAGCGTCCTCTTTAATTGACTTGGTAGTAGCATCAAAGACGACTCTTCCAGACCTATCTATGTTCAATGTATTGAGCAATAAGCTCTTAGCACCACCCTCATCGAAATCAGCCAACGCTTTCTTGAAAAGTGGATCAATGGCGAGTTCTTGGTCCAATTTCTTGATTTTGAGCGTCTCAAATGGCACTAAAGTCGACTCAACTACACGATTGATACGTCTCTCTTTCTTAGTAGCACCAGCGTCAGTTCCGTCTTCGCCATCGCCTTCTCCGTCATCCTGATCCTCTTCTAGCTCCATTTGGCCCTTTTTAGTGGCCAATCCACTTAGAAGTTTACCTGTTTCGGACGCCACGGACTCAACTCTGCTCAGGTAAATCTTGACACAACCATCCAACGTAGCGGACGCTCTTTGGAAGTTAATGTTGTCTCCGTCCTTGATAACGTTCAAGTCATGGAAATAGTCAATCAAGGCAAACTGCCAGGAGTTTTTCGACGTGATCTTGTTGTCTGTAGAGAGTTTGATCCACTCTTCGAAATTGGACATAATTGTCGACTTATTCTCATGGAAATGAATGGCATCTTCACCAAATGACGTGTTGGCGTCGTCTTCTCGACTGACGAACATGTCACCACGACTTACATGGCGAGTTCCCGATGGTTTCCTTGATCTTCCTGAAATGACTCTGCGATCATGGATTGGACCCGAAGAGCCTCTGTTATGGCCATTTTTAAGGGGCTGGGCGCCTCTCTTTTTGGGTAGAATCGATGACATGGATGTGATATGGAGATTTATGTGGGAACGGGATCAATTTGGGTGTTGAAGGAAGAGTTTAGTGGTGTGGAGTTTGTTTTGGTTGCGCACATAAAGTAAACAATGAGTATGGGAGAAGAGGGGTGGAGGAAATTGTATGAAGAGAGGTTTTCTCGAATTTTTTCTTGATGATCTGGGGTTAATGGGGAGAGTAGAAGTAATTCAATGCTTTATAAATTTACAATTGGGGTATTTTTGTGTGTTTTATTGGGGTAAGTGGGTGAGTCTCTATGGTCATAGTGAAGCGCGAGTACACGTTTAAGGTGGTTATTAGAGGTGTCTGGGAAAGTGATTTTTCCAAAGGACTTTTCCAATTTTGAAAGATCAATTCTTTTCAAGACACCGGATTCTTGTCTTTCCGAAATTTTCAATTCATTCGCTGTATCAGAAGGGCAGGATCTGTGGGATCTAGAATTGGTCAAATGCTCTCAACAGTAAGTCCAACCAGAGTTGATGAGTTGAGAACTTGCACATCGATTTCAGAGATTATATCAATTCAAACAATATTCGTAGATCATTTTAAAGGAAACATGTTCTTTCCGCAATCTCGTAAAATTTATATTCTCATCACCATCAAACTTGGAGGCCAACTCCTACAATGGATCACATACAAATACCATGAATTACACTTCACATCCTCTGAAAATCATCACGACTCAATTAATTAAACAGCCACTACCCATACAATCCACCCGAAATCAACTCTATTAATCTAAGTACTTTTCCCTGATGCAATTCTAAATGACTTCTCTCATACCTTCATCACCTTCTCACTCAATCTTCTCTCTTTATCACCTTCTCTTACCCTTTCCCTTCTTCTTGCCCATGTTATTGATTCTCTCAATCTCTTGTGCTGAAATCTTCAATCCATTTCTTGTAGATTTACCCACAGAATGAATCTTCAATCCTCTGTCTCTCACTCTCTTCGTTTGTTTCTTACCGACTCCCAATCTGTCTCTGGAATCAGTAGCACCACGTCCAAGCTCCAAGTTTCTCAATTCTCCCTTCTTAACCTTCGAAAGAATGATACCTGCCTCTCTTGCTTCTCTCTCGTGTTCAGCAACTCTTCTTTCTCTGGCACTAATCATTCCTTTTCTCATGTTCATAGGCATCTTCTCCAAGCTCTTAGGTAAACCTTTAGTTGCTGAGTTCACGGCAGATGCTTGTCTGATTCTTTGATCTAGAATTCTTCTTCTGGCGTTTCCAATTGGTGCATCGTAGTCAAGCGTCTGTAGCGTCACATCAGCACCGGAATAGTCCATGTTATGGGCCAAAATGTGAGATTCACTCAAGAGTCTCTGCAACTTCAAGTCATTCTCGAGATTGTCGGCATCTTCCTTGGCAGCCTTTGCTTGTTGCTTCTTAGTGAGTTTTTCTGCAATTCTAGCCTTCTCCTCCATCTCAGCTAACGTTGGAGCTCTTCCTGAACGTGCAAGCTTCTTGTCTGACTTCTTCTGAACCACAGGCACATGAGACTCGGTTAACTTAACCACTTTTGGCTTGATTTCCTCCTCTTCTTCCTCTTCGCTCTCGTCTTCGCTGTCAGAATCGTCAGAGTCCATCATTTGCTCGTTTTCACTGCTGTCGTCTTCACTTTCGAACCCTTTGAAGTTCATCTCATCGCTATCGCTTTCCTCTTCTGGAACGTCAGTTTTAGTGGACTTATCTTCGTAACCTAAAGATTGCAAACTTCCAAATTGCTTTTCAAAGTTACGTCTTTGGATTTCCATATAATCATCCGACATTTTTAGGGAAATTGTGTGGGGATTTGAAGGAGTTTGTAGTTTGTATTTAGTGCGGTGCAGATAGATGTCCTCCATAGTCAAGGAAGTGAGTCTCATAGTGAGCATCGTAGTTGATGAGCATCATAGTTAAGGATGCGAAAGTTGACTTGAGACTTGTGAAGAATCGTTACCATTTAATTTTGTATAGAAGCAAAGTGAGTGAATAGAGATAATAATTTGAACTTGAATGATCAACAATGTTACTTTAATTTAGTGAGAGTAGGTAATGAATGTTTAAAGATAATCACTGTATGAGCATATACTAATTCCTCCATACTTAAGTGCGGTACTGAAAAGTGAGCACCGTAGTGAAGGTATGGCTCATGAATGAAGGCACAACAATTTAATTTTGGTGAGAAAACAAAAAAGATTAATGTTCAGAAAGGATAACCATTGAGATCCTAATGCCAATCATTTTATCTTTAAATACCATGAAGTTGGTAATCAATGAATATTTGTTATAGCTTAGTGAGCACAGGTCTTCCATAGTTAAGGTAAGGCTCACTTGATAAAACATAAAGATGACCATTGTGCATTAAAAAAAAAAAAACCATATACCATAAAAATAGGATAATCACATATATGAATCATTTTAAATTCTTTGAGGAAATCGTGAGTGATACAATATTTGAAGGAAAGTACCTTCGTACCTTCTCCAGCTCGAGCACTCTCGCTCATAGTTAACGTGAGGCTCACAATCAATCGCAGACTAATTTACTCATACTTTATCGCACAGATCGTCCATTGACTTCAACCCACCACTCCTTCCCAAAATGACTAAATTTCGTGGGTGTATTGATATCCATGCTGGCCAGGTGAAGCAAATTGTTGGAGGAACCCTTAAAAAGGATGACGTTACAGAAATTCCCGGTGAAATTCTGACTGCTTCTGCTGGTTCTGACTCTACTACCAAAGGCGACGCTGTCACAGAGAATTTCGTTTCTACAAAACCTTCTTCATACTATGCTGGCCTCTATAAGGAGCACGGCGTTGAGGGCTGCCATGTGATCAAATTAGGTAGCAATCCGGCCAATGATGAGGCTGCTAGATTGGCATGTTCAACATGGCCTAACCACCTTCAAGTTGGAGGTGGAATCACCGATGAAAACGCCTTGCTTTGGCTAGATGAGTACCACGCATCACAGGTCATCGTTACCAGTTGGCTTTTCTCCAAGAATGACGGTAAAACCATCCTTGATTGGGCCAAATTGGAGAAGATCTCTACATTGGTAGGTAAGGACAGATTGGTGGTTGATTTGAGTTGTAGAGAAGTCAAAAACGAAGAGGGAACGAAATGGGTCGTTGCTATTAACAAGTGGCAAACTTTGACCGATAGTGAGCTCAGTAAAGAGTTCCTTTTGGAGGTTTCTAAGTACTGTGGAGAGTTCTTGATCCATGCAGCTGATGTTGAGGGATTGTGCAATGGAATTGATGAAAAATTGGTCACAAAATTGGGAGAATGGTGTCCTGCTGGTTTTGAAGGTAAAATTGTTTATGCTGGAGGCGCCAAGCTGGTGGATGACTTGGATTTGATGAAGAAGTTGAGTCAAGGTAAGGTTGACTTGACCTATGGAAGTGCCCTTGATATTTTCGGAGGTAAGTTGGTGAAGTTTGAGGATGTTGTGAGCTGGAAGTAGGTGCTTGGGGATGTTTAGTTCCATATCTTGTTAATAGACGAAGAAATAGAGAGACAGAAACAGAGAGGTAGAAAACGCAATAGTAGCCCACATCAAGACCATAACTTATCTATTTTATGCTATTCTTCCACTCTATAGTATCCTACATCCATTCATCTTTTTTTTTTTCCTTTTTATATATTTCTCTCTTTTTGTCTTTTCTTTCCTCTTTGTATATTTTGTTTTCTATCGTACAAGATATATTACACTCACCATCCAGAGTTGCCGAACCCTTCTCCATATGCGTACCCATTAGCTGGAGAGTTGTTACCTCCGCTAGGCGAACGACCGTATGTGGTGAATCCACCAGAAGCAGCATCGTTGGCCTCCACGGTGTCTTTGTTCAATTCCACAGCGATACCTGCAAGTTTCAACTGCAATGTCTCGATTCCACGCACCACAACTTCGTCCGGAGACAAATTTCCGACGGTTTCAACGTCAATATAGAAATTGGCAGGCTTAGCCTCATAATCAAATGGCGCATCTGGATCTGGAGCCTCTTCCCACTCACAGTTAGCCGACTTAGGCCATTCAGCCTCGGCATCGTCCTCATACCAGAAATCTGTGTGTTTCAACTTGTTCCAAGGATCGTATTCGAACCCAATAGCGGCACATGGCGACCACTTGGCGTGCTCCTTCGCAATACCCTTCTTAGCTATGCATGTAAGACGAAGCTCTTGCTGCTTTCTCAACTTACAAATTAAAGGGCCTCTGCGGGCTGGATCACGGATAACCGGATCTCCAAGCTTGGAGCCGTTGTGGAATTTGGCCAAGTCAGACGCGTAAACGTTCATGGTGCTGTCGGAGTCACATTTAGCGGTCAACTCTAACTTGACTGAACAGTTAGGACAATACTGGTCACATGTGCAATCTCTGGAGTAAGACAAGTTCTCAATACCTTCAGAGTTGAGAGGAATCAATCCCAATCTATGAGAAAGCAATTCGTCTGCAAGAACCGAGGTGTTGACGTCAATTTCCACAAGGTCAATGGCCAAAGTTGGAACTTCAGCCAACATGGTCCTTCTGACGGAATTTGCCAAGGATAAATCGACTCCACGTAAAATGAAGTCGACGTGATCACGCTCAGTCTGTCTGATGGTGACTCTAGGCCCTGAGTCAGCGGCGTCGATTTCCATGGCGGTGTTGATGGCGGTTAGTAATGGGTGAGTTTTGGACGTCTTTTGTGTGGTGTGGGAGGTACGGGTGTGAGAGAAGGTGGAGGTGGAGATGGGGCAGGCAGAAGGGGAGGAAAGTAGTGAGATTAGGATTTAGCTCAAAAATTGGAAAGTGGGGATTGTAGATTTGGCCTTTTGGTTGTTTTGGTAATTTCTTTAATGTTTGTGGTGGTTTGGTGGAGGGTATTGGGTTGTGTGGTGTATGTGCAGGATATAGATATGGTGAGGAGGGTATGAAGTGAAAAGTCCAAGTAAAAGGGTGAATAAGGGAAATGATAGGAAGGAGATGAGATTTGAAAGGTTTGAATTTTTTTGGGTGAGTATGTCTTCCTTTGTTTTGTCATGGTAGTGTGGGTATGTGGACCTCTTTAGGTGATCTCACTTTATATAGTGAGAGCCATAGTTAAGGCTGAACTAAGAGACAAACAGCCCCATCAAAACACGGAACACTCCTAGAATTCTCCAAAACAAAAATCATTTTCCAAGACTTGCACACCTTCTCATGTCTTTAATCTCCTAAAAAATTCAAAAAAAGTATTTTAAACCCTTAAAGTTTTACCCTCTACTAAATCTCACCTAACTCCCCATATAAAGGCACATAACTCCACCCTCACTATAAACCCACTACTACTAAAGCCACTAATCCCCACAAAAACCACACAAAACCACCATTAAATCATGAGTCTTGCCAAAGCAACATCAATTCCCATCCCAGATTTGCGTTTTGAGCAATCTTTTATGAGAAGTCTTGAGAATTATGCCTCAAAAGAACAAGCCAAAAAGTCGACTCTTTCAAAGAACGAATTGAACCTTTTAGAAGTTGAAGATGGAGAGCCAGGCGATGCTGTGACCCTTGAAGAGACTCCACTTGATCCTATTGCACCAATTACCCCAGGAATCATTGCTTATGCTGTGATTAAGGACCAGGTCATCATGCCTCTTCTACAAGGCTTCCTTTGGAGTGGTCTTTTGCTTTGTGTGCGTCCATTTATGGGTGTTCTTGTTAGAAATGGACAAATGTGTGGTACATGGGTTGCAAACTTGGTTGGTCTTGGACCAAGACATAGAAGACCAGTGTTTTAGGAGGATAGAGGTAGAAGGGTATAGTGAGAGGAAATGGGGAGAGAATGAGGAGAAAACGAGACCAAAGTGAGTCAATTGCAATGGGAAATTAATGAAAATAATGTAAACTTACAGTCTGGCAGTTATCTGATGGTAAATCTTCATAAATTCCAGTTTTGAAGCTCTTAATACCAAGAGACTCAAATTTCAAGTATACTGAGAAGGACCTACACGACTTACGTGCTAGAGAAGTCATTTTTGGCCCAATGAGGTGACCTTATTGACCAATTGGATAACCTTACTAACCCAATTAGTGTCAAAAAAGTCACTTTTCCACCCCATCTCATAACTTCCCTCACTCAATCCAATGACGTATTCATCGGCTTTAAGTATACGGTCTATGGTTCCGGCTATTTGGCAGGTGACCCATTATAGCCGATATGCCGAGTTAGAGGTGCTTTGGTGCTGTTGAATCAGGCTATGCTAAAGGTGTTAAGCGTGAACAAAAATCAGTAATCACGGTGGTTTTATTACTGGAATTTGGTCACACTCTTAAACGAGCAATTCGTCATTTCAGGTCCAGAGTTATGTCTCACTGGCCACACTCACCAGCCTCATTTTGGACGTTAAGTTCACTTCACATTTTGCAACGAAAACGAGAAAAAAATTCATCAAACTCACGAAGCAATTCTTTCCTATTAACAAACCATTGTGGCATTTTAAAAATTATTTAGCATAGCACTTTCCAGTGATTCCATCCTTTCCATGGTTCCATAATTAGCAATGTACTGCAGACAGTGCCCCGCAAGCCGACCCGGAAAGTTCCATGAGTATAATGACACACTTAAACACGTTGAAATAAAACAGAAACTTCTACATAAACCAATTGAGCTCTCCTCAACACATCTATCAAATAAAATTAATACGTTTATCCGGTTTTTTCACCGTTTCAATGACCCCATATAAGCGGCGTGCACTTACCAAACACCCTATATACAGGACACACTCACATCTTCGCGCCAGGTTATCATTCGGAGCCACCAACAACACCATTTGCTTCAATTGCTAACACAATCAACAGTTGAAAAGTTGTAAACTTGTGCAATTGTGTTAACACCGATATCTCCGCGGCATGTTCAGACGGAAAACTCGAAATTCCACCGCCTATACTGGTGTGGGTCACTCCTTACCCACAGCACAACAACCCAACACTAATGCTATGGCGGCAGCACTCACCATTGGGCAGAATTTGAGGGAAACCAACCCAAAAGTGTATGGCAAGCCAAAGAGCCCAACAACTCCGAGTCAGCCGCTCCAAAAACCACGTTCTCAGGGCAGTTTATTGAAGAGGAGCTCATCCATCCAAGGGGGCCAAATGCGTGCCACAAGTACACCCAGAGGGTCCAGAGCAGGGTCCGTGGTTGCTGCCAAGCCGAAGGTGCGGTCAATTGACTCAAATACGCCTCGTGTGGAGTACAGTGTTGATGATAGCTTCAGAGATTCGGTGATTGAGGAGATGGGCCAAGAGGCTGATGCTCATTACAGCAACAGAGCCAAAATGAAGGATTTGCAGCTCCACCATACGCCTGCTGTGCCAGAAGTGAAAATGGTGAAGAAATACATCCCAACTCCGAACGGTATCAAGGTCATTGAGGTGCCTGAGGCCACTATGAAGCAGGAGATTGCTCGTTCGAACTCTATGCGTTCGGGTATGCTGATCCGGGGATCCGGACTGTTGTCTCGGGTTCCTAGATCGTCCTCGATGAATGCCGCTTCACAACATAAGAGACCAGGCCAAAGAAAGTCGTCGATGCTTGCCAATTCCAGCATTCAGGAGAATTCCGAGTTGGAGACGCAAAACATCTTGACTAGTCCTAAGAAACCAGTTAGTCAAAACATTTTGGCTAGTCCAAAGAAGCCAGTCGGTCAAAATATCTTGCCTAGTCCCAAAAAGGCAGTCAATCACGAGAAATCCGAGCTCCAGAAGCAAATTGAGCATGAACAGCAATTGGCTCGTGATTTGGAGGCTAAGCGTTTCGAATATGAGCAATTGAAGGAGTTGAGATTGAAAAATGAGCGCAGAATGCAACAACTCAAGGAACTCGAGGAGGAGGAAGCTTTGTCTCGTACAATTTCTCCTGTTTCGGAGTTGAACTCAACCAAGGTTGCTGAGCCTTTACTGACTGCAGCAGACCATCCAGAACTGGAAGAGGAGGATGTTCCAATTAAGCCTTTGCCATTTGTAGTTGATGAATTCGACCAAAAGAAGATCGAAGACACCGCTGACGAGACACTCCAAGTTGATCCAGCCACTGTGGCTGTTGATGAGTTCGATAAGAAGAACTTGGATGTGGCTGATGTTCACCTTGATCTTGGCTCCAGTGACTACTCTCTTGATGTTCCAAGTTTGGAGTCTCCTAAGCTTACTGCTACTAAGGACGTCAATGTCATCAAAACACAAGTCAGAACTGACCACGCCACCAAGCCTTCTGTTGATTCGAGCAACAAGGACGACTTTGGCATTGAGGAGGTGCCAGACGGCGAGTTCGACTCTCCAAATCTCGCACAACACTTGCGTCCAGTGTTTGACCCAGTGGCTGACTCTACTCAAGATGATATCAGTCCAACATTCGACATGGTTCCTGAAATCATCAACGACGATCTCAACGGCAGATTGTCGCCACCGCCACTGAACATCGCTGACTCGATCAGATCAGTCAGCAGTCTGGACTCCAAGAGTAAGCCAATGAAGTCTGCAATGAAGAATTCCAGAAACTCATACACGGTGAACCTGGCAGATCCAGACAGCCCAGCTCACCAAGCATATCTCTCGTTGACTACGGCGGAGAACACCAGATTAAACTCGAGGTTGTCTGCTACTCAATTGAACGAGACTAATGGTCTCGCTCCTGAGAGCAAGCCATCACCTCCAAAATCTCCAAACCCATCTCAAAAGCGGATGTCGCAGTCTCTTAGGAAGCAACCATCTGCTACTCCTCCAGGAGCCATGGCTGGCCGCTCCTTGAGACCACGCTCTCAATCCGATGCATCACAAACCCGTCAAAACGGTGGAGGCATGAGTAACAGGTCTTTCAAATCCCAACCACAACCTATCCCACCACATCCAGCGTTGCAACCTCACTATCAATCACCATCCAAGTTGAGGGCAGCTGAATTGTATGCTAAAGCCAATAGCAGACCAAGATCCAGTTTCCAACCAGTGCAAAGACTGTCATCTTACTCCAAGAACCCTGAGAACGGGAAGGTGGAAGGACAAGCACATGGAAAGACGCAGGCCGTTCCTAAACCAACTCACAGAACAAGTTTGAGACCTCAATCTTATGCTCCTCAGGCCACATCTCCTCAACAAGCTACTGCACCAGCTGCAACTTCGTCCCCAAGTTCCAAAGGTGGATTCGGTGGATTTAAATCGAGAATCGCTGACTCTGACGATGAAGACGTGCCAGCATTCTCGTCTTCAGGAGGATTCAAGTCTCGTTTCAATGACTCGAACGAAGACTTGCCTGCAGTTTCTAAGTCTCATAAGTCATCCAAGGCTGCTCATGATGAAGTGATGAATACGCCAATTGTCTCTCTCCGGAACAGCAAGGCTAAGCAGGAGCCAGCCAAGGAGGAGAAGCCTAAAAAGAAAAAATTCTTGCGTAAGCTTTTTGGCAAGAATTAATACTCAATCGTGTAAGAGTATCCAATTTAATCATTTTTCATTCTCTGGATAGAACACTAAGATGCTAAATAAAATATCGAAGAAAAAGAAAGTAGTGAAGTCGTTGAAGTTGATGGGTGCTCTATGGTGAAGTTTGGAATCGTAAAGTCAAACTTTTTAATCATGTGTCAAATTCTAGATCATGTCTCGAACTCTATGAGGTTCTCTTCGTGTTTCTGAACATTCTGTGAAGCTCTTCTCTCTGCCTGGTGGAAACTCTCGATTTGTTTCCGGTCAGCAGGAGTATTCAGAATTGGATCAACCAATACCAGCGCCTCTGCTCCAAGCAACACGTCTTTGTCGTTTTCATCGATCTCTGTGACACCAAAATCATCATCTGGCTCTTCTTCCTCTTCTTGAGACTTCGTGCTCTTAGAGGATTTCATCGATGTGTTGTCGGAGGCATGTTGAGGGTGAGCGGCCGAGTCCATACGACGACGGACCTTCTTGGCCACTTCTCTTCCGTCAGCAAGAAGACCATCGAACATGTCTCTCAAGTTTCTGATTGTGGCGTCCTTAGAGTCCAAAGGCTTGTTGATCTCGAATGAGCCTCTGAATGTATCACTGAAGAACTGCTCATAAGTCTCATCGGCTAGCACCACCATTCTGAATGTAGGCAAGTTAAGATACACAGGAGT
The DNA here is from genome assembly GCA_030571295.1 of [Candida] citri. Classification (NCBI taxonomy): domain Eukaryota; kingdom Fungi; phylum Ascomycota; class Pichiomycetes; order Serinales; family Metschnikowiaceae; species [Candida] citri. Next base: position 371,530 of record JAJLXN010000006.1, on the reverse strand, counting down.
GTTTGGATTCAATGCAGCGTTATGGGAAATTGACTGCTCAACAGCCATTTCCTTAAGAAGGGGCTCATCCTCCACTGGTTGAGCATACTCAAATGCTCTCTGAATAAATGTACTGGCAGCGGAGAGGTATCTCTCGAGTTGCATGTTTTCAATGCGCTTTCTGTCGATATCGATCGTCGAAGGAATTGCAATGGATTCTCCTTCGTTTTTGAGCTTATCTTGTTGCTGTTTGTAGATCTCATCGGCGATAGCATTTTCAATGGCTGTTTGAGTGAGAGAGTCCAAAACCAAACCTTCTTTCCATGGATATGTGACATAAAGCAAGTCTTCAGAAATCGTCAAGATTCCCTCTCTATCGACCTTATCGTCAACGCTATAAAGAGCAAAGAAATTGGAGATGGAAGTCAACAAGTCTGGCTCCACCATCTTGTTCAAACCAACGACCAAATCGGCCAATGAAAGCTCGCCATGACTTGTAACGTCCCAATGGTCAAAGAGACGCTTCAAGAAACGCTCTTGCTTTTCGGCGTTATCCTCCAGAGGCACTTCTTCGACCCAGTAACAGATCTGGGACATAAAAGTCTTAAAAGCGTCGAAATCCATGAAACTTGAGCCACTTCCGACGGTGATTTGTGACTGGACAATCGAGTAGAATCTGTCGTAGATATCTGAAGTATCATCCTGTGATAAGTTCACCGTCTTAGGCAAGTTTCTGAGCTCTGTTCTCTTGACGAATGTGGAAATGTTTTGGAATATGCTGTCTCTGTGTTTACTTCTGTGTTTTTCGATGGTCTCTTCTGTAATGACAGAAAATTCCTTGAAAGCTGTGACGAGTAATTCCTGGAACTTGGTCACCAGGGCAAACTTAGGGTTACTTGATGTTGGGTGAGCTGATTGGTCCAACGTTTGGAAGTAATTTTTCAATGTGGAGATGAAAGTTCCGTCGTCTTCAGCTTGTAACAACTCTGGACCGTTTAATTTCAAAACTGCCAATGCAACTTGGAAGAGAGTCTTAGGACCCTGAAGGAAAAACACATCTAAAATGCGGAATGCAAAAACCAACGGCATTGACGTCAAATAGAGCGACAAGAACCACGGTAAGGAAATGACTGAAAGCTGAATATCGTACTTGTTAATGTGAGTCCATAAAATCGGCATTGTCTCTGCCACAAGCGACTCAAACACCCTCTGGTCAAGTAATGTACCATACATGGTTTTGGAGTAGTAACCTGGGGCAATTCTATCACAAATGACACTAAGACACCAGAATGCTTGTTCCTCGGACATGTAGATAAGCAAAGCTGCCACCACAATGTTCATGGCCTGACAATAGCCGATATCTGGGTTCTTCCATGAGTAAGCAGTAAGCACTCTTCTTAGACGCTCAATGCCTTCTGGATCTTGGTAAGCGGCATATTCAGGAAGGGATCTTCTCAAATCCTTTGCCATTTCCTCAATTGCAAGCGAAGTCTTCCCCTCGTTCTCTTCTAAGATCTTCAAGTACTCGTTCTTATTGTCGACTCTCAAGTACATGGAACCACAGCACAATTCCCAGATTTCACCCCTCAATCTGTTTGGAAGACCAACACGGACGAGTTTATAGAACATTGGGGTCTTAATAAGCGAGAGATTCCGTCCATCGATACGGAATAAGTCAAACCATAACTTCATTTTAGACCTATCTCTCGAGTCCTTGGCATTTCCGGGGAATTTAAACTGTAAACCCAAACCACCCACAGGAATGCCTTCAATCTTCTCAGTAGAGACCTTGTTCTTCGCTAAAAGGTACTCGGAGTAACATGTTTGGATAAACGGCTGCAAGTTGGCCACATTGGGTAAGTTCTTCTTTAAGGCCATCTTTAACTGGGAGGAAAACCTCTCACTATCGGAACGAATGCCCACCAAGTAAAGTTTGATGTTCATTTTCGAGTGGGTCATGATAGACAAGGCAAATCCATACAGACTTGTTGGAAGTCTCTCGACTTTCTTGATGGTTGAAAGGTGCATGGTGAAGGCGCAGTTTCTCCGGTCAAAAACATCACGGAAGACAAGGAAATGCTCAGTAAGGTAAATACGGCCTTGTGGATAGGCTCCGTTCTTATAGGCATCCTTTCCCAGGTCGGAACCAAACGTAATTTCCACTGCCAGTTCATCTAAGATGTGTTCATTATCGGGGAGGTTGTGATCGCGACAAAAGAGCTCGTCTTTCGAGAGGCCAGACGAGTTTTTCCGTTCTAGCACATTGTTCAACGTGCTGACGGCTTTATCACGCAAATTCTCAAAGAACAGCATGATAATTGGTCAAAAACAGGAGCAGAAGTGGATAAGAGTTAGTAGTATGTTTGGGGGGTACGGGTGCGGGACCAATGGTGTAGTAGTTTGTAGGATCGTGGACCCACTGGCGCGGGAGCAAGCCACTGCACTAGCCACAAGGGGAATGTGTGGGGGATGAAGGATGACCTTTAGGTGGAATGTGATGAGTTGGCAGAGAGACGCGTCTAATTGGTGATTTTGGTGATTTTGAGGGCATTTTGGCTCGCGTTGGGTGGGAATTGGTGGGTGATTGCTGATGGGTGTAAAGTGGCTTATGCGTGGAACTACAGGATTATAGGTGGGCCTAGAGGCGGTAGAGGGTGAAAATTTCATAAAGACATCTGGTGTCAATTGGGTGTTTTAGTGACATCTTGTAAGTATGAGATTGGATTGTTCTGTTGGTAACTCTGTAGCCTGCTTGTCTAATTTGAGTGTATGGAGGACGCTTTAAACTTCATGAAAATACGTAATGTTTGTCAAATGGAGACAAAATATTGTAAAATTTCAAAAGAAGCTGAAAGTCATTCTGATGGAAATATATGACTAGACCAAGTGATGTAATGAAGGATGAATTGATATAAAGAAAGACTACTACCATTATGATTCACTACAATCTCTTACATTCTCTTTCACCCTAATGAATAGCGTAAATTCATTTTTCATGATTCATTCAACCCAGCATCGCTTACTCCTTTCCAGATGCTTCTTGAGTAATCGTCTCTCCATCATCTACCTTCTCTTGCTGTTCCAGCCTTTTCTCTCGTTGTTCCAGCTTCTCCTCAGTATCCTTTTCATCAGACTCACTTTCAGACACAGGCTGAAGAACCTTATTAAGATCCACCAATCTCTGTCTCAGTCTATTTTGATTAGATCGACTCAAACTCAAAGATGTTCCGTAATCTCGTTCGCCAAGCACAGAATTAATCGAGTTGCTCTTAGAAAGCATCAGATTCTTTTCTCTGGCTTTTCCATATTGTAACTCCTCAACTGAAGTATACTTTGAGTAATCGTCAATTTGTTTCAATGGCTTTCTGACTCCTCTTCTGTTTCTAATCTTGAATTTGTTTCCAATGATTTGTCCAGTATGGCCTAGAACCACCTTAATCACATCTTTCTTGAGCTGGTTGGCAAAATCGGTACCTGACCATGTTTTGTCCTTGTAATGGAGCTCAGGAATTGTGATTTTGAGCTTATGAACATCAATAATGTTCAAATGCCTTGGAGCTTTGAAACTGATCAAATGCTTCATTTTGTTCACCTTAATCTCTCCAATGACAGTATACTTTGATGATCTGTTCATGATAAGACCAATATCATCAACTGTCTTACCGTCGTCTCTCTTCTTTTTCTTGGTCAAATGTTTCATTGTTGCATGACCCATAATTGACTCGTTTTTCAGGTCATTTTCAGGAACGAGACTGGAGTTGTTCTCGGAAGATACTTCCATTGAAGAAGTTTCTTGACTATTGTCATTTCTAGATGGCGATGACAAAGGACTTGAGCTTCTGCCTTTGCTTCTCCTAGCCATGAACCTTCTGAATGGATTAGAGGACTCGTTCGAGCCTCCACTAAATATACTGTTCGAATCTTGAGAGTCCAGTTCATCATCCAGTGAGGACGAGTCTTCTTTGCTTGAATTATCGTCCTTGGGGAAGAAGTATCCAAACAAGTCTTGAGCAGAGCTGTACTCAAGTTGAATTCGAAGAGGCTGGATATTCAAATTGGCGTTTTTCATCAACCTTATACCTCCCACAGGCTTAAGCATCTCCCAGACCATCTGGATGACTGGTTCATCTGATTTACAGAGCTTTGCATCTTCATTTTGTTGCTCTCCAAGCTCAAAGTACGGTCCTAAGATCTCTGGATAGATAGCATAAGGTTGCAAATTGAAACCTTGAATCATGGAAATTGCAACAGTGTTGTTACTTGATCCATCGTGCAGATCTGTCCTTGTGAATTTAGAAGTGGCCATTGCAATGTCTGCTAAAGGATCTCTATTTTCCTCAAGAACATGCCAAATGAGCTGGTCTGCTCTAACGTTCCAATTTCTTGCAGCTTGCTTCGTATTATCGGATTTAGACTTCAAAAGCTCCATTCCCTTGATCATCAATGCAACATCGAGTTTCATTTTCTCAAGTTCCATTTCTATCCGAACCTTCTCTTGCTGTTCTTGGTTACTCAAACGAAGAGTTCGCTCGTCTGTCTTCAACAAAAGGTTTCTGCAAATTCTAATGTTCATTTGAAGCTCCTTGAATCTCTCACTTAAGCCAATAAAGTCCAGGATCTCAGTAACAGTCAATGCCTGCTCCATTCTTTGCCGGAAGAGGTCTCTTGGAGTCCTGCTATGCATAAGAAGATCAGTCACCACATAGAAGATAGCCGAGTATTGAGCTGAAGTTGCATTAACCACCATCTTCTCCAAATTGACCACGATTTCATCAGCGCTCTTGCGGTCTGAATTGTCCATGGTCAAAAGATTAGGCTTTTTCATGGAGAATGCAAGTTGCGTCCTCTCTATGACCAAGTTATCTTCAAGCCAACTACTATCATCGCAAACTTCCAAATCAACCCATGGAGGCCAGGTTTTTTTCTTGCCTGGAACTCCATATGGATTATGAGACGTGTCTGGGAAGTTACTCTTGTCGAAAGTGAAGAGTTGAGTATCTTGTGAGAGCACTCCATACCGTGTCTCAACAAGACCAATTTCCTTATCACCTTCACTGATGATATCATCAGTTCCCTCAAGATTGACTCTCAAAATTCTCATTTCAAGTTGTGAAGACGTCTTGATGATACAAGACGTTGGGTCAGCATCACTGATCAATTGAACCTGAGGCCTAATGAATTTGATAAGGTACCTGAGTTCAAGTTCATGTTCATCACAAACGAGATTATTAAGATAGTCTTCAAAGCCTTTGATGACATCTTCATCGTCATTAGTGAAATTCTTAGGTTCCTCAGTTGGGGATTCCTCACTAATGGCATCTGAATCTGCATCTGAAGCTCCCTTAAATATGTTTTCGACCAAATCTGCAGCCTTTTTTGTCATAGAGAAGGACTCAGTCTTTTGATCTGCCACAAGGGACATGTATTCTAAGAATCTGTCTCTGATTTGGTTGCTCCACTTCATTTGCAAATTGTGGAACAAGAATCTGTTGTGGAAATTGGACACTGGTGTGTTGACACTGGTCATTTCTCGAGCTTCTTCTATTGATTTAATGGTGGAATAGACAGAAGCTCCAGTCACTGTCTTTTTAATAGAGCTGGTAGAGTTTCTCGAACTGGAGGCATATCTTCCAAGGTGTTCATGTTCTCCCAGATGGTGATCATCGACTGACAGACGACGATATTCGATTGACAGACGATGATCTCCAATTGACAGAAGATGATCTCCAATTGACAGACGACGATCTCCAATTGACAGGTGACGGGTATCAATTGATGGACGATGATCTCCATTGGCCAGATAGTAGTCTCCATGTGCCAGATGAAAATCTCCATCTGGGTCAAGATGGTAGTCTCCGTCTGGTTCGAGATGATTATGGTCCATTTCACGCTTATTCTGGTCTTTGCCATCTCCATTACGATCCTTGTCATCTCCGTTTTGGTCTTTTTCATCCCCATTTTGGTCTTCTCCGTTTTGTTGAGGCAATCCATTCTGTCTCAATGCCTCTTCATTTGAATAATCCTCAACTTGTGAAGGTTCGTGAATGCTTGGAGTTTGTGAAAAGCCTTTCACGTTCTCATAAATCAAATTCACCGTATCCATCTTTTCTTCATTAATTGTGATTTCATTCTTGATCCTTTGATATTTCTCATCCGACTCTTTATCGTCAACATCCTCAAAACGACGAAGTGCCTTCTTCTTTGCATCAATTTCTCGTTTGATTGCATTCTTTCTCTTCTCCAAAAGCTGTGCTTGAACAACATCTGGTGGTTGAGCTCCAATCAAACATACATGGGAATCTTCTTGTCCAAAAGGATAAGGATTCTCTGGACTTTCCAAAGAAAACTCTCTAAAGAATGTGAATTTTGGCGTGAAAAAGAATGGAATCACGGATATTTCTGGATCAGCAGAAAGGATCTGTTTTTCTTCTAATTCCACAAAATCTTCAGAGTCAAGCCATTGAAGATCTTCATGGTATGTAGACATTTTGCCCAAAAGGTTATTAGATTGGAATCCGGAATTTTTTGTTGAAATGGCTTCTTGGAATGCTTTGATATCCATAACACCATCGCTTTCTCCAGCATAAAATGCTAGAAATTGACCTTTTAATGACGGATCCGAGAAGTCAGCATTCACAATTCGAATGTCTGCATCAGTAACGTCAATCTCACCGAGGTTCAATTTCAACTTCCTCACCTTCTTATCAATTCCGAGCTTATCGTTCACATACCTCACGACTTCCTTTCTTTGGTGCAAATCAATGACACACCGTGGAGACTTACCCTTCAAACCTGTAATACTGACCCGAGGACCAGAATCCAGTGGCAGGAACGTCGTATACATGTGAGAAATCGAAAGTGGCTCAAGTTCCAATTGGTACTTGAATGTGAATAAGTGAGGGCCCATTTTGACCAGTGACTTGTTATCAGCATGTCGAGAAAACAACTTACCCTCACGAATTGGTAAAGATATAGTGCCTGACAATGTATCGTACCATGCAAAGAAGTATTGGAATGTAAGTGGAGTGAAGAAGGCAGAATTGTGACTGTTTCCCTTTGAAGATGTCGACTTGACAGACATGGCCATGTGTAGGTAATCAGAACGGTACGTTTCGTAGGAGTCTGGGTGCCAATCAAATTCAGGACTAGTAACAACCACATCATAATGTGGCTTGAACTTATTGGTTCTCTTCATGTTACTACTGAGTTCAGTAGCATTCTTATCGACGTTTCTCTCGAATGCAAAACCAAGTTTCCAGCATACTTTCTCGTCTGAAGAGAACTTCATCACTCTTTTCACGAACTTTTTGCTTTCTGCCTCTGTGTCATGGACAGAATCGTGAATTTCAGTATAAAACAAACTCCATGTTCGTTTTTCTGTAGTTGAATAATTTGGAATACCCAAAATGAAGTCGTCACTTTCAAGAAGAACGACTTCTGAAGGTTTTCCAGTATCATTGATTCGAAGAGAGACGTTATTTTTCCAACAGAAAACAAAACCGGAATTTTGTCCTGCAAGTTTATATGGAGAAGTCGAGTTCTTGATATGGAGACACAACTCGTTCTCAATATTGAATCTGATCTTTCCATGCGCCAATAATGACACCTTATCCCACCAACCCAAAGGACTATCGTCGATTTCAGGCTTAGTGAAGTTGTCAAATGACAGCATAGTACTCAGAATAGCTGGAGAATAAGATTTACTCCAACTGATAATACATGCTCGATCAGTCTTGAGATTACAAGAAAGATCAAACATGAATTTGACCGGAGTCAACGTTCTAGGGATATGGACCGAGTAGAAATTGTCTGTAAACAGTTCATCAAGCGCTGCAGCAGAAAATGGCACGAAAATGTGTCTCATTTCCTCCTTTCGGTGCACTAATTTTTCATTGATAACCATGTTACCCTTGAAATCCATGGTAGGGACGTTCTTTTCTGAGTTTTCAGGAAACGAAAGCAATGGAATGACATAATCTCTGAACCCAAAGTAGACGGAACTGCTTCGTAAATGGACAAACAAAGGAATAAGAATCGAATACTCAAGTTTCGGTTGTCCCTTTCCGTAATCGTAAAGAAACTTATCGACATCCTTGATATGTGGATCTTCTAAAATAAGATCGAAGTTCTGGAAGATACCAGTGAATTGTGGTGGACCAGTGCTATAATCCTGGATCTCATACTTGTCTTTAGTGACAGCATTGATCTCGTCTTCGCCCCAGATCTTCTTCATTCGTTCATCCCAGTTCTTATTATGGACATTCTTGAACTTATTATACTTGTGGATCCAGGAAGAGGCAAATTCTTCGTCAAGAGCAGCTCTGGCTCTCTTGATTATGTCATCTGCTCTTTCTTCTGTCATTATCTCAGAATCATCATTCTCTTCAAATGAAGACATATGACCACTCTCGCTTTCACTTGATTTTTCCACTTTCGAGTAGCTTGATTTCCTGTTTTTGGCTTTAGAGGAGTTGGACTGTTGTCCTGAATCACTTTGCCAGGTCTGACTTCTCGATTGCTTCATGCTAGAGCTCTTAGTGAATGGATGCTTGATAGACTCACCAATAGATGGAGCGATATCTGCAAATTTAGGATGATGATGTTTCTTTTCCTGGTTGAATTTGAACCTATTCGGGGACACTTTTTTCTTAGATAAGGCTTCAGTCACCTGTGACCGAATCTCGTTTGCTTTCTCTTCGAAATAGGCGTTTTTTCTAATTCTCTCAATCTGTTCAACTGCACCAAGCTCAAAAATGAGCGCTAACTCAGACTCAAACGTATCGCTTTCCAAGGTAATACCAAAAGTATTGGCTTTCCAACGTACACGAGGAAAACTAAGCGGTCCCTTGGCTTCTGGAAGAATCCGTTTGTAGTCATTGATGTTTTGAGAAAGGTGCTTGAAATTGAGATCAATTTGTCTGATAGCCTTGGCAAAAGTGATCAAATTATCAATCACTTGGTATACCATATATTGGAAAGGAATGTTGAACCTTATACTTCTCGATTTGAGTGCAAATGACGTTGTAGTGATGACATTCAAGTTCACATATGTGTCTGTAATAGTGACAAGTCGAGCCCAAAGCCCAGTCAATGGATGAATGACAAAAAGACGGAAATATTTGATCTGACATTCTGGTTTGGCTAAAATATTCTCAAGAAGCAACGAGTCGACCTCAAATAAAATATCAACGTCATTAACAACTCTTGCGATGATAGATAAGGAGCCAATATCAATGTCAAGATTGACCTTTTTCGATTTACTTTTAATTTGCTGAACTTGCTCCTTGGAATAGCTCTTTTCGACCTTTGGTGCAATCATCTCCACTAATGTTCGAGCATACATGAAGCACCATATCAAGAAAATGTCAATTCTTCCACTCACCTCGGGAATTGTCACAGATAATTTATCTCTGACACCTTTAGGGTTCCTGATCAACACTTCTGAGATCGATATAACTCTATTGACTTGATTGAGTCCATCTTCCTTCAAATGTGATGTGTTTTCACCCAGAGAGTCTAAACTGCTGACATCATCGAAATTGATTTCTGCATTTTCTGCCTTTTTAGACTCTTCCGACTCTCGGAGGTACTCCAAGGCATGGTCACTCATGGTATTACCTTGAATTTGCCTAATATATGCCTCGAAATGCTCATCATTCCTCTTGAACTCCATTGCAAGGTCATTCAAAGAGACAGAAACACCTCTTTTAAAGGATGCCAAGTCGACTTCTCTATCAAACTTCTTCTCATACATCACATGCGACGGTAGAGAGTCATTGCAGATGATAATCAACAGGAAGAAGCTGATATGTAAATTCACCAGACAAATGACTGGTGGCAAAAGGGTGAAAATGTCAAGAAAGACGCTTTTGGCTGTTTTCTCATCGATTTCCTCAGTCTCCTCGACGTCTATCTTCGAGCAAGCATTATTATAGTGGACAATTCTGGCCTCTTGGATCTTTCTGATGACATGAAAGATCATAGTATTCACCGATCGGGCCTGAAGTCTTTTTGAAACTATTTTTAACCCAATACTATTGGAGTCCACACAATATCCAATGAGCGAGCTCAACTTAGACATATGTATCTCATTTTCCTCCACTTCAACATGGACATTCTTCATTTTGAGGTAACTTTTGAGTGTCAATGGGTTCTTATCTCCAGAGGCTTTACGTCTGAGGATATGACCAAGGTTTTTACTTGAAGATTTCCATGCAAAGAACGCAATATCCAAGTTAGTGACGGTGTTTTGCATCGACAGTCTATGGAAGTCGCTCAGATCTTCAGTTGGCATATGAAGTTTTGCCTTTGTATCCAAAATGACCAATTTTGCAGATGCTTTTCTGAATTTGTGGAAGACTCTTTTGATTCTTTCCAATCTTTCAGGCAGAATTGAAGGTTTCTTGCTTGATTCCTTCTTTTTGGTGACCATAGATCCTAAAAGGAACGAAAATTGGTCAAAATAAATATTGAAACTTGGGTTTGTCAAGTTTAACGACGTAGAAACATCAACAAAGAAATCTTCATGGTTATCCAGATTGTATGCTCGATACATATCGGTAAGATTGAGCTCAAACAAATAAGTCATGGACGGAATCTCAACACATTTCAGGTCTAAATGGTAGAGCCTTGCTGCAGTAAAGAAAGATGAGAATTTCGTCACAGACTGCTGTTTAAATGACTTATCTTGGGTCAAATTGACAGTATAACTTGATGACTCTAATCGAAGCTCATGGTACTCCACAACACTCAGTTCGATTTTCAACGAGACGGAAGTGATGAGATCTAGAACTCGAAGGATTTTGCTCACATCTGGCATCGCTTTCTTGCTCAGTTTCTTGGTCTTGTCTTTCTTTGAAGTTCTCCATATTTCAGACAAGTTTGGGAAGTGAAGCTCACCAATTGTGACACCAAGACCAATTCCAGTGATCTCAGCATCGAGTCCTTTTTTCGTGTCGACTGGACAAGAGAACACCATCGTACAATCGAGGTTAATTTCTACATTATGGAGTACTCTGATCTGGCGAGATTCCCAAGAATCGTCACGAACGTAACCATCAATGGCAGATAAGGTAAATCGCTGCCATCCTAGCTGTTTGGAGTGTAAACTCTCGAATCGAAGGTAGTCAACATGGAAGGATACGCTCTCATGGACCACATGGTGGTTATATGATAAGTGATGACATTGTATGGCCAACTCATTGAGCCATCTTCTCTCGAATAGCAATGAATGGAGTCTTTTGGGAATTCTGAACGAAATGACAGGCGGAATTCCTTGACATTCGGACTCTGAAGGCTTAGGCTCAGTATTACCCTCAGTATTGATAACCACGTTGGCTAGAAGCAAGTTTACCATGCGAAATGGCGCATCTGAGGACCAGGTGATGTCTAGTTTGAGCTTTATTAGTCCAATCTTGACTGTAGTTGTCCCTAGAGTCACGGTGACATGTCGAAGTGAGAGCCATCCAAGGGATCTGACACTAATGTGGGGAATAGCATTGATCCCCAACCAAATGGCCAAATAGGCACCGGCCCATATAAGTAACGCGTACCAAAACACGTAATTTGGTGGAAATGTCAAGTCTTCCCATTTTAAACTCATTTTGGCTCGACAATTGGTGGTTGCAGCCTGATGCTCTTATCAGTAGTAGCCAGTAGTAAAGGAGGGGAGTAGTGAGGGAGCAGGAGCTCAACAGCACAACAATATGAGTGAATTGGGGATAAGGAACGATTTGGAACGATTAACAAAATAGCTCTGGGAATTTTAAACAAGGTTTTGGCAAGAATTTGGGATGAGTTTTGTAGTGGCGGATGTCCGGGCGAGGTTCCCGAGTGTCCCGTTGTGAGCGAAAAACTATGACATGGGTGGCTTGGTTTTTTTGCTAGCTTTTTACGGGATTTAGACAGGAAACGGCAGGAAGTAAAATTTGAAGTGCCCAACATTTGACGATGGATGAGAATCGAATTTTGGATCGATTTTTGAACAGTTCGGCTTGTTGGTTTTAAGGGTCCTTGATGCGTGGCTGGACGAGCACTAGTGCGTGGCTAGGTGAGGCTGAAGCGTGTGGGGCATCCTGGAGGGGCAATGATGAGAAGCGAAGAAGCGAGGCGGCTAGGCAGTGAGACAGTGGCTGAGAGCAATCAACATGAGAAAATATTTTCCAGCGCCAATGAAATGTTTGGAATAAGTTCGATTCTATTTTGAGGGAATTTGTTCCCAAAGTTTTTTCTCGTAGCAACTCATGAAAATGAGGGGATCAAATGGTGGACAGTGAAATTTTCAATGTAATTTGGGAATACTCGACGAATGTTGAGATTTGATGAATTTTATGAATGCATCGAGACGATTGATTTTCAGCAATACGTTACAAAATAGATGAAGCCATTTGAAAAGGAAGCGACTCTAAATAATTGTTGAGATGGGCATCACTGTCTAGAGTTCTCATGTTGAATCCAGAACGTTGATCAGACCAGTGGACCATACGCGTTGGTATGAAGCGTCGGAACCAATCTAGACTATTCTTTGAATCTATAAGAAGGATGACAATTGTCGTTAATCATCACCTTGGAAACCGTCAAGGAAAATGGAAATCATCCAAATTGAGGTATGAGATATTGATTGAATTGAGCAATTCAAGATGAGCGAGTAGTAACGGTGAAAGCCAGTATAGATTTTTGTTGAAGATTTTGACTTCTTCAAGATTGAGGATCCTCAACGAAGTAGGCAAAACTGCTCCTGCCAAAGTAAGTAAATTGTTGTTTGACAAATCAAGTGTCTTCAAGCTTTTCGGAAACACGGCACCCCGGATACTTCGAAGATCGTTGTCTTCTAGATACAATGACTTCAATGTTTTGTGAAACACCACTCCATTCAAGTTTTCAAGTGAGTTGCCAGAGAATGAGAGACTTCTCAATTGGTCTGGAAACACAGCTTCACTGAGATCCAGAATTTCCATGTTCCAAAGATTAAGCTCAAGTATGGTATTAGGAAACATGGCACCACTCCACGTATTCAAAGGAAACCTACCCAAATGCAAAACTTGTAAGTTTGCAGGCCAACTAACATCCACAAAACTGTCTTGAGGAAAATTGAAGTAATTTTTGTCAAGTATCAATTCAATCAAGCCCTTTGGCAAGATACGAAGGTCAAGACTGATATGACATCGATTTATTTCTAAACTCTCGAGACCAAACGGAAGCTTCTCCCAAAATCCTCTCATTTGGTAGCATTTAAGCTCTTTTAATGTATGGGGAAGTGGTATGTCTTCAGCACCGCAATGAAGGTGCATTGATGTCAATGACTCAGGCCAGCTTTTCAAAGACTTATTAAGAGCCTCCATCTTGAGGGAAATAATTCTTAAATTTGGAGGAACAAATTCCATGCTAAGATTATCAGCCAGAGATAACTCCAAGCCGACAATACTCTTGTTCGGTAGTTTTCTAGCGATCTTCTTGTACTTACCTAAATCACCCGAGAAAGTTATCTCTGAGATTCTTGAAAAGTACTCCTTATTTTCCTTAGCTAATTTGATGAGCTGCTTATACTCACTGCGGTTTATAAAGTTAGTTTTGTAGGATACAGAGTCTAGAGATGTATCGGTCTTGATATTCAAGGAATTGATTCTTAAATTCGATTTAACTATGCGAGTAAAGTCATCAATTCCATAAGAGCCATCACCAAATGAACGGTAAGGAAATTTGAGGTTCAACTTCTTCTCTATTAGCCATTTCAATGGATGAATGTTGTCCATCTTCAAACCTAAATCTACCAACATTGGCATGTCTAAATGCAGAAATATTAAGCTGATGATATCACCTGGGAGTTCATGAAACCTCATATCCAATTGGGTGGTAGATTGTATGGTTTTAGAGGGAGTATATGAGTCGAAGGGAGTCGTTAGTTTATTCAAATAGTGGCGATGTAATAGAGTTTAGTTATGGGCACTGTGTGGGATCTAAGTGATTGCAAAATGAACTTGTTTAAGTGTATTAGAGAGGATTTTTTTGCGAGCTGAATGAGTTTTGTGATATATTCAATGATAACTCACATTCTCTATATTCCACTCACCATATTTCATTCTATTGTCTTGCTCTGCATTGTGATATGTATCTAGCAACGCTTAATCATAGTGAGAACCTTCGCGATAAGCACTAAGTTTTGTGGAAAGAAACCAGGAAAGAGATCCCTTCGTTGTGGGCATTGCATCATTCTTCTAAAGAAGTATCGGCCTAACTTATAAAAGAACAAAACTCCAATTGAATCTAGATTTTCTTGTTTCACTTTTCGTGATTCCTCAAGCTTTTTCGCATTTCATCAAGATCAACTTCTATCGCCTGGAGAGGTCACCATATTATAGAATATATTACTGATTCTGGAACCTTTATCGGACCCGTAAAGCCATGTGCGGAAAAGCCTCGAAGCAACGGAAGATTCCAGTCGAACTCACTCGAAACGCCATATTCTAAAGATAGCTCTCTCAAGCTCGCAGGTAGGTTAAGATCGCTGTATTCCGATGTTGAATTCTCAGGAAATGTCAAAGTTAAGTTTTCCAACAACAACAACAGAGAGAGTTGAAGAGACATAACGTCCTTCACCACGTGAATTTCTAGTTTTCGAAGGTTATCAGGAAATGTAACAGCTGAAAAGTCCTCGATTGGCTGATGTCGAAGCAGTAAGGTCTGAAGATTTGAGGAGAATTTTGCTCCAGACAAGCGCCGAAGGGAACCTCCAGAATGGCAATGACTGCTAAATTTAAAATGACGCAAGTTTGGAAACTTCACACCATCTAGGCTTTCAACAAAATTGTCTTCCAAATCAAGGACTTTTAGCAGAATCGGGAATACGGCACTATCCAAATTGGTGATTTGATTGTACCCAAGGTTAAGCTCTTCTAAATGACTTGGGAAAACGGCATCATCTAAGCTTCCGATTAAATTTCTAGTCAAATCAAGTTTTTTTAGCATTGCCGAAAACGTGACATTCTCCAAATTGGTCATTTTGTTCCTCTTAAGGTCAAGTTCTTTCAAAAGGTTGGGGAATTCGGAATCCTCTAAGTTTTCGATCAAATTTCCACTCAAATTAAGATATTTTAGCAGAGCCGGAAACATAACATCCTTTAAATTGGTTATTTTGTTTTGCCAAAGGTTAATTACCTCTAAACTGTTGGGGAAAACGGCACCTCCTAGACTCTCGATGTTATTACATCGCAAATCCAAACTGCTTAAATATTTTGGAAAAGTTACTCCATCCAAGTTCCTGAGTTTATTCAGACTTAAATTAAGTTCGATCAACAGTTCAGGGAACACGTCCCCCTGAATTTTTGAAAGCCCACAGTGGAAAATTTGAAGCCTTTTCAAGCTATGCATATATTTGATACCCTTTAAAATTTCGATTTCATTGAAACTGACTTCGTGGGCTGGCGATCTTGATCGCCAACGTAAAAAAACCAGATTATCTCGATCCCAATTCATGTGTCTAAACTCCAATTCAGTCAAGCAGCTCAATTGGTAGGTTTTACTTAGATCGAGACAGCAGTCAGAAAGAACTAGCTTTTCAAGACCAACTGGGAGCTCTTCCCAAAAGCTAAACACTCTATCGCATCTGAGCTCCTTAAGTGAATTTGGAAGCTCTATACTTCTAGATCCATAGATCATTCTCATTGATACTAAGGAAGTGGGCCATCCTTTGATACAAGGATTCTTAGACTTGTGAAAATTTAATTTGATTCTTTCTAGGTTTGGAGGTATCTCCTCCAGGTTGAAATCTCCAGCGGAAGTTAAGGTCAAGCTATGGACATTATCCGTCGAAATCTCGGAAGAGAATTTTTTGTATCTATTAAAAGGACCTTTGAAATTCAATTCGGGAATTTTGTTGAAAAATGTAACATTTCGCTCAACTGTTCTCATATACTTCCTAAATCTGGCATGCTTCATAAACCTCGAATTGAAGAATAAAGAGTTGAAAGGAGCTTTTAAATGGACCAATTGACGAAACTCCTGAGGAAGTCTAATGTCATAGGGTATTTCAAAATTAAAATTCAACAATTGAGCTTCCACCTGCCTTTTCCATGGGTTTTGATCGTCCATAGCCATGGCCAGCTTCGTTAAGCTTATCATGTCCATACTCTGGAAAATAAGGTCAATTACATCGTCTGGAAGATGTTGAAACCTTATTTCTGATACAGTTCCAAGCATGAGTCACTTTAGAAAGAGGAGTAGTTTTATTGTTGATTTTGTTTTGACGGTGGCACTACAATAGGGTGTTGTTATGAGCGCGGAGGGTCTTTGAATAGCTGCTCCAAGGAACTAGAGACTTTTAGAAGTTTAGTCAAATACTAGAAGAGATTTAAATCTGGTTTCATTCATCAGGTTGTTGCATTATACGTCCAAGTTGATGATTTTTCCTTATCTGCGAAAGTCCAAGGGAATTTATTTTTTTAAGCCTCCAGCGATAAGAGCCGCATTAAAATGTGGAGAGCGACACAAATGAGCAGTGCTCTTCTTGACTGTGTTCTGTGTATTTTTTTCCTGTTTTCATCTCATAGAATTGGCTTAGAAGCTCATATTGCTAGTCAAATAATCAGAATTCGACCAATTCACGGTTCTCCAATGCACAATAGTCTAAACTTTCAGGGTTATCTTCTGCTCGCTCAGAAATTGCAACGTTCGTAGCTGATTCTGGAATTCTGATCGGACCAGTAAAATTCCAAGCTACAAAATTGTGAAGTGATGGAAGATTCCATTCGAAATCGGTCGAAACACCGTTTGTTAAATGCAATTCTTCCAAGCCAATTGGAAGATTGAGATCACAGTACTTTGCCAGTGAGTCCTTGGGAAACTCTAATTCCAATATTCTTAATGATGAAGGAAATGTTACCTCTTTTGGGTCTACAACCACGTAAACCCTCAACTCTTGAAGGTTTTCTGGTAGTGTCACATTTGACCAATCCTCGATTGGCTGATCCCGAAGCATTAATTTCTCAAGACTTGATGGTAATTTTGTCTCTGCCAATCGACGTAGAAATGTTTTATTGCAATAAGAAGTTTCACAAGTAAGAGTTTTCAAATTTGGAAATTTCACATCACCAAGACCATTGAATGGCTCATTGACACTAACTTCAAGCTCCTCAAGCTGAGATGGAAGATTTTCTGGAAGTAAAGAATTCTTCAAGTTTGCACTTTTAATTTCTTGAAATTCTAGCTTCTTAAGCGAGCTTGGCAAAATTGCGCCCTCCATAGTGAGATTTTCATTGAAAGACAATCTAAGGTATCCCAAAGATTCTGGAAATTTAACATCTTGAAGGCTTCTGAGTTTGTTACTCAGTAAGTCTAGAGACTTTAATGTTTTAGGAAATCTCACCCCACTCACGCTTTCAATTTTGTTGCAATACAAAGAAAGCTCTCGTAATTGTTTAGGAAAAACCACGTCATGAATGTCTGAGATTTCATTACCAGCTAGGTGAAGATCGGTTATACTATCGGGAAATTTGAATTTATTCAAGCACTCTAGGTAGGAGAACGAGATATCTAAGGTTCGTAACTTTTTGGGTAAGATGAAATATTCGCTCTCGTCTCCCAATAAATATCCATGATCCATCACCAATTTAGTCACAGTGTTTGGTAATAGGCGAAGGTCAAGATCAAAATAACATTCAATCAAGTATAGGCTCTCGAGACCAGTGGGGAGCTCGTCCCAAAACTCAGGAATTTCACAACACCAAAGCTCCTTAAGTGTAGGCGGAAGTTGTATTTTCAAGGACAGTTGGTAAATATCCATTGATACCAATGACTTAGGCCAACTTCTGGGTTGTTTAGCCAAACGCGTCCACCCAAACCCTATGTGTCTTAGATTGGGAGGGAGTATATCCACGCTGGTAAGATTGGCTCTTTCCAAATCTAAACTAACGATTTTCTCATTGGGCAATTTGGCCACTATCATTTTGTACTTGCAAAACTGACCGTCGAACTTTATTTCCGGGATTCTAGAAAAAAAATGCTTATTATTTTTGACTAATCTGATGAAGCTCTTGTATTCGCTGCGCTTTTCAGTATCAGACTTGATGACTAAAGAATTGATTCTCAAATTCGAATTGATCATTCGACTAAAGCCATCAAGGTTATACGAGCCATCTTTATACCATTCATATGGAAATTGTAGGTTTAAATTCGATTCTATTAGTATTTTCAATGGATGAAGTGCATCCATTCCCATTGCCAAATCAACCAAAATTCTCATCTTCAATTGCGAAATGATTATGCTGATGACCTCATGGGGGAGTTCATGAAATTTCATTTTCAATAATCACTAAAAGTGAAGTCCGTCAAGAAGAACGACGGGTATACTCTCTTTTATTTTGATGATGAAGATTCGAGAAT
The DNA here is from genome assembly GCA_030571295.1 of [Candida] citri. NCBI lineage: Eukaryota > Fungi > Ascomycota > Pichiomycetes > Serinales > Metschnikowiaceae > [Candida] citri. The sequence continues at coordinate 353,176 of JAJLXN010000006.1, read as the reverse complement.
AACAATGTAGTTACGAGCCACTGAATAGTATTATTAAACGATCTATTTTTGGCACGCTAAAGTGATGATAGGAAAAAGAGGACTATGATTCTACTGATGTGATATCTGACCTATTTTGACAATTTATGTCTATTTGAACTTTTGTTAAGGAGATATTTTGGAAACATTTTGGTGAAAATGGCAATATTCAAATAGTTCTCGATTCACTTCGCACTGTTTTCAACTTTTGAGTGTTTTGCTGAAAATGGATGGGTATGAGTCATAAAAATAAGATTGAGCTTTTGAAGAACCAAAGACAATCCAAAGGCCTAGATTATTGTCGGTCTATAAACGAACTTGGAACTGTGGGGAATTTTTGACCTTTGAACCAGCGAGGAAAGTAGTCGAGTTCAACTAGTTTATCTCAACTCTAACACTACGAAACTCTCAAGCCAATGTTCTTTGAATTTGATGAATCAAAGAAACAACTCTATATGGATCTCTCAATCCCACACTTAAAGAACTTTCTGACTTCACCGTAAACCCGTTGAGAATTTGACTTTTTCAAATTATTATCGTGTCCCTGAAATCAGGTCATGATACATTTATCATCGACATCCTTCCATATAGTCAAGTTCTTATAGTAAAGTGAAGGTGTAGTGAGACTCATTCTTCTTGAGCCTCAAGAGTGAAGATTCGCATTCAATTGTGGGGGATTACACGATAAAGCAATGAAATTTTCGCCTGTAGTCTGCTCAATGATTCTTCCCTTTTTCCAATTGACAAAACCGAGAAGAGGAAAACCTCGTTCCCATTCGTTCCTTGTCAAAAAAAATTGGTTTCTCTTGTCCACAACTTTTCAGATTCAAATTTTCCGACTCGAAGAATTTCTCCTTCAACTACTCTCACATCGCTCATAAACTCTAACTATCTTAGCTGACTCTGGAATTCTAATGGCACCAGTGAAGCTGATGGCCTCAAAGGTGTAGAGTGATGGGAGGTTCCAATAAAAATCAGTCGAAATACCGTATGTCAAATACAACTCTTCCAAGCCAATTGGAAGTTTGAGATCATTGTAATTTACCAGTGAGTCTTCAGGAAACTCCAATCTCAAAATTTTCAATGACGAAGGAAATTGTATCATGTTTGGGTCCACAACCACGTAAATATCCAACTCTTGAAGACTTTCTGGTAGCGTTACTTCTGACCAATCCTCAATTCGCTGGTATCGAAGCAGTAATTTCTCAAGACATGGCGGCAACCTCGTCCCTGTCAATTGACGTAGCCCATTTTTATTACCAAGATAACCGTCACAAGTAAGAGTGATTAAATTTGGAAGAATCATATCGTCCAAACTCTCGAGCAGTTGCGTTACACTTATGTTAAGCTCCTCAAGTTGAGTTGGAATTATCTCTGGAACCAAAAAGCTCTTGAAGTTGGTGCCACCAATTCCTTCAATGCTTAGCTTCTTAAGCGAACCCGGCAAAAGTGCGCCTTCCAAAGTAAGATCGGTATTGAATGACAATATAAGGTCCTCTAAGGTTTCTGGGAATACAACACCTTGAAGACTTTTTAGATTATTGTCCGGCAAGTTCAAACTCATTAATGTTTGAGGAAACACCACCCCACTTACCCTCTCAAGATTGTTGGAGCCCAAAGAGAGCTCTCTTAAGTGTTTGGGAAACACCACACCATCGATACTTGAAATTGAATTTCCACACAAATTTAGATCAATAAGGCTATCGGGAAATTTGAAGATCTCCAAAGCCCTATTTAAGCCTCCGTTTAATTTAAACCTTCGTAGCCTTTCGGGTAATATGATAGTTGAGCTATCTTCGTCCGAGAAACAATCTATGATGCTCAATTCAGTCACGGTATCCGGCAATGAGCGATAATCAAGAACAAAGTCACATCCAAATAGCCATATCCCCTCAAGACCAGTAGGGAGGTCGTCACGGAACTCATCAACTCCGAAACATTTAAGCCTTTTAAGTGTACGTGGAAGTCGTATCTTTAGAGAACTACATTCAAAAATCATCGATTCCAATGACTTAGGCCAGCATTCCATGAGGAGAATGGGGAATGTCCTGTCAATTTCCATGTGTCTTAGATTTGGAGGTATGAGATCCACGGTGAACCTATCGGCATTCTGTAGACCTAAAGCGACAATATTCTCCTTAAGGAAGTAAGCAGCAATCGAATTGTAATTACAAAGCTGACCGTAAAATTCTATCTGCGGGATTCTAAAAAACACCTCCCTATTATCCTCGACCAATCTGATGAAGCTCTTGTATTCGCTCGGCTTTTCAGTCTCAGACCTGATGATCAAAGAATTAATCCTCAAACCCGATCTCATTATTCGACTCAAACCATCAACATTATACGAGTCATCACTATACTGAATATAGGGGAACTTAAGGTTCAACTTCGACTCTATTAGCCTTTTCAATGGATGGAGGTCACCTATCTCCATAGCCAAGTCGACTAACGTTGTCATCTCGAACTGCAGAAGGATCACACTGATGACCTCATGTGGAAGCTCATAAAACTTCATCTTCCATTAGTAGAAACATGGAGGACTCTTGAGAACAATGGCAGGTAAGGCCTCTTCTATTTTGATGATTACAGTTTGATATTATATAGTTACGAGCCACTGACAAGGGTCTTGATAGCAACATGTATCTCTTTTGGGTAAATTAGATGATTGAACGAAAAGAAGCACTTAAATTCTACCGGTATGATCTATGGCCCCTCTATCCTTATCCAATTCAAGTTTCTACCAAACCAAGAAAGAATGAGGCAAAATTGATAGTAGTTGTCTTAGTCTTAGTTTAATCATTTCGCACTGAATTTAACTATTAGGGGCATTAGTGGGAATACATGGATATGACCATTGCGATAAGGTTGGATTTGTGATCAGAAGAAAGCCATTGGTGAAGTTGTCGAGGGTTCAACATTTCGAATATGTTCCGTATTCGTAAAGATGTCATCACAGACCTCATACCTCAATTCATCGACGATTTCCCATAAAACCAAGTTCTTGTAGCAGAGCGGGAAGCTCAACATCTTTTAACGTGCTGATTTTGTTAAATCGGATATGTAGGCTCTGAAGATAATCTGGCAAACACGCATCGACCATACTTGTAATGCTATTGCGAGTCAAATCAAGAGATTCCACTCGGGTAGTCTAACTCCTCTTAAAGTTCTAATACAATTGTCCTTTAAAACCAAATACTTCAAGACTTTCGGAAGAATGAGTCCATTCAAGCTTTGGACTCTGTTGCCAGACATATCAAGGTGCTTCAAATGTTCGAATAATTTCACATCAGTCAAGCTTTCGATTCCGTTGTTAGCCAAACTTAGTAATATCAATGTCGTGAACTACTGGGTCTTACAAGTGAACAAAGACTTTCGATTAGCAGAAGATAGACACACGATGATGAAGAATTCCTCATTGAGCTACTCAGTGGTGAGATTTTCCTCATCAGGACGCGGGTCAACGTTAACATGTGTTGCTGACTTGGGAACATTTTCAGGCCCAATAAAATTTGTAGCTGAGAAGTGAACGAGTGATGGAAGATTCCACTCAAACTCACTCGACACACCATTTTGCAACTTCAATTTTGTCAAGGTCTCTGGGAGTTGAAGATCCCTATAGTGTGCTGATGACCTTTCAGGAAAACTCAACTCTAACAAATCCAAGAATTGAGGAAATCTGAGCATCCTAGGATCTTCGAGGGTACATAGCTCTAATATTTGAAGATCGTGTGTTATATTAACCTTTGACCAGTCCTCAACTTCAAACTCTCCCAAGAACAAATTTTGAAGACTAGATGGGAACTGTGCTCCCGACAATCGTAGTTTAGGAGGAATCTGTGTGTCATGCGGCCCTAATATAAGTTTTGATAAATTTGGAAATTTCACACCATCCAACGAAAAAAGAGGATTTTTGCTCGCTCTGAGGTAGTCTAACAGAGCTGGAAAAACAGCAGTCTTCAAGCAGGAAATTTGGTTTGAGCAGATATCGAGCAGCTCTAAAGATTCAGGTAGGACAGCGTCAGATATGGTATGTAGCGAGTTTTTCATCAAATTGAGGGTTTCTAGAGTTTTTGGGAACACCACTCCTCGAAGACTAGTGATCTTGTTGTCCATCAAATTGAGGACTTTCAAGCCATTTGGAAATTTAACTCCAGACAAGTTTTGAATTCTATTTCCTTGCAAGCCGAGGTGCTCTAATTTGTGAGGCAACACAATATTTTCAATGTCAGAGACACCACACCATGACACCTTGAGCTCTACTAAACTTTCAGCAAATCTGTTTCCCTGCAAAATCCCAATATCATTGAGACTTAGTTCAAAGGGTGGATGATTCCTAGGATGATTCCTATAATAATTGAATACCAAAAAGTCATCTCGCATCCATTTAATTGTGTAGAGATTCAAACGAGTCAAGCATTTCACATTATAACTCAGGCTCAACTCGAGAGGACAGTCCTGAATGGTCAAAACTTCCAATTCAGTGGGAAGAGTATCCCAAAAATCGGACATGCTTGTGCACTCGAATTCTTTAAGTGTAGTGGGAAGCTCTATTTCTTTGGAGCCACCAGATAGTGTCATCGATGTCAACGATTTGGGCCATCTCATACGAGAGGGCTTCTGACCATTTTGATGCTCGAGTTCAAATTTCTCAATATTAGAAGGTATTTCAAACAAATCTAGACTAACAACGTTGTCCAATGGAATTCTAGAGGCATACATTCGATACCTATTATATGTACCGCAAATCGAGAATTTTGGAATTTTGCAAAAATAGTCTTTATTTTGCTCAGCTACTCTGATAAATTTCCGGAATCTTTCATGTAGCGGTCCTGACATGCAAACATGTAATGAGCGTATGCTCAATTTGGACCGTACCATTTGACGAAACCCTTTGAAATCGTGAAAGTCTTCAGGGAAAATGAAGTCTAAATTATTTAACTCCTCTTCCACTTGCTTTCTCCAACTATTCCCTTCTTTCATGACCGTGATTAACTTCATCAAAGTTGGCATGTCCAAAAACAACAAAATTGTGTTGAAGACCTCATCTGGAATAAGATCCAACTCCATCTTGATTTGAGAGTGACGCTAATCGCGTTCTAGAAGACAGAAGGATCTGCAAGGATGATTCCTCTATTGTTTTTCCTCTACACGTTAGCGGCGCACAAGTTTAGGTTACGAGCATTTGGCTAATTGCAGAGTGTGGCCTAATTTAGCAAAATACTATCACAATTCGTTGATGTCAGAAGATTGGTGGTATTCATGTCACATTGTAATCCGCAAAAACTTATATTTGGCTTCTATATCGCCCATGAGTGTGCTCCATCAAGGCTTAGTCGGATAAGCCTCTACTGATAAGAGACGTGATTTGATAGTGAGACGTAAGAAAGTCGCGTCTGAATATCTAAACATCACATAGATAGTCGCTATTAATTGATGAAATTTAGTTAATATAACTACGAAGTTAAGGATAATGGTATCTCCTTCCCATTTCAATATGTGTGGCATTAGTCAACTTGCACTTAATTGCATTGATCCTTGAATTCGTCAGGGGGAAGAAAATTACATAAAGTTCAGATGAAAAGCCATTCAATTTGTTTGATCTCAATGATCTTAGGGTGAATAAAGACCATCGAGCTCTGTAAATGGAACTTGGAGGGAGAAAGCCGGATCTCGGATCGTCCATCGTCTTGAATTCTTGATTATTATGGTTACAGTACCTTATCTTGGCCTTACTTATTAAATTCACAATATCGTGATAGGAAATGAATTCTGTATCCTTCTTCTGTAGATAGTGCTCTTGCGAAAAGTTTGCTGACATCTTAATACACATTTGAAGAGGTCAGGTGATTTGATAAAATCGCTTGTAGAAATGGTATTGTGATAGTTGGTATCGTAAATGTAGCAAGGTTTGAGTGTATCAAAGTAAGATTAATTCTTCAGGATGGGCGTATAAATTCAACCTTCGAAGCACGACAACTGGCCAACCCCTAGGAGTATCTCCTTTAGTTTGCCGAGAAAATGGAACTTTTGAGGCTTAGGCGGATTGTCTTCCTCTTGCCCTGGCATATCTGATTAAATACAATTCCCTTGATCAAGACTTTCATCGCAGTATAGAATATTTTAGACATTCAAATTTCATACAACAACCACCTCATGCGTCTAACATTAAAAATAATTCACTCGAAGTAAATTTTGCTCCATTTCGACAAGTCAAAAGCTCCAGCAATCTTATTGCTGATTTTAAGCTGTTTTGTTTCTCTCTTTTACTCTCCTCGGTTATAATTCCCCGCAATCCTCTTTCCCTCTTATCAGAGCTAAGTGCCCTCTCGTAAATACCCATCACTCCTGTACAAACCTATGCCCTCTTATCTTTTTGCAGCCGCCCCACATATGATAAGGTTCCCGTTATACTTCCTAGGTACCTCTTCCTTGATAATGAGCACCTATTACTCCAAGAAAACGCACCCAAACACCAGAAATAGGGGTAATGCTCAAACGAAAGTTAATGTCCGCCAATGCATAGGGTGTGTCTACAAGCTTTTGTGGCCACGAAATTCGTGGTATAAAAGGAGCCTGACTCCCACTTTTCCTACTTTCTTTTTGTTCTACTTCTTTATCCTGACATCACTTTTTTATCAACCCTACTGTACTAAACTTTTAGTAAAGTGAAACTAGTAAACAAGTGATCAACGTTCCAATGCATTGGAGAAGAAAAGACAAGACTGGTGCCCTGGCATCGACTCCTCCTCCTCAGGAGACAAAACCCACGAACCCAAACCCAAACCCCACCACCAACTCTAAGCAACACTCTCTCAGAACCGCAATGAAGAGAACTCTCTCTAAGTTGACTTTCAAGTGCAAAAGAATCCGTAACAAATGGAAGCAAATCAAAAAATCTGGAAGCACCAAAACTAAGAAAGACACTCTTACTCTCAGACAAAAGGCAATTGCCAGAAACAAACGACTCTCTTGGCTCTCAATGGCCTCTAACAGTACAAAGCGGTCCTCTCTCTTCGACCCCCCTGCTCTCTGGAAGGAAAACAGCCTCTCTGATCTAACTATCTGGGCACTGTCCCAACTCACCAATGGCCACAAAACACCGAAGGCCCTGACACTGACCGAGGCGCGGGGCCCTCTGGGGTCTGGAACCTCAACCTCGACCACTCCTCTGCAAGACACTGCAGAGACCACTGACAATGATCTAGATCTCATGTTGCATGAGCCTCTCGTCCGGACCACAGAAACGTGCACGGACGTGTACTTCCAGTCGGAATACTTCCATTGGAAGTCTGGACTGCTGACTGACGCAACCCAGGACTTTAAGTTCTTCTTTGACGCTCTTCCTGCAGAGACCCTCGTAGACTGCAGCGACCCACAGGTTGTTGACGTGCAAGTGAAGGATGATCATGCTTATGAACCACCCTCGCTGTGCCAGTTTAAACTCGTAGACTCTTTATCAAACAAACAGCACCATGAGCCCAAGATCGTGGAATTGAGTGATAGCGATGAAAGCGATGATGACGGTGTAAATGTCTCTTCCATCATCAAGCTTGACAGCATCAGCTCGCAGAAAGTTGCAGCCACTGAGGCGTATGCACAGGAGATCACTCACACTTCCAGCGACACTGCAGGTCAACATGCATTCGAGAAACATAAACAGTTAAAGGCTGTCGGTGTACTTGACTCATACGACCTTGCCGTGGCCTGGGAGAAGGTTCCACAGATCACACAGGCTTACCATGTAGTTATGTTGAAGACCATGCCGGAAAACGGTCTTCCATGTGAACCCAATGAGAATGGAAGGAAGGTGCGCTTCAACTCATCGTCAGCCTTCGAACAGGGTCCTGAAGTTCACTGCAGCACTGCATACTTCGATATTGATGACAGGCCTCTGCAGATCTCTCCCTGCAGCCTGCAGCCAGCACCTAACAGAAGCTGTTTAAAACTCAAGCCTCTGGCACCTAAACCTTCTGCTCAGTGCCCATCTTCTGATACCCTGAAGCCTACTCTTGAAGATTTTGATGACCAGCTCGAACTTTTAAGAGACGATGTCATGAATCCCGTAACCGAGGGACAAGAGGAGAATCTGAGGATAAAAGAGATCTGCAACAGGTTCAACATTGTTCTCAGGCATTTGATTCATGCAGACGTCAACCCAATCGTCGATGAGTTACATAGCTTGTCCAAAGACTTCAACCACTTGAAGTGCCTCCACGGTGAAACTCTCTGCTTGGCGTTCGGCGCTCTCAACGAGTATGAGGCCTTGAGCAACACTTTTGTTGCAAAGGAAACCATCTTGGACCTTGTAAAAAGAGCTGAAGTTGTTGCTGCAAACATGACTGAGATTTATCTGAAGATCGACGACTTCGATAGCACCCTTCTGCAGTCTGCAGTCGAGATCCGCTCGAAGTTGTCCCTGTCCTTTGCATTGAAGGACGAGGTTCTCGGCCTCTACGACTTGTTTGTAAGAGATGCCGAAGATCTTGGTTACTCAGTCGAGGTTGAACATTTAGACGAGTACTTGAGGTTGTCTGACAAGTACTGGGAGTTGTTGGAAGATGATGTGGAGGAGATATTTGACTGGGCTTTGGATGAATTAATGCAGGCCCTCCCTCCCTTGGATAGCCTCTCGCTTTTGCTCTCAACTACTATGGATCATCTTCAAGATAATCTTGGCTGGAAAGAGGTGAGTTGGTTTTAATACCGGGCTAAATCTCCATTGGGAGTGGATAATAGAGCTCACAAATTGTAAATGGGCCATAATTTGTATACGTGTATTAAAAAATTATTTAAAAAAAAAATAGAAAGTAAAGCACACCAAGCAAATGAGTAGCCTTTTCACCTAAAGATATATTTTGGCGTTAAAAGTAGTAGGAAAAGTGTTGATAATTGTCGCTACACCCGTATTTCACCGTGATAAGCACCCTTCAAAGTTGATTGAATGATCTGTTCAAGGATTAAGTGATTTCCAACAAACATAAATTGGGCTTCCCAGGGGTCGTTGCCGTTACTGAAGGGTGTAACTGAACCTATATACCTTGAAAGCTGTGTCCCTTGAGACAGTTAGGGTGGCTGCAAAAATAGTGCTATAATTGACTAAGCAAGGTGACCAACCTATGAATTGAGATCGGAATTGTCAGGGATGGGAAAAAAATACAGAATTCACTCCAAGTGAATCTCTATTTTATCTCTTGCATCTTTTTAATTTTTGAAAAATTGGTGGTCTTCGTTGTCATCATCATTTAGCTATAAGGAACTTTCAGTACAGAAATGACCATTGAACGCGATTCTTGGGTCCCCTTTGATATTAGTGAATTCGGCCCATTATTTTGGCAGATGAAGAAGATGAAAGAAAAAATCTGAGGTAGTTATTTTCTTCCTATTCTTCTCGAATGAATTTGTCGAGCAAATACACCTAGGGGTATGTTCGCACTTTTCTGGGGTTATTGAAGGTTATGTGAAAAATGAGCCACTAGCAATAAATAATTAGCAGGTCTATAAAAATAGAAAATATGAAGACAACAATCGAAAAGTATATAGCCTTAATCACTGACTATGACCCTTGTCACGGCTGATTGGTGTGATACTCTCTTGAGGACCGCAAACTTGCATGATCGAGTGTTATTTAACTTAACATTGTGAATCTAAGGATTGTCGACTGTCAACAGAAAACATCAATCCGTTGTATGAATAGCATAGTTAAAGACCAGCATTATTCAATAGCATAACCCAAAAAGTAGTGGACGGATTTTTTCTACCATCCCACCTTTCAAGGTTTATGGTGATAGTTCGCCTAACAAGGCATCACTGAAATTTAAATGAAGTTATTTGAAGCAAGACTAGATTTACAAGATCTCTTTAAGGTATTAATTCGTCAATTTCAATATACAAGACTATTGCAGTTGAAGCAAGAGTCTCTCGTGTTTGCTGTATCCTATCCATCAAGGACTTGAACAATTCAAACACATGCAGCCATGTCTGGAAAATTTCTCAGATATCCATGGTATTAAGTACAGTGGTCAATGCAAAGTAAAATTTAACCCTTGGCAATGGTTCTCTCCCATTCCTCGGGAGACACTTGCATCTCAGTGTAAGTCTTTTGAATGTATGCTTCAAGAGACTTCAAGTAGTCGATAGCACCAGGCTTATCGAAGTGCTCAGCCTCATTGACAGTCTTTGCAAGATGGTCTAATCTCTCCTTCAAGATTTCAACACGGTAGTCAACCCACTCTGGGTAGAAAATATCATATTGAGAGGCAAAGTTGACCTCTGGCTTGACAGTGGAGGTGACCGAGTCCTCAATAACCAAGGAGTCCTTAGCTCTGTAAGAAGTAACCATAGTGATTCTCTCAGATGTACCTTGTGGCTTGGAGGCCAAGTGCAGAATCAAGTGACCTTGCAAGATAGCAGCGTATCCCTTCTTTGGGCCTGGAACACAGGCAATGTTACCATCTCCCATACGAAGGTAGGTCTCACCTCCAACCATGTTAGTAGTGTCAGACATCATAAGGACACAAACAAATGGTGGGGAGTCAGTGTGCCATCCGACAACAGCTGGCAATTCTTCACCAGAATCTTCAAGAGACTGCTTTCTCTTACGATCTTGGGCCTCTTGAGCAGCAGCATCTGGAGCCATGTTGTAGTTGACGTTAGCAATGTCGCAGTCCATGACGATCTTTAATTCGACACCAGAAACAGTGGAGATCAAGTCCATAGTCTTTGGGTGGTTCCATGCATCATAGGTAAATTGCTTGTTGACAATTCCTCTCTTTCTGACCCAGCCTCTAACACTCCAATCCAAACCAGTAGTAGAGTTGAAGATAGATCTAGAGTTTTGTCTGAAATTTTCCTTTTCAAGGTATTCAAGAGTCATAAGGTCAATAGCTTCGTCAGTGAACAATGGGAATGGGTCAGAGACAGCGATTGGACTGATCTGTTTCTTGTTGGTGACACCCAACTCCTCCATAGTCAAACGTCTGGTGTTTTGATACTTGTGGTTCTCAATTTCACCACCGGCAAGAACTCTCAAGTGTCTCTCTGGGTCGAACTTAAAATCGGTCAAGTGAGCATATTTCTCCTTAAGAGCAAGATAGTTTGGCAAAATCTTGGTGTCGTAATCTTCCTCAGAGATCATCTTACGCGGGTTACCGGCTTGAATATCGGCGAGTAATTCTGCTGATGGAGTAGCCATTTTTTTCGATTGTTGTTATTGAATATGTATTTGTTATGTTTGAATAGTTTTTCCTATGGGTGCAAAATGTCCGTCTTTTATAATGCTCCGCCTTGATCTGCGGAATCTTCGCACTGCATTATCTCTCCCCGATGGGGTATGGTATTTTTTCCGCGCGACCTGTTATCAGCAAGTGAAGGCGCTAATTGCCCAAAGAGGATGTCAAATTCTTGAGTTTTCGCACGTCAAAATCGGCAGTGTCTTATTTGGGAAGGTGGAGAGGACACCTTTTGAAGAATTCACCGCTTGATTCGCAAATTGATCAAATAACGTTGGGGGATCTTAAAAGTCAAGCTTTACGACTAAAGTTGGATTGACCTAAAGGGGAAACACATCCTTATGCGGTTGATTTTCATGACGAGAGGGGACTTGACCCCGAAACTCGGTCATTGGAGTTTCACGTAACATCTGGAATCTCGGTGATCCCTCCATTTCTCTCATTCAATCCTAACTTTTCATAATGATTGGCACCTTGGATCAATCCCGACGAAATGATGGAATCGGAGTTAGATCTTTTCAAATTAGGATAATGAGGCTGAAATTTGGCTTCATGTTATTGTTATTATGAATCTCATAGTACGAGTTGACAACACCACCCAGTACATTATTGGAGAGTATCAATCTTAATTTACTTCTGCTATCTCTAATATTTGGACTTGCAAACTTGAGGAGAGAGTAATCGTGGGCTGAATTTTCAAAAGAGGTTTATATGGGTCTAGTTTTGCAAAAAATATCTCAAAATGCTTGGGGAAATTTAAGGTTTAAGTTGGTCGAGGTTGCCTCAACAATCGATTCCGGCGTGTTACTTGCATAATCAAGCCAGTGATAGCTTTAGGAAAGTATGGGGTGATAAAGAATGACCAAAGCTCTCTCGATATACTTTCACATTCTTTGCATTTATCTTGCTAATTCAAATGATTTGGGAAGCAAGCAAAATACTCCAGATGAAAAATCTTGATTTTCTGGGTATTGACGCTCGATAATGCACGATTACGAGCACTGGAATACAGGATTTGCAGCCAGTCATTCGTCCATATTGACGCGACAGGCTAAAAGGCCACGCAGGACACTGATTTGTCTAGTACAAGATGGCGCATCAAAAATCCCTTTTTCCTGAAAGAAATTCACTGCAAACGACTGATCAGATTCGAAACTATATACTGCTACGTCCATCGTTTTATAATTCACTCTAAAATCATCAAATCTAACTCGTAGAAAAACTATTGTCCCAGTAAAATTGCATTGGTTCGCATTATTTGAACCCTTTGAAATGGTGGTGGCATAATGCGTTTCAACTACCAAAGGTTCATTTTGGAGTTTCTAAAAATAGAGAGTAGAGTATCTCAAGTAGTTTCCAGCTGTCCTTGGGAGACTATAATTCAGGGCTCGAATTCAAATCGGCAATGAAAGATTATAAAGCGTCATTTGAAACGTCCACCACATACCCTTGAACATGGAAAGAAGTTAAACGGGAAGCTCAGCAGCACTTACAAAGCTTGACAAATAATAATTTAATTAGTATAGATATAAATGACTTATGCAGTTAAGGCAAAGTCTCACCCATTTTCACAATTTATCACGTCCATCAAGGACATCAACTTTCAAAACAAATGCAGTCAAGTCGAGATGATTTGTCTTGAATTTGAAGCTCATTCAGGTAGTATTAAGATAGATAGCACAGATTCTTGTGATGACATCACAACTGGCTCTTTCGTGGCTACAGCCTCAGGCGCAATGGTCAATAAAGACACACTCATTAACCCTTGGCGATGGTTCTCTCCCACTCTTCAGCGGAAACTTGCATCTCAGTATATGTTTTCTTGACATAAGCTTCAATGTTCTTCAATTGTTCGATAGCACCAGGCTTATCGAAATGTTCAGCCTCATTGACGGTCTTTGCAAGGTGATCCAATCTGTCCTTCATGACTTCAACACGGTAATCGATCCACTCTGGGTAAAACTCGTTGTATTGAGAGCCGAAGTTGATCTCTGGCTTCACAGTGGTAAGAACGGAGTCCTCAGTGACCATGGAGTCCTTTGCTCTGAAAGAGGAAACCATGGTGATTCTCTCAGTTGGACCTTGTGGCTTAGAAGCCAAATGGTAGACCAAGTGACCTTGCAAAATGGCAGCGTAACCCTTCTTAGGACCTGGAACACAGGCGACATTACCGTCTCCCATACGGAGGAAAGTCTCTCCACCGATCATTTGGGTAGTGTCAGACATCATAAGCACACAGACGAATGGCGGAGAGTCGTAGTGCCAGCCAACAACTGCTGGCAAATCCTCACCAGTAGAGTCTTGAAGAGATTCCTTTCTCTTACGATCTTGAGCTTCTTGCTCCTCGGCCTCTGGTGCCATGTTGTACATGACATTGGCAATGTCACAGTCCATGACGATCTTCAATTCAACACCTGCAACAGTAGAAATCAAGTCCATGGTCTTTGGGTGGTTCCAAGCGTCATAAGTAAATTGCTTGTTGACGACCTTTCTCTTTCTGACCCAACCTCTAACGACCCAGTCCAAACCGGTGGTGGAGTTGAAGATGGATCTAGAGTTCTCTCTAAAGTTCTCCTTCTCAAGGTACTCTAGCGTCATAAGGTCGATAGCCTCGTCAGTGAACAATGGAAAAGGATCAGAAACAGCAATAGGACTGATTTGCTTTTTGTTAGAAAGGCCCAATTCTTCCATAGTCAAACGTCTGGTGTTTTGGTACTTGTGGTTCTCGATCTCACCGCCAGCAATGACTCTCAAGTGTCTCTCTGGGTCAAACTTGACATCAGTCAAGTGAGCGTATTTTTCCTTGAGAGCAAGGTATTTTGGAAGAAGTTTGGCATTGTAATCTTCCTCAGATATCATCTTACGAGGGCTTCCAGCCTTGATATCTGCGATTAATTCTGCTGATGGAGTAGCCATTTTTGAATATTGATGTTAATGAATTGATTAAGTTGGTTTTGGTCTGTCTACATTATGATTGCAAGAAGTTCATCTTTTATACTCTTCTTTTGCAATAATGGGGCCATTTTTTGACCTTAGTCTACGATATCAATTTGCTGTGTCTTCGATACCAGATGGAGTTTAGATCACCATGCGCGCCATCTCTTATCGGTACCGAATAGCGCCAATTACCGAAAAGGGAGGAGGCTTTTCTTTGTTCGCACGTCAAAATTCGAGAATTCCGCAGGTGGGCGGATCGAAGTGACAATTATAGTAAATACCGACGTATTCTACGCATATTGATCAGGCGATTTGTTGCACTCTTGAGATACGACCAGTGGATAAACTGAATATGGAAACAGCAGTCTCGTACGATTTTTTTTTTCAGAACCTCCAAAGGCTTTGATTGGTGATTTGAACAGCTGGCAACATGTGAACAGTCCGAGTAATCGGAGAAGCTCAATTATCAAATCCGTGCTGGGTTAGCATCGGGTCGATTAGGTGGTCGTTGAGTCTACAGTGCGACCATGGGTCTCATAAGCACCATGTGATGAATATGATTAGGAGGTGATATATGGAGAGATAAAGACAATATTAATCTATGAGAGTGATGGAGTTTCTGAAAAGTCATGATGACTTCAAATTTCCTGAAAAGAAGCAATAATGTTGTATTTGTTGGCATTTACATTTGAGCATGAAAAACTACAAGGATCCATTTCATCCTGGAATAATGGTCAACTTACCTCGAAAACTCTATACGATTACTACTAAAATGGCTCCTCTCAAAAAGAATCTTAGTGTCTATGGCATGTTTAGATTCGTTAAAATGAAAATTGCTTATCTCACTGCTCTAAGGCTATAGGTAGTGTGCTTATATTGACAAATTTTCCAATAAATAATGACCACCGTAAATCGAAGTTCTTCCCGATTCTGTAAAGTTTATTATCTGGTGAGCATTGATTTGGAACCTTGATGAAGAAGGTGGAAATATGCTTTATTTTCTCGGAACTGACGCCTGATAATGTACAGTCACGAGCACCAGAATGAATAATTTGCAGCCAGGCTAGACTAATCAAGAGCAGAACAAAAAAAATCTCTTTAAGTCTTGGTTTTAATCTAGGTAGAATCGAAAGTTTTCCTGTGATTATGTTCACTGATCGCTGATGAATCCGTGGTTGATTTGCTTATCATAGTTATGTTTGAGAACATGTGCGAACGGCTTGCGAAGGCACTATGAACGAAAAATATACGCCTTAAGGATTGCTAAGATGGATATCAATAACGAGAGGCCAAATATAACAAATAGCTATGGAAGGCATTTTTTCGAAGTTTAAGAAAGCCTCGGAAAGTGAATCCCTCGACAATAAGAAGGGGAAGCCTGTGCATATAATTAACATATGATGAGGAATGCTTATTTCGTGAGTCCAATTTTGTGAAGAGTTACTACATTAGGCAGATGTCATCAATCATTCAAACTTAATCCGAGCTCTCTGCTCTTCTAAAAAGTACGTCTCTTCTCCTCAATCAATTTCAACAACCTTCGCAGATCTTGGGGTT
Source organism: [Candida] citri (assembly GCA_030571295.1). Taxonomy (NCBI): domain Eukaryota; kingdom Fungi; phylum Ascomycota; class Pichiomycetes; order Serinales; family Metschnikowiaceae; species [Candida] citri. The sequence continues at coordinate 337,436 of JAJLXN010000006.1, read as the reverse complement.
GTTATAGGTCCCATAAATCCGGTAGCATAAAATTTTTCTAAGTTTGGAAGCTCCCAATCAAATTCAGTCGAAATTCCACTAGCCAAAGTCAATTCCTTCAAGCTCTTTGGAAGTTCAAGATCACTGTACTTTGCGTCTGAGTCATCAACAAAAATCAATTGCAAGATCTCCAACGAACTCGGAAATTTTAACAGCTTTGAATCTTCAGAGACACTGATGCTTAGTTCACGAAGGCTTTCTGGTAAAGTCACTTGCGACCAGTCCTCGATCTGCTGATTGGTAAGAACTAAACTTTGAAGACTCGAAGGAAATATCACTCCAGATAGACTACGAAGAGAATTAGTCTCCATGTAATAGTCTTCACAAGTAAAACTCCTCAAGTTGGTAAGCTCTAAACCATTCAAGTTTTCGAGAGGGTTTCCTGACATTTCAAGATAATGAAGCAGGGCTGGAAACTTAATATCCTCTAAGCCGGTAATACCATTATGTGAGAGATCAAGTGTTTGGAGTGAGTTAGGTAATACAGTATCACTCAAAGTGGTCAACTTATTGTCCAGTAAGCTGAGAGACTCCAACTTTGCTGGCAACTCGACGGTTTCGAGGCTTTGAATGCAATTGCGAGTTAAGCTCAATGACGTCAAATTTTTCGGAAACATCACTCCCTGCAAATTCTGGAGACTGTTCCCTACTAACTCGAGGTTGTTCAACAGCTCGGGAAATATAGCTCCCTGTAAATTTTGGATTTGATTGCAATTCAAATCAAGGGTGTCCAATTTTTCTGGGAAATTGACTCCGTTAAGGTCAGAGATATTGCCCTGTCCAATATGGAGCTCAGTAAGAGCATCAGGGAATTTGATACCATTCAAAGAATTGATACCCGAAGAGAATAGCCTTAAATATTGTAAATTCACAGGGAGTCCAGAATTTTTGAGGTCGTCCTGGTTCAAGCTCCTACCAATGAGTTCTAAATATTTCAAAAAACCTAACGAGGAAAGTTGTTGTGGCTGTAGGTGAAAGAGATAGTCATTGATGACGAGCTTTTCAAGTCCAGAAGGAAGTTTGTCCTCCCAAATATAAAACAGATCTTTGCACTCAAATACTTCGAGTGAAGCTGGTAGTTTGACTTTCCCACAAGGAAGTAGCGACAGCAGTTCATTAGGTGAAACACCGTATTTCATAGGGTTTGGAGCATTAAGATACAACTTTTTAAGGTTGGGAGGAATAATCTCGTGTGTGATTGTTTTGGGATAACATAAATTCCAACTGATTATGTTATCAAGAGGAATTTTTGCTGCGTACTTTTCGTATTTTGTGAAAAAACCCCTGACTTTAATTTCTGGTATTCTAGAATAGTATTCCTTGTTTTTTTCCACTATCTCGATGAAAGTGTCCAATTCTTTGTCATCTAGCGAGTCAAAATCGATCTCTGCAGAATTTATTCTTAAATTTGCTTCGATCAAGTCATTGAACTCTTTGGCATACTTAGATACATCTTTAGACTTTTCAAAGGGGAAACGAAGGTCAAGTCTCTTCTCCACTAAATTTTTGCATCGATTCAGATCGTCCATTTGAATAGCCAAATCAATGAGAGTTGACATGTCTAAATGCAGCAATATGCCATTAATGATTTCAATTGGGAACTCAGATAACATTTTGGCTAATGAAAAAGAGAAAATTTGTATTGAACGATTTGTTGGGGCCCCTGGTGATTAAATAGCTTAATTTATGATTATGGGCTCTGGGTCACAACAAGGTTTCGTATTTTAAAGTTCGTAAATCAATGAAATAGCAGCTTTTGTAAAGAGCACTCTCAAGTTCATCAAAAACAGTTCTGAAGAGGAAGAGGACCAATTGTGCCGCAACGATTCCTACTTGTTGTTTTCTGTGCTGTTGATGCGTCTCGCGATATTCAGCAACGAGGAGCGTTGATATTCTCGGATAATCAAACCCATTCTGGAATACACTAAGCGAGAAGCCACTAACTAAATAGGGAATTAATCATACCTTGAAATGCTAAAAGTCACACCTGTTGATTTCTAATATTAGAATGTTAAGGGGATATAAGTTCAGACCCAAACAGTCTACCTTTAAAACTTTGAAAAATGCAAATCTCCTAAAGAACCAACTGGCAATCGTAAATGTGAGGAACCTAGATGGAACTATACAATCGTTTAAATGCTGATACTGTTTCAGGTAAAATGAAATTCTTTAAGGGAGGCGGGTAAGATGACACCTGACAAGGTCAGTAAGTTATTCCGACTTACATCAAGTGTTTCCAAACTTTCAGGAAACACAACACCTTCGAGTGTCTGAAGTTTATTTCCATGCAAGTCGAAAGCTTTTAAGCTACCAGGAAATCTTACTCCTTCTAAGCTCTCAATGCTGTTCCACGGTAAATTGAGCGTTTTCAAGTCCTTTGGAAAATCGACTTCAACTATGCTCTGAATATTATTGCGAGATAAGTCAAGGTATTTCACATGCGGGGGAAACTTAACTCTCTTAATGTCAGTAATTCCACAATTGCTAATTCCAAGCTCTTCAATTGCTTGACCAAACTTCAACCCATCCCAAGATCCAAAGTCGGGGACACTCGAAATTTCCAATATACGCAAATTCTGTGGCCAATCCAAATTTCGGAAATCGAAACGAGTCAATTTGCTCCTGCCAATTATCAATTCTTTCAAACATCTTAGCAGAGCCAATTGTTTCATACATAAACGACTCTCGAAAATGTTTACCTTCTCAATTGAAGGTGGTAGCTTCTCCCAGAGCTGACGAACTTCATACAAATCGAGTTCCCTCAATGAAGATGGAAGCTCAATTTGCTCAATCCCTATATATAAAAACAGAATTTTCATTGAAGTCAATGATTCTGGCCAGCCTCTATGATCGAATGGTTCTCCTGAAAGGTAGTTGAGGTCAACTTTGCAAAGGTTCGGAGGGACCATGTCCATGGTAATTTTTTGAGCTGGTGAGACATCCAAACTAACGACATTCTCCTGTGAATATAGCTCAGAAAACTTTTTATAACTCTCAAATGGTCCTGTTACACTTATTTCCGGGATTTTAGTGAAAGACTTTTTGTCTGCTTCAAGAAATCCAAAAAACTCCTCGAGCTCTTTGTGGTTGAACATCTCTAAACAAATTCCAAGGTGATGAATATCACCTGATACAGCCTTGGAATGAAACTCCTTCGTGTACCTTGGAAACTCACTCGGTTTAGAGCAGTAGCGCCAATCTGGGAGGGATTTAAACACTTTCCCTTCGAGTGGTAACTGACTTGACATTGGGGTCTTTGTGATGGAAACGGTAAGTGTAAAACGGTGGTAATATTGGTTTTTTGTTATGGACGCTTTAGTGTTGGTACTCTGAAATCAGGTCAATTCTGTAGGTGTAGCCTTATAAGCAAAGGAAGAATGAAGAGAAGCAAATTGAAGCAACTTCAAAACAGAGTCGTATATACCCTGCCGTGTAAAAACTTTTCTTGTCAATTTTTGTATGATAGTAAGCTTTATAAGGAATTTGCCAGTCATAAGCAGTAATTTTACTTGCTCTAGTTACTGTTAGCATATCAAAAATGGCTGCGAGAGGGCCCGTAATTAGGAAACTTGAGCAGATAGACCAGAACAGCATGCTAAATTAATCCATACATGTACATACAATGTTGAGTAATGAATATTACAATATATTAATAATCCATACACTATGTATATATCAATGTATCTACCAATGTATCTATCAATGTATCTATCAATGTATATATCAATGTATATATCAATGTATCTATCAATGTATCACTTGGTTCATCTATTACCTACTATGCTCATCTATCACAATGTACACGATAAGCACAGAATTATAAGCCTTAGCACCAAAACTTTATTGATTTGAAATACCTAAAAATCACACTGGAGTTCCCATCATCTCTGTAAATTAAAGTGTTATTTACAAAATAGGCAACTTTAGTAGAACCCTTAAAGTTGCCAGTTTCAATTTTACAAGAGTGTATGACAATCCACATGAAATTGGCTGTGGTGCCATACATCAAACCCACCGCCACCAAGCCTTTCATAAGCTGAATACACATGAACTCTGCGAATGAACCTCGACAAAACTCCAAAACGTAAACTTATATAGAAAATAGGTGACTGTAGTGATTGGGCATCCTCCACTCAGTGGAGCTCCACAGTGCGAAGACTGGAAGACGCCAAAGGTCTCTAGCAGTTCCGGAAACACAGCACCTTCAAGGTCAATCGAATAAAAATATTGTGGAAATTTTATTCGGTCCAAATCCTTAAATTGGTTATCACTGTTAATTTAGCTGTCTCAAAGTCACGTTACCAAACTCATATTCTGTTTGCGTTGAATTTATTCATCGTTTTAGAATTAGTCACATTGTTATTATGCGCGATAAGGCTTATCTTGATCGAGGCGAGCGCACGTATTATAGACACCACTACATAATCGATATACCCAATACCGGATTGAGTCAAGATTCACCAGGGATATTCAGCTAAATCTGGTATTTTTCCAAAGGAATGCACTTATGTATAGCTGCATCCATAATACGCTGACACTTCAATCGATTGCTTACCGCTTTGAAACCTCCAGCTATCTCGAACAATCCATTGGTCCGAAACCATGTTGAGTCGCTTAGATGAAGCCGAAATTGATGTTCCTTTGGAACCAATTTATCGCTCTGGCCTCCGCCATGAGTCTATGGATGACATGACGTTGCTGAAAAGGAAGAACACTACGGATTCTCTCAAAAAAGACGATGATGCCATGTTTGCTCAGGAAACCAATCCAGAAAGCTTTCCTGATGGTGGTAAAGAGGCATATACTGTGCTTTTTGGATCATTTTTTGGTCTCATTGCTGTTTTTGGCATGCCAAACATCTTGGGTGCTCTAGAAGCCTATATCTCTGCTCATCAACTTAGTGATGTGAAACAGAGCACAGTTTCTTGGATATTCTCGTTGCATTTAGGAATAATGTGCTTTGGAGGAGTCTTATTTGGCGATATGTTTGACAAATATGATGCCAGAAAGCTTTTGATTGTTGCTACTATCTTGACTTGTGGTGGGCTCTTTGCATTAGCTGAACTGACGAAATTGTACCAATTTATTCTTTCGTTTAGTGTTGTCACTGCTTTGGGAACTTCTTTAGGTATGGCTCCCTTGATTGGTGTTATTTCCCATTGGTTCCTAGTAAAGAGAGGCACTGCTTGCTCTGTTGCAACAATAGGAGGTCTTGTAGGCTCTTCGGTCTTTGCAGTGATGCTTCAGAGACTTTATGTAGAGACGGGATTTAAATGGGCCATTAGAACATTTTCTTTTCTTTGCTTGTTCTGCTTAACTGTGTCGTTGTTCTTGGTGAAGAAGAGAGAAGACCTCATACCTAAGAACACATCAGAACAAACAGAAAGACTTGAAGAGCCTCATGGTGTTTTTAAAATCTCAAAATGGTCCATTTGGAAAGCACTTGACTTTTCCTTACTTAAGGATATGAAGTTCATTGCGCTCACTTTTGCTGTGCTCCTCTCAGAAATTGTCACATTAACAGTGTCGACATACTTAGCATCGTACGCAATTGCTAATGGTGTCAGTAACCGCAAAAGTTATATGTTGATCACAATTATCAGCGCTAGTGGCATACCTGCTAGGCTTCTCAGTGGATTGGCTGCTGATAAGTTTGGACGATTCAATGTGATGATTGTGACGTCGATCTTTGCAACAATCTTCATATTTGCATTGCTCTTGCCCTCCAAAGGTAATTTAGGGTTGCTTTACGCTTTTGGAGTTGGCTATGGATGTTTCAGCTCGGCGCTCGTGAGTTTAATTGCTGCTTGTGTTGGTCAAATCTGTCCTGCTTCTCGCTTTGGGAAGTACTATGGTACACTTTATTTCTGTCTTGCATTTCTGATCATTCTTGGTATCTATGTTTCATCTTTAGTAATTGGAGATGGTAGTCCTCATGATTATCAAATGTGGATTGTTCTAGAAGGGTGTATCTCTGCGGCTTCAGTATTTGGATGGATATGGGCAAGGTACATCAATGTGGGGATGAGTTTGAGTAAGTTTTGATGGAGATGTGCGGTTGGGTGATAAATTGTTTGTTTTAATGCTGTGAAGAGGATAATTTGGAAGGTTATGGGTGGCCATGGTGGGATTGGCTGAAGTTATGGACCTACTAACATTTAGCAGCCATTCTCATACACTAAGTGACATTAATGATAGCCGAAACAAAACAATAGTTGTTAATTAATTTAAGCTGAAAAAGGGTACCCAAAATTAAAAAAAGATAATAAAAGGTTGTGGTAACAAAAATATGAAGAAAAGTGAGTGCTTGCTGGCAGTCAGAATGCTCGTATAGTTAAGCAACATGCCTATATAGTGAGCACTTCAGCTCGCACCTTACCTCCCAATTCCTCCACAGTAAGCATACCTCAGTTCGCACCTCAGTTCGCACCTCAGTTCGCACCTCAGTCCCTCATACTTAACCAGTGAGCACCATACTCAACCAATAAGCCCCATCAAAACAGCCACACAACACCATAATAAACAGAAAAAGCAAAGAAACAACAACAATTACACCTACATATCAATATCTAACCATCTTTAAAATCACTACACCAATTCTAATACCTCCCACCACTCCCTCTCCATCCTCCCCCAGAGTCGTGCACTCCCCAATATAGTCGCCACGATCTCCCCCATACAAATCCTATCTACCCATTCCAACCACCAACGCCTCCCTTTTCCATCACATACATCACAATGGAGGAACTCGGAATCGAAATGCCCGTAGTGCCTGCTTTGGCGCTCCCCAAGGCCAAAGATTGGACCCCACAAGACGACCAAATGGACGTTTACTTGAAGTTAAAGAAGTTACAGAAAGAATTGGACTTATTGATGTTACAAGAGGACTATATCAAGGACGAACAGCGCCATTTGAAGAGAGAATTGGTGCGTGCCCAAGAAGAAGTGAAAAGAATCAGATCTGTGCCTTTGGTGATTGGTCAATTCTTAGAACCAATCGACGAGAACACCGGTATCGTCTCCAGTACTACTGGCTCCAATTATGTCGTTCGTATATTGTCTACATTGGATAGAGAGTTGTTGAAGCCTTCCTCGTCGGTGGCTTTGCACCGCCACTCCAACGCTTTGGTGGATATTTTGCCTCCGGAGGCTGATTCCTCTATTGCTATAGTTGGCGATAATCAGAAGCCAGACGTCACATATGCTGACGTGGGTGGTTTGGATATGCAAAAACAAGAGATCCGTGAGGCTGTGGAGTTGCCTTTGACTCAAGGTGACTTATATTCCCAAATTGGTATCGATCCTCCTCGTGGTGTCTTGCTCTATGGTCCTCCAGGTACCGGTAAGACCATGTTGGTGAAAGCGGTGGCAAATTCCACAACTGCATCGTTTATCCGTATCAATGGTTCCGAATTCGTCCAGAAATACTTGGGTGAAGGTCCAAGAATGGTGAGAGACGTGTTTAGATTGGCCAGAGAGAACTCCCCAGCAATCATTTTCATTGATGAGATTGATGCCATTGCCACAAAGAGATTCGACGCCCAAACAGGTGCTGATCGTGAGGTGCAAAGAATTTTGTTGGAATTGTTGAACCAAATGGACGGTTTCGACCAAACTTCCAACGTGAAGGTGATTATGGCCACCAACAGAGCCGACACCTTGGACCCTGCATTGTTGAGACCTGGTAGACTAGACAGAAAGATCGAGTTCCCTTCGTTGAAGGATAGAAGAGAGAGACGGTTGATTTTCTCCACCATTGCATCCAAGATGGCGTTGGCCCCAGAGGCTGACTTGGACTCCTTGATTGTCCGTAACGATCCATTGTCGGGAGCAGTCATTGCCGCCATCATGCAAGAGGCCGGTTTGCGTGCCGTCAGAAAGAACAGATACATGATTTTGCAAAGTGACTTAGAGGAAGCTTACGCTGCCCAGGTGAAGACCGGCACAGAGCACGATAAGTTTGACTTTTACAAGTAATCGTGGTGTCGTGTGTATTATAGTTAAAGAAGTTGGAAAATGCCAAGTCCTGGTTGTAGAGTCCTGGCATCGGTGAAGTCAAGATGGTCCATATCGACGTGGTAAGGGTACAGCCAAGTGCGGTTGTATGACGATGCGTTGAAGTGGACATTGAACGATGCAACAGGTGTAATGACGTAAGTTCTCTCTGTGGTCAGGCTTTCAACAAGCTTGAGGACCTTTTCGAGATCCATTCCCATGGTATCAAACACGTAATTTTTCTTACTTATGTCTAGTTCATATTCGGTGTTCTCATCATTAAGTGAAATGAACTGAGTCGAGTTGTAAGTGTCTCCCAACATCCAAGTTGGAGGTGAATAAGTTCTCCACCAGATCTGGGTGATTCCAGTATCATTCTGGGAGTTGTAGTTCTCATGGAAATGACCAATTGCTGGTACAACACCACCTTGATGGAATATACCCATAAGAACAGCCATCAACGCATTGAAGATGAGCCAGGCGTTGACAACAAGAGTAAACGACATTGGAGTCGATTCAGAGTCTCCCAGAAAAGCCGTAAGGTCAAAACAACAACACAAAAGTGGAACAATTGGAGTCAAGAATCTCAATTCTTGGTGTGGAACCACAGAGAGGAAAAGAAGACCACTCATGGCAGTAATGAAGGGAGTTGTTTGCCAATACTTATTCTTGAACTTGTAGAATAAGAAAAGCAAGCCTGGGCCAAGCAATTGAGGTAAATTGACCAAAATATGGGTGTAATACGGATGAATTCCATGTTGTGCAAGGTTGGCACTGTCTGAGTTATAGATAAGATTGTTCAATGGAGAAAGCACGTATTGAGACCAATTGAATGGGTCTTTCAAGATCTCTGAGATTGGAATGCCCTTGAAAATGATTGTATCTGTGACAATGCAACCATATGAAGCCAAAACAAAGGATCCAAGAGTGAAAAATGGAACAATTGGCCATTTCCAGCTGCTTTTAACAATGTACCAACTTGGCAAGATGAAAAAGGCAGGGAAAGTGACTCTGTTGAAGATTCCAATGGCACAACAAACTCCAAGAGCCAAAGAAATCTTGATAATGTCGCCTGAAGTGTATTGAGACTTCGAAACTCCTCCAAGAAACCTTAGCTCGTTAACTAAGTAAACTGTAAGTACCACCAACACAGTTTCGATGGAATTTGAGAATGTATGGCTCTGGTAAACCAAAGAGACGTATGAGGTCAGCACAAAAAAGATGGCCTTAATTCTTTCTTGCTTGGTAGGAAGCATTCTATGGAGACACCAATCGGTAATCGTCCATGAGACTATCATGAGTTGTAGCCTGGCCAAGTACCAGGTTTGAATAGGCAGAAGTCCGAATTTGGAAGCAAATGCAATGATAGGATAATAGAACAACATTAGAGGCCCATAGCTTCTGGCAGGGAGCTCTGAAGTGAACTCCCATGGTGGATTGGTTGAGTAGCCTAAAAACTTGGAGAGGACTTCGAATGATTGGAAGTGTTCATCTGGATGGATATAGGAATCGGAAAGAGCGAACACAAAACGCAATCCAATGCTTAGGAAGTAGATGAAACGCCAATTTGTGGCCATTTTGGGTGGTTCTGGAGACGTGGATTAGATGGAGTTGGTAGTAATGAATGAGGGCGTAAAAATTGGTCAGGATTTCGAATTTTCAAGCGAAAAAAGGAGGATTCGATTTTGAAACGCGTCTTTATACGATTCCGTAGGATGCCATGGAATTACCTTTAGTTCTATTCGAAATTTTAAGGTATTCTGGTTTGACTATTGATCTGATGTGGAAAACACCCGTACACCAGCTTACCCCAGGACCTAGAGACGGTTGTTAAAACGGTCGCTTTTGGAAAGTTTTGGAATTTTTTTGACTTGAATGGTAGATTCTGTTGAAGTTGAGTAAAGAAAATGGTTTGAGCGATTTCAATTATCTAAGGTCCTGGATTCACAATTCAGGTCTCACTCGCAGTGTAACCACATAGTGGAAGGGCGGTCAATGGGGAATGTCAATGTTAAGGTCATTGAGGGTGAGAAGAAATTGTGAATGACTCGAAGAAGCTTTGATCTATGGTCTTTGTGTTATCATTTTGGTTTATAATTAGGAACTGTTAAAGTGATACCGAATTCGAAAAGTCACAACTGAAAAAACTATTCGCAACATTGAAGGAAACCGCGGATTCTCTACAAAATGATCTTCTTTTCCACATGGCACTCTAGAAACAATGGAGGTTTCTAAATGATTGTACATATCCGTTTAAAAGAAGGAGGATTATTTCGATTTTGCTCATATGAATTGACAAATTTTGAGGATCATCTCCGATTTAGTCATATCGGACTCCACGAGTCATCCCCGAAGACTCATGAATCATCGCGGGGCAGTCGCAATTTGGCGATACTACCTCCCCTCATGACAATTCCACTTATCTTGAAGAAACATGTTTTTTTTTTCTAGTTAGTGATGAATTGTCCGAATAGAGTTTCTCGAATTGAGCATTTCAGATCCTGACGTTTTCTACATTAATCTCGCATCTAATCAATGCTAAACAGTGCTTGATCATGTTCACCTTCACCTTGAAGCACGACACATTGACAATTTCTTGAAATGAATTTCTGATCTGGGTCGAAAACATAAGAGCTAGCAGATGCATATTTTGCCTGGCTTGTGGTACAAGATAGTTCATCAAGTTCTCCATTGACATTGAAGTATACCTCAATATGAGAAATTGGTACAGTGAATTTGTTTGATTTTGAACACCTGGCTGGTGGATCATTGGAGGGAAAGGTGAGTTCAATATGGTGGAATCAGTACAAGAGGGGTTTGAAAAATTGAAATTGGATCAATCTTGACAAAGAAAATGGAACAAAATGAAGTCTTAAAAGTAGAGTTCATATTCCGAGGAAGACTCTTTCTTAGTAGAAGCAAGCATAAACCCAGGGCCAAACTTGTCACATTTCTCATTGACTAGCTACTCAAGTGGAAAGAAAGTTATCTTGAACATAAAAATGAATAACACTTCATTCTCACAAACCATTCCAGACAGTTCAAATTACAAAAATTTACATTGCGTTTTTACCACTTCCTGGGAGCATCGTCACTACAAAAATTACAACAATCGGGCAAAACTTTCACAAGCTTCATTGAATGACCCATACCTAAATGCACCAATTTGATCAACACAAAATATTTCATTCATAAGTGAAAACCGTTTCCACAATACAACGTGTACGGTTATCAGATTAATCAAACAGCGAACAATAGGTCAAAAATGCTGATCACATAGTCAAGAGGGAAATACAAAAGGCCCTTCAATTTCATTTTTTTCTTGGCGGTTCCTATCATGGTTTGGTGCCTATGCACCAAAAATAGACTCTTGACTCGGTGTAAGTTGCCTTTTTCCGTAATAGCACATGGAAGTGGTCTCTCTTATGCCGGCGATACACCATATGCCAGCACGCCCTAAGCCACCACTAGAGGATTCTCATAATTAGAGAAACAAAGATTCGCTTTCTCTAAAACGAACAAATTGAGTATGCTGACATGAAAGAAAAAGGCTCGGTACTTCAAAATTGAAATGCCCAATCAAAAACAAGGGAAATAATTTTTAAACACAAAAAAATGACCACAATTTGAACTCCTCACGGAACTCCAGTTCTAGCTTGAACGTCTACAAATTACCGACAAAGGTTGTCTTGTGCTTTGACTGGAATACCGGCCTTACTAGCCGACAATACCGAAATATGGATTGCTTCCTTTACAACATACCCGGTTAGGCTAATTGAGTCGGTAAGAAGCGGAAAAAAAGTCTATTCAGTTGATTTTAGTTTAGCTTACATTGGTCTAAGTCCATGAGATGAAAGCTCGACTCCCTAAAGTCAATCTTGTACTCTACGAACAACAATGAACTAGCAAAATCAGCCGACTCCCCATTTCTTATCCCAATTCGGTTTTAATTGATGCCGACGCTTATCCATAAAAATAGCCGCCATACCGTTATAATAATGTAAGCCACATCCACCTGTCAACGGGGCATTCGGCACACGACGAGCTCCAAGTCTATCTTAGGAAATATCTTATCATGCTCTTGATGACGTGACGCATGAAGACTCCACATGTTTATTTTTTTGTTTGACCGATCAATTGGCAAGTTTATAATTGTAGAGATGTGCTGCTGTCTATGCATCCATAATGCACGCTGCTGATCACCGTCTTCTTAGCAGCTTAAGCCATGTTTATGACAGATTCTCTGTCTCTCGATAAACGCAAAATTGTTGCGATAAGGCTTGCTAATATTAGAATGCCCAGCTTTTTATTGGTTTGGAAAAGGTGCTTAGAAACCCTATTGGTAGGCCGGATCAATCAAGCCCAGTTGATCGTACGGCACCATCATGCACAAACAGTGGAGACGCATCGAATAAATGCAAAAGCTGCAGCCTCACACACTTATTTTTTGCGGGTCATGTAGCTTTGGGAGATAATAATATCCCATCGTATTGTCTTATGCCATGAAATGGACTGGCATCGTGACTAAGAAAAATTATTTGCTGTCCCAGAAGCTATCGGTATCCCGTATACTTAGGAATTGTGGCATATGACCACATAGAACGCTCGCCTCGTTTTTTATGATATTACCCCTTCTGCATGCCGCACATAGCTGTCAAATCCCACACTTTTGACATCAAGTATTTTGCTTGGCGAATGTAAGAATTCTTACTGGCCATTCTTTTTACCTAAGTTACTGAATTGAGTCTCAAATCGCTATCTTTGGACGCCAAAAACTCCCGCAAAAAATGATATCAAACATGTAACTTTTTAGATAAGTGATAAGCCCCCTTACCTTAGGTAGATGGCCCTCGCATTCGATAGGCACCGCCGTGTCCTGTTTTAGAAGTGCCACAAATTGGCAACCACTGTGTCAGCCAATTAAACGCTTTCTTTGATCGACAAAAACCTAGATTGCATACGGTAGCAAACTTGTGCATGATGACAGTCGAATAGAATAGAAACAAACCACCTTTGCATGCGTCAGAGGTCCATTCCCGATATCGATTGTAAGTGAATGGACCAAAGCCGTATGAGCAGTGGCTATGGGTCCAGCGAAATCCGGGGAATATAAATGGTGAAGAACATTCTCGAATTTTTTGTTCTTCACCAAATCAAATCAAGCAATGTCCGAGAAACTTCCGATCCCAGAGATTGCTAGCGTTACCTCGGCTAATAGATTGGATCCTAAGGATCATGAGGTCGACTTGCAAGCCTTGAATTCCAATACTTTCTCCATTGGTGGGGTTGCCGGCGACCTTTCCAACGACGAGAAGCACTACATCTTAAAAAGAACCGGTTTTAACGACTTGGTGACATTCGAGGACTTGCCTGCTGGTGCCTCGTTCATGTTAGAGAAAATTAATGCTTTACCAGTTGACGAAGCAATTGAGATTCTTAAAGAGTTTTTGATTGAGCATGACTCAGATGTTAATATTCTTACTCAGGACTATGAGAATATTGAGAGGTTGGTTGAACACCAAGGGTTCGACCAATCAGTCAAGCACGAGCTCTCGGAGGCTTTGGGGAAGAATAACGTCAAGGTCAAAAGTGAGCTGGTGGATGACACTTCATCTGCAAGTTTGGAGGATTTCGACTCTGAGGGTGTCACTTGGGAATTGCAAGTCAAAACTGAGGCTGGTTTGATCGCTTATTGGTCTCCATACGCCGAAGTAAGATCCGTCACTGATCCTTTTGATGATCCTACCGTTCCAACAGAGACCTTCCGTGTTTATGTCATCGGATTTATCTGGACCTGCATTGGTTCTTTTATCAATGAGTACTTCGCCGGAAGACAGCCTGCTATTACATTGCCAAGTGCCGTGGTGCAACTTTTTATCTATCCTTCTGGTTTGTTGATGGAAAAAATTCTTCCAAAATATAAAATTCCAATTGGAAAGTGGAAACTTGATTTGAATCCTGGCCCTTGGACTTTCAAGGAGCAGATGTTGGCAACTTTATTTTACAGTGTTTCCGGTGGCACTCCTTATGTCTCCTACAATATTACTACTCAAAAAATTAAGTTTTGGTACGATAATGAGTGGGCAGATTTCGGGTATCAAGTCTTGTTAATTCTTTCTACTAATTTCATGGGATTTGGTCTTGCTGGAATTGTGAGAAAGTTTGCGGTGTATCCAATTAAGTCAATTTGGCCTAGTATATTGCCAACATTAGCATTGAACAAGGCTTTGATGCAACCAGAAAAGAAGGCTAATATCCACGGCTGGACCATCTCCAGATACCACTTTTATTTCCTTACTTTTGGTGTTTCGTTCCTTTGGTTTTGGTTCCCTGACTATATTTTCCAAGCCTTGTCTACATTCAACTGGATGACATGGATAGCACCAAACAACCTCAATTTGGCGATGATCACTGGTTCCGTCGGTGGACTTGGATTCAATCCGATCTCAACATTTGACTGGAACATTATCAGTTTTAATGCGCCTTTGACCATTCCATTTTATTCGCAGATGAATCAATACATTGGCTCACTTATCTCTTTCTTTTGCATTATTGGTGTTTGGTGGTCAAACTATAAGTGGACTAGCTTTTTACCATTGAACAGTAATGCTTTGTTCACTAACACTGGTGAGCCTTACGCAGTTACCGAAGTCTTGAACGAGCGTGGTACCTTCGACAACAGTCTTTACCAGCAATATGGTCCCCCATTCTACACTGCTGCAAACTTGGTTGTTTATGGTGCATTCTTTGCTATCTATCCTTTTACAGTCGTTTATGTCTTGCTCATTCACTGGACGCAAATTAAAGATTCTATACTTGGACTTGGCCGCGCTTTCAAGAGTTTCAAGCATTCCACTTTTGATGGTTTCACTGATCCATTTTCTAGATCTATGACCAGATACAAGGAAGTTCCTGAATATGCTTTCTTAGCGGTTTTGGTCATCAGTATTGTTTTGGCCATCTTGTGTGTTAAGTTGTATCCAGCAGAAACGCCTGTTTGGGGTATCTTCTTTGCTGTTGCCATTAACTTCGTTTTCTTGATTCCATTGACTCTTATCTACTCTATTACTGGGTACCAATTTGGTCTCAATGTTTTGGTGGAATTGATTGTCGGTTATGCAATCCCTGGTAATGGACTTGCATTGATGTTTATCAAGGCTTTGGGTTACAACATTGATGGACAAGCGCAGAACTATATCACCGATCAGAAAATGGCCCATTACCTTAGAATCAACCCAAGATCATTGTTCAGAGTGCAAATAATCTCGGTCTTCCTTTCTTCTTTTGTGAGTTTGGGAACTTTGAACTTGGCTCTTAACATCATTGATGATTATTGTACGCCAAAGCAAGCTCAAAAATTCTCATGCCCAGGTTCAAGAACCTTTTACTCGGCTTCTGTCCTTTGGGGTGTCATTGGCCCAAAGAAGGTGTTTGGTGGACTTTATCCAGTTTTGCAATATTGTTTCTTGATTGGATTTTTGCTTGCTTTCCCATGTGTCGCTATCAAAAAATATTTCAAGCACATTCCAGCTGTGAAGTACTTCCAACCTGTGTTGATCATTGGTGGTTTCTTGGTTTTTGCACCATACAATTTGTCTTACTACACTCCAGGTTTGATTGCTAGTTACTTCTTTATGAGTCTCATCAGAAAGAGATACTTCACCTGGTGGTCGAAATACAATTATGTGCTCGCTGGAGGTTTGGATGCTGGTGTGGCTTTTAGTTCCATCATCATTTTCTTCGCTGTTCAATATCACGAGAAGGATATCAACTGGTGGGGCAATACTGTTATGTACGAGGGTCTTGATGCCGCAGGTCCATCATTAATGGACGCTGCTTCGAGTGCTCCTGATGGATACTTTGGCCCAAGAGTTGGCCATTTCCCATAATTTTCACTTTGAGAGTGATGAATATCGTGAGTAATGAATTTGACTTAATAATTTTAAAAATTTGTAGCTGCAGAAATAATTTTTTGGAAGGTAGCAAAATTAATTAGTGTGCATGAAGTCTCCTCAGGATCTGCTGAAATATATCTAGACAAATAAACAGCAGTGCTGAGGTTTAGTGTCTGGAGAATTTCGAAACGCTCAAATTATTTAGCAATTTGAATTTGTCATGGGAAAATTGTTGATGCTGATCTCTAACTAAAAAGCATAAATCGGTATCTAATTAGTAATATATACAGGATAGCAGATCACACGACCTTTCTAGATAAGATGCATTGCATAGTGCATATTGATAACCACCACGATAATAATTAGCTTCGCATTAATTTATGGGAATGGATCGTATTTCGCTCAAAACGCAAGGAATTTGTGATATTTGTGGTACGAGTGACTGCACTTTGAGTGGCGGCCTCCGTAGGAGTTTTGAATTGCCGGTGGGATTTAACGTTATTAGCATTTATCGGGATATGAATATTGATCGGAGAGCAGTTCCTTTCTGCTCAATTCTTGCTGTCTCTAAGCTAAAATGGGAATCATCCAACTAGGGGCTATCTGTGGAAGCGAAAAAAATCTTATTATTGTATGAATTTACATAGTCAATTGATAGTTACATACCATTGGATGGAATAGCAATCGGACATCGATTCCTCTATGAAGCAAAGAAGATTAATTCAAATATGTAGAGCAAGGCGTTCCTTTCCTGAAATTGAAGACTCAATTAGTGTTGAAGAGAAAGAGATACAGCATCGCAATTTCAAGGACCATGAACACTTTCAATTAAAAACTTCAAGAGATCTTCATTCTTGAACACCGAGAAGACAATGCCCCAATCCTGAATTAAAAACTTCTTTTCGAGTTGAAGGTCAATCCATCATACTTGCAAAAACACTCACGTCGGATTGACGTGACATTCCAGCCACCAACCCTCCTCTAATCAGGATCTCCCGTCAACTAGCAAGATTATTGACGTGGTCTATCATACATCAATGGAGGCTGTGATAGGTAGCTCCCGGAGATTTTTGAGCGAGGTTGCAATATCTCTACTCGTAAACCAAGGTACAGGTTACGAGCGCGGCTCATGATGAGTCAGGGACCTTGCATGATGTAGTTCTTTGTGTTCGCAAAAACTAGAAAATGTTGGAATTCATCTCGACCAAAATGACATTATCTAGTCCAATTAAAGTCAATTATCAAGTCATTACAATAGCAAATACAAAGCGAGAATTTCGTATCCAATTTCATTGATATTCCACCATCAGCAAGATTAGGCGTCTAAGGCGTAAATATGCATCCAAAGAATAGAAGAAAAATTTGCAGGTGAGCCGAAGTTCGCTTCTGGATTAAACTGAATTGAAATTCGGCTCGAGATTGCAAATCCAGTTCGATTCTGGACCTGAGCGATGAGATCTTCGCATGGATAAGCTTTCCGGCGAGTTTCTCCGCGGAAATTAGACGCTTGAGCTCATGCTTTTGCGAAATTGACGGCGATGCATTCCCGATGAGTTCTGTCAATCTACTTTGCAATGCATCTCTACTTGTCGGCATTGGAATGGAAGTTTGTTCTGTATATCTGCCCCTCCTTTACAAGACGTTATAGTTAGGAACACTGTGTGGTAGCGAATGCGAGTTTTATTGTCCCCATGTACTGGCAAAGTTGGTGATGCAGAGCA
This sequence comes from [Candida] citri, assembly GCA_030571295.1. NCBI lineage: Eukaryota > Fungi > Ascomycota > Pichiomycetes > Serinales > Metschnikowiaceae > [Candida] citri. Next base: position 319,786 of record JAJLXN010000006.1, on the reverse strand, counting down.
AAATTTGCCGGAAAAACCGGAGGTTCTTGAAGTGGTCATGCTTCTCCTGACATAGAACGCTCTCTATTAGCAACAGTCGACCACCGCAATCCAGGATCAATAGATCAAGCAACGATTTTCAATGCATCTGCCATAAACGAGGGTTTCACAACCAGTGCATGTGAATGCCACGGTGAACGAAATGAAGTGAACGCTGATGACAGAATGTGCACGACAGCCCTCTGAGCGATTAATCTTACCATTTTCCTTGACAAGTAATTCTGGGCGATTTCACATTGAGCTTGTGTTGCGCCATCGGCGATGAACATGTGAAATATCGATCTAGCGTCTATCTAAATTCACCGCCTTACCAGCAGCCCAACACCGGAACAATAGAGTTGACGTCTACTTGCTACAGAATGGGAGTGGATGAAAGCGGCGAAGATCGGTGGCGTTAAGCCATCGGGGTCAATCGAAAATTACGTTTTGTTCGTAAAAAAGCCCGATGAACTAACCAAAATAGTCATTAATATTGCTAACGTATCGAACGATTTTATAGTAAAGGTGCTATTCATTTAAGCGACAGTGAAGCATAAAGATTAGCTTATGAATAATGATAATAATGTAGACATTTTAGTCGGGGTACATTGCCAAGGAAAGTGCATTCAGTTTTTCCGAGGAAGCTTTTGACGTGGAGAACAAGGACAAACAAAAAATTGATATTTTTTCACGAAAAAACCCAGAATGAAAATACTCGGCTCCAAGGGTCCTCGGCCATCTCGGGAATAAGCATGCATGCACAGTAGATAGAGACGATAGGTTCCGTGGGTAAAGTCACAGGCCAAAACCGGAAAAAAAAATAAGAAAAAAGAAATTCAGGATGCTTAAACAGTTCGATCATCGAATTTTCACTTGGTTTAGTGTGCGCAGCTTGAAGTGGGCTAAATGTTGCTGGACCTGAATATTTACAGGTACTGAGTCATTTCAGGCATTTTCTCACTCTATGATAGGACAATGAGAGGGCGCCCTAACCCGGGGAAAACGGGTCCAGTAGTCGAATTTTTTCGATTTTTCAATTTAGTGTATTTTGGAAACACATATAAAACGAATTCCACTCACATTCCCTCTCCTTCCCTCGAAACCGACCTCGGACTTAGCCATGCCTAGTATTGTATGGTGATAACAGCTTCACCGCTATCGCGATTATATGCGCAATTGCTAACAACAGTGAAACGGCTGAACCACCACAGTAGACAAGATAAAAAGGGCGGGAAAAAAGAATTTCGCCTAAACCCGCCATTTAAAACTCATTCACATAGTCAAATTTTTCGCCTTATCGCCCATTTATAATCTTTCCCGGGTGTTTCCACATGAATATACGAAACCCTCATACAGGTCGACAACAGTACTAAACCAGGCCGTTTTTTTTCCTACTAACTGTGACTTTTTTCCTAACCGCCAAGGCAACTCGAACCCACCACGTTGTTTCTCTCGAGAAATCACGTCTTCCCCGCTTCCCAAGTCTTCCCGTCCAAATTCTTCCCATTTGTCCCATCTGAATCTTCAATCGACTCCTTGTATCATGCTGAAGCTGGAGATGGAGAGTTTATCTGAAGACGATCCCTCCCAGACAGTCGAAACGCCCATGATGGGCGGTGGAATGCCTCAGCAGTCTCCCTCGTTGATGGGGATCAATTCAGGTAACCCAGTTTCGTTTGGTATTCGTCCCAATGACCATAAACGAAGAAGAGTGACAAGAGCTTGCGACAATTGCCGTCTTAAAAAGGTGAAATGTGATGGTAAACAGCCATGCATTCATTGTACGGTTTACTCGTATAGCTGCACTTATGACCGTCCAAATGTCAGAAATAAGAAGGCTCCTCCGCCATTGCCTAGTACTCCACAGTCCACTGCGTTACTACAGCTGATAGCGATGAATCGGATGCCCTCGGTGACCACCTTGAACTCGAACCTAATACTATGTCAGAACATCATGAATTTGCTACTTCCCAAGTTGAAACTCAATTTTTTGGATGAAAAGCCCCAGAACTTTGATTTCAAGAAATTCCAGAAAGTGGTGAGCTACTTACAGCAGAAAAACCCAAATCTGATCAATGTTCATGAGATTGCTGACTTATATCAAGATGGACCTACTCCGTCTGCTTCTCCAATTAATCAAATCGAGTCCAACGTTGGTTCTGCTGGCTCAACCGATGACAACTTAGGGTGTGAGATCAAGATCATGCTCCCGCCTAAAGCTGTGGCTATGCAATTGATTTTCACCACCTGGAACAAGGCCTGTGTTCTTTTTCGCTTCTACCACCGTCCCTCCTTGCTTGAAGAGGTCGAGTTGTTGTACAGCTTGGACCCTTTGAACTATACCGACAGACAGCAAAAGTTCTTGCCATTTATGTATTCCATTCTTGCTTGTGGGTCGCTTTTCTCGAGGAAATCGTACGACGATGCTCAAAGCAATGAAAGTCTAGAAGATGACGGCTTTAAGTACTTCCTAGAGGCCAGAAAGCTCATCGATATCACTAATGTGGGTGATATTCCCTCCATTCAGACGATTGTCATGATGATTCTATATCTCCAGTGCTCTGCAAGGTTATCTACTTGCTACTCGTACATTGGAATTGCCCTTCGAAGTGCTTTGAAAGAGGGTTTACACAGAAACCTCACGATTTTCCAGTCTTCCAAGAGAAAACTCGATCCAATCGAAGTGGATACGAGGAAAAGATTGTTTTATACAATTTACAAGATGGATATTTATATTAACTCGCTTTTGGGCTTGCCTCGTTCTATAAGTGAAGACGAGTTTGACCAAGAGTTCCCAGTTGAGTTGGATGATGAGTTTATCACGAGAGACTCTTACCTTTTCGAGAAACAAGAAGGCAGATTATCCTCTTCTGGCTGCGCCAACCACCACACAAAATTGACGATCATTTTATCGAAAATCGTCAAGGAACTTTACCCTATTAAAATCAAGCCAAAGGTGCCTGATGCAGGTATTACCAGTGGCATCCACGATAAAGTCACTGAGCTCGAATTGGAACTCAAACAATGGCTAGATGCCCTCCCCAAAGAATTGAAACCTACCGATCCAAATAATTCCGAAAGCGATCACATGGTTCCAGAAAAATTCAAATTGGCTAATTACTATCTTCACTTGTCCTTTTTAAACTGCCAGATCAGTTTATACAGACCTTTCATTCATTTCATCAGCAACGGGTACCAATCCACCTATTCAGACCCAAGGTCATTAATCAGAGGCCGTAATTGCATCAAGGTTGCTCGAATGGTTGTGAAGTTGGCCAACAAAATGATCGATCAAAACCTTTTGACCGGAACGTACTGGTTCTCCATGTACACCATTTTTTTCTCCATTGCATGTCTTATCTATTACTTTCACTTTGCCAACTACAACAATCAAAAGAACAACCAAATGGGGGTCAATTACGCTGGCGTCTTATTTGATGATGATCTCAACATCGAGATGATTCGGAAAGATATTGAAATCGGAAGAAAAGTGTTGGATACCTTGAAAAACATGTCCAATGCATCTTTGAGAATTTACAACATCTTGAACAATTTGTTTGAGCAATTGAACAGAAGAACTGCCGATACTTCCATGAAGGCCAACTTGATGTCTGGTTCTGCTTCCATTGAGGCCAATGACGCTTCCGTTCAATTGACTCTTCGTAATTTCGACAAGATCAATGATTTCAAACTGGACTCCAACTCTAATGACAATGCTCATGATGCATTTGACTTTGTTGAGAACTCCATCAATGAGAAAAGAGAAGCCGAGAGACAACTCTACGACTTATTCTCCAAAAACTTGAACCAGGAAACACCAAAGGGTCTTAATGAGGGAGTTGAAAACCAAAGTAGCTCAAATCATGAAGATGTGATGGAAAAGCCAAATCCAATGAGTTTTGGAAAACTGAACTCAAGAGAGAGAAATCACCTCGAAAACACAGAAATGCCTCAGCATGCAGAAGACTTCAACAATCAAGGAGGTCTTAATACTATGATGAATTCACCATTAGAGTATGTTCCTGGTGTTATCGACACTTTGGACACTCAAATCTTTGGTCGTATTTTGCCTCCATATATGCTTGAGGGTAATAAGAGACAAACAGGCCAATCAGAGGAGACTGAAAATGATAGAAATCCTTCGAAGATGCCATCTTACGATGCATTGTCATTTGATCCAAGCCTGTTTGACTCATTGGATCCATTTGCTCCAAATTAATGTATAAATGGTGCTCCTTGATGTGTGGTTGTGGCTACTGAAGCATACCGGTGAGTATAAGGTTACATTTCGGTATGTGATTAAATTTCTCTTTCTTAGTGCCAAATTGAGTAGTTGGCATCTTATTGATGAACTGCTTAGCAGTATGTGCTATTATTTACCTAGAACTTTCTATAGGAAGAAAGATTGGTTGCAAAGCAATTGTAAATTGATGTAGGGGTAGGCAGGTAGATGTGTGAGCTGCATTCTGCCGCATGTACTATAATTACCATACTTGATCTATTGTCTGTTCAGGGGTATCAGGGGTGCCTTTTTCTGCGATATTATTGATCCCATCAACGATCGATAAGCCACGATTGAACCTTATCTGATAGAGTGTGGACAGTAAGTGATTTTCGTATCATATTCGTCTTGAGTTATTACTGACATCATTAAATCTCTTAGATGCTACAGAGATTTTAATTTTGGAGCCCGCAAGCATCTGGGAGTCCTTTAATCAACAGGTAACGATGTTAACGGTTAGATCACCAGATTGGGCATGTCCATTCGCAGCTCTCGTACTCCAGACAGATACATAAATTAACCCTTGGATATGAACTTCAAACTTCAATTAGCGTTACCTAATCTCTATCTGGTTGATGCTATCCGTCTAGCCTCTTTTATACAATAAATCATCTTACAATCGTGGGAAACTACAGCACCTTATCATCTACAAATAGGGTTTATGGTGTGTATAATGCATACAGAGATTATGCAAACGCATAAATTCCATCGCATGCGTCACGTCGCACCAATCTGAAACAGCCGCAATGATGAAGTGAAACAAGGAACATGACGCAATTTGATGGTAGCTTCCGTAAAAACCATCTTCCTTCAGGACTACGAGTTCTCATGGCTGCCACCAACTCATACGGAATTTTTTTTAGCAAGTCTTGGATGTCAACCTCGGAAAACTCAACACTACTCCGACAGACACATCAGTTACACCTGTCAATCACCACACTCTCCTCAAAACCCCAACCTACAATTTCTTGGATAGCTAACTTTCTTACATTAATTAATTAAGGGAAGTGGCCGATTCTCGGACCAAAATACCCATCTGGAGCTAAAGCAGTAGCATTCAATCTGGCCTGTTGAGCATCATCGGCACCACCTTCGACACCCAAGTAGGAAACAGTGTTTCCCCACCAGGTAACATCTTTTTCGTGGTATTGCACTGCAAAGAAGATAATGATTCCCGAAAAGGCAACACCAGCATCCAAAGCACCAGATAAAACATAGTTGTACTTCTCCCACCATGTAGTGTACTTCTTCTTAATGTAGTACATGAAAGCAAAAGAAGCATAGAGTCCTCCAGTGTAGTAGGACAAGTTGTATGGAGCATAGATCAAGAGACCACCAACAACCAAAGTTGGTTGGAAGTATTTGGTGAGTTTCTTTGGACCAAACTTCTTAAACAAGTAGCATGGAATAGCAAGCAATGCACCAATCAAGAAAGCATATTGCATGATTGGATAAAGACCACCAAAGACCTTCTTTGGACCAATAACACCCCACAACACTGAAGCAGAGTAGAAAACGTTGGAGCTTGGACAAGTGAACTTCTGCTTACTGAGTGAAGTACAGTAGTTCTTGACGTTATCGATCATGAAGTTCATCACAGCCAAACTGATGAATGAAGACATGAACACAGAAAGCATTTGCACTCTGAACACAGCTCTTGGAGGAAGTTTGGCGTAATGTGCCATTTTTTGATCACTGATATAGTTTTGAGCTTGTCCGTCGATGTTGTAACCCAAAGCCTTAATGAAGTTCAAGGCAAGACCGTTACCTGGCAAGGCGTAACCAACAATCAACTCAACCAAGACATTGAGACCGAACGAGAATCCTGTAACGGAGTACACAGCAGTAAGTGGAATCAAAAAGATAAAGTTCATACCAAGGGCAAAGAAAATACCCCAAACTGGAGTCTTAGCAGGGTATACCTTAACACAGATAATTGCCAATACAATAGAAATCACCAAAATGACGAGGAACACCCAATCTGCGACTTCTTTATATTTTTTCATCATCACAGTGTGAGGATCATCAAAACCTTCGAAAGTAGACTTTCTGAAGTTCTTCAATGAGCTTCCAAGGTTACGTAAAGCCAACCACATTGGCTTATAGTTGACTGCAACCTCATAAATGAATGCAAATGGATACAAGGCAAAGAACGAGCCATAGACAAGCAAATTGGCGGCGGAGTAGAATGGAGGACCAACATCCTGGTACTTTGCATTGTCGAACATACTTTCATCGTCAACAATTGAGGAAACAGCATAGTAATCACCAGTATTGGTAAACAACGATGAAGAGTTGATAGGAAGGTATGCACTCCAGTAGTAGTTGGTATAGTACATACCAATAATGATGAAGAAGCCAAGGAATGACCCGATGTACTGGTTCAATTGGGAGTAGAAAGGAATGGTCAATGCATAGTTCATATTGATGACATTCCAATCAAAGGTGGGAATAGGATTGAGTCCCAATCCGTACAAACTTCCAGTGACCAAAGACAAAGTGAAGTTATTTGGAGCAATCCATGTCAACCAGTTGAAATAAGACAATGCTTCAAATAAGTAGTTTGGAAGCCAAAAGTAAAGGAATGAGCCCGAGAATGCAATAAAAAAGAAGAGGTACCTTGAAATGGTCCATCCGTTGATATTGCTCTTCTTCTCTGGCTGCAACAATGCTCTGTTCAATGCAAGTGTAGGCAACACAGTAGGCCAGATTGATCTGATTGGATAAACTGCAAATTTACGCATAATACCAGCAAATCCGAAACCCATAAAGTTAGTCGAAAGAATTAACAAAATCTGGTAGCCCCAATCAGCCCATTGATTGTTATAGTATCTGGCAAGTTTCTGAACATGAATATTATAAGAGACGTATGGAGTACCAGCAGAAACAGAGAAGAAAATGGTAGCCAACATTTGCTCCTTGGAAGTCCATGGGCCTGGGTTCAAATCAATCGTCCATTTCCAAACCTTGAACTTATACTTTGGGAACAAGTAAGCACACGCAAGACCAGATGGATAAAGCAAAAGCTGAACCACTGAAGATTGTAAAGTGATACCCGGTTGTCTTTCAGCAAAGAATTGATTGATGAAAGCGCCCACAGCAGTCCAAATAGTTCCGAGAAGGTAAACTCTGAATGTCTCCACAGGAATTGAAGGATCATCAAATGGATCAGTCACAGATCTGACCTCAGGATAAGGTGAATGGAAAGCAATTAAACCTGCCTCGGTCTTGACCTGCAAAGGCCAATCAAAGATCTCTGGATCGTTCAATTCGACATCGCTATCAACTGCAACCAAATAGACCTTATCTTGGAGTTTCTCCAGACCCTTTTCCGAGGTGCTTCCCTCATCAGAAGAGCGACCATGTCTCTGAGCGACTTCCAGGCCCTCTGCAGCGACCAATTTCTCGATCAACTCGTATTCCAGAGTAGGAATGTTGACATCCTCATCGTGCTCGACCAAGTAACTCTTCAAAATCTCCAATGACTCTTCAACCAGCAAAGACTGGATCTTCTCGATCATGAAGGTGGCCGAAACAGGTAAAGTGTCCAAGGACTCCAAACCCGAGAGATTAAGTCTTTTCAAAATGGCATTTTTCTGATCATATGTTAATTCCAAGGCGATATCGTCAAGACCGATGTCTTGAGATGCGATTGCATTCAACTCGATTTCATGTGCTCTGGCATCTAAACGACTGCCAGCAGACGTCAAACTCGTAATGGCATGCAATTTTGCATCTTCAGAAGCCATCTTGATTTGGATGATTGAGGCTTGAAACTTGAGGGAACTTCATCACAATTTATATATTGGCGAGATCAGGAGTTCCGCTGACGATACGGCTCCAATCTGAATCATATAAGATGGAATCACGATAACAAGTGATCAAATGAGTAAATCACCGGTGGCTTGCAGAATTGATAATCCCAGTACAGGAATGCGTCAACAACATGCTGATCTTTGCAATCGCAATGTCTTGGCACGTCAATACTCGCGACAACTTCAGTCTCAGGGATGTCTAGCAAGGCAATGTGATCATGACAAATTCCCCTGAATTGTGTATATCATTGATTTGAGACCTTTATAGAGCTTCTTTTACCTTCTCTTACCACATTAAAACCTCAATCCCCCACTATATTGGCCAAGAACCTTCAACCCTGGTCTTATCACGGAATACTTGGCAAAGAGCCGTGCAATGCAAGCGGTCTGTGTATTATTGAGACGCTAGCTCCACTTATCGAAAGCCATAATTTCCCTACTAAGCATTACCTCTTGTGGTTTTACCACTCCCCGCCCCAAGAATCATTATCTTCTTCGTCGACAGCAATATCCAACTTAAGGGTACTTCCTGGTTTCCTAGTTGTTTTGGCTCCTCCAAGCTTCAATGTGCGGTTGCTTGTAGGCTTAGCTTTAGCACGCGGAATTGGTCTTTGGACCGCCTGAACTGGTGCCTTATGCACTGGCTCGGGAGCCACATCTACCTCATCATCATTCCACCCATCGTCCTCGGTGATATCGTTCCAATCGGGCTGTTTGACCGGTTCCTGAGTTGTTGGAGTTGAGACTCTTGTTAAGTCCGGTGTAGACCTGTTGAACGACTCATTAAGGTCACCTTTAACGTCAGCAGCTTTAGGTGCTCCACCAAGAGACAACCAACTGTTCATTCTCCAGCCAAATGCACCTTCACTTTCAGTTGTGGCTTCTGTGGTGTTTGCATCTTTTTGTGTAGGTGCGTTCTTCTCAAAGAACTCTTTCTCTTCAGAATCCTCATCTTCTTCGACATTAGGCAATGACTCTGCATGTTTCTCGACAGAACCAAGGTATAATTCGAAAATACGTTTGGCTTCATGACGAATCTTAGGCGACTTAGGGTCCATCAATGCAATAGCCAAATGACCCAAAATCTTTCCACAGATCTCATCCAAAGTAAACTGATCAATGAGCTCTTCGAATCCTCGAAGTGCATTCACTTTGCATGGAGTGAAAGTATCACGCAAAGACTTGGCCAAAGCGGTTATAATGACACTATTTCTCGAATTACTATAGATCTTCGAGGAGATCTTGATGATCAAAATCAACGTGTTGGTTCTAATAGATGGTTTTGGATCCATCTGCAGCTTAGCAAGAACCTTAAGTAAATCTTGATTGACTTGCTTAACACTCACTTTCTCTATAATGCTGGTAATTGACGTGAGTGTAGTTTCTCTGATCATGAAATTAGTGTCTTGGAATCCAGAGATCAAGTTGTAGAACACTTTGCTTTGCACTTCAGACTCTGTAAGGTGCTGGTTGAAGGATGGCAAGGAGTTCAAGAGAATTAAACGGATCGAACGGTCCAGGAGCGTAAATGAGTGGAAAATGATCGGTTTGATCATCTTGGAAAAGTCCTCAGACGAGAGATTTACTCCCAACTTCAAGATGTAACTCAAAAGAACAGACATGGTCTCTTGGCGTTGTTGGTGCTGTTCTGGAGTAGTGTTCACTGTAGGTTTAGTGTTTGACAAGTTATTGAACTGAGTGATGATTTCAGGAAGCAACTTGTTATCCAAGTAGCCTGGTGGGAACTCTCCATCGATGTAGTCACCAAGTTCATTCTTGAAAAAGGCCAATTTGTCTCCTTCACTTTGGAACTTGATATCTTCCAAAAGCTTATTAAATGCAACCAATGTGTTGTTCTCAAAAAACTTTTCAGTCTCTTGGAGGAATCTCTCGACGGTAATTCGAAGATTTGGCTTCGAACTCACCAATCTCTTGAGTGGAAGTGCAATTGCTTTAGGAATGTTGGCATTTCCACCAAGAACCTCAGAATGCTCAACAACAATAGGCAGATTGAAGTTCAGTCTGCTCAAAATGCTGAAAATGAAAACACCAAGTCTGTATGAGTCGTACTTGATAGCAAATTGTCTAATAGCATCAATACCACCATTAGCAACCTCATCAGGCTGATTCTCATTAAATACGGGGATTGAGCTCGAAAGACGGTAGATAGGTTGGTCTGGATCAGAGTTCAAGTTCGTAAGGAGCTCAAATCCAAACAATTTCCAGTCTCCTTGACTATTAACGAACACAGAAGAGAACACGTCCAAATGTCCATGTAAGCACTGTGCTTTCATATTAATGAACAGCAACGCGTAAGTGACGCCGTGGATTCCGTAAATCTTTGCATCCTGAGAGATTTTACCTTCGTTTTCACTCAAATATTGGTGCAATGGAGTCACACGCTCGGTGACAATATAAACATGAGTATCGCTCTCGATGAAGTCAATAACAGAGATGATACCTGGAAATTTCACCATTTTCAGCTTCTTGAAGCAGTTTCTGGCAAGAGGTTCATGATTTTTCAGGTTTGCCACTGGATCTCTGGCGTTATACTCGAAGATCGTCACCAATCCGTTGTTCTTAGGATTGACACCATTGTAGATAGTCCATATCGATCTAGAGTCCGGAAAACCACCAGCTGCCGGATCCACGATCTTCTCCTTGAAAGTATAAGGAATAGATGTGCCAGTGAGCGAAGAAAGGGCACTCGAGAAGAAATTCATTGGTGTCTTAGGAGGGTATACTTAAAGCAAAAACACACAAGGTATACCTTGATGCGCGTGCAGGCATGTGGGTTTAGACTGGCACCATAGATAGAGCCTCGTGAATATGGGAAGCTAGGTTTAATTTTAATTTTTGAACTTTCAAATTCGATTCCATTTTTTTGCAATTATCTGTGAACTTGATTTGGTTGCAAAATTCGGGGAATTGACCTTGTTTCGGTTAGTCTTGGTGACGAAAACTTGGCTCATTTCCAAGAAAAATCAATGGGAGAAAAGAGCCGTATGGTCGAAGGGATGAACCTTCGAAAGTCAAAATCATAGGAAATACCGATAAGAGCCAAGGATCAAGTCACAACTTGGTGTATGATGGTTGTTCCCTCTCAATGCACGGCTCTCGTACTGGCATGAAGGTGCAGCACCGTACATGAGATTGGTGTGAGTTCATTTCTTCGATTGGCACATAACCTAAGATAAGATGTAGATCGGTGTGTGGCTTGAAGTGGGGGATGGTGGGGATGATTTGAGGGTAGATAGGAGCCACAAGGTCGTTTTAAGGGCGTTTGTAGAATTTTGATTTCTCGTCAGTTTAAGTATGGGGGACGTCTACTCGTGTGCAGAGACGACAATCATCAGGGGACCCGAAGTTTATGTTGCAAGGATATATCTCTTAAATAGTCACATTGATCAATATTTTGACCTTCAATATAGCAAAAGAAGTGGTTTATCTGACATGTTCTCATATCTTTCTTCCCCCACTTATCAACGTTCTGTGCTGTTGATGTCTCGTGCACTGAACTCACAGACATCCACCATTATTCAATTCCCATAGTCGATTTTTAAAGCAGATACGAAACACGTCAAGATCCTCACAAAATAATTCTCCCGGAATCATCTTAATCAAAATCCCTTCTCCCCACCCAATTATAACCCATCTGTAAGTAAGACTCCAGGTTAGCGACCTGCAGACAACAACACAGGCTCTATCATGGGGCTGAAGCCAGGAACAGTCATCCAGGCCTTAGTCGAGTCAAAACCAACCGCCACTTTCAAATTTCTTCCAATCTCATCACCTCATAGTCCTCACTTCAATCCGAGAGTTCCCCCACAATGTTTAAAAGCCTTGGGTTGCTTCCCCACACAAAAATCATCCTCGCTGCGTCTCGACGACAATTTGCTGTTGTTAGTGGCCTTAACTTCAAACAACCCCACCAAAACATTCCCCAAAACAAGCGATCTGCATTCCAGCGTCAATTCTCACTGACTGCTTCGTTGCTCAGAGCTTCTAAGGAGAACAATGGCCCAAAAAAGGAAGTCACAGACAAAGATACCTCACCTTCAGTAGAGCAAAGCAAGCCTGGATTGCTAGCGACTGAATTGGCTGAGCCCATCAAGGAGGTCAACGAAGACGAAGATCCTGATGAAGCTGCTGCTGAAGATTTCCTAACTACGATCTTTGAAAACATGGAGCCATACATCGACACTTATGAGGTGTATAAGCAACTCATGAGGGCCGGATTTACGCCATCACAGAGCGACGAAATCATCAAAATGCTCATTGTTCAGCTCAATCTGAAATTATCGAAACTTTCAACGAAATACTCCCAAGCTTACGAGCTCGAGAATGAGCGGTACTTGTTTGAAAGTGCTCAGCAAGAGTTACGAGTAGATGTCACCAGAAACAGAGAGAACCACATCAACGAGTCGATCAACCAAATCAATGTTCTTGAGCGTGACTTTGGAACTATCAGCGATGAGCTAAATAACCATTTTATCCAGATGAAGAACGATATTCAGGTCTCTATCAACGACCAGAGGTCTGAGAACACATTAAAGAGTAAGAAGATCATGCTCCGAATCCAAGAGACAAACCATAAGATCACCACCGAGTTGAATATGGCCATGAGATCAGAAATCGAAAGTTTACGTTGGCACTTATCCAGATGGGGCTTGATTGCTATCTTAGTGTCTGTTTTCTCGGCCTGTGCATCGTTCTACGTGTTCAGACTGAGAACCCATAAGGCCAACTCCGAGAAGAACGAATTTATCCCGCTTGTCATCTATGAACCAAGCGAATTCGATGAAGACGACTACCATGCTGACTTGGACCCCAATACCATCTAGTTCCAGCACGTGATGATAGTAGCCACCTGCAAATAGCAAGCCAGACAGATTGGATGACTTCCAAACTGCTTTCTTTCTTTAATGTCGGAGATTCCTGAAGATCAAAACGAGTGCAAGCCATACGCATGTGCCATCCAAGACTGCTTGCTGGCCAATGGATATAACGAGTCGAAATGCACCAAGGTAATTGATGAATTGTACAAGTGCTGTAAGCAGTTTTATGAGAAGAACGGGCCGGAAGCACAGAGCGTTTGTTGTCCGAAGTTCAACCTTCTTCAGTTGAAGTTGAAGCAGAGGCTGTTGGGCAAGATCGATGCAGACCTCATTGAATCGAGAAGGTGAGACAAGAGTTGACATTGGATCGAAATCAGAGAAGAAAAGCCGCCGAAAAGGTTGAAAATAGAAAGGCTGGTGAAAGTTAGAAAGAATGGTCAAAGTCACATACGCATTGATTGCAATAATTCGACATTCAAATCTACGTCTACTGAAGTAAGTGTAAGTTAAGAGCCGCGGGACTACCGAATATACGATAGCTCGACGTAAAGGCCGGATCAACTCGTTTATCTAAGGCTAACCCGAGCACGAATAACCACAAAGTGGTGTAGATTGCATGTGGAAGAAGTCATGCAAACCGTGACTCTAATGGGCGCCTATAAAAGACATTGTATGAGGAAAAAAACTAGAGATGGGAAATGCGACGAGGTATATATAGTGGTGATGAGGGGCGGGTAACCTTTGGGATTAGTAGTTAGGAATGGATAAGGCCATGGATTTTGGATTTTAGAGGGAATTTCGAATTTTTATGTTTTTAATGTTTTTGTGTATATTTTGAATATTTCATTTTGAGGTGCACTTTTGGTTTTCCTGGTGGTGGGGTATGGTTGGAGCAATGCATAGTTGTCATGTAGAGGGTATAGAGAGGGTATAGGAAGGGTATGAAAAAGCACCAAAACTGGCATGATTTGTGGTGAAAAGTAATAGCATTAATGAGGTGATTGAGCTGATTCTCCCAGTATAATTATTAGTTCGATTTTCCCATTGAATCATCAGGATCAATCGCAATTCTTCATTAACCTTGACCATAGGAGCAAATGACCAGAAATAGCCAACTTTCCTCCCAAATTTCACCATTGTTCCTACTCCAAATCACTCAACTAACTCTTCTTATCGTACTCTCTGTAATCTGGAACGTATCCAGCGAGTGAGGAATTCTCATCAAGCCACATAGCATGGCCTGTAAGGTTCTGGATGGAATTGTTCACTCTGACGTTTTTCTCGAACTCTTCAATGACAGCATTGATATTCACCGGATCTAGACCAGCCTCATGCAATTGCTGTCTCAATAAAGCAATGTGTAATGCCATTTTGTAGCATCTTTTCGATACATCCATCCTTTCCTGTAACATCTTCAAATCTTGCTGTTTCCGAGCATTTAGAAAGTTTTGTTGTTGCAATTGCAACGTCTTTATATTAATTGCTGACGTCTCGGCATTCAATTTCTCAAGTTTAATCCGTCCAGTGTAATTATCCACTGCTAAGTATGCCAATGTGAACATCGCAAGCATCGTTGAGAGGTCTCTCAATGGCCTATCGCGAGATTTGCCATAGTGATCTGATCTAGGCTCTTCTTCGTAGTCTTGTGCCTTATTTTTTCCAGTTTCAAGGTCGTTATTGGCTCGTATTCTCTCTGGTTGACCGTACTGATTTGGGACTCTTGAAGGATTGCTGAAATGAGAGGGAGGAACCATCAAATTTCGAGATAGTTGAAGGCGACGAGTGACCTCGCTTTTTATAGCACCAAGAAGCGGATTCAGCATGGATTTTGGTGGTTTTGGGGGAAGAAGCTCAGGTTTATGTTTTAGCGTGGGGAAGCATTTCGCACTAGCTTATAGGACAGTAGGGTAGTTGGGTAGTTGGGGCATACGGGAGGGAGAAGAGGTGATGAATGTCAATTTTATGATAATTTAGGATCTATGGGGTTTTCAGTTTGGTTAGTATTTTAAGTTTTTGAAATTAAATTTGGAAATTTGGATGACGTGGTGGAAATTGATGGGCCTTTCTTTTGCTTCCTAAGTATGGTTGCTTAACTATGGAGGCTTATACAGAGACAGGGTAGCGTTGAGAGCGAGAGAGGTGAGCAATGAGAAGGCACACCATTTGGGTAATTGAATGATTGAAATTATTTTGGAATGAATGTTGGCGAAATATTTAGGTTCAATTGAGTAAGTCAATTTTGTTATTCTCTTTCAATTCGTCAAAATTCACTTATCTGCTCATGCTCTATGCTCACCTTGACTTTCTCAAGTTTCACCAACTTGCTCAAATCTACGTTTCAATCGACCTGTTTAAAATTCATTTCTACTTTTCATACTAAATTCGTCAAGGTTCACTTTTCACAATTTTACCTTTAGTTAGTCTTTTTCAAGCTTCATTCAATTGCTCAGTTCTACGTTCATCTTATACTTCCACAAGACTCACAAACTTATTCAATTTTTCAATCACATTGACTTAATCAATGTACACTGTTCTCATTTCTACGATCTTTTTGACTTTCAAGACACCCTTTTCCCAATTAGGTTCACATTACTTTTCCTTAAATTCAATCCAACCTTCACCCTGACTATGTCAAGGTTCACTTTTCTCAATTTTACGTTTTTCACTTCATCAAGGTTCTCCGTCAAGATTCACCTCTCTCATTTCTACGTTCACCTTGACTTCGTCAAGGTTCACTTCGTCTTCTAACACTCATTCATTACTATACTTAACGGGCCTTACCGTCAGCAGCCTTAACGTAGATGATGTCACCATCCTCAACGAAGTAATCCTTACCCTTACTCATCAACTTACCAGCAGACTTAACTGCGGCCTCATCCTTGAGCTCGATCAAATCGTCGTACTTAATGACTTGTGCCAAAATAAAAGTCTTCTCCAAATCAGTGTGGATAGTACCGGCAGCTTGTGGAGCAGTGTACCATCTTCTAATGGTCCACTCTCTGACTTCATCTGGACCACCAGTGAAGAAAGAGATCAAGTCCAACTTTTGTCTCATGACAGTGATAATCTTTGGCAAGGCAGAGACAGCACCAATCTCCTTACAGTAGGCGTCTCTCTCCTCGTCAGACTCCATGGTAGACAAGTTAGACTCCAAAGAGACAGAAAGTGGGATGATGACATCACCTGGAGAGTTGGCGTCAACCCACTCCTTGATCTTCAACAACCACTTGTTCTTCTTTCTGACGTAGTCTCTCTCACTCAAGTTAAGCAAGTAGATACATGGCTTGGCGGTCAAAAGGAACATAGAGTTGATAACCTCAACCTCCTTTTGGGTCCACTTTTGGTTGGCAACTCTTCCACCGTCTTCCAACAATTGGATGATTCTCTTGACCAACTCAGCCTCCTCCTTCTTTTGCTTGACCTCCAAGGATTGTCCACCTCTCTTGGTGATCTTCTCGATACCCTCCAAGTGCTTTTGGGCGAACTCAATGTCCTTCAATCTCAACTCGTCCTTGATGATGTCCAAGTCGGCAATTGGGTTGACCTCGTCGTTAATGTGGATGATATCTGGGTCATCGAAACATCTGACAACTTGGTAGATGGCATCGACAGCTCTAATGTTGGCCAAGAAATTGTTACCCAAACCTTCACCAGCAGCTGCACCCTTGGTCAAACCAGCAATATCGTAGATGGTCATGTAGGCTGGAACCTCACTCTTTGGCTTGTACAACTCGCACAATTTGTCGAAACGGGCAGATGGAACAATAACTCTGGCTTCTTCTGGCTCAATGGTAGCAAATGGGTAGTTTGCTGGGTTACCCAATGGACATCTGGTGATAGCTTGGAAAAAGGTGGATTTACCGACGTTGGCCAAACCAACGATACCGGACTTCAAGTTGTTACCTGGTCTTCCGAGCAAAATAGGCTTTTCAGCGGCTCCCTTCTTTTTTGGTGGCATTTTTTGTAATAAGGTGTATTTTGAAAATTTTTAAGAGGTTGCGCCGAATAAGTAGGTGAGAGCGGTCACGTGAGGAGTAGTTGAGAGAGACGGTGGACGGTGATGTTGGCCAGGGGGGTTTTTTCAAGTTGGAGAGGGGAGTTTTATTGATTATTTTGGTGATTTGGTTTTGGTGGCTTTGGTGTTTTTCTGATTTTTTGGGGTTGGGTGTCACTTTTCATGGCCCTTGAAAAGTCTCAGATCATACGTCAGTGAGGGTTCCAGCCACAAGGAAGAACGACGGTGATTTGTGTAAGAGGGGAGGGTTGCAAAAGAACAAGAAGTGAAGTCTAGGTATGTCTACGCTTCTGATCACAAATATGTCATTTAAATTTTTTTAGCAGGTCTCTTTGACAATAAACTATGGGGCCTTCTGTGGCTTGTTCTTAACTATGGGTGTGCAGATGAGATCAGCCGTATGTCACTGCAAACTCCACGAAAACACAAAAAATAATAAAGTAAAAATCAAAATATCAATTCTCTCACCATTCCAAACACAATCTCCAAATTCCACTTCATCAACTCCCCCACAACCTTCCCTTCTAACACTCTGTCTCCACCTACTACAATTCCGGTTCTCGCACGCCCCACGACTTTTTCTTCTCACTAACATACCACTACTCTTAATAACTAGACCCCATGTTTGCCATCTCTGCACGTCTCAATCTTAGGGTGCCAACCAAGGCATTCTCAAGCGCTGCCACCATTCTCAACCAAGCCAAGTCGTCTGTCGCTGCTGGAACAGTTTTGAACCTCAAAATCAGAAAAAACGGAGACGAGCCAGTCGCTTTGGAAGATAGCGAATATCCTGAATGGTTGTGGGATTGTCTCGATAAGGAGAAGCTCGACAAGCAGTTGAAGGAGCAAGATTTCATGAAATGGCGTAAGAAGCAGATCAACAAGACCAACACGGCCAAGATCAAGAACAACAACTTCATTTCTCAGATGTGATAGCCTTTAGGCTGAAAATGGGTATTATCGTGTACATAGCAAGTAATAGAAGCTTCATCGTGGATGAACTGGGGTGTAGGGGGGATATAGGGAGTTTTGTGTTATTTAGGAGGTGAATTTTGCAGAAGTAGTGGAACCTATGAGCTATATGCTATAGTCATTGAACTAGAAGGTTGGCAATCGAATAAGCTCTACTACGCAATTCTCTCTCCAACAAAAAGAGGTAATTCTCAAGTAAAAGTCATAAATTAATTATTAGCCAGCGTTGGAACCCACTACTATGGATTGGAACCAACTACCATGGATTCGAGTCGATATCCTCAGTGCCCCAGTTCTTATGTGCTACCGACAGTGGTGGTTGCATCTGCTTGAAAAGAGCGTCACCCTTAAAAGTCTTTGAAACGTCATCAACAGCCTTTTCTGGTGCAGCAGTCTCCTCCTCCCCATCGGAATTATCATCGTTTGCATCGGCATACTCTTGTTCATCTTCACCATCTGGAGACTCATCATAATCGTAAGTGTCATTAACTTGAGAGTTCTTGTTTTCCGACAAAATCTCATCAACATCGTCCATGACGGCAATTGGAAGTGTTGGTTGGTATTTCTTAGCTCTTAAGACCTTAACACCTCCCAATCCAGCACCATAGTTGACAATGAGCTCGTTCAAATTAGGAAGAGCAACGCCAAACACGTAGTTTGGATTCAAGTAGATATAAATCTCCTTCAGAAGGAACGTCGACTGCGTCATGTAATGCAGCTTACTCTTAGAAACCTGGTTTTCTCCTTGCTCATTCATGAGTCTCTTTAAGTATTGGACAAGAGGTTTAGGAATCTTTGGCTCGTCAACTTCGTATCTATAGAGCTTGTTAGTAAGCTTAAAAATCTGGTAGTAGTTAAGCGAATCGAACTGGTTAATAGTGTTCACCAAAGACTCTTCATCGTTGAGTCCAGACATGACTTGAAGCCACTGGAGCAACTCAATTGTTGGCGATAATTGGCTCTTACCAATATGGTAAAGCGATTTGTAGTAGAATGCAAGCGTGTGTGAGTCGTTGGAATCCTCAGCGTCTTCAGACAATAAGTTTTTGAGCTCAAATGAGTTCATATCGTCCGACAGACCCAAAAGAGTCCGCAATCCACCAAGTCTATCTGGTTTATAAATGCGGTAGTTATGAGAGCGTAGCCAGTCCTCCAATGCAGAGATATTAAGACGAATCTGGATAGCTTTAAGTCTGGAGCAGTTCTTGGCGTTGGCAATGAGGCGATTGAAGATCACGGCATTGATATAGTAGAACACCTGGGAGTAGGTCTGGAAACGTAGTAATGGATCCACTGCATGTAACTTGAGGACATAGTCCAAAGCACCCAAAACCTGGATATATTTAAGGGGAGATGGCTTCATGAGTTCCATCTCGGAAGGAGGGTATAACATGTGGAGAATATCATCGTAAGAGCTTGGATGCATCTTGTTTTTGTTCTTGAACAAGTTCCAGTCTTTAGCATACAAAACACTGGAAACGTCGACCAAATTGGTGAAGTTGATCAAGCAATCGTCGACCAACAAATTGAGTCTTGAGTTGATGGAAAATGAAAGCGTAGCCACCAAACTCTGAGTCAAATTGATCAACTCTTGCAAGAACCTCGGATACTGCGTATACAACTTACTCTTAGCAAAGTAAAAATGCAAAAATTGAATCACTGAAAGCCAGTAACTCAATAAAACGATATCACCTGCTCCACCTGCGGCACTGGCACTAGACTTGTCTCCCAGTTCAGCAGTGAGCATCGCCATATTGAAGACACCCGATTTAGTGTTAGTAACCGAACGTAATCTCGTGACAAAACACTCAAATAAGAACTCAGTCAATTCTTTACTATCGACTTTAAAATGTGAGTACCGGATCAACTGGAAAACCACTGCTGCTGGGATTTTCGTTGCATGTTGGTGTGCGGTCAGTTTAGTCCTCAAATTGAAGATGTAATCAAGCAATGAAGGAATGTCAGAGTCGGAAAACTTGATGAACTGTTCCGGAAGGATCTTATCGTAGTCGTAGTCAGGCGTTTGGACCAATTCCGAGTCGCCTGAGAGCTCTGCCTCCTCATCAAGGTGTGCTTCTTCGAGAGAGTCGGTACTGACGCTATTTCCAAGCGTTTGCATTCGAATTTGATGCGACAAATCGTCCATGCTGTCTGGATTTCCACCAAAAGTGTTCATTCCAAAGACATCAGCATCATTTGAGTTACGATTCAGCAGGAAAAGGTTGTGGCTTCGGAAAAACTCGTAAATGGCAGGCGACTCGAGCGTCACAAGCGAAACAGCGTCTTTTCCATCGTCTTTAGGTGCCAAATATGGATCTGCCTGGTAATCCAAAAGAAGCTTCACCAATGGCAAGTTTGCAAAGTGCACTGCCCACATAAGCGGGGTGAAATTGGGCCCAGCGGTATCGTGGGCGTCTGGATCAGCCTGGTGGTTTGCCAAAAGCGTCTCTGCCACCGGCAAATGGTCTAATGCTACAGCTAGCACTAAGCATGATGCACCATTGGCCTCATCCGGGTAGAAGGAATTGACCAATTCGGGTTTTCCGCGTACGAGCGACTCCACAGTGACCACATCACCGTCGCAAACGGCAGAAAACAACTCCAATTTCTTCTTGTCGACGGTAGAGTCGGCGTCTATGGAGTTTTCAAGATCCAGATGGAGATTCTTCTTTAATTCGAGCAATGGCGCCAAAAGCGGGTCGGAATAATTCAAAATTGGGCTCCGTGTGCCGAGAAACAGCACCGGATTGGAGTGATCTGCCCAAGCATCCATGATAATGACGATGTAGGAGTTGCTCTAGTAAGGCCAGTTGGGTATAAGAGGGTCATGTGGAGGGTCATGTGAGCAGTCATGTGACTTGAGTTTGAGTGGGGCCAGAAGAGACGGTAAAGGGTGGAGAAAAGACGAGAGAAAATGGGGAATTTTCGGTATTTTTGATTTTAAGAGCAATTTTTAGAGGTTCAGTATTACGCTATTTTTATTAATTCAATCACAATTGACGTGGAATGGCCCAATTCTCCAAGGCCTATTTCATCTCATTGCCCCTCTTTGCCAGGTCTAGTGCGAGTGGCCCAGCAAGCAAGCAGAAGGAACAATAGGCCCCGGTGCGCTCTATTCAGTGCTTCCGGTGCGCCCAGTGCGCCCATCCCAGAGAATTACACGAAGAGAAAGGGCCGGGAAAACCAAGAAAAGAGAGTAGTAGATAAATTGAAAACGATTCAGGTGAAATTGTGGTCCTTATATGGCATCAATTTACCCCTCATTCCCCCTTCCCTTCGTTTTCCTTGCGGTTTCCATCGCCTCCTTCCGCTGCCTCGATATGGGCCCGGATTATCTTCCGCACCGTTACAGATCACCTGGGCCCAATCAGCCGGGGCCCAGTGCGATTACTGCCGCAGCAGGACGGAAAAGTGAGAGAAAGCGCCAGGAAAGGGCCATGAAAAGACACGTAAAAAACCGTCAAAAAAATTAAAAAAGCGATTTCTCGATGTTTTCGACCTAAAAAAACGTTCTAGACCATAAAAACCTAAAAAATCCATCTCTATCCCCAAATTGTCCCACCCTCGTGTATCTCCTATTATCTATTGTGTAAGCATTCTCTCACAGATCGTCTGCCGCAGGAAAAGTCGTGTATACCTTTCACCCAGCATACCAAGTTCCTTCCCAGAATTCCACCATATACCACCGAATAGGACTAATTTGACCCTTCAGTGGCTTCTGGAATCATGACTACTCGCACGCAAAGAAGACTCATAAGTCTAGCCATCCTCTTATTCTTCTTGGTGGGGCTCTTCTTCATCGAGCAACGACCTCAGAAGGAGGCTCATGGTGCTCTCTATAATCAACTCCATGATATAGTGATTCCAACCAAAGACGGGTCCAAGAACGCCGCAGTGGCGCCGAAAGAAAAATCACCAGATCTGGGGTCCCAGGACCTCGTTGAGGACTTGGATCCTTGTACTCTTCTCAACCCATTAAGAGGGTTTATTGACCTTCGAGGTCTCTCCAGCATGGGCAATGAAGGCAAAGCTTTGCCTTGGGCTGCACGTGGGTTCGACTCTGGTCACAATTACTCCATCGGTGTCTGTCTGAGCCCGATTAAAAAGTCGGTGTTGCCTTCAGTGGAGGTGGTCGATGGGCTCAATGCATCTCAGGTCGGTGCCTACTACGTGGACCCCCAGAGCGGGAAATACGTGTCCATGGGTGAATATTCGGGTGCTCCAGCGTTCCACGGAAGAAAATTGACCCTTACCTACAACAACGGCTCTTATTGCGATAAAATCGCCTACAGCAACGGTGAAAGAGTCCGTAGAAAGACCATTTTGACATTTACATGCGATCGTGAGTTGATGACGAAAGCACATGTCTCCTATATTGCGGCCGTTGACGATTGTACATATTTGTTCGAGATTCGGTCCCATTTCGCTTGTCCTACCACCGCTAAAGCGGATAATTTGGCAGCTATTTGGATCTTCTTCCTTATTTTATTGGCTGCTTTGTTGGTTTACTTCTCTGGTGGGTTCTTGTATCGTCATTTGAAGAAGGAGACCCACTAGATGATGAAAGAGGTCTAGATGGACCTACTAGACGAAGAGATCTAGATGGACCCACTAGATGATGAAAGAGGTCTAGATGGACCCACTAGATGATGAAAGAGGTCTAGATGGACCCACTAGACGAAGAAAGAAACCTAGATGGACCTACTAGACGAAGCAAGAAACCTAGATGGCATATTCTCCATGGACTAAAGATGTTTGAAACAACAATTGTCTACTAATTAATGCATGAATCGATATTTTAGAATTTTGTGAAATAAACTGCTTTCGTTAGACTGATCCATTGGCCACAACGGATGCAAAACCCTCGGTCTCGGCTTTAACTTGCAACTTGGCAACAACCTTTCCATTAGTGAGAGCCAATCTCACCAATGCTCCAACTTTTCCTCCCCACAAATCTTTACCCAACAACTTCAACACATGAGAGGTGCTGTCGGATGGGACGTAATCGGAGCCATCCAATGGCATGGCGTTCAAACTCTTGGAGAGCTTAATAACGGCATTCTCCAATGTAGAAACACCCTTGATTGTGACAACGCTGCCCTCCTCAGCTGGCAATTGGTCGAAGACACTGGTGAAGTTGGAGTTGTACATTGGCGAGATGAAGTCACCAGCAGTGATCTCCAAGTCCTCAATTTGGTATTCGTCCTCCATACCCTCGTCAGTTGGGTCAATTCCACCCTCGTCGTCGATGATATCCTTACTTGTGTAGCTGATGGTGTTACCGAAAGCAGCCAAGATATCGTCGTCTCCAAGAGCCGGCGTGCTGAAGGAAATGTAGACGCTACCAGTCTCCTCTGGTCTCAACTCTGGCAATGGAATGACAAAGTCCTCCTCGTACAATTCATTGTCGGATTGAGCAATAACAGAAACGTCTTGCAAGACCAAAGATGGCAATGTGTTAGTAATGTCGTATTGCAAAACCAACTTTTGGCTCTCAATGAAGAAGTGCTTAACAACAGTGACCACAAACTCGTTCTCCTTATCGGTCAAGTAGATTGGAGTAGAGGTAGACTTGGCCAACTTACCGTAGTCGGCGAAATCTGGAATAGTGGCCAACTTGACTGCGTATTCTTGCTGTTGCAAGTAGTCGTCTGTGGATGCATCAGTTTGGCTGGCAGAAGCTCCGCTGTCCTTAGTGGCGCTACCGGCGGCTTCTGTGGTTGTGGCGCCCTCTGTGGCATTCTCCAACTTCTTGATCTTGGTGTTGTACTCCAAGGACTTGAACTCGTCCTTAGAAAGAAGTGGCACCTCCGAAATATCAAATTTCGTGGCGAAGTTGGCCTCGTTGTTCAAGTAGTGGGTCAACTTGTTCTCCAAAGCAGCCAAGTTGAAACGAGTGTCATTGACAACCAACTTGGTTTGTTTGCTGTCAATAAAGCTCAAAGACAAAGCGGCTCTGTCTCTGACCTCATCGTCAACGTCATTGAGACATCTCTTCAACAAAATCTTGATGTTAGAGGAGATGTCTTGCTCACAAACAGCAGCGAATTTGGCCAAGGCAATAACTGCAGATGATCTGACAATAGAGTTCTCCAAAACCAATCTGTTGTAGATGTGTCTGATGTAGTAAGAAGGATTGGAAGTGGTTGGACCCTCGTCACCCAACAAGTGCAAGATACGCACAGACAACTCGGTGTATTCACAATCTTCAATGAACTCACACAAGTTCATCAAGATCAATTGCTTGGCGCTCTCATCTGGCAAGAACTTGATCAAATCGAACAAGGCCTCGACGATGCTCGACTTCAATTGCAAGGTACCGTCGTCTCTCAACAAGTCCGAGAGGAAAGACACCAATTTCTTGTATTTGGATGGGAACTTCAAGGCCAAGTTCTCGATGGCCTCGATAATGACAACCTTGAAGTCCTCGGTGATCTCCTCCATCAAAGAAGTCATCTTGGAGATCAATCTGTCCACGCTCTCAGAGCTGGTAGACTCGATGGTTCCAACACCCAAGGTCTTCAACAAAGTGGTGATAGCCAATGTAGAAATGGATCTGTTGGCGTCATTGATCAAAGTTTCCAACTCCAAGTTGACAACCATGATTTTTTCTGGGTGTTTCATGGAGATCTTGTTGATCAATCTGACAGCAGCGAATCTGGTGGCAGTTCTTGGGACACTGAGCAATTTCTGCAAGGTAAGGATGACACTCATGAACTCCTCATCCTTAATCAAGTGCTGCAAACTGACCAAAGTCTTACAGGCCTCCAATTCGACCATATCGGACTTGTGCTTCAAGAAACCAGCCAAAATTGGGTAGAGGTGAGGCATCAAGGATTCGTCGTCAACCAACACCTTGTTGATGAATCTAATGAGCTCAATGTTGGACAAGGAGTTCTTCAAAGCAGATCCATCGGACAAAGAGGTGATGAGCTTCATCAAGGACATCTTGTCGTGGTTTCTCAATTGGTACAACAAGCCCAAAGCGTGGTACTGGTACATGTATGAGTTGGAAGGTAAGTTGGTGGTAGAGCTTCCGTAGTACTCGTGCAACTCGAATTGGTTGGATGGGAACGACTTGTACGAAGAAACGGTCTCCAAAGTCTCATTGGTGAAACGTTTGACCACGTCCTTGGCAATTGGGAGCAAGTTGTAACAAGAGATCAAGGCAGCAGTAGAAACGATTGGATTCTTGTCCACAAGACAATTCTTGAACAATCTCTCAGAGGCAGAGACAGTGGTTGGGTCTAAGACCTTCGATAAGGTTCTAATGGCGTTTGGCTTATAGATCAAGTCACCGGATTGGATATCCTTCATAATCGACGAGGTCACCATCAAAATGTCGGACGAAGTCGACGAAAGCTCCTTAATTGTCAAGTAGACCAACTGACGCAAGGAAGAGTCTTTGTGCTGGAACAATTTCGAGATGGAAAAGAACAATTTGGTGGCCTCCTTGGCTGGAAACAGCTCACCTTGGTAAATCAATCTCAACAACTTGGCCAAAAGCTGGCGACACTTCTTAGCGTTCACCGGCAGGGCATTGAACTGTTGCAAGCACTCCTGGAAAACCGCCATTTTATCGGGCATGGCGCCCGAGGCGTACGCGTCCAGATTTTTGTATGTTTGAGTGGACATGACTGGTTAACTATGGGAGGTTGTTTTTTCTAGTTTACGTGTACGGTGGGAGGTAGTGGGCAGGGCACGACTGGTGGGAGGTGGAGGTGGTGGCATGGGAGGATATTGGTGGGGGTGGTGGAGAGGTGGTCAATTTAAGTGGGGAAGTGAGTGTGAGTGATATTGGTTGTTTTTCGGGTCTTGATTTTTGTATATTGGTCGTTTTATGGTGGGGTGGTTATGTTGGTGAGGTGGGTCGAGGTGGAAAATTGGGTGCAAATTGGTGCGAGTGAGTGAGTGCGAGTGAGGTGGTGAGAGTGAGAGTGAGGGAAATTGAAGGTTCGTGATTTTTGAGATGGGATTGATGAATTTGGAAAATTGTTGATGGCTTTGGATTTCATGGAGGTATTTGAAGCGATTTAATAAAATTTTGTTTGTTTTTTAGGTTTTCAGTGTCGTTTTTCATGGACCCTTTTCTGTTCTCTATGGGCCTGTCAGTGACCTGTCTACTGCCAGTTGCCTGTCTTGCCCTACATACTGTTTAGAGACAAGGTGGTTACCAGAACTGGTCGTAAAGTTGACGAGATTGAGGGAGACTTTTTGATGTGTTTTGGATAAATGTGAAATTTCGAAACGTTTTATTCATGCCTATATTTTCAAATTCAGTTTTTCAAGGGTTTTTCTCCATTTTCTGCTGCCTCATGCACTTGGAGGTTCTGTGATTTGCATGATAAATAACAAAAATAGGGACATAGAAAATATGTCCTGTGATGGAGAGATTCTTTTGATTCTAGTTTGGAGGTCTTAATATTCCAGTCTCAATTAAATGGTGTTTTTCATGTGATCTCATACCTCATATTTCATGACCTATAAACACAAGAATATCACCCAAGTCACCATAGTTAATAGACTCAATTACTTCAAAAACTTATAGAATAGCCTTTCTCGTTAGAATAAAGTAAAACTGCAATATTTGAGTATCACAATCCATCTTTAGTGTGTTTTGCTAAGTACCTATATCTCATTCCTAAGGCCTACTAAGGACTTCGCATTTGCCATGTAAATTAGCAAGAAAGTTACAAAAGACCAATATGTCTCCGAGTCCATCCAGATCCGTATTACAAGTCAATTTTATGATCTTTATTTTAAACGCAAGTGTATGTCTTTCTTAAGGGTTCTTCATGTCTCAAGTGGGCCAACCCAAGACGTGAAGACTACATACTTGATGAAGAAACCTATAGGTCTAGTGACTTGAATTTTCAACAGCGATACTCTCAAACCAGCCAATAAACCGGAAAAGCATATCAATTCCAAATCTGCAATTCACATTTTTAAATGATAGGAACATGAAAATCTCCAAATAACAGACCTCCCATTTCTCAATTTCTCATCTCGTAGATAATCAGACTAAGGGTTCAGAGAGCATATGCATGCAGATGGAAACATAAAGTACGTCAGAAAACCAAGCAATATCGAGGAAATTCGCATGAAAGAGAAAAGTCGACACGTAAACTTCACATCACCAACTCTTCATTTTCTTCCTCACTTCTTCGTTAACCTCATCTCTTGATCAGTGTAGACCCATACTTACTCCCATACTCACTCTTCCAAACACCCCCATTTTTAAATTATCTACGAGGAAATATACGAACCAAACTAAAACTCGGTTGTTCATACCAAAACACGCGAAAATCCAAAATTTCATCTCATCACGTCAAAACCCAAACGTGATCCAATGATATTTTTCACCTCCATTGCCCTACATATGACACCTCCATATGCTTTTAACTGATTTTATATCCCCCGGAACACCTCACCACAGCCGTTCCGATCCTAAATTAAACCAAACGCGACTTTAAAGAAAACGCCCCTTGAAAAAAAAAATTGTTCCTGCTTCGTTGCTCATTTGATCCTGCTTATGTGTACCAAGGCTTGCGAAACGGCGAGCAAATGCCGAGCGAGGACGGCCCGAAGTCGCAAAAACAAAGACAAACGAAGAGGACAGCGATGGACACATGAAGGTAAATGAACCGAAAAAATAGAAAACTCGACGTAAAAAATCACCTCAAAAAGGTAAAAAAATTCATTGCTATTTTCCTCTTCCCCTCCTTCAACTTCCCCTTTCCTCTTTGTTTCCCTTTTCCTACTGATCTCGGTCTCCACTTCCCAAGGCTTATAGATTGCGTTCCTGAACAAATCGCATATACAAATTTAAACACATCGCATTTCCCGGATTTGTATGGAATAAGCCACTCACATGTGAATCGCCGAAAACAGGCCACGAGCACGCCACGAATGATGGTTAACTTTGCATTGTTTGGGCTATGGTGCTAAATGTGATTAGATTGGGGTTGCCGACGTTCCCAGAATAGCTGTCATATCAACGTTTAGTGAAATGTCCATTTTTTAGAGAACACGCACAATAGAGCACTGAAATAAGCAAGATACGGCGATCTAACGGCCAGATCAAGCACAAAAAAAAAAAAAAAACTGATCAAACTTGAAAAACTCCCACTTAGCCGCCTAACGAATACTAAATTAAGTAAGAGAACAAAATTCCCGTCCCGAACTGCGCTTCCCCTGGGGAATCTCCGTTCCAGACGTCAAAGTCAAATGCCGCAACTACACAGGCCCAACAGTCTCATTCGCGACATTTCCACCCACGGGGTTGGGCTTGAGATGTGCGTTTTCCACGGTTTTTGGCTTGTTTTATCGAGAAAACCAACCCAAATTCTCCATACTGACTCTTCATCAACTGTAGCTCATCCTCTTAAAAAAAGCGTGAAAAAATAGTGGTGGCTCGTGACCCTCTGACACAAAATGTCGCTCTTCCCACACAGCCCGATCTGGCCTTCCGGTGCCTTTCACAAAGCCTTAAATAAAGTAGCCTCGCTGTTCATGACTAAAATTGAAACCCATTAAGAGAACTTGAAGTTTTCTTATTGACCGTTCCTTTATCCAGCCCATTCCCAACACAAAAATGGCCAAATTACGCAGACGTTTCTTGTTGATTGTGGTGACCATCTCATTCGTTGGGTTCATCTACTTCCACTTTGGAAAGCTTCGAAATTTCCAACAAACTGTGGAAGATTTCAATGCCTTGACATTTGCAAGAAGTGACAAGGCCGTCCGTGAGCAAATGCACTTCCAGAATTACAAATTTCTGCCCACAGACAAGTTTTTCACCAAGATCAACCAAGACCCACAGGCATTCTCGGAGAAGTCTCTAGAACAGAAATGTATTGACTTTTTCAAGTTCTTCAGTGAGGAACAGCCCGATTGGGAGCTCCAGAAGCTTGGAAACCGTTTGTTCGACAAGAATGTCGTGAGAAAGAAGAACATCTACGACGACCACTTGAAGAAGATCAAGAAACAAAAGGGCCAAAACGACGACGCCTACGTCTTCACCAACGAAGACAAAAACGAGGCCAATGACAAGTACTTGGAAAACCAACAGAAAACCTACGAAACCGAGCAAGAAATGGCCGACAGTGCCACTATCATGAGACTCTTTGGACACTGTTTCTATGGAAAGCAAGAGCTCCAAATGAACGACGAACTTAAAGAGATTTACGAGAGATACACCAAGAAAATGGTCCCATTTTTCAGTGCAAACTCTCCAGTTTTCCATACCGAGTCTGAGAGTTTGAAGAGACTTCCTCAAGGTGAAGAATTCCAAGAAGGTGGTGATCTTTTGGACTACTACTATAAAAATATCAAGGGTTCTGGAATTGTCTTGTCTGGATCCACCAGATACGTCAAGGATATCGTGAAATTCATCCATATTCTTCGTGCTATGGGCAACAAGCTTCCTATTGAGATTGTCTACAGAAACGACTTACAATCTAGATCTCAACAGATCATTAGAAGTGCTGCAACTGCTGAGAAGGATCAATTGCTTGGAGAGCAACTCAGTTCTCAAAATGCGTTGAAAAACCTCATCCCAGACTTCGATATCAATGGCCCAGAACTCAAAGATAGAGAGTTCCCTAAGCAAGACGTTACTTTCGTCGATATGATGCCAACTCTTATCGGATTGACCCGTGCACACTTTGCCAACTACAACAACAAGATTCTTGCATTGTTTTTCTCGAGTTTCCAGAACGTTTTGTTGTTTGATGCCGATACTGTGCCTTTATTGAGCCCAGAACTGCTTCTCCAGATGAAGGAGTTCACAGAAACCGGAGCTTTCTTCTTTAAGGACCGTTCTCTTCGTGATAGCAACGACTGGATCGAAACCAACTACTTCGCCAAGCTCATGCCTCATGCCTCCAGCTCTTTGGATATGGCTATGGGTGTTAAGCCAGTGACAGACTTTACTATGGCTAACAAATACATGACTGGCTGGAGACATTGTCAGGAAGCTGGACTCGTTATGTGGGACAAAAAGCGTCATTTTGCCTCGTTGATTACCCTCTTCTCCCTTGCACTTTGGGGTGAGCCTATCAAGTCGCTGATTTGGGGTGACAAGGAAATGTATTGGCTTGCTATGTCCATCGCTGGCCGTGAGGACTATACTTTCAACAACTACAGTGCAGCCAGTATTGGTCAATTGACCACAGACAACAACTTGAAGTTGTACAATAACACCAAGGCATCTGAGGTGTGTTCATCTCATCCTGGCCATATTTCTGCAGATGGAAAGTTGTTATGGCTCAATTCCGGGTTCTCGTACTGTAAAAAGAACGGATTTTCAAGAGACCAGACCAAATTCCCATATAAAGCAATGGGAGGAAGGGATAACTTGAAGAAGCTTTTTGAAGAACCATTAAAGATTCGTCATGCGATCATTCCACCTGAATTGCCAACTTTGAGACCTGTCAATGGCCCTCCAGACTTGCTCCACGAGATGAAAACCGTATTTGATATCAAGAAGAGAAAGGCAGATATCGACCAAATGGATAACACCGACCAACTCGACAAATATAACCCACAAAAGGGCTGGATCAAGTCCTCTTGTTGTCTGAACTACCACTACTGTGCTTATGACGGGATCGAAGCACTTGACAACTCGGGCAGGCTCGATGATTCAGGTAAACTATTCACGTTTTCCGAGGAAGATATCAAGGAGTTTGACATTTTGGGAGCTATTTGGATTTCTGGTTTGAAGAACATCTATGATCCAAACCGTTACAACCAGCAACAAAACCCAGTTGAGCATCCTAAGCCAACAACAAGAAGAAAGAAGAAGAAGACCAAGTTGAGAAAGACTCAATCCCAAAACGCTGCGGAGGAGAAGAAGCCAGAGGAGACTAAGCCAGAAGAGTCAAATACCGAAGGAACCTCTAAGATTAAGCTTTTGGGACACCTTGGAGATCTTTTGACTCCACCAAAGTGGTTGACTTCGAAAGCTACTGACGAGTCTACGGACGAAACCAAGGATGAGTCAAAGAAGGACACGGAAACGGAAACTAAAAAGGAAGACGTCGCTTCTGAGGCTGCACTCTCTCCAGCTGAAGAGGACTCTTCATTGGACTTTACTAATGACGCTACTCGTCAAAGACCAGAGAAACTTAGGCATGACGTTAAGGGACTACTAGATCTGCTCAAGCCGAGCGCTACGTGAGTTACCTCTATCGTTTGTATATTACCCTTTATAAATAGTCATTTCATCATTTTCACAATATGAAAAATAGCATATTGGAAATCATTAGTAGGTTTGATTACAAAGATTCGTACTCGGCAATGGTAGCCAAGTTGATCTTGTCATCGACGTTGGTGAGTGCTCTTTTGAGCGCTGACAACAACTTAGAAGCTTCACGGGAGTTGTTGATCTTCACTTCCAAGAAGTAAAAGTTGATTGAAGGAGCTAAACCTTCGCTTCCAACAAACTTGTTTGCAAGAACGTTAAGAGTGTCTTTGGACTTGGTAAGAGCCAAGAAGTCGATAATGCTGATCAAACTGTCAACACTGATCTCTTTCAAGCGCATGACTCTGCAAAACTTTATAATGTTCTCGAACTTGTTGTTGACTTTAGCCGAAATCAGCTCTCCAGTCAAGGTGGTAGCCTTGGTCAAGTTTTCAACAAGGAAGTTCAAAAACTGCTCAGAACTCTTGATCACCAGTCTGTTAGACTCAAAAATATCCTTCATTCTGAGTGGGTTGGTCTCATTCAAGATTGCAAGACCAACAGAGTTAAAGTCCTGAGAGTAGTTCATTGAATGTTGAGCATCGCCAGTCAAATTGGCCATGAATTGGGCAAATTGGATCGAGTTGGCGAGCTCCATCGAACGACCTTGCAAAGAACCAAAGTCTCTCAAAATTCTCTCGTAAGAGCCATTGAGAGCGTAGTAGTTGATAAGACATGTCAACAACTTGTCGGACTTGATGAGTGCCTTGCTTCCCTCAGCATCACTGAAGTAAAGCTTGAAGATAGCACTTACTTCAGCCACCTTGTTAGTGTTCAAGTAAGCTTTCAAGACACAGTTCAAGAAGCTCTCATCAGTTGCACTTTGAAGGTTGAGTCCATGAACAAGCTCTTTAGAGTGAGCCTCCAAGATAGCGACAACTTGTTGAGATTCTCCATTGGCAATGAGTCTTGTGAAAAACTTACCAAGCCAGAGCTTGTTGTCATTTCTGGCAATAAGATCTGGAAGGTTTTGGATCATCAATGTTGAGAAGTACCTGTTCTCTGAGATCATCGAGAACTCAGCAAATTGGTTCAAAACACTGTCCTTAGCCAAAATGTCCATATCTTGAGCCAAAAGGTGCTTGAGAGTCTCAACATTCACCTTCTCGTTGTTCATTGCTATCAAAGAATTGAGCAACTCTAAACGCTTCGACTCATCGATCTTCAGGCCCAAAAGTCTGTTGACAAACTCGGAGATTCTGATCAAACTGTCTCTCTCCAAAACATCAATAATGAAGTTTCTAGAGATGACAGTGTTCCAAGTAGTCTCAGTGAAATCGTAGCCAAGCTTAAAGGATTCCATAAAGGAAGACTTGGCCAAAGGATAGTTAATGGCAAAAGCACTAGAAAGATCCTTTTGGAAATCCTTAGATGTCATGTTCTCAATGTTATGGTGCTCAACATCAAGTCCCAACAAAACCGCAGCATTACTGATATCCTCACTCAAACGGATTTCGCTAGAGCGAGCAGTGAACAATTGCTTGAAAGATTGCTTCAAGGTGTGCTTAAATTGCACCAATTCTTGAGAAAGCTCCAAGTAATGATTCTCTGTGTCCTCCAACTCGTTGATAAGACAAGATTGGAATTGCATCATTTTGAACACTTGAGAAGCATCAAGACTCTTGTTGCTTTGAGCAATGAGGTACATAGTAACAGCCATGACACCATAGATGTTGTGCTCTCTGATCTTAAACGAAGAGAAGGCGTTGTACACCATCATTGAGTTCAAAACACGGTTAAGGTAGTTAGCGTCATCGAACAAGACAAAGCTAACGTGCTCGCTAAGGAAACTGTTCAACTCCTTAGGACTTTCAATGTAGTGACTGGATTGCAGCTCAACGTAGTTCCACAAGAGATCACCATAGTATTGGTTGCCATAAGCAGAGACTCCATTGTGAAGATAAAGACACAACTTCTTGCTGGCATTCCAATCAGTGACCTGGTGGTTCTTAAGCAAAATCTCCTTGAGCAAACGAGTCACCTTTGTATGATCGTTCAAGTCAAGACTGAGTGAAAGAAGGAAGTCTCTGCAGTTGATCTTCAGGCCAAAAGAGGAAGACTTCGAGTTGGTGATTGGTCCAGATTGGAAATCCTTTCTGATAGCTGCATGCTCGTACAATTCCCAAACTCTCTTGTAAACCAGCAATTGCTTGGAAGAGATCTGCTCCTTCTGCTCAGATTGAGACTTCTCCATCTCGCAAACAGTGTATTGGTTGATGAACCTGTTGATCATCTCATTGTAGACTTGAATGGTAAGTTCTGGGATGTAAGGAACGTCCCTGAACTTTTGGAGCAAGTTGAAGGCCTTGTATAGGTCTTCACTCTTGCCTGAACCCATCAAGGCTTGAAGGTAGTCCGATATCAAACCGGAGACGTTCACCTTGTGAGTCAGCAAATTCTTCTCGTTAGCAGAACCTACAGCCAACTTAAACTCGTTCAAAATATCATCCAAAAACTTCGTAGCCATCGACAAGTTGTCGTTGTGGATCATTGCCTGGATCAAGGCTGAGTACACTTTATACTCAGAGTCCAACAATTGTGGCTGCGAAGTGGTTTGGGTCTTGAAAGAGTCATAGACCGAGGAGATGTAGTGGTATACTTCCTCCTTTTGGCCCATAACATTGAATGGTCTAAGGTACTTAGAGATCTCAATAAGACCCACATAGAACAAGCCATTGTCAGATTCAACCTTTTGGAAGCCAATAAGTTTCTCAATAACCTCCTTAGTCAACAAGTTTGGATGCATGTTGACGGCAGAAATGAGATTTGGCAAGATCTCTTTCAAGTTGAGCTCGTTTTGGTCTTTAAGAGACATGAACAAACTGACACCAACTTGACAGAACTCTTGAGACTTCACCAAAGCCATTTGATATGCGTCGTTGGCAATTTTTGGAGAAGAGCCCAATTCAATGGTGTTTACGGCCCTTTTGAAGATAGTCAGAAGGACAACATTGAATGTCTCATTGTTAGGCTTGCATTCTGGCTTTCTGGAGCAAACATGAAGGATATCTTGGTAAACAGTCAACAAACAAGTGAGCTTGGCCTCAATTGCTTCAAGTGTAGTCTCACTATCCAAAGATCTCATGGCAATAGACTTCAAAACGATGTTGTATTCATCAATAGATGGAAGTGCAATGTCGTTACGCTTCAACGACTGGTAAATGGGGTATATGATGTTTAAGTCGGAAGGAGCGGATGCTTGGGTGAATACTTCAACGATTCTGGTGACTTGGGACCTTTGGAAGAAGGTTTCAAATGGTTCTTCTTGGATTTCAAGAGCGTCATTGACTTCGATCTGTTCTGGTGAAAATGCAACAGTTTCAACGGCCTCAACGTCTTCAATAGCCTTGATTGGCTCAACAGTCTTGATCTCTTCGATTTTTGGTTGGATATCTTCGATTTTGGCCTTGTTTTCAACGAAAACAATGTACTCTTGCTTGTCTGATTTATCGTGATGGTCTAAGTTCCGTGCCGACGTGCAAAAGCCTCTGGCGGCAGTGACTTGTCTGAAAAAACGTCTTGGATTCACAAGAGACCACGTAGAGAGCAAGTCTCGAGACACAGACTTTAATTCACTGATGTTATTGTGGATCTCAGTATTTGCCTTTGAGATGAAGAAGTCAGGAACAAACAACGACGCTGTATTCGTTGGAACCACCACAAAAATGAACAGGGGTGCATGCTCTTGCAAGGAGGGTCTCTCCTCTCTTCTTAATTCATGATTAAAGATGGTAAAGTAGATTCCATAGTGGCCATTTGAGAAGGTAAGGATACGACGGCTGGAAGGCTGAGGTTCGTCCTGTGACCACCTTCTAGCTTTGCCACGGGTATATAGCTTGACGGCATTGTTGTTTAGGTAGGGAAGGGAGCTCTGGAAGAAGCGGACACGGTCCCTTTTCGGTCCTTTCACGAAGTTATAGTGCATGATTCTGATGAACTCTGTTAACTATGGCCTTAAGGCCGTGAGATGAAAGGAGCCAGTTTTATGGGTTGAAAGGCCAGGAGGCCGGTTGGAAATAAATAGGTAAGGAAGGTTCCTTAGTTATACGGTAAATCTGGGAACACCGTAAAATAAATTATGTAAAAATGGGGGAAAAAGCTAACGCTATGGGTATTTAATATGGAGAGTTGATTCGCCGTTTTTTTCTCGCGGTGTTAATGCTCGGTCGATCGCTTCGGAATTATCCGGGTCATGCTCGTTAAGACTCATTCATTGGATCATTGGAATTTTGAGGCGATTTCGGGTGTTTTGGAAAGGGGGATATGACCATGGGTTCAATTCACCTTTGGACTTGCTTTTGCAACTCATTTTCGGTAGAAATCCATGAAATTTTGCCCTGAGTCATTACCCTGTAAGTGACCATGTATGTAACATTGTATCCGTGTTGTCTGCAGTACCGCAGTCTTATTAAGTGTATCCCAATTGGGCAACCATCTTGAATTCAATGTTCAAGAAGCAGTAGCTCCAAAACTCTCTTCATGATCGCTTCTTCTTCGTCTTCGGAAGTATATGTCCGATTTTCTGGCGCCTCAGCTTCCCATTGGTCTTGTTCCCGTTCGAATTCGCCATTTCCTCTTTGAGAAATCCTCTCGTTCTCTCTTGCCAGTGTACCTTCAATAGCCTCAACTGGATGTTCCCAAATATCGTCTCTATAAAAGTTTCTTTCATTTTCTTGCTCTGATAACGCCAAAGCAAGTCGTAAATCTTCGTCATCATCGTCAATCTGGTTACCTGTGTCTTGTTCCAGAAGCGCAATGGCTTTGTTTAGATCCTCCTCCGTATTGGCGTAACTTGCACTTAACGCCATGGCCATGCGCAATTCTTCTTGTTCAGACTCGAACGTGGTTCCATTGTATTTATCGGCCATGCGTTCCTGTTGGTGTCTCTGATGTTCTTGGTTGTCGTAATCGTCAATCTGGGCCTTTATGTGCCTGTGCATGTCTCGTTTGGACGTCAAGTCTGGCGCCAGTGGTGCATTAGGCTTCTTTTTAGCCATTGTATCTTCTCCAAAACGGAAATATTGAATGACATCTCCACTCACAACAACACCACAAGCACCAGAAGGTCCGAAATCGATCTGGGAAATAGGTGCCATTCCATATCGGGTAAGTTTCCTTGACACTTTCGTGCCTTCTCGAAGATACTCTCCTGAGTGAGCATCATAGAAATGGATCCAATCTGCAAGTGCTCCAATGGCAATGATAGTGCTATTTAATGCAACCTTAGTATATTGGGCCACTCCAGTAGGCGACCTTGTGTCTGAAAATGGCATGATGCGGGTATTGTACTTGATAATGCTTGCACTGTCTCTAACATTGAAGACACAGACACTTCCATCTGAAAGAGTAATGGCATAAAGAAGACCATCACCTCCAGCGATTGCAGGGTTACGTTGGCGTGTACACTTTTGCATTTTGCCACCAATGATCGTGACATCGTCCGGAACCAGCCCATCCAGAACAAAGTGCTCTTCATTATCGAAATGGAAGATTCTCACTTGAGTATGGGTGCATATGACCACGTTATTGTCTCCAAAATCAACATCAATGGATACAGGCATCTCATCGAGTGTCCAGCCATGAGTAAACGAGTTTAGGACCTCTTTGGACTCGAAATCAATGATGTGGATGTTCCAACAGGTCACTACTACAACGACATTTGTAAAGTCCGTATTGAGGTAGAGAGACTCTTCTTGCAAGTCACATGAAGCCTTTAAAGAACCTGAAATGTTCCAGAATGCCACCAATCCATTGTCACTCACAGAAACAACATCAACTTTCTCTTTAAACTTATCGCAGTCTCTCTTGATTCTCATGCCAACTATGGGCACTTCTGGCATACCATCAGTAGCAAATTTCGTAATTGACAGTCTGCTTGACCCTGAAGATGTTGCCGTTAGCAAGTTTTTGAGATAAATCTCTCCTGTAAGTCTTCCCACGCATAAATATGTCCAATTGGCGTCGTAAGACAGAATACGAGTGAAAAGGTGGTTTTCCGGGATGTAGACCTGGTTTTTTCCCGATGTCAACGTACATAGCGATACAGAACCTGTAATTCTGGAAAATGTCAATAGTCTATCGTGTCCGAAGTCTGCTTCAACATGATCTACTACACCATATTCGTTATTGATAAGCTGGTACAGTTGAGCCATAGCTTTGGCCTTAGACCACCTCTTTAAAGATGCAACTCTTCCAAAATACTCTGGAAGCCACATTTGTGACCCTGTGGCAGATGCAAAGATCGAACCAGTGCCAAATCTGTTCCGAAATGCCTTGGTCCATGCTGACTTATCTGAGACGGCGTAGTTCCACTTTCGACACACTAGTCGAAGATCCTTGAGTTCCACAGGTGAGAGGTTGGAAAAAATGATTATAAGAACTTCAGACGGGAGATCATCGATGGTTGTTTGTGGCAAATCTGAAGCCGTATAGACCTCGTGGGTATTACCCATAGAGTCTGGGATTGGATCATTTGGATGCATTGGAGTAACTTTTCGAGATGCCGGATAAGTTAATTAGGGTGGATCTTGGTAGTTTGGGAGGTTTGGAAGATCTTATCTGTCGAAATTGTCTGTTTAAATGGCCCTATCTGATGATATGGTGGTATTGCTGTATATGATGAGATT
The DNA here is from genome assembly GCA_030571295.1 of [Candida] citri. NCBI lineage: Eukaryota > Fungi > Ascomycota > Pichiomycetes > Serinales > Metschnikowiaceae > [Candida] citri. The sequence goes on along the minus strand of JAJLXN010000006.1, from coordinate 281,977 downwards.
TTGAGCAAATCGAGCAGGAAAAATGGAAGAATTAATGGGTTTTAATGGTCCTTATGCGTTTCTGAGCCTTTAAAATTTTTTCAAGAAACTCAATTCAATTGGGGTGGCGTCTTTTGGCTGGTGATAGTAGTACAGCTTATTAGTATAAGGTTGCTATATGCAGCGCAATGATAGTCCGGGATTAGGGCAATAGACGAGGGCAGGGAAAGTGGAGATTTTAAGGAAATTTTAGAAAACGAAATAAATAAGTGCTTTCAAGAGGTGATTTTAAATAAATCTATTGAAAACTGATTTCACTTTTCCCCCTCTTTTTCCCAATTTCATAGGGCCTTTAGTGCCCAGTATGACTAAGAAATGTATGCACCCTAACTATGAGCATCTACAAAGAAAAGCCCCAGTGATTTGGGCACAAAACTCAAAATATACAATAAAAATGAGATCTCCCAAACAAACACACTTCAAGCGGAAACTCCCTAAAATTACAGAAAAAACCTCCCAATTTCAACCACAAATCCCGGACCCAACGACTTCTTGGTAACCTACCCACTATATACACTCCCACCTCTCCACCTTTCAAATTTTTCAAGCCTACGATCCAACCCCATAACCCACCAATGGCCGAAACTACTCAAGACCTGGTGCAGGAGTTAAAACTCAGAATCCACCTCCCCACTTTCGTGGATTCCAACATCGAGTTCGTCGAATCCACCCACTCTGTGCAAGAAACCATCTCTGATGTCAAAGAGGCATTGGCGGCCACTTCCGTTTTGAACAGTTTGACCAATTACTCGCTAGTTTACAAGGATGTCAGAATCACTGAGGAGTTCGATGACTTCGCTCCATTGAGTGATGTCTTTGGTGACATTTCCGGCGATGTCAAGCTCGATTTGGTCGAGAGACCATACGCCTTGAAGGACGTCTACGAGCACTTGTTGAGATTCAGAGAGAACATCGGAATGAACTTCTTTGACCACGCCGCTCTCTCCCAAGGTGTTTCCACCGGCGGTTCCAAGTTGAACTCCCTCGGATTGAAGGATATCGAGGTCTCCGTTGAGGAGAAGGAGGAGGAAAAGGCTGAAGCCGAGGAAGAGAAGAAGGACGACAAGAAGGACGAGAAGGAGAAGACTCCAGAGGTTTCTGCCGCCGACAAGGAGACTATCAGAGCCATCGTCAACTTCTTAATCGAGCCAAAGGCTGAGAACTTGGATGCTCACGCTGAAACCGACTCTGTCTTGTCCAAGTGGAAGCTTCCTATCAAGTCTCTTACCTTGTCCCAATGGAACCCAGTTCCACAGTCCCAACGTACCAAGGGTGACTTGTTGTACCTCACATTGACCACTTTGGAGAGCGAGACCTTCTCCATCACCTGTCACGCCTCTGGATTCTTCGTCAACAGACAATCCAACGCCAACTTCAACCCAGCCATCAAGGTCAACGAGAAGGGCGTTTCCCACCGTGACTACGTTTTGTTGAACTTGGTCAAGAAGTTGTCTCCACAATTTTCCACCGTTATCAACCAAAACAAGGACGCTTTGGCTGAATCCTCTCAATTCCCAGAGTCCTACTTGATCCCATCTCAAACCACCTCTTACCCATGGTTGGTCTCTGAGAAGCAACTCAAAACTCAAACCGTCCCAGACACTTCCAGATCGCAAGTTCCTTTGTTCTCCAACGGTGTTGACGGTGCTGAGATCGTCAAGGACTGGAACGACGAGTTCCAAGGCATCAAGGAGTTCCCACGTGAGAGCTTCAACGAACGTTTGTTGCGTGACAAGTTGCTCAACAAGTACATCCAAGAATTCAACAAGACCGCCGTTGCCACTGCCGTCAACATTGTCAAGGGTAACTTGGTCCCATTGAACCCTAACGAGTCTCGTGACAAGCACATTTACTTGCGTAACAACATCTTCTACAGTTTTGGTGTTAATGCTACCGGTGCACACGATCTTACTGGTGGTGATGAGGCTGCTCGTTACTGTTTCGCTAAGGACTTGGCCACTGTCAAGCTTTTGAACAGAATCGACGTTTCTGGCTTGTGCAACTTGCTCACTTGTATTGTTGACTACTTGGGTGAGCGTGTCGTCTGTCAAGCTCCAGTTCCAGGTGTTTTCTCTGACCAAACTGATGAGAACGGTGAGCCAGTCGATAAGGTCGCCTACGGTTACTCTTTGGAGGCCAACGAGATCAAGACCTCCGAGAAGTTCACTGAGGTGTTGAAGCCTTATGCTGAGGCCTTCCACTTGAAGCCACACAACATTGAGGTTGCTGCTGGTGCTTCTACCAAGGAGGAGTTGCTCGTTTCTAAGGATACCAAGGGAATTGTGGGTACTGACGGCAGAAGCTACATCATTGACTTGTACAGATCTACTCCTCTTGATATCAACTTCTTGGATTCCCACTACGATGAGTCTGAGACCTCTTACCCACACAAGGAGGCCTCTATCAGACACGAGGCCGTCGAGGAGTGGTACAAGCGTAAGGCTGCTGCCATCTTCAAGGTCGAGACCGAGCGTTTGGAGAAGGAAGGTAAGTTGAACGACAAGGAGAAGCCACAAGTTGCTATCCCATACGATCAAATCACCTTGAACCCAGACGCTTTCACTGGTGTCAACGACTCTGAGGAGGACAAGAAGGACGTTAGAGAATTGTCCGGATTTATTCAAGAACACTTGATTCCTGAATTTTTGGACGATGTTGCTAAGAACGCTGTTCCATACGATGGTGCCCAATTGAGTGACTACTTGCACAAGAGCGGTATTAACATCAGATACTTGGGTGTCATTGCCAAGGCTTCTTTGGAGAAGATTGACGAGCACAAGGCTTCTCTTGAGTCTACCATCAAGGCTAACGAGGCTGAAATTGCCAAGAGAGCCGAGGAGGAGAAGGCCAAGAAGGAGGCCGAGAAGGATGAGAAGAAGGAGGAAGAGAAGGAAGAAAAGAAGGACGAGGAGAAGGAGCCAGAGGCTTCTGCTGCCAAGTTGATCCCAGTTGTTGCCAACATGACCACTTTGAACGGTCTTGCTGTGCAAGAGATGATTGCCAGAGCCATTAAGCATGTTTTGCGTAAGGAGAGCCAAGCTGTTCCATTCCTCTTGAAGCCATACTTCGTTGCTCACTTCCACAACTGTTTGTTGGGTCAAGACGTCAACGCTTCTCCAGAGATTGTCATTGATGAGTCCCTCAAGCCTCTCTTCTCCAAGAAGGAGTTGTCCTTCACCGAGTTGACTCCAGAGCAAGTCATCAAGGCTATTGAGAGAGAAGTGTTCATCCGTTTCAGATACACTTTGGACGGTGAGTGGATCAAGGCCATCAGACCATTGCCATTGCTCAGAGAAATCGCCCAAAAGTTCGGTATCCAATGGAAGGCCCAAGAGTACCACTTCACCAAGGAAGCCTTTGAGGCTGCTCAACAAACTGTTGCTGAGACCGAGCCAGTTGTCGAGGCCTCTCACAAGAAGAAGTCTAAGAGAAAGCAACAAGCTGCTCCTGTTGTTGAGGCTCCAAAGAAGACCACCGTCTTCACTGCCGATGACATCGTCAGCTTTGCTCCAGTTGTCAGAGACTCCTCTTACAGATGTTCTTTCGTTGACGAGATCTACGAGACTGCCAGACACCAAATCCAAGAAGGCGAGAAGAACGTCGGTTTGGCTCTTTTGTCTGAGTTGGTTTCTTTCTACCAACAAATCTACGGATCTGTCCATCTTGAGACCACCGGTTTCTACTCCACTTTGGCTCAAATGTATGCTGAGTGCAACATGAACGCTGAGGCCTCCATTGTCGCCCGTAAGGCTGCCATCTTGAACGAGAGACTTACTGGTGTTGACAGTTACGAGACCATCAACTCTTACGCTAAGGCCTCTTTCTACGACAGTCTTAACAAGGACCAAATGAGCGCTTTCAAGTTGAACACCAAGGCTTTCGAGAACTGGAGCGTCACTTACGGTGCTGACCATCCAAACACCGTCAACACCTTGTCCAACTTCGGTACTATCTTGCAAGACATGAAGCTCACTGCCGATGCTAAGAAGTTCTTCGAGAAGGCCATCGAGCTCTCCATCCAATTGAACGGTGACATGTGCGACATCACTGCCATCATCAGACACAGATTGGCTATTGCTCTTGTCCAAAACAACGACTTCAAGGGTGCTTTGGATCAATTCACCAAGGCTGCTGAGGTGTTCAACAAGGTTGTTGGCCCAGACGATGTCATTTCTAAGGAATGTACCGTTTTCGCTGCTAACCTTACCACCTACTTGGCTTACAACGAGCAACAACTCGCTGAGAAGAAGAGACAATTGGCTCAACAAGCCAAGACCGCTAAGGCTCCAGTCAAGGCTGCTCCAGCTCCAGCTAAGAGCGGAAAGAAGAACAAGAAGACTACCGTTGCTGACCCAGAGATCGCCTCCAAGTCTGTTGACGAGATCTTGAAGTTCATTGAGGGTAACAAAACCTCCAAGAAGAAGAACAAGAACAGAAAATAGACACCCTGTAATTAGTTGATCAAAACCTGTCCATAGTATGAAAAGAAATCTATTTACAAGCAACAGTTTCTGACCAGGTAATTAAATCTAAACCATAACCCCATCATCATGAGCTCCCCATCAATTTTGGGCCCATCCCATCAAATCTCTCCTCATCCCATCAAATGTTCTCCCTAAGCTTATCCCATGAAACCATCTCCTTAAGCTTACCCTATCAAACCATCTTCCTAAGCTTATCCTATCAAACCATCTTCCTAAGCTCAAATCATCTTCCTAAGCTCATACCATCAAATTGTCTCCTATCCTCTTAACTCATCCATAAAATCAAACATCCCTCCTCACTCTCTCTCCTTGAGCTCATACTCAACAAACACCCTTCCTATATACCTATCCTTTTCCTTGAGCCCAGCCACCAAGTCGTACTCCAAACGATTCATCGTTTCTAATGTCATATTGTTATCTGTTGCCAACTTCAAAAGAAGGTTGGTTCTGGCACCAGCCGTCAAAACAGAAAGATCAAGAATCTCAAATGAAGAGCCAAGAGCCTTTCCTACGGTCTCGATCTCCTCCTCGATCATCAGCTTCATACCAGTGTAAGTCTCTGAGGTCTTCATACTTCCACGGTCCATCAACTCGAAGAGAGCATCTTTGAACGTACCATATCCAGCATGGACAATAAGAAGCGAAACAAGCAAACCTCCTACGGCGTCCAACCACACCACACCAAAGAGATATCCACTGGTAACAGTAAGAAAAGCCACAGCAGCAGTCAAAGAGTCAACTCTATGGTGCCAGGCATTAGCCACAAGCACCTTGGAGTTGGTCTGAGCAGCCACTTTCATGGTCTTCTTATACAAAAGTTCCTTAACACCAATTGAGGCAAGTGCAAGCCAAGCAGCGTTTATGTTAGGAGGTTGTCTCTCAGCCACAACGTGCGATTCACCACTGCCATGAGCATGGGAATGAGAGTGTGCCTCTGAGTGGCCTACGTCACCAAAACTATGAGTATGAGAATGCACCTGAAGCACCAGCAAGTACTCATAAATGTTTGCTGGCAAGATAAATTCGAAAATCTGCAAAAGCGACGACCATCCCACGGTGAAGCCTGCAAACAATAACACTCCACTCACCAACAAAGTGCCCATAGACTCAATCTTGCCGTAACCCAACGGAAACTTGGCAAAAGTGCCCTCTTTCAGGGCCACATTGACAGTAGCCAACGTAAGGAAGTCTGCCACCATATCAGAAAGCGAATGGATGGCATCAGCAATCAATGCTTGCGAATGGAAGTACACTCCACCGACAGCCTTGGACCCAGCCATTGCTACGTTAACAAGCAACCCAATCCAGGTAATTCTCACAGCAGGATTAGTAAGGAAGCCTTTACCCAAAAGGTCATTGTGTCCGTGACTATGTGAGTGGAAAAGAGAGTGGGAATGGGCATGTTCGTCACCCAGAGCATGAGAATGTGAGTGTTCACTATGAGAGTGGGAATGGACAAATTCAGCCGATTGAGACGTGGCCTGACAGCCAGACGCGTCGGTTTTTCCATCGGTAGCAGCGTCAGCATGCGAATGCTGGTGGGAATGTAAATCCGATGAAGCCATGGAAGAAGCAGACGTATCGTTTTGGCCAGAAGCCTGACATAGCGGACCAGCGTGAGAAGTGCGACGCTGGGACGAGCGAGTTTCGGCGCAAACAGACGATCGGCTTAGTTGACGGGAGAAAACGACAGGAGGATTCAAACCCAAACCTCTATGTTGCAGATTTAAACGAATTGAAGGGTTTTTCTGGTGTCTGGTGGCCGTAGAGCAAAGACGCCTTTGGTCAGGTGCCATTGATCTGGCCGAAGTGAACCACCGGAGCGAAAACGGCGAGATATGCAAGGAAAGTCGGGGACACGACACCAGCAGGAGCTGGAGAGTGGCCAAATTTAGCGACATGGAGGAAATTGGCTAAAATGGCGAAGTTGGTGGTAGAAGAACTGCTGAGTCGGGGCCGATGGCCGGACGCATTGGCAAGACTGTATGAGATGGATAGATCAGAGGAGAAGGCTGATTGGAGATTGGGGCGTGATATGGAGAGTGAGAAGCAGAGGGTGTATTTTATTGAGGGATTGGGGTTTTTTTGGTGTTTGAGTATTTTGATGGTTTTGCCAATGGTGGTGGGTTTTTGATGTGTTTGTTGAGGTTTTGATGGTGTATTTAGAGAGCGGCTCGATATTTTTTGGTGGTGGAGGTTTAACGTGGAGAAGTGAGAATTGGCGAAAATATAGAAACGAGAGGGAGCGGCCATGGAGAAATTGATTTTACAAGGACGTGAATTTTATTTATAAGACGCGTTTATTTTTGAAATTACAGTGATTTGTGAAAACTGAATATATTTTATTTCAAAGTAACTTTTGACTTGGTCTTTGTCTTGTTCGGTTCTTTGGTGATGGGTGCGAATTAGTGGAGACGATGGAAAGAGCACCAATCAACGTCAGGGCAATGTGAATCTTGATTTTCTGGAGTTAATGAGTTGGATTAAGGTTGTTTGGTCATTAAGATCGTAACTTCGGCTCGAATTTGCTGTCCAGGTGTGGAAGTGTTAAGGTTCTTGACCAGACATTACTCACCTTGAGCTTAGCTCCATAGATAAGCGACCAAATCCTCCACCTTTGACTATATATGGACAATCAATTGGTATCAAATCTCAAAAGTCATTGGCAGTATCAAATGATTGCATTGATGTGAATGGCATTCAAAGAAGGTACTTCTTGATCAGTAGCACTCTGTTATTGTAAGTACTCATGGTCATTAGTACTCCAAGGTCATCAGTACCCCAATACCATAAGCACAACAGCCACAGTACCCAACTCTCGAAGAAATCTCCAATAAGCAACTAGAACAAATGAAACTTCTATTGCTCATTCTGCCATATCAATACCAGTCCCCATCTCTGGAGTCCCTCAACCAAACAACCGTGCAACAACTTCAGTTGTAGTTGCAACATCAGAAGGTTCGTACTCTTCATCATTATTTTCATCATTATTTTCATCATTCTTCTCCTCTTTCTCTTTCTCATCTTCTCCCTTCACCTTCTCCTTTTTACTCTCCGTTTGTTGACCACTTGTCTCACTCTCATCTCTCTTATACTTCTTTGTAGTAGGCTCTACCCACTCTGCTCCCCAATTAGGGTCACCCATCGCTAGACGAAGCTTTTGCAATGCCAACAGCTTCTCTTGAGCATGAATCAACTTCCCTATTAGTCCTTTGCTTGGCTTTCTAACATGCATAAAGTTACAGTGGTCTCCTCTAGTACAAGTGTTCGTTTCATGAGCTCTGCAATTGGCTTCTTGGAAACTGCTCACTGGAGAAAGTTCACAGTACACTGGACGACCGCCATACCAATTCTGATTGACCAGCATCACTGCCTTTGACGCAGAAATCGTGCTATAGTACCTGACATAGACATTACCACTGAGATGGAAGTTTTCGTTTTCACACACGACAATCTTGTCAATTTCGCCCTCCTGGGCTAATCTCTTGAATATATCTGCATAGAAATGGTCAAATGCCTCTTTGGCTTGACCTTCAGTCATGGCATCGCCATCATTTTGGTTCACTTTTGGATTCTGGTATAGGTTGGCTAGAAGCACCGTTTTCGACTCTGCTGGACGAATATGTTTTCGAGAACACTTCTCTGCGTGTCTGCAAGCACCGATTTTCTGGTAGAATGTGCAGATTGACTTATCTTCCATCATGGTTGGTTGTAGTAGATGGGTTTAAGTGATATGAGTAGGTGCAGTAGTTGATGGGTCTGGGGTGAAGAAGTGGAGTAGAGAAAATATTGGAGAGGATGGAGAAAAAGGAAAATGAAAATTAAAACGCGTCTCTTGGATGATTGTAAGTGAATTTTTTTTGTTCTTATAAAATCTTTTGGTATTTTTATGGTGTTTATCGTTGTACCTTTTCTTCAGTCTTCACTTTGAGCACTCACTCTCAGCACTCACTCTCAGCACTCATTCTCAGCACTCATTCTCAGTACTCACTCTCAACACTAAGACTGATACCACTATTGATATTCCCACAATACCATCCATTTTCTTTCAAATAAAACAACTCCATCATAATCATTACTCCTAACTACATCCCTCAACTCACTTTATCATATATTAACCTCGTCATACTATAAATATACTCTCCTTCTTCTCTCCTTCTTCTCTCTCTCTCAAAAGTCACTATCATACTCTCTCACCCAACTCTTACTTCCCCTCCCCATGTCAATCCACTACGTCTATGTGGTTCCCTCGTTTGTATTAACATGAATTCTATAACTCCTCACATCATTAGAAGCAGAAGACTTGGTCGGAAGGAGCGGACTTCATGGTGGTCTTCTCCCAGCCCAACTCAGAGGTAATCTCAATGAGAGATCTCTTCATCTCTGGAGGACCGCAAATCATGAGTCTAGACTCGTCAGATGGCTTAGGCATGTACTTCTCAACCATCTCCTTGGTCACATACCCAACAGAGCCCTCCCACTTGGTTGGTGGGTAGGTCAAAGTGTAGTGAACAGAGAAATCTGGGTACTTCTTGGCGATCTCGTCCAACTCGCTCTTCAACAAAATGTCGTTTTCGGTCTCGTTGGCGTAAATCAAGCTGATCTTGGTGGTATCCTCTGGAGTAGTGATGATCTTGGTAATAACTTGCAAAATTGGGGTAATACCAGATCCTCCAGCGATAAGACCAATCTCCTTGGCCATGTTGGTCTTGTACTCCAATCTGCCAACTGGTCCTCTGAATTTCACGGTCTGGCCCTCTCTCAACATGGCGAATCTCTTGGAAACCTTACCGTGAGGGTAAGACTTGACCAAAATGTCAAAGAATCCGGTATCAAACTCGTTGGAAATTGGAGAGTAGTATCTGATCTCGTCCTTGCCATCAACGCTGAAACAACATGCAACGTGGTGGCCCGAAGGGATGTTCAAAACCTCATCTTCGTGGTTCAACTTGAATCTATAAATGGCAGAGTTTTTCGACACAACCGTCTTGTCAATTAACTCCAAATCGTTCCACTTGATCGGGTCAACGGATCTTCTTCTATTCCACGCCTCCATAAAATTGTAGGAGCACAAAATGGCGGCAAAGGCCAACGTATATGGCAAGTACTGGTAGTCGATCAAACAAGTACCTGCGATGATGAGAGCAACGGGAATGTAAATTCCGTGGAGTGGCTGCTTCAACAAGGCCCTCTTATCCTTAAAATCCGACATTTTTGGCGAAAGACTAGTTGTGACACTGGTGGTGTTTTGTTGGTCAATACCGTGTAAGTTTTTTATGGTGGTGCACCCGGACATCCCGAAACTGTAAACTGGTTGTTATGGACTTATATTAGTGGCCCTTACTGCCATTATGAAATAAACATCGCTAAATAAAAAGTAAAACTCGAAGCAAAATAACAAGAGGTTGGGTATAATCTGAGCAAGATTGAGGCGGCTTAGTATTCCTCCTCCTCCTCTGGGAAAGAGTCGGTACCGACCTCCTCGTAATCTCTCTCCAAAGCGGCCAAGTCTTCTCTGGCCTCAGTGAACTCACCCTCTTCCATACCTTCACCGACGTACCAGTGGACGAAAGCTCTCTTGGAGTACATCAAGTCGAACTTCTTGTCGATTCTCTTCCAAGCATCAGCGATGGCGGTGGTGTTGGACAACATGCACACGGCTCTCTTGGCGGAGGCCAACTCAGAACCCTCAATGGCAGTTGGTGGTTGGTAACAGATACCGATCTTGAAACCAGTTGGACACCAGTCGACCAATTGGACGGTCTTCTTGGCCTTGATTTGTGCAACAGAGTTTTGGACGTCTCTAGTAACGACATCACCACGGTACAACAAACAAGTAGCCATGTACTTACCGGCTCTTGGGTCACACTTGACCAATTGGTTACCTGGCTCGAAACAGGAGGCGGTGATCTCGGAAACGGAGTTGGACTCGTGGTTGGCTCTGGTCTTGGAGAACACTGGCGCGTAGGAAACCAATGGGAAATGGATTCTTGGGTATGGGACCAAGTTGGTTTGGAACTCGTTCAAGTCGACGTTCAAGGAACCGTCGAATCTCAAGGAAGCAGTGACGGAGGAGACAACTTGGGCGATCAAGCTGTTCAAGGAGTTGAAGCTTGGTCTGGCAATGTCCAAGTTTCTACGGCACATGTCGTAGATGGCCTCGTTATCAACCATGAAGGTACAGTCAGCGTGCTCCAAGGTGGTGTGGGTGGTCAAAACAGTGTTGTATGGCTCGACGACGGAGGTGGACACTTGAGGAGCTGGGTAGACAGCGAACTCCAACTTGGACTTCTTACCGTAGTCAATGGACAATTGCTCCAAGAGCAAAGAGCCCAAACCGGAACCGGTACCACCACCCAAGGAGTGGGTGAAAAGGAAACCTTGCAAACCGTCACATTGGTCAGACATTCTTCTAACTCTGTCCAAGATATCGTCCAAAAGTTCTCTACCAACGGTGTAGTGACCTCTGGCGTAGTTGTTGGCGGCGTCCTCCTTACCGGTGATCAATTGTTCTGGGTGGAACAAGTCTCTGTAGGCACCGGTACGGACCTCGTCAATGACATTTGGCTCCAAATCGACATACAATGCTCTTGGGACGTACTTACCAGAACCAGTCTCGGAAAAGAAAGTGGAGAAGCCTTCTTCGCCACCCTTTGGTCTGTCCAAACCGTCTTGCAAGTAACCATCTGGTCTAATACCGTGTTCTTGAGAGTACAACTCCCAACAAGCGTTACCAATTTGACAACCGGCTTGACCGACTAGAAGGAGTTAGTAAATGAGTTTTGGGGACGATCCGGCTCGACATATGAATGGCTACGGCTTTGTCTTGACTTCAATTTGGCGTTTGGGATTTTATTTTGGAGTTTATGGTAGTTTTTTGGCACTTTGATGGCACTTTGCCCCCCTCGTCTCTTGTTCATATGAACACGTCTAAGGAGGAGCCTGATCTCGAAAAAAGGTCGGTTCTTTTGGGAATTTTAAAGGCAAATGGCGTTCGTGATGGACTAATGTCACAGTGGAAGCGTTTTCAGCGATGATTCTTGCCTCTTTTGTGGAAATTCATGGTGTTGTTGATCGTGGCGGCTAAGACATGATATGGGCCAATAATGGGCCAAAAACGCGGCGGAAAAAGCCATTCTGAGCAATGTCGGGTCGAGGAATTCATTGCAACATACCGTTGATACTGATCACTTCTCTCATAATGGTGAAATTGGATGTTTTGTAACTAGAAAGACACCGTGAAGTTGACGGTTTCAAATTGGTTGAGTGTTTACTTATTGTGTTGTGCACTCATCACCGGTTATGCGCGCGACAATGTCGTTTCCCGATTTGGATGAAATGCAAATATGGATTGATGGTCACGTGATCTGTCAATCAATATAGGGGAACCGAGACGATATGGCTAGGGACATTCAATTGGTAAGGATGAGGATTTTTTTGACGAGTTAATATACATTGTGACTCTACTTTAACAGTTCTATACATCTTGATTCCTATTAAAACCAAAAAATTCCATGCTCAAACCTAAGCGTGGAATTAACGCGGAACCCACTCTAATCGCACTCACTCGACTTCAATCGACTCAAATCGACTCAAATCGACTCAAATCGACTCAAATCGACTCAAAAAGCCTTCGTTGTAATAAATACTCCAGCGAATGGAAGACCAGCTGCTCATGAAGACCAGCTGCTCATGAGATCAGGGGTATGACAGGACGCTGTCCCATTATTTCTTAACCTCGTAAGCTCTTTGGAACTTGTCGTTGATGTCAACCAAGTAGTAGGCACCTGGAGCAATGTCGTCAACCGATCCAGTTGGCTTGAAGTTCTTTTGCAAGTGAGCCTTCTCTCTCAAGGCAATGGCAGCAACGTACTCCTCTGGAGTTCTTTGCTTTCTGCCGTCGAACAACTTGTAATCGAGGTCCAAGTTCTTTGTGATGGCAGAGATGTCGCCAACAACGTTGACAGACAAGAAGGTGGAGGCAAGACCAGATCCGTAGGAGAAGACAGAGACCTTCTTACCTTGCAACTCGTCGTTACCAATGAAGTACAAAACAGAGGCCAAAGAGGTCCAACAGGAGGCAGTGTACATGTTTCCGGTGTTAGTAGCCAACTTCAAAGCTGGGGTGACTCTCTTGGCAGACTCGGTCTTAGCAAGACCCAAGAACACCTTCTCGAGGTTTCTGTCGGTCAAGGATTGCTCGTAGGTCAAAGCGGAAATTTGCTCGAAAACCTCTGGCTCAAGCTTGTCCTTGAAAGCGTCTGGGTTGGATCTGAAGTCGTTGTAAAGCAATCTAGCAAAGGACTTGGTCACCAACTTACAGGTTGGAACGTGGAAAGCAGAGTAGCCGAAGTAGTCCAAGATTCCGACGGTCTTGTCGGCGGACTTGGTGATCTTTTTGGAATAGTTACGGTAGGCGTGGTCCAAGGACTTGGTGTAACAAGTCAAGGAGAAGTGACCATCAACGACTGGGTACTCAGATGTGAAGTCTGGCTTGTAGAAGTCGTAGGCGTGCTCCATGTGGGAGCCTCTGACTGGGTCAAACACAATTGGAGCGTCTGGACCAATAAGCAAGGCAATAGAACCAACACCACCAGTTGGTCTGGCGGCACCTTCAGAGTAGATGGCAATGTCACCAGCGACAACAATGGCGTCTCTACCGTCCCAGGAAGAGGACTCGATCCAGTTGACGGCGTTGATCACGGCAGAGGTACCACCGTAGCATGCATTGACAGTGTCAACACCCTCAATGTCGTCGTTGTCGCCGAAAAGTTGCATCAACACGGACTTGACGGACTTGGACTTGTCCAACAAGGTCTCGGTACCGACCTCCAATCTACCGATGGAGTTTGGGTCGATGTTGTAGTTCTTCAACAATCTGGAGGTGGCAGTCAAGGAAATGGAGTAGATATCCTCTCTATCGGAGACAAAAGCCATGTTGGTTTGGCCCAAACCGATGGTGTATTTACCGGCTGGGATTTGGTCGAATTTCTCCAACTCAGCTTGGTTGACATAGTTGGTTGGGATGTAGACCTCGATGGCCTTAATACCGATGTTTTGAGGAGCCATGGTTGATTTACTGGATAGGGGAATTGAGGAAGATGGCGCCGCTTTATATCGAAAAATCGTGTGGTAAACGAGCGTACGACTTAGGGTTTATGCAGGTTCGTATGTTATTGAAGCCACCATCAGACGTGGAAGAGAGGGCCTTTCGATGGAATTTCAGAAAAATTTTTATTGGATTTTGGGTCATTTTTGCATTCCAAGATTTTTCACTTTTTCATCGCTCGTAAACAGACGTGTATTTTTGGCGTTTTGGACACCTCATGCCAGTGCATTTTTTCCACGCGTTAGCCGTGCGATCGTATAAGGTCCGGGGCCAGGACCAAAGGGACATGCAAAATTGGGCTATGAATTAAATTTTGGGGATTTGAATTTTGCAATTTCATTAACCGACCGTTTTCTCTCAAATTGCTCTTTTTGAGGTGTTTCTCGTAATTCGCCGTCACGTCTCTATAAGGCAGTTTCATTGGCTTTTCGGTGATTGGCTCGCTAAGTCCGTAGCGAGTGGACCGATAATTTCTTGACAAATTGGACCTAGAAAAAAATGAAAGTGAAGGGTCCAATCACCGTGAGCTCCGATTTTATAATTCCTACCGCCACACCATCAACGGCTTTTCGTAATTCCTCAACTTAAGTGGTCTGCTTCTCTTAGTTCCTCAACTGAAGTGGTCTGCTTCTCGTAAGTTCTCAACTTAAGTGTCCTGCTCTTCTTATTCTTCTCTCGCCTATCCTAATTCTTCTCCTGCTTCTCCTAATTCCTTAACTTAAGCGTCCCGTTTCTATCGTAGATACCAGGGTTCCTAATATATGGATCCAAGGCAATATAGTTATCAGATAACTCGTAACTCAAATAGATCTTATCCTTCAAGTACTGTGAACTCACCTCAGGATTCGTACACTCGACCCATCTTCTTGTGGTTTCGATGAACTTCATGTAAATCTCGTCTCTTTCTCTTCTCAATTCTTGGTATTTTGCATCCTTCTCCTTTGGTGGCTTCGTGTGCTCTTCAGTTGGCTTATCGTATGAATTATCTGATCCGTCGCCACCTCCCAAATAAGCAGGGATATTATCAGCTTCGATCAATTCGTTCAATTCGTCAAAACCCTTAGTGAAATGAATCTTGGCTGCAACAACCGGATCAAGCCAGTTCTTGATGATATTCCATACAGTAGTAAAGATCCATGGAGCATTGTGAATGATGACAATACCAAGACATTCAGGATAATGGGCCTCGAACATAGACGTCAAAAATTTGACTGGGGCATTATCGGCGTTCTTCATAGAGAATCCAGTCAAGTCAAACATGATGGAACACGTATCTACGGACGCGTGGACCTCTCTCAAGAACAAGCGACACCACTCAATGATGACAAGAGCAAATTGTTCTGTTTCTGGCAATGGAGAGTCGGATGCAAAGTGCTTTCTGGATTGGAAAATGAACAAAGGGTTCTTGTTACGGTCGTGGCCACGAATGACGGATTTTCCCACACTAAAGTTCTTGACAAATCCCTTTTTGGTGCCATTCACGTATGCTGGCGCGTCTCCCTCTTTAAGCAACTCGTTTACCTTGTAACCCTTCATTTTCCAGTCCAAACTGTTAGTGAACATCTTGATAGCGTCAGGAAGAACGAACTTTCTTGCTCTGATGTAACGTAACAACAAATTATCCATCAAGTCGTGTCTAGGGAACGCAATCAATGACTGGTGCAACAATTTAGGGTCATATTGAGTCAAAAATGGGTAGATCTTGTTATGGTGGTTCACTGAAACCAGACTATTTTCAGTAGAAGCGCCCTTTGGCTTCTCTTCAATGATTTCCAATGAAGTATCAGAGTCGCTTCCTGCTGGGACCTCAGAAGTAGCCGAGTAAAACGTCTCGACCGACTCGGTATCGGACTCTGCCCCGCAATCGTCGAGATCATCGAAATCTTCCTCATGGTGCAATGCCTGCTTGTAGTATTCCTGATACAAGTATCTAACATGTTTAGGAACCTCTTCCACCTTCACATACTCTTCTAGATCGGGAGTTCTAAGCCTTTCTGCTCTGTTTTCACTGACCTTAGCTGAACTTTCCAGCTCAGCCTTCTTGCGATGGAATAACGACACGCTTCGCTTTTTTGCCAAAGTTTTCGACTCGGAGACATTGCTCGTCGTCTGACTAAGCGTCTGGGTGACGCTGGATGCCACAAACGCGGTCTTGATGTGGACATCGCTGGCTGAAATTTCCACGTCATAGCCCCAGTACTTAAGTAGCACTGCCCATGATTGTTTCAATAAAATTTCCAGTTCTGGGGTAAGTGACTGGATCCGGTCGGGTCTATAATCAATATCCGAGGGATAAACGGCCGGATAGTCGGGCATGGGGCAAGTTTCGTGTGGTGAAGAAGTAGGTGGTGGTTAACTATGGGAATGCGAGATCTCCTATATTTAGTACAATACGAGCGATTGTTCTACTTGGCAGTAAGGGGACTTAAAAGCCACCAATCATGAAATTTCACATCTTGTATCATTACATTATTTTTACACGGTTTTGGAGACTTCGAGGGAATTGGGAAAACCACTTAAAATTGATTTTTTCAGTGATATCTTCAAACCTTCGTGTTCTCTCACTCACAATGTCTCACATTGTTGGAGCTTAGTCTCCTAGACAACTCCAATGTACCAACACCAATTTAGCACAGACCTAGCACAGATCTGGCACCATTTTAGTCGCCATTTTGGTATGGATTTTGCATCATTTTGGAATCAATTGAATACCAAATCAATACCAATAAGTCCTAATTTAGTACCCTCCAAGTTCTCACTCGGTCCCCTTCACTTCATCCCTAAAATCTCTTTCTTTGACGCATTTGGGCAATCTTTCTGCCTTGCATTGCCAACGGTGGAGTGAAAGATTGTCCTGGATTTTGACCTCCCATCGCTGGGTTTCCACCGAAAACTGGTGGAGTGTTTTCTCTGCTAGCCAGTCCAAAACTGCCTGGAGCACTGTTAAAAGCTGGTGCTGCTGTGCCATTGATAGCATTGGCAGAGAAGGAGAAGCCTGTAGCAGGAGGATTGGAAGCTCCAAACACAGATGCTGGGTTTGGTGTAGTGGTACCTTGGCCAAAAGTCTGGTTGGCTGGAGTTGTGCTTTGTGGAGCTCCAAATCCTCCAGTAGCACCTCCAAAACCTGCAGTGTTACCAAATCCACCTTGTTGTGGAGTAGGAGCAGCAATGTTGGTGGAAGAGCCTCCGAATCCAAAGCCTTGCGATGGAGCAGGAGTGGAGTTTCCGCCAAATGATGGGGTGGTGGTGTTTCCAAAGGAAAATGCTGGTTTTGCCGCAGGATTAGCACCAAATGGTGAACTCTCCTTGTTTGCAGAGAAGTTGAATGCTGGCTGTTGAGCTCCACCTCCTCCAAAGATCTGTGATGGGTCTGCAGTCGCAGTCAGACCAAAGGAGAAACTTGGCGCCAATGGAGGCTTGGTTTCGCCTGAACCTGGTGCAGCAGTGTTACCAAATGTGAATGAGCTCGTAGTTGGAACTGCTGGTTGTGAAGTGGCTCCAAAAGAGAACGCTGGCTTAGGTAAGCTGTTAGTAGTGTTCTCGGTGGTTTGTGGCTTTGGAGTAGTCTCCTTTGATGAGAATGAGAATGCTGGAGTGACGTCTTTGCTTGAAGACTCTGCTGGCTTCTGACCAAAGGAGAATGATGGAGTAGCTTCCTTCTTACCTAAGGAAAGTGCAGGAGTAGCAGCTGGTGTAGATGAAGATTGGCCAAAAGAGAATTTTGGTGCTTCACCGGCCTTATCCTTTTCCTTATCCTCTGGTTTAGATACACCAAAGGAAAAGGCTGGAGCTGGAGTTGCAGTGTCCTTCTTTTCCTCTGGTTTGGCTCCAAAGGAGAATGCTGGAGTTGGAGTTGCACTGTCTTTCTTCTCCTCTGGCTTAGATCCAAAAGAGAAGGCTGGAGTAGCTGCTGGGGTCGATGCTGGCTTAGCTCCAAATGAGAATGCCGGTGCTTTACCTTCATCCTTCTTTTCGGTAGTGGTCTCTTTAGCGTCACCAGTGTCTGCTTTGGTGGCATCTGTAGA
Organism: [Candida] citri; assembly: GCA_030571295.1. Classification (NCBI taxonomy): domain Eukaryota; kingdom Fungi; phylum Ascomycota; class Pichiomycetes; order Serinales; family Metschnikowiaceae; species [Candida] citri. The sequence continues at coordinate 264,320 of JAJLXN010000006.1, read as the reverse complement.
GGCTCCAAAGGTCAATTTTGGTGCTTCCGTAGATGGAGCCTTACCAAATGAGAATTTACTTCCTTCTGCCGAGGAATTGCCAAATGAGAACTTTGGTGCCTCAGTGCTTGGCTTACTCAGGTCAGATTTCTCTTCTGGCTTACCAAAAGAGAACTTAGGTGCCTCCGTACTTGGCTTATCACCAAAAGACAACTTTGGAGCAGAAGAGTCGGTGGTTTCTGCTGGTTTCTTACCGAAATCTAGCTTAGGTAATTCAGCTGGTTTAGATCCAAAAAGACCGCCTGGAGCGCTCGATGTGGTTGTGGAACTTTCAGCACCAAACTTAAAAAGTGGCTTTTGTTTCTTCTCGCTTGGCTCATCGGAATCAGCAGATCTCTTGCCGGATGTTGCACTTGCTTCCGGAGCCGCAGTTGAGGCAGATGGTTTGGCACCAAAAGAGAAAGCAGGAGCTGCTGAGTCTGCTGGCTTTGAAGCACCACCAAAACTGAATGCTGGAGCCTTCTCCTTCTTAGAATCGTCAGATGGAGCCTCGTCCTTCTTGCCGAAGCTAAACAGTGGAGTAGCACTCTTTGAGTCGTCCTTCTTACCGAAAGAAAATGCTGGTTTTGGCTTTTCTGCGGCAGCTGAAGCCTCGGTGTCTGCTTTTGGTGCTCCAAAACTCAATTGTGGTGCAGCAGCAGGCTTAGAACCAAAAAGACCAGTTGAAGTTTCACCAGCAGGCTTCGAACCAAAAAGGCCGGTTGAAGTTTCAGAAGTTTTGATTTCGGCAGAGGATCCAAATCCAAATGATGGTTTAGGCTTTTCTGATGGCTTTTCTGAGCCTGGAGTCGAACTCTTCTCTACGAGATCCTCATCTTGTTTCCTCTTTTGCATGATAGAGCCAAAGTCGCTCAGTTTGATCTCCAAGTTAAATCCAGCGCTAGGACCAACTGAGGACTTCTTGGCTGGCGTGGCCAGCTCCTTAACCTTAATGAGATTAGAAAGTTTGTCTGTTTTCTGCAAGTAATCAGCGTCCAAAGTGACACCCGATTGGTCCGTCTCGAGCAGTGAATGTTGCTTGGTTTTCTTCCTGGAAAGTGCCTCGCTCGAGTCGTCGTCTGGGAACGGCTTAGGCTCGCTCTTTCCGTCGTTTTTATCGGCAAATGACGGCTCGCTGAGCTTTCCCAAGTACCCAGAGAACTTTGAGTCGGAAGTAGCAGAATTCTTGGTTTTAGATGGCTCATAGTAAAAATCACCGCTGAACATTCCACGTCCACGCTTAGATCTTCTTTGTCGCCTTGATGTGAGGGCCAACTTGGTCCTTAAAGCATTGAAATTTAGAGCCTTATCGAGGTACTCCTTATCGTGAGTTTGTGTGGAAGAATCGACCTTGTTATCGGTTCTAATGATGGAAGTGGTTTCATCTGGATCGACCATGAAACGGAGCCTATTTTGAAGGAATTCGGACGCCTCTACGGACTTCTTCAATTGGAGCATATGGTACCTCTCTCTAGGGTCCAAATTAATGAATGGTGGTCTCACCAAATTGCCCTCTGTGTCCTTATAAAGTGGCGCAAACTCATGTTCAATGACAATTGGCTGTTCGTCGTCCATTTCCATCTCTTCAGGGTTTGTCGGTAGGATCTGATTCTTAGGTATCATGAGCAAGCTCGGAGAGAGCTCCTTGGCCAAATCCTCGTCTTGTAAGCGGTTCATAGGGTCGGCAGAAACCGCCACACTCATTTTTCTTTGTTCCAACTCGCCGGAATTGGCGTCAATCTCCGATTGAATTGAGTTGCTGATGCTTTGGTACGATCCAATTCCAACCACAGATGATCGTGGAACCAGCTTGTTCATGCTCTTCAAATGCTCCTGAACGGACAGGCGTCTCTTTCTAGACACGAACGACGTTGGAATGGACTCAGTTTCAAAGACACTGGTGGTTATTTGAGCAGGCTTGGAGTGATCCTTTGCTTTCGAATTGCCGGCCAAAGCGTGGCGCAAGCTGGAGAAAAGACCAAAGATTTTGGCTCTTTTGGGCGCAGAATCGCCGTCTTGAACGGTCTGGGGACTCACAGACCGCTTCATTGGGGTGAATTTGTGAATTTACTGTGGGTAGCTTTTTGTCCGATGTTAGACATCTCGGTCGCTGTGTTGTGAGGCTGCACCCGTACACCAGATTCATAGAAATAGGTAAGGCATTAATTATTATATGGATATTCTATCAGAAGCGAGACGAGTCCTCGCTATCCTTGCTGGACATTTCAAATGTTGCATAGTGGCCGCTTCCCGCCGGGCCGGAGTTAAGGTTGAGTGCTGTTGCATTCACGTCAAAGACATCTTCCACCACATTATCGTAGTAGGATTGTGCAGGATTCTTGAGTCCAGTGATGGGGTCGTCTCTTGCAACTTCGTCGATATCTTTGATGAGTTTGATCATTGAGTTTTCTCCGTAGTTGACTCCGTAAGACACCGAGATCGGGATCACTCCTTGCACCCACGCGTCGACGATTCTTGCTCTTTGTTTCGTTCCCAACCGCGAAATCGGGAACTCTCCTCTCTTAATGAAAGCAACGATATCAACGACGACATGATGTTTGCTGAAAACGGTGTTGACAATAAGCGGCACCAACGCAGCAAGGTTTCTCGTTCTCTTCGACTCGCAAATGATAATGGTGTAGTCGGAGCATTTGAATATGCACGAGCCGTTCTTATACATGTCTGCATGACAAGACTCGATAGTCGACTCGATATCGATGGGGAAATGATGTAGGCCCATCACTTCGAAAGTGTCTGAGATTTTGCCCAAAACGAAGAGGGGTTGGAATGAGGTGATTTGTTTCAGGTCGTCGTCAACAGTGGAATTTCTTGAGATGGAAATGTGATGGAGGAATCCCAAGTCTCCAGTACGTAAGTACGTCATTTCTGGGTTTCCGTCAACGATTTTGCCCAAGAATTGTCTCTTGCTGAAGTTGTCGACTGGACCTTTCGGTCCATTAGTGAACGATGTCAAGTTGGCCTCGGAACACACCCAGATCTCTCCCAATTCTCCCTCTCGGCACACTTTACAAGTCTCGGGGTTGACAATTGCAATCTCTGTACACACTGGAACCATACCAGAGTCTTGGATCCGTAAAGCATTGGGGAATTCTGCTTGGTTGACGATGGAAATGTAACCTTGTCTCAAAGCGATTGGATCCAAAAATAAGTCAACTGGAGCGACGGTCATGTAAGACCTTGTCGACACGATTGGATTGAAACAATTGTTATAAACCACCGACATGGAAGCAGCACTTAATTTTGTTGGTTGGAAGATCTTGGCAATTCTCCTGAGCAAGTCGATCTCGACTCTTCCTTCAGTGCTAATCATCATATTCTTCAATTTGGCCAAGTTGAATCCCTTTGGTGTGAACTTTGTCACCGCGTACTTCAACATCTGTTCTGTGACGAAGACGTCTTTTACGTTGTATCTTGCCAAGGCCAAGAAGAAAGCGAGTGGGTTTTCAGCGAAATTCACCGGAGAACTGAGGTATGTGGTGGTACCCAAGAACACACCAAGTAGAGCAGACTGAATAAAACCAATTCCAGAAGCATGACGAACACAACCAACAATAGACGACTTGGAGGATAAGTTGCATGTCTCCTTGAAAACTTTACACACATGAATGATGTTCTTATGGGTCAAAGTTGCAGCCACTCTGTAGTGATCGGAGGTGAAGTTGAGCCAGATAAGACACACGGTGTTTGAGTCTCTGAACTGAGCTTCAGCTTGGTACTTTGCGATCTTCGAATTGAGTGAAGCCACATTGGACACTTTGCTAAGTTTGGATGTGTTTTTGAGTCGAAGTGACTTGGATCTCCGGTGGTTCATTTTCTTCAATGCATCCGCCACAGGTCCAACCTTCATGAAACGTTCAACGTCGTCATTGACAAAAACTTCTTGGACGTCAAAGTCTTTGGTGACACCAACAAATGCAGGGAAATCTTCACCGATTCTGTTGGAGTCGAATGGGAGCATTGGAATGGCAACAATTCCACACATCAAACAGGCATAAAGTGCAATAATGAACTCCTCGGAAAGCGAGTACATCAACACAACGTATTGACCTGGACGAATGTTTGTCTTCTCAATGAGGTACTGACAAACAGAGTAGACTCTGGTCTCGAACTTCTTCCATGTAAGAGGCTTGGAACTGCTCTTTCCGCTTGTATCGATGTTTTGGAATGCAATTGAGTCTCCGGAACTACCCACACGGAACTTCAAGATATCTATAATGCTCTTAAAGTCCGTGAGAGGAGCCCCGCTTTTGTCATCTAAGGATTTCTCTCTGTAGTCGATGGTGGAGTATTGAGGAGGGAATTTTTGCAAGGAAGAGTTTCTGAGTTGAGATGCATATGGCGACCAGATTCCACCAATAACGTCTTCACCGTGTGGGACCATACTGATGGATTGTCTGACGAAAAACTTGACGAAATCGGCCTTTAAGCTTCCATCCAAAAACTTCTTCTTACAAAGCATATTGGCGATTTCCAAACCTCCACTTCTCAAAATTTTAGGTAATGTGTCACAGTCAACAACGACAACACAGAACAATCTCAACTGGTGATGTTTGTTAAGCGTATCGAAACATTTCTGTGCAATGGCATTCAACACCGGCTCGTTGAGAGGAACAGACGAATAATCATATTTGTCTCTAGATTTGGTTCCATTAGGATTATCCTGTTCGTCCAACACTTTTCTGGCCACTTCTGCTTCCACAATGGCAACTGGCAAGTACTCATTACCGATGAAGACGTCGAAAATCGTACAGTCGTAGACCTGACGGACTTCAGTGGCTAATGTTGCCAATAAATGCGATGAATAATGATATCTTGTACCGCTTTCAACCACAAGCTCCTTCTTTAATTTTTTGTAGAGTTTTTGATCCATCCAACTCACTCTTTGACGGATTCTATCTTCGTAAAGGCCAAGAATGTACACTTTACCTTCATATGTGAAACCCAAGAGTCCAGTACGCAAGAAATCCTGTTCGAGGGTTCCGTTGGCATCACGACACTTGGCATGGAATATCAGTTTCGACTCTTTTTTTAGTCCATAGAAGCCTCCTGATAAACATGGACTATCGATCCAGATCTCACCCAATTCTCCTTTGAGCACCAAAGTTGACAGTTCTGGATTGACAACAGCCAATGTTGCATCTGGAAGAGGGTACCCGAAAGCGTCAACTCGAAGAGTATCGCTTGGATGGTCATCTACTTCGAATGGATTAGTGTCTAGAACACGAACCTTGTTTCTTGAAAGGGAGTCCTTATCGATGATCACAGAAGAGATATCATCGTTAGTCCTCATATTAGGATCAAGACCCAAGTTCTCCGCTCCTCCAAGCCAGTCTCTCATAGAGATCACCATACCTCCATATTCACTTAGCGTAAGCATTGGATTGATGGCATTTCGGGCCTGTTGACATCCCAAAGGCTTCAAGTAACGCTCACTCAAAACCTCTATGAATTCTCCATCAACAGAGAGCGCATTGATCAACACCCACTTGATGGTACTGAAGTCAACACGTTGTGTCTTGGAGTAGTAACGTGTAGCATTTGGAGCCAGCTGGTAGTCGTAGGTGACTCTCTTCAAACCGAGGAAATCAGCAAGAAGAAGGTTGGCTCTGAATTTGGATACAATGTGGGCATATAGACCTTGCACCTCCATCACTTTAGGAGGAGCCCACACAAGGATGTTTCCGGAATAGATAGTAAACATGATACCCATAATGAGACCAATGGAAATACGCATGTCTATAGTAGCTAGGAACACTCTTCTGGTCCGTTTGGCCAGGTTTGTAGGTTGTTTCAATGGACCTCCAGCATTAGGTAAGCTCAGCAACGACATATCCAAACAATTCATCTGGTGAAGAATTGTACGGTGGGAAATGGCAATTCCTCTCAATTCTCCCACTGGAGAACGAGAAAACTCCACGTATGCCAAGTCATTTTTGGATTCTGTGACTTTCTTAGCACGTCCAAAGATACTCTCTTGTTCGGACTTACGAGCAGAGCCCAAATCTGTCGTTCTGAGACGTGCCACCTTTGCTGGCCACACAATTGACAGATTTACGGCACTAAGCTTCTCGAGCTCTTTATATACGGAGTCAGACATCAACACTAGCAGGGGAGATATGGAGCGGATGACATCGAACGTCTCTAGCAATGAGATATCCTGATGGATGGGGATGGCAGTGACATTGGCCATGTAACATCCAAAAAGAGCCACAGCAAACTCACACACCTCCATGTCTCGGTACATCAACACCACAGACTCATTGGTCTTCATGTGAATGCGATGTTTCAACTCATGGGCCACTTTCACCGATTTCAAGTAAAGTTTCTCCCAGGAAATGTTCAGCTGCTCTTTTCCACGCGTGTCAAGCACCAAAAACGCCATATCTTGCTTATACAACGAGGCCCGCTCCTTGAGAATCGTCATGAGGCTCTCTTTGGCAAACGTAGCGAAATCGGTCGAATTCCGAGGCAACAACACCCGCTCGAGCTGCGACTCGTGGAGCTTGACTGCCTCTCGCTGTTTCTGATGGAGTCTGTTCACCAGCTGCATGATTTCCTCGCGTCGATTGATGTAGGTCCACTGATCGATGGTCTTGTTCACTGTGAAGTCTTCTTCGAGCTTATGTAGCAAAATCACCATATCTGGAGGGATGTCTTGGGACAGGTACGCCGACAGGACCGCCGGAATGCCCATAGAGTCGGCCGGCTTTGACGGTGCCGCGCCTGTGCCGATATTCATGGGTATAAGCGAGGTGGTAGTAGCAGAATCTGATGTAGTATTTCGCGATTCTATGGGGTAGGAGGCTTTCAGTATGGTACGACAATGGGAGAGACAAGGTTGTAGAAAATGGGTGAGATGAGCGGAAAACGTTGAATTTGGGGTTTTCCGGTTTGGTCAATTTAATTGTCTTTTTTTTGGGTCTTCAACGGCCGTTTTCACGTCGTTTGTTGCAGCTCCTTGGTTCCAATTGCTCACTGCGTAAGCCCCATTATAGGCGGTCTGGACCACTTCTCACTATTAAAAGACGACATGGTGGAACTTGTGAATAATGGATGAAAAACGGGGTTTTTCGAGTTGTTTCGTATTATATGCGGTTTGAAGAGTGAAACGTCCAAATTTCTCCGGTTTTCTCCGACTGTTTCCCCAATTTCCATGTCCTCTCATCTCTACTAATACTACACCTATAAATGAAGAGAAGGTCCCATTAATGAAGAGAAATCGCCCAAATTTCACCATCTTCGCCTACAAAGCCCTAACCAGATCCTTCCGAGAATGATTTATTGTTACATAGTTTTTTGTCAGATACAAAAACACATACAGAAGCGCCAAAACTGCGCTAGCAAAGAGTTACCATGTCCATGGAGAAATACCTCCACACACAGCCAAAAAGACAAACATTTTCGAGCTGAGCTTACTCGTTGGCAACACCTGGTCCCTTATATAGAAGCTCGTTGGGAACGGGGATTCCCTTCATCCAGCAAAGCTCAGCTAGCTTGACGTTTTCTTCCTTCAAATAGTCGATGTAATCGGCCGATTTCGTGAGAATACTAAGCTCGGACCGACTCTCTTGCTCGGAGAGTGAAGGTGTGAGTTCAACAATACGGTCAAACTCAGCACGAATGTTTTCTCGTCTCTTTTGCTCTGAAGCAATGTGGTGAGCCTAGAAATGTCAGTATTTCACGTCCAGAAGGGCTTTTTTCGCCGAGAAAAAGGGCCCAGAATGCTAAATGCGGCTACTTACTTTCTTCTGCTCCTCTGTGAGGTTTGTCGATTGCGGTCTGTCTTGAGAATCTTCTTTCATCCTACTGCTGGAGTTCAAATGTGGAGCTCACTGATACTGCGGGGAGGCGGGGACGAATATGAGGTCGTGTTCTTACCAAACTCGTTTAACTAAGATAAGGCAAGAAAAAGTGAACCCTTTATTTGAGGGGAAGATTTGCGTACCAAATACGTTTGTGGCTTAGGAAAAAATTATTGCTGAAAAACGCAAAAAAAGAAATCTCCCGGGGGTGAGTCGAACACCCGATCTCAAGATTACAATCTCAATTACAGTCTCGCGCCTTAGCCAGCTTGGCCACCGAGAGGATTTGTGTTGCATACAGATTAGTGCAGGTATATACCATGTTGAGTAGACATGAAAAGTTGATAAAAAATTAAGTTTTATGAAAATAAGTTCTATGAAAATATTGCTTCGAATTTAAAATGGGGATATTTAGTCAACAACTTGTAAGCAAGGTGGAATTTTTCGTTTATATGATGTTGTGAAAGAGCACATCATCAAAAGGAATACAATTACATCAAATATTTCTGATTAAATTTAGACTTTATTAAAGAAATGAATTAATGTGTTGAAAATACAATCTCCTGGAGCTACTGAAACCTCGTATCAAGAGAACAAAATGAGGTATGCTCTTCGCCTCTTTAACTTTATTTTATTTTATGGTATCCTCATTTTGAGAACATGCTGATGTTAGGCCGACTAAACTTTCGCTGAACCCACGGCGACTCCCTAAGCTCAGTCACAACGAAGAAGGGCCGCATCTGTAACGCATGCAATTTCAACATTGAAAATACCCTTGGTTTTCTCTGGATTGACGTCTTCCCAGTCTCCGCAGTCAATCTCTTCACCAAAGAAAAAGCCAGCCTTGAAAATGTTCAAAGTTCTTTGTCTAACCTTCATCATAGTGATAGTTTCAGTCTTTCTCTGCAATTGGAGTTGTCCTCCAGCTGGAACATCACAATAAATCTTTTCAGCGGCCAGTCTAGAAATGGATCCAGAGAATGTAAGCGTAGCACTAGAACCCAAAAGAGCAAAGAAGAAACTTGGGCTAGGAGAGACTGAAACAGATCCACCCATGGTTTTGGTGATGGTAGTCATTGTTTCAGAGTAAGTGTTATCAACACATCCGTTGACAGGTTCCCATTCACTCTCGACTTTCTCGAGATAAGCAGAAGAGAAGTCAGTATGGATGAAATGAAGCTTGCTCGAGTCCATTGAAGATGGGGCTTGACTTTCCATGTCTGCAATAATTTGGAAATTTGGATTTTTCACCATATCAAGCAAATACTCAGAACAAACCACGGAATTGTCCTCTCTAATTTTAATCATAGCGTGCTTCCCTAGAAGCTTTGGAGTAATGTCAGAGAAGGTGTCAACTTCATGAACACCGACCTGTTCCAAGAGAGAAGAAGCAGTAATTGCAACCACCAGTGAAATGGTGTAAAAGAAAGAAAAAAGCATCATCTCTGTAGTTTTCAAATTGAGGTTACAATGCTTTATATATAGCACAAGAGATTTCCAGTATGTGGCAATGATTTTATGAGGGCTGGTTAGTTTATTTGAGAAATTAGAGTAAGTGGAAGTTTACTTGTGATTTTAGTATGTTAGCAAGTATCATGGAAATGGGTGCAAGTTGTATGTGAGTAGATGAGTGACATGGAGGTGATTTTCGGAAACTCGAGGGAAGAGTGAAGACAAAAAAAAAAAAAATTGGAATTCCGGTAATATAAAAACATGGAAAGTTGTCTTTATGAGAGAATATTTCGTAATAAACGTCAATTTATCATGGGCCCAATTGATCTGTCCATAGTTAAGGTTCTCACTATGCGCACTTCACATACAACCATGATGAAGTGCTCACCAGACCATTGGAAATACCATTAGATTCAATTGAAGAACAATTCTAGAAAACAGGCCATCTCGAAAAACCTTGAAAAAATCGAAAATAATTTTCAATCCCTCGCCTCACCCAAATCTCCACCCAAATCGCTAACCTCCTCTGCCAATTACTACTTCCTCCTAATAAACCTGGTGTACGGGTGTGCACCATATCACGAAAAAACTTCTTCAACAAGCGACTCACCTACTTCATCAAGCCATGCCGTTCAGATTCCCGGTGAAGTTTGAGCTCCCTAAACACTCTTACCTTAACGGTAGAGTGATCAAGGACCATTTCAAGAGACTTCAATTTGCTGAGCACGAAGTCACCAGAAAGGCATTGAAGTACATTGCCAGAAACACCGAGCTTCCAGCCAGAGCCCGTTTGGAGGCCCAATTACAGCTCACTGCCATGCCAAAGTACACTTCTCCAACACAAATCAAGGAGAGATGTGTTGCTTCTGGTCACGGTAGATCGGTGATCACCGACTTCAAGTTGAACAGAACCGCATTTAGAGAGAGAGCCAGAGCAGGCCAAATTCCAGGAGTGAAGAAGGCATCGTGGTAACTTGTATATAGACCAATGAATAACGATACTGAGACAAATGTAGCTGGGGATGTTTATCTAAGCAGGGGATGTATGTCCAAGCAAAGATGTATGAATCAGGAAACAAGGTTCGGCAGTGTAGGTTCGGCAGTTACGTAAGTTTGACATTCTTAGTTTACGAGGTAGCTGTTAAGAAACTAACCAGTGGGGAAGAATTACGAACTATGCAGACAGAGTGTAAGTTGGAGATAAACTACAGATCGGGCAATACGAGCAGATTATATAGGTCTATTTGCGGCATTTTAGCCATGCTGCAAAAGCATGTCTCAAGTGTGGGTGCGTATTGCCTTTTAAGGTGCGTATTGTGGTGCGGATTAAGGTGCGCACTTATTGCAACACTAACATTAAATGCGCGCTAAGTGTAACCCTTCAAAAGCGATCGGCCTGATTCGATTCAAGATCTTCACCTTTGGTACTACTTCTTTTTCTTCTCTTTATCACCCTGTATAGTTTTCTTGTTTTTTTTGTTTTCTTACTTTCCTGCTTCCTGTTTCTTGTTTCCTGTTTCTTGTCTCGTTTTCTTCTTCAATACACAAATTTCTCACCCCACCACTTTGTCTCCTCTCACCTTGGCCCTCCACCGTGGGGTTTACGACCCCTATTGGCGCATCTTGACACATACGGAGTCCACAACCGGAAGTCACCTTACCCGAGTCACGTTTACTCTCGTTTACCAAACCAGACTGGGTTAGCGCAAAGCCCCCACTCAATTGCGGAGGGGGTCTGAGGGGGAAGTGGAGTAAGTGGCATCAAGGGTATACCCGGAGCGGAAATTATTCCGAGCAAGGCCCACGGCAAAGTGGCGGATGAGAAAAAGCAAAGAACGTATTTTGCAAATTACACAATTTTTGATGAGCTCAGAGAAATGTGACGAACTGTGACGAAGTTAATTAATCTCGGAAATAATAAAAAAAAAAAGAAAAGGATTAATTAATATGGCGTGCATGATAAGCTGCTCGGTCTGCCCTTGCCCCATACAAACGTTTCTTTGCTAGGGCGAATCCTCGAGTAATAATGTCCGCGCAGGGAACGCCCCAAATGGATCCACACCTTATCAGTTGTGGAATTCCATATACCATACAATAGATCAAATGGGGCTTTCAGTGGGCAACTATAGGGGCTAACCAATTTCCCAACATTCGAAAACTACCACTTGGTGCCCCCATTAAAAGGAAAAACCCCTCCACGGGACCCACAACGGAGCAAACATTGTTTTCCCGAGTGACTTGAGTGAAAACGCTCTACCTACCCTCTCCTCAAAACGGCCTCCGCTCCGTCAAATTGCCGCACCTGCACCGGCCCAGGAACCACCCAACTTTATCCCAATTGCTAAGATATCGGAGCCCCCCATATGGTGCAGGAGACTAATTTGATCCCAATATAATTGATTAATTTACCACACCTTTTGATCAAGGGGATTGGAATTTCATCTACAAAAGCTTTTGCTGACCCTTTGCTTCGCCACTGAATTTTTTTACCGCTTACAACTCGAAAAGTCTCCATCTCATGGCCTTACTCCACAATGATGATCATCAATAGGAAGCAAGACCCAGATCCGGTCAAGTCCATTTCAAGGAAGCCTGCTAGGTTCAACCTCGGAGGACTCATTAAGAAAAAGATCACCTGGCGCCGTTCCATCGACTCCTTAGCCACAAATTTAAACCATGTCCAGATCAACTATCCCGCTGATTTAACTGTGGCTGATACCCCATGCGCTACTACAACCCATACCTCGCCCCTGCCCCAGCAATATTCGCTGCTGTCACAAGAATACTTGCTGTCGAGCGTCGGTGGCGAATTCACTTCTGACGAAAACTCGTCGACGGACCGCTCCTCGATTTCCGCTCCGTTTGCTCCGACCTCGAGCGTCTACACCCACGTTTATCATACTCAAGAAAGATACACCTCTTTTACCACAGAATGCATTCTGCTTCTGAATAGTGATATGACCTCTCACATGGAGTTTGGTGACGACGATAGTGTGTTGGATGTTGCATCTGTACAAAAGTCCGAGGATCCCATCGATGAAGTGATACCCTACGATCCAAAGGCTGAAGAAGATGTCTCCGAATACCGGGATGGCGGGTACCATCCTGTGAACATCGGCGATGTTTTCACCTCTGACTACAATAGATACCGTGTTATCCGTAAATTGGGCTGGGGCCACTTCTCCACAGTGTGGCTCTGCTCCACCGGAATCATCGGCAAGTTTGTTGCTTTGAAAATAGTGAAGCTGGGAAAGAACTATACCGAGGCAGCACGCGACGAGATTCGTATTCTCAAAGGTCTTCAAGATGAGTATGATGATGACTTTGGCCATATCGATTTGAATGGTCAAAAGCACATTGTCAAGCTTCTTGATCACTTCGATATCCATGGCATTAACGGTAAACATACAGCCATGGTGTTCGAGCTCATGGGGCAAAACATGCTCCATCTCATTTACAAGCAGAAATCTGCCAAATACGCCATGAGGTTGTCGAAAGTCCAACCTTCGCCAGGCTTGCTACGCATGGACATGGCTAAACTGATTGTGCAGCAAATTCTCCACTCAGTAAACTACATGCATCACAAGGGTGTCATCCACACCGACTTGAAACCAGAAAACATCCTCATGGAGTACAACGACTTGCTCCCTCGCTCACATCATCACTCGAGACCAAACTCTCGGTTCCAAGTTCTCCCCTCACAACCATTGACTTCAACTTCCGAGCTGATTGATCACAGACCAATCAAGGTCAAGGTTGCTGACTTGGGGAATGCAACTTACTCTAATCTTCACTTCACCGACCACATCCAGACTCGCCAATACAGAGCGCCTGAAATCATTCTCAAGTACAAATCTTGGGGTGCGCTGGCTGATGTCTGGTCCGTCGGATGCCTCATTTTCGAATTGCTCACTGGTGATTACCTTTTCGATCCTCATGACGGACAAACCTTCACTAAGGATGAAGACCACCTCGCTCAAATCATTGAGCTCATTGGTGACTTCCCTTCAGAGAAGTACCTACTGGATTGCGCTTACACTACTAAATTCTTCTCTGGTCCAAGACTGTTGTTGAACATTCCTAAGTTGAAGTTCTGGTCTTTGAAAGACGTCTTGGTGGAGAAGTATAAGTACAACCCAGAGGATGATAACGTTAAGTTCATCTGCGATCTCATGCACAAGTGCTTGAAGTACAACTTGCATGAGAGATACGACTGTGGATCGCTTTTGGCACATCCATGGTTCCGCCCTAATGCTAGATTTGATCAACAAGAGGTTGATCTGCTCCCTAACAACAACACTGAATTGTGTGGTTTTACTTGTGAAGAGATCTAATTAGGTCTGATTTCTGTTTCATTTCTCTCAAAATTTTTGGTATATATTGGTTGGGATAGATATTATATTAGCGACAAACAAACCGGTGTTTCTGTAGAAGCTCGAAATCGGCGATATCTTCGGCCATATCGAGGTAGACGTCATAGGGGTCTATTGTTGGGTCTCTAGTGGGGATGAGTTTCTCTTCGTTTTCGGTTTCTTCGGGTGAAGTGGGGTCCACGTTGGTATTTTTGGTGTTTTTGTCACTTTGAACCTCAGAGATGCTGTTGTTTTCCTTGGTTTCAGGCACATCAGCTTCTGGTTCTGCCTGATTAAGAGATTCATCGTGATTTTCGTCATTTTCAGCCAATTTTTGATCCTCAATGGGCTTTTCTTCTTCATTGGCTTTTTTCTCCTCTTCAACAGACTCTTTGTTCTCAGATTTCTCCTCCTTCTTCCCCTCTGCCTTCTGCTTTCCTATTAGTTCATGTGCTGACTTCATGACAAAGTCTCCCTCACCTTCATCACCTTCATCGTCATACAGAAGCTTCACGGAGGTCTTAGCCTTCTTCTTCTTTCTTGTCTCCTTGACTTCCTCCTCTTTTTCAGTGAAATCATCAAAAAATCGTGTAACCACTTGAGTGTCTTGGATCGTAACTGGAAACTGTGGAGTAACACCATCGTCCTTCAATTCTCCTTGCAGAATTTTGGCAACATTATAAATCGAATCTCCAACAACTTTCCCAATCACCACAAACTGATTATTGAGTTCTGGTTGTGGCTTTAACGTGATGAAAAACCCATCTGGACTGGCCATCTGAGTCTCATCTACATTGACTAGCCCCACATTTCCACGCACAGAGAACTTCACTCTGGAATGGAATTCACGCCGTATTGTCGATTCTGATCCAGACCGTGCCTCAATATAATTTTCAAAAATTTGTCCAAATTCAACCCCCACAAACGTCTTGTCTATACATCTCTGGATGAAGGCCCTGCACGCTAGAGGCACCTCTTTGGCATAGAGTTCTATGTCGATATTGCCCTTAGAAGTGATAAGAGACACTTTTGCAGTTGTCGGTAGCTCCATAGTGGGAAATCAAACTATTAAAAAATTCACTAATCACTATAGTGGTCCTGTCACCGCTCCTATATTGACCCTACTGATACCCACTATACACCCGTGCACCACGCTCAACCAAGCCGCTCGAGACCTCGCCATACATTTCCAAACCCACAAAGACCACCCCACAACACGCCACAAAACCATCAGCAATGGGCTCGTTGAAACTGTTCGTCAAGGCTGTGCGTAAAGCGAAGACCATCGCCGACGAAAGGACGGTGGTTCGCAAGGAATCGGCCGCAATCAGAACGTCTTTCAGAGACCCTAATTTGGACCAAACAACGAGACGAATAAACATCTCCAAGTTGTTGTATCTCTATATTTTGGGCGAAAAGACCCACTTCGGTCAAGTGGAGTGTCTCAAGTTGTTGGCATCGCCACGTTTCGCCGATAAAAGGTTGGGTTACTTGGCTACCATGCTACTCTTAGACGAGAATCAGGAAGTGTTGACACTCTTGACCAATTCCTTGGATAATGACATGCAGCATCCAAACACCTTCATTGTGGGCCTTGCTTTGACCTGCTTTGGTAACATTGCATCGCCAGAGTTGGCTCGTGACTTATATGTCAATGTGGACAAGATCATGTCCACCACCAACTCCGTGTACTTGAAGAAGAAGACGTGTATTGTTGCAGCCAAGATCATTGAGAAGGATCCGGATTTGGGTGAAATCTTCATGCCTAAGCTTTCTGGTTTGCTCAGTGATAAGACCCCATCGATCTTGTTGGGTGCATGTAGAATGATCCAGGCCCTCTATGAGCATTGTCCAGATTATCGTCAATCTTTGGTGAAGTTCTTGCCCAGATTGATCTCACACTTGAAGAGAATCATCACAAGTGGATACATGCCAGACTACGACGTCAATGGAGTCACCGATCCGTTCTTACAGGTGTCTTTGCTTGATACTATGCGCACTTTGGCTACTGACGAGAACTGCTCACCAGAGTACCTCGAACAAGTCAATGATATCTTGACACAAGTTGCGCTGAACTTGGATAGCGGCAAGAACGCGTCCCATGCCATTTTGTACGAGTGTATCAAGACGATTTTCGCCATTAAATCCGATCAATCGTTGAGGGTTTTGGGTGTCAATTTGCTCGGTAAGTTCTTGCTGACAAAGGACAACAACACAAGATACGTTGCTCTTGAAACGTTGCTTTCTGTCATCAGCTTCGAACCTTTGGCTGTGCAACGTCATAGAGCCACTATCGTCAACTGTTTGTCCGATGGTGACGTGTCTATCAGAAGAAGAGCTTTAGAGTTGGCATTTGCCATTCTTAACGAGCAGAATATTCGCGTGTTGATCCGTGAAATTCTAGGTTTCCTCGAGGCTTGTCCAGATAACGAGCTCAAGCCATACATCACATCGCAATTGACCATTGCTTCCTCTAAGTATGCACCAAATGAGAAGTGGCACTTTGACACATTAATCCGCATGTTGAAGTTCTCTGGAAACCACATCACTCCAGACATTGTTTCTAACATCTTGGCATTGATCATGAGATGCAACGATCAAGAGTTGAAGAAGCATGTCGTTGGTAAGTTGCTCCTGTCCAGCTTGGAGGACCCTACCCAATATGGATTGTCATTGATCACTGTGTGGTCTCTTGGAGAGTATGCAGACTTGATCTTGAACACTTCTGTTGAAATCAACCAAAAGACTGAGACTGTCACCGAGAGAATGATCTTGAACTTGCTTGAAAAGCTCATCAACAACTCCAACTACTCCGAGGCTGAGTCTGTTCAGCTCGTCACATACATCTTGACTGCAGTCATCAAATTGTCTGTCAAGTTCCACGACCTGCAGTGCATCGAGCAGTTGCGTTTGATCTTGAACTCTAGAAGCAACGATAACAACCTTGAGATCCAAACTAGAGCACTTGAGTTCCAGCAGATCTTTGGCCAAGACGAAAAGTTGAAGCACGGTTTATTGGCAAGAATGCCACCACCTCCAATCAAGGAAAGACAGGCTCTTAGCCTTCAAGGTGAGTCTAAGGCCAAGACTAACCATCATACCCCGGCAGTGGCATCCAGTGCTACTGAAGACTTGCTTGATCTTCTTGACGACACGCCGTCTCAAGCTCCACCTGCAAGCCAGCAACAAAACAACGACCTTTTGTCGGACATTTTCGGATCTCAACCTTCTACAAACCCAGCACCAGCCTCTAATGGATTGGGTGATATCTTCAACGGCGCAAGCTCGACTCCAGCCGCCAGCAAGCCAAGCGCTAATGCCATTGAAGCATTTGCCAATGGCCATTTACGCATCATGTTCACGCCATCGTCTTTCCTGGCTGGTCAGGCAGTGATCGATGCCGAAATCACATCGATGTCTCCACAATCGAGCATCGACGGGATCCAATTGCTTATTGCCGTCCCAAAAACACAAAAGCTTACCATGTCTACCACTGCGGGAAGCGACTCCTTGGTCAACAACAGTGCTATCAAGCAAGTGTTGAAAATTACTGGTAAAGAAGGAACCAAGGTGAAGTTGAGAGTGAAGGTGAAGTACAACATCAACGGATCAGGTTCTGAGGACCAATTTGATTTCGCAGGGTTCAATCATACATTGTAAGTGAATACATAACAAGTTGCACTATAAACGATCGAGAACATCTCATTGCACAACATTTTACAACTCAACAGAGGTGGAAACAGCCTCAGCAGCATCGTCAACGTGGGAAGAGAAAGACTTACCGCTGGTGACGTATCTGTGGGTGAATGGCTTGATCACGTTGAGGTAGATAACCTTGGCACCGCCAAAGGATGGAATACCAATGTAAAGCAAGAACACGGTCTTGAACAAGAAGTAGAATGGGACCCAGTACAAGATGGCACGCGACCAGAACTCAATAACGTTCAAGAAAGCGAAAACAACCCAGTAGGTCAACAACTCGGTGTCGTCAGCAGTTGTGGTGGTCTCCAAGGCGACCAAAGAGTAGTAACCTGGAACAACAAAACCGGCGATGTTAGACAACAATTGACCAACACCTCCGATGTTCAAGAAAATAGCAACAAAGTAAACGGCACCAGCAGCCAAAACAGCATATGATCTAGGCAAGCCAGTGTGGTGCTCGAACAAGTGCAACGGTTGGAAACCAGTAGTAGACTGAAAGTTAGCAATTGGCAAAATTTTGGTGAGAAATTTGAAAGATACGTACCTTATCGATGGAGCCCAAGAAGCCCTTAACTTGATCAGGAATAGCAGACATGATTAGAAAGAAAAGTAGTTGATACGAGATAGATGTCGTCACTTGAATTTGAGGACTATTTGGTTGCTTGCCGATAGACTTCCTGCAGGACATTGCGATTCAGGGTGTCTGATTTCGCTTACGAGTGAAAAATGCAATGGTGGGGGTAGAATGAGGTGATGGATTTGGGGGGAAGTATGGGGAAAAATTGGAAAATGATTTGATATTCTGATTCATGGTATTGATGTTTATGTTTTCCGATTTTTAAAATTGAAAAAATCTCATGTTTATGTATAAATCTCACTGGGTCTATAGATCTATGCGAGTCCACTGTGCGGAATTTCGGTGCCTGATTATGTAGGCTATGTCAGTGAAATCGAAATCGAAAGACATGAGATCCAGGAAGGGAAAAATAAATGACCCTTGAGTTGCTAATTAATTCAAAAAACTAGAATTTAATGATGATAACCAGAGCTCTCTTATCTTTAAAATCTCTCTAAATCAATATGCTCCTACCCTCCGCTACACCACATCTTACCCTCTTGTCTCATTACTATTTAACATGCAAAAGCCTATCGCATCAGCTACTGCTTCAGCTTACCCTTGGACTTGGCGCTGCCTTCGAATCCAGCTCTCTTCTTACCGTCTTTCTTACCTTCTTTGCTCTTTCCTCCCTTCTTAACCACACCTGTGAATTTTCTCAATCTAGGCTGGTTCTTACCCTTCTTACCCTTGTTGTCTCTTCTGGCCTTCAAGTTGGCCTCTCTTCTCTTGGAACGAGCAGATATCGTGTCCTTGACGGTTTGCTTTCTTTCCTTCCACTCAATCTCACTCTTAAGCTTTTGCTTCTCCTTTCTCTTCAATGCTTTCTTCAACAACTTCTCGTCGTTCTTCACCTTGACACCTTCGGCCTGAGACAAAAGTCCCTTCCAAGAGTCCTTTTCTTGTTGCTTGGCTCTCTCTTCTGGCGACATTTGCTCCAACTTTCTCTTCTTGGCTTCAAGCTTCATGAGATGGCCCTTGATGTCGTTATTGGATGGTCCCTTTCTCTTCTTTTGGTCAACACCCTGTCTGACCTTGGTCAAGTCAGAAGTGACTCTGGATCCGTCGTTGAAGACGATGTTTCCGAAAAGAACACCTTGGTCGGCATCCTCCTCTTCTTCATCCTCAGACTTGTCACTGTCACTCTCCTCTTCCTCTTCCTCTTGCTCTCTCTTTCTCTTGAGAGTTTCTTGTCTTCTGAGCTCTTGTTTCAGCTTTCTCTCTGCAAGCATTTGCTCTCTAGACTTGACAGGGCCACCGTTCTTGGTACCTGGAGCTTTTCTCTTCTCTTTCATTAAGGAAATCTTCTTTGCTAGCTTGGCCTTCAACTCAGCTCTTCGCTGCTCACGGGCCTTTTGTTCTTCTGGATCGATCTCCTTTTTGGCTTTTTGATTCTTCTTTGGTGCAACGACTTCCTCTGCAGCGTTTCCATCGTCATCAAACTCCATAACTGGTCCGTCTTCACTGACGAAGCTCTCTTCTTTACTAGCAGGCTCGCTAGACTCTTTTTGATCTAGGTGTTCAACCTTGGAAGGAAGTGCAACTTTCTTGGCTGTCTTGGCTCTGTTCTCCATGACATCTTTGGCACTAGCACCCCCGTTATTGTAAGTATCAGCGCTGGAGGCACTCTCAGGATCTAACTTTGCACGTTTATCTCTGGAAGCCTCCTTTTTCAGCTTCTTTTTCTGTTGCCATTGGTCTTGAGTGGCCTCGTCATAGTAATATTTGGCAGGAATTAAGGATAATAATCCATCAAAGGCAGTGGAATGGGTCTTTAACCTTTCCTAGTATTGTTAGTAACTGGGCCAGATATCTCGATCCACAAGATACGGAGAGCGTTCAAAATTTCACCATCTCATATTCTTGATAACACGATTGCAAATCTCCATTCTTACATACCTCTAATGAATTTGTCATTGTAATTACGGAAGAGTGTGGAGGTCACTAAGTAAAAAATTGTTCCTAAAGGCATCGCACTAGGCCAATGCAGGACCATGGGAAATCGGCGATGGTGGACTAAAGCCCAATGATGAGGGATGGGGGTAAAGGGAAAAGGTAAAATTGGTTAATTTTGGATTTTGATCTATTTATGTGTTTTGTAACCGATTGTTGGTTTTTTGGTGTTGTTTTAAGGGCTTTTTGAATTTTTTAAGATTGTTTTGTGGTTGTTAATATTAACATCAGTAGGCTATTTTATATAAGAAATGAGAATTAGTATGGGGCTGAAGAGAGGAGGTGACTTGACCAATTCTTCAGGAGAGTTTTGAAATGAATAACTTTGAAATAATCAGACACGTCAATAATTTTGAATACGTTCAATAAAATTGGAAATTTAAAAAATTTAGACGTGTTTCGTTCGACCCTACTGATGTCTCATGGTGCTACCATAAATTAACTATGCGGTTGCGTTACAAACGGTCGTCAATTCGTGCCCATGTAAAATTGAAGAGATGATAGATAATTGACGAAATTGAATAATTTGACAAGCCAATTGAACTTTTCGAAATTCTCATAATCACAAAGATATACCGATTTCTGGTGACCCTCCCATTTTCTACTCTAACGACCGCACCCTATGGCCCTCCACTATATTAGACACAGCTCACCCATACCACCAACAAACAACGCAACACCACAATTTTTTCTCACCAAAAATTATCAATGACCTGATTATCACTCTCAAAATCACAATCTAAATTTCCTCCCTCAAATTTCTCCAAAATCCTCTTCCTCTCCCACCCTAATTTCTACCGTCGTTGATCTCCGAATGCAAACACCCGTGCACCACACTATCTAACCCACAACCCTAATTGTCCAATTCAATTGCACTCAAGCCTGAGCATCAACCTCACCGCAATTCCATGGATTCGTCATTACAATACCTTGTGGTGTCGTTGCCACAATCTGCCAATGCATACCCCTTTTTGGAGCGTCTTTTGAACCAGGGAAAGCAGCCACTTGCCGAGTTCAAGTTGCCAGACTTCCAAATTAAGACTTTGGACTCGTTAGTGCAACTCTCGGAGGAACTTTCCAAATTGGACTCTACTTTGGCCTCGTCCGTGGGTAAAGTCGCCGATATCGTTCAATCCGTTGAACCCAGCAAGCTGTTTAACGAGACCAGAGTGGTGAACGGTAAACCAGCATCTTGGTACGTGGAGAACTTCTCTTGGAACTCGTCAAAATATAGATTGGACAAGTCAATTAAGGACTTGGTTGAGCTCATCAGCGGAGAGGCCCTCTCCTTGGACAATGACGTGAGACTGGCCTACCAATCGTACCAAACTGCCAAGTCTAACTTCATGGCTGCCGACAGAAAGAAGAACGGTGACTTGTCCATCAAGTCTTTACACGAGATTGTCCGTCCAGAGCAATTTGTGTTGGATTCTGAACACTTGACAACTGTGTTGATCGCTGTTCCAAAGACCCTCATTGGTGACTTTGAGAAGTCTTATGAGACCCTCACTGAGTTTGTCATCCCACGTAGTGCTGAGGTCATTGCCAAAGACTCCGAATATGCTTTGTACACAGTTACTCTCTTCAAGAAGTACCAGCAAGACTTTATTGCTGCTGCCAGAGAGCACAAATGGCACCCTAGAACTGACTTTGTCTACTCCGAGGAGAACTTGAACGAGTTGAGAAAGGAGTTCGACTTGACCAAAGCTACCGAGACCAAGTCCAAGAACGACTTGATCAGATTGGCCAAGACCGCATATTCCGAGATTTTCTCCGGTTGGTTCCATATTAAGGCTATCCGTATATATGTTGAGTCTGTGTTGAGATATGGATTGCCTCCACAGTTTGATACTTATGCCGTTAGATTCGAGGGCAAGAATGTGGGCAATGTCGATAAGGCCAAGAAGGAATTGATTGCTAAGTTCGGCTACTTGGGTGGAGACGGATTCTCCGAGAAGAGCAACTTGCATGAATATGCTTCATTGGTGGACTCTGACTATGAGCCATTTGTTTTGTACCAGGTGGAGATTGTGTAAATTCCGAACAATTCAATCTATTTGAATGCTCCGGTCTATGAGAACTTTGCTGTTACGATTGTTCTCGTCATCCTATCTTCACTTCTCCATTTAATGCACCACTTACATTGTCTGCACTGTTGTAGGGAATAGATACTAGATATCATAAGAATGTAGTTACTAGGTTTTTAAAAAATTAAAAAAAATGGCAAAAATGAAAGCTCGCACTCAGGTTCGAACTAAGGACCAACAGATTTGCAATCTGCTGCGCTACCACTGCGCCATACGAGCTTTCTGTGGGGTGTTGGCTGAGTATCATTCCACGGTTTAGAAGATTTGAGTGGGAAGTGAGGCAAAAAAAGAAAGCTCGCACTCAGGTTCGAACTAAGGACCAACAGATTTGCAATCTGCTGCGCTACCACTGCGCCATACGAGCTTCCGATATGGGCATGGCGGAGTTTTAAGGTTGGGTGGATGGGAATAGAATAAGTACATACGAAATGAAGAATATAACATGGATTTTCACTTCGAATTGAAAATTCTGATGAGCAATGACTTCAAGTCAAATATTCAGTACTTCCATTGGTCTCCACTCAACTTCCCATATCTATCTTGACTTGTACTGCACGGATCTTGACCATATTATCTACTCCATAATCTTCAAGTACCACCACAAATTCACTAATAATTATGTCTGATGAAGATGATTTCCTTTCAGAGGAATCGTACGAGTTCGAATTTGAAGATGAAGATGGCCCAGATCTCCAGGAAGACGAAGATGACCAACAAGACTCAATGGTATGTGAACACACTTGTACCCCACCAAACCGCCACTAACGATAAAGGAAAATCGGTATTATCAAGCCAAGGGACTAAAAGAAGACTCATTGGATCAAGCTGCCAAAAGTTTTACTAGTCTTATAGAGGATTCCGACCCAGAATCAGACACAGAGTGGGTGTTTAAGTCATATAAGCAGTTAGCAAAGATAAGCTACCTGCAACAGAATTTGGAGGATGTACTCAAGCATATTAAGTCACTAATCGTTCTCCTACCGCAGCTCAATGGAAACTATGCGGAAGAGTCCATCAGCAAGATCGTGGCTCGTTACTTTTCTCATCCAGATACGAAATTCGTGGATCGATTATTTGATGTGATTGTGTCTCATTTGGAAAGTGCCTGTGGATCAGGAGCTGCCAGTCAGAGACTCTGGCTCAAAATCAATATCAACAGACTCAACAGCATGCTTGCAAACGACGAATTGTGTGGTTGCAGACAGCTAATAGATGCCATCAATGCGAGACTACTGAACGTGTCTGAGCTGACGAGAAACTCATATGGTCTAGAGGTAATTGCTGCAGAGATTGAGTATGTGACGAAAACCACTGGTGATTTATCTGCACTTCGTCGACTCCATCAAAAGAGCAGTTCTGTCAATGCTGCTATCACTCATCCTAGAGTAATGGGTTTAATTAGAGAGTGCGGAGCCACCATAGATTTTTACCGCAAAGACTACGATAAGGCTCGAGTTGAGTTTTATGAGAGTTTCAAGAACTATGACGAGGCAGGATCGGCTTCAAAGAAGAAGATTTTGAAGTATTTGAGTCTATGCTCGTTATTGATCGAGAACGAGGTCAACCCTTTCGAATCTCAAGAAACTCAAATCTATGCACAGCTCCCCGAGTACCAGAACTTGATCCAATTGGTCAAATGCTACGAACGTCAAGATCTCAATGGGTTCTTGTCTCTTGTGGAGAAAATGTATGCGACAAACGACGAGTTAGCCTCAGATAAGATCTTCCAGCACTCAGAGAAACAAATCATCAGGAATCTCAAAATCAAGCTCTTTTTGAGTTTTTCTCAAGCTTATCGTGTTATGAAGTATGATTACGTTATCAAGAAGCTTCATTTAAGTGGAGACTCTGAGCTTGAAGATCTTGTCATATCTATGGCTAACTGTGGAATAGGGACCAACATGAGACTTGATTTCTGCGAAAGATTCATTGAAGTTAGCGACGACCATCTGAACTCGATCATCCCTATATCTGTGGATGGACCTGCTGTGCTAATGAACAAGAACATCAACGTATCTTTAGACTTTACTGGCCTCTTTAGTGCATTGCCAGATGTTGATGTTGCCGCTATGGAGTTGGATAAATCGCCCACATTATTAGCTACAAGTCCTGATAAAGAAGAACCCGAGCCTCATTTGAGCGGCAGGAAGGCCAAACCGGTGCTTACTCGCCCCGAAGGCTTCGAAAACTTTGTCAATCAAGAAGAAGAGTGGCTCAACTACATGACGAGTGCTTTCCCATCCAAGACGCAGAGTGCGGTGAGTCAAAAGGAGCAAATCATCTCAGAACAGCAAGAAGACAGCAAACAAGCAGGTCAAGAGAATGAACTCAATACAGAAAATCGTACAGCGGAGGAAAGTACCAATTCTGGAATCTTAGGCTCCAGTTTGAACTACACACCAGTGAATGATGAAGAAGAAGACGAATTTCAAATTTCAAAAATCGATTTGCTTTCGCAATGGGCATTAGCATTGAAGAATGAAGCTCAACAGAAGCAAATTACTCGACCAGTTCGAAATTAATGGGAATTGTGTCTGTTGGTGGTGCCCTAATTAAGTGTCTGATAGTGGTAGTGCATACGAATATATAGTAGATTTCGGAGCAGCGAGATGGGAAAAAAATTATACACTACATCTTTTTCTTGAAACCCAAATGGTATGTGCAATTGTGGAATACTATGATTAGACTTATATGCGTTATCGTCATGATGCGGCCTCGGCATTGTCTGGAGCCGTTAGATGAAATCAACTAACACACGGATGAAGTATTTCTTTGCTAAGACAAATTACTAACTCATTAGTTTGATTGTAAGACCATACACTAGTAAAAGTAGAGTGCGAACCGTTAAACGAACAAGACAAAAAAAAAAAGAAAACACTAAATCGAGGGGGCTTTTCTTTATTTTGCTGTGTCTTTCAAAAAATTAAAAAAATAATTGATTTCGCCCAGGATCGAACTGGGGACGTTCTGCGTGTTAAGCAGATGCCATAACCAACTAGACCACGAAACCAATTGTTGAAGGTTTGTACGAGGTGGGAGACTATGAGAGACAAAACCAAGATAACCCGATCACAACAGCTCTTTGAGAACTTGGCCCGAGGAAACAGTTTGATATATTCCAAAGAGATTCCTTGGCCAGTATAACCCATCATGTTGTCTAGACTAAACATGTGGATTCGTAGTTACCAACGAATTATTAACATACTTCAGGCGTCAGTGTCATGATCATCCGACAACTATCACTTGAAGGAAGAACTTAAATTGTTCAAAGAGACAGAACCCTTGCTATCAAAACTTTCAATTGTCTCCCAAATCACTTCTCCATTTGGTTGGTCTTAATCCACCTCACTCATCTGCAGACAATCAGTTTAAGAGCAAATCGCGTCTATTTAGATGCTAAGTTGCAACTACTCTGTCATCACCCACAAGTTTTAAAGTATGTCTCTAAAAATTTACTACTGGCCCCTTCATCTGTCACTTTCAAATGGTCTTGCTGCAATTGACCAAAACGGGACGCTTTACTATCTCTCACTAGGGAAATGGAATACTCTAGTGGATTTAGTTAAGAGAGATTTTAGGTCTGTCAAAAAAGACGCTACACTTCTACCGGGAACACCCCAAATGAAGAGTAAAATTACAATTAATGTTATAAAGACTATCGAGGAAATGATGGAAAACCCACAACGTATTGATCGTTTGAGATCAACCGTTCATTATGAGTACTTGTTTGGGTCAAGCCTTCAACGACAAGTATGGGATTATTTAGTGGAAAAAATCCCCGTTGGTAAAACTTCAACTTATTCAGAAATAGCAAGGGACTTGGGAAGAGTCAAAAGTGCTCGTGTAATTGGAAATGCCTGCGGATCAAATAGAATTGCGCTATTGGTCCCTTGTCATAGAGTCACCACAGCACTGGGAATTATCACTGGGTATAGGTATGGAGTTGAGTTGAAAAAGCAGCTTATAGCACGGGAGAAAATCAAGGAACGCTTAATTGAAAAGGAAATCGAGTGAATAGTTGGAAGTGTCGTTGAAGAACTGATCTCCAGAAATGGGTGAGGTGACCAGGGCGATTGTTGATTCCGGATTGTGCACTGAGCTTGAAATGGATGAACGCGATGACTCCTTGCTATCAAGTCTTCTCCTTTTTGGCTTATTGGGACCTCTGGTCCATGCCTTCGATTTCCTCATATTAATACTGCCAAAACAAGAACTATAAGGAAGGTTGTCTGTATACTTAGCCATTTCTGTAAGTTTTGGAAGATATTTCGGCTTGCTATTCACAAAAGCTTTATAAATAGTCTCTGGCTTCCATGGAGACTTCAGGGGGTCCCTTCTCTTCTTCTCTTTGGGTTGCATTTCAATACCGGACTTAATAGCACGACGATACTTTTCTTCATGAGCAAATTCCCGCTTAACAGATTGGCGAACCAACAAATGAACCATATATGCATCCTGCTGCACCACACTATTAACTTCGGGAGTATCATTTAGATGGCCCACCTTCACTGGCTCGTCAAACTGTAGCGAGTCCAAACTCGAGTACATGAATATTGTACCTGAAGTAGGAGGTCCTTCTACAGTGACGGGCGCCGATGCTTCTTCAGCAATCACCATTGCATTGAAGTCAGGAACAAGGTCGGGGACTCTGGGTATTTGTGAATCGTTAAGGGTAGAAAAGTCTAATTGCGAGGGATCGAAATCCCAGTTGACGTAATCGAGAAAATCATCCATGTTTGAGAGCGAACTAACCATGTTTAAGAGCGAAATCTTCTAGCGATGAGAGAATATTAGCCTTTAAGTACTGATAGTTGTAGCCTATAAGAAAGTAGATCAAATTTCTGATGACCACAATGCGAGTGACATTATTATTATGTTGAAAGCTACAGTGAGGGTAAATGAAAATTATTTTGGTGGCTAGAATCATTGATGTTTCAAAATAGCGAATGAATCTTGGATGAGCGATAATAGTTGGCAATCTGTTGCACTCTCTCCAGACGAAGCTTATCAGTATCAGTAGGTGAATTCATAAGAGTATCCAACCGGGACCAGAACGTATCGAAATCTTCACGGTCGGACTGTTCCATGTTTTGAATCTCCTTGTCAAAATTCTTGTTGTGTCTCTTCTTCAAAATCAGCCGGCGTGTTGGAACTGAAATGGCACTTTGTCTGGTTTTAAATGGACCAAAGAGCAGGAGCCAGTTTCCCCACAAAACCTCCGGCTCAGGGACAGTTTCATTGCCACATTCGGTCAGATTTTTGCTAGAAACACAGTCGAGGCCCGGAATCCCTTCCCCGAGTGTAAGGTCGATATCCACATCGAGATCAAAGTAGAAGTCTAAAGCGTCCAGCAAATTTTGAGGAGTAAATGCATTGCGAGACATGATGAAGCAGGGGCAAGCAAGTTTGAACAAAAGAGCTGATTTTACGATTTTTCCTGGCAAAATGGCACAGTTTATGCTATTAGGGCAGAAATGCTTAAGGTAAGAGAAAGTGGTTACAAATGGGTGCTGGAGTTGACATGAAATGTGTCTCAACATTGCAGAAAGTGAGAGAATGGGTGCAAAAAAAATACATGCAACTTTAGCGAGCACTCAAACAGGAAGCTGGAGCAGGAGCGGCTGGCAAGGCACATTGCGACCTACGAGAAAAAAATGGGCAGGTGGGGCTGGAGCGGTCTCGAAGTGTGGCTAAGCAGAAAAAAAAAAAGGAACCTGAAACAGGGGCGGTCCAAGAATAGAAAATCAGCAACTGACAACAAATAGAAGTGTCGCGATGGCTCGGGCGAAGCAACTTTCGGCAAGGCTTGGTGGGCGCGCAGAGGGCCATCAGATTGCGGAATCCACGCGGCAACAAAATGAGAAGAAAGCGAAATTAAAGCAAAATAGACGGCAGCACCAGGGCGCATAGGAGCGGAAATACGAGCGAGTAGCCCTTATTGAAAGAAGCAAAAACCACTATCAAAAGACGCAAAACTCCTCCAAAGTCTATTCTTCAGTTTATCCGGCTTACAGAACACAGCTCCTGACGTGTCCAACCGATCACTGGCGATTAGCTAAACTCTCGCTCGGATAATCCTCAGGTACAGGCGCCTAATTGTTGCGGTGGTGTCTGGGCATACCCTCCAAGAAAAAACCCTTCTTCGAGGCGTGCATAGACACCTTCCATCATATCCCGCGCCGGAAATTGCGTTCCAGACCCCAGTGCAACCGCCAGGACCACTGCGGAGATGCACCAAACCACCGGAACAATAGCCAATAAGAAATTTAAATTTTAGTGGCACTACGCTTCTAGCACAATTTCCACATGGGCCTGACCCCTCCTTTACCGGTGCCGCTTGTTTCAAGCTGCAAATCACCGGTTTCGCCCCAGGTTATAAATACCTCTCACCTGACGTCACACTTGGCAGATGCGTACAAAAATACAGGGCCGGCCTGACTAAGATTCTCTCACCCGCATATCGACTTAGTGCGGGTTTCTATACAAGCGGGAAGTTCCTCCTTTTACTCGATTTAAAGCCAACACTTTTTCCAAGGTAGTTTTTCCACTGAAAATGACTGCTGATTCGGTGTTGCCTCTGTCTGACCGTAGAAGTCCTTTCTACATCAATGTCCCTCCTCACGATTCCAAGCCCATCTCGGACTTGGTGGCCTATTTCAAGCTCTGGAAGCAGTTCATTGCTTCGCTTATTGCATACTTGAAAGACTTGGTGATGGCCAAAGAGTTCGAGCTGAACTTGAATTTGCAACTTATCGGCTCCGTTCAGTTTCCCGGCTTCCGTGATTTGGCCTACAAGTGTCTTTCTTCCGTGGAGCAGCTGCTGTCATCGCCTAACTCGTCCCAGGCCACTACTCCTAAGTCAGAATTGAACCGTCCCTTGGGAAACGGACTTACACCAACAAACACGGCACTTGAACATAAAAGACCCGGGTTGGCCAAGACAAAATCGGCCACGTCTTTCTTGAAGAATCAGACGTTTGCCCATAAGAGAACTTCCAGTGCTGTGAGCTTGAGATCTGAGGCTAGTGGTTTTACCGATGCAGGGAATCCAACAAACCACGCTGGACACGGTCCTCAGCATACTCCCAGCAAGTCGCCAGGAGTCAATGGGCCTGCTAGTCCAAGTCCAATTTCTGCAGCCAAGTTTGCTCCTAAATCCGATGTCATTGTGGACTCAAACATGTTCCCACCGAACTCCATCTTCTCCGGTATGCCACTGGCTTTGGTAAATCATCATATGAACGCTTATGCTTCACAATCGAAGATGTGCCGGGAGATTTCCCACAAGCTTATTCATCGTCTTGAGAACTTGAACAGGAACTTGAGTATCAAGATCAAAGAGATCCGTTCGTCTTTGAAGAACGACTCTTTTGCCAATCCAACATTGATCAAGGAAGTTTCCAAGACCGGTGCCATTATGAGTACATTTGTCGAGTCCGTTCGTCGTTACTCTGGTCCAAGACCAGTGCTTAAGCATGAATCTGCCGATGGTCAAGAAGATGAAAACTCATACATGAACGATCCGTTCCTCATCAAGCTTCGTCTCGACAACCAGCTCAAGAACCAATTGGTGCATGAAAACTACGTTTTTGCGCTGTATGTGAACCTCCAGAACATCTCTAAGGACTTGCTTAACTATGTGGTTAAGGACTTGAACAGTGTGACCGAACGGTTGATTCGTTTGACCAATGCTGAGGCTGTCTACGCTTCTTCCGCCGACAATGCCATCTACAACTTGGGCCTGCTGTTGAAGAACAGATTGAATGGTGTTAGTAACGAATGGGAGCATTTCATTTCACACAACAAGACCTTCTTGAACGTCTACAAAACTACACCAGTTTCAGCCAAGAGAGACACGAGAAGTATCAAGGATGTGGTGATCCCATTCGCCAACTCTGTGCACTCGAAGTGCTTGCGTTGTGGTTACATGTACAAGAAGCAGAAGCTCATCAAGTCATACACCAGCTTCTTCTACTTGTTGACCTGTAACTACTTGCACGAGTTCAAGATCGAGGGTAACGCTTCATCTGACAAGTTGCTGGACAAGGCGTCTATCCATAGTACTAAAAAGAAGGCTAAGGGTAAGGTTGGAGGAGTGGTCGGCCCAGACGATATCCCAACCAAGTCGTACAACTTGAACGATTATAGCATTGCAGTGAAGAGCGACAAGGACTTCAAATTTGTTCTTACTAAGACTTCGAACGCATCGCAGAAGTTTACATTTAAGTGTCAAAGTGAGACCGACTTCAACAACTGGTCAGGTGAATTATTTGACTTGCTTAAGTACTCTGCGAACCATTTGAAGAGATTCCTGTTCATTGAGGAGAACATGGCTTTGAGGGACCAAGCTGCTCAAGGAGCCAAGCCAGAAAAGCCAGGCAAGAAGAATATGGACTTGAAACTCAACGACTTGTTGTCTACACACAAGGTGTCGCTCGACAAGATCCAATCGCCAAGTCTTTCTGGTATCTTTACCCCAAGAATGCAATCACCAAGTGAGACCGACAAGAATCCATTTGAGAACACATTCTCTGGCCTTGGCGAGAAGAATGACGGTGCTTACCCACCAACCCAAAGCAATGGCTCTCCTACTTCAGCCCTTGCATCTCCATCGTCTGAGACAGGTCTGAACCTGCCAAGACCAATGACACCAACTGGCGACGCAAGCGTCTCTACTACTGGTGAGCATCAAAAGGAGCACGAGGGTTACTTGGAGCTTCAAAATGAGATCTTGAAGCAGCAACAGAAATTGATTGGAATGACTGCAGATGACAACAGTTTGATGCCAACGGTCTCGAGACAATCGTCTGCAGATTCCATCAATTCTGAGTTGATCGAGACGAGCAACCTGAACTTGTCGCAGTTCCTCAACCAAAACAGAGATCTCATGGAGAACTCCAATGCACTTACGGAGTTTGACACCGCATCATCTATTCTGGTTCCAGTGGTGACTATCCTGAACCACGAGACCAGTTAAGCATTAAAAAGAATCAAGAGAGAAATTAAAAAAGAAAATTGAGAAAGAGAAATTAAGAGAGAAAGAATCAAGACAGAGAAATTAAGAGAGAAATTGAGAAATTACGAAATTCAAAAAGGTGTTCCAGAGATAGAATTATAGAATGGGCTTAGCAAGCGAAGAGCAGCCCCCACATTACTAGAGAAAGCCAATGACATGGCAGGTTGATGCAAAGAAAGAGAAATTTGATAGAGCAAATTCAATATACCGAATCATTATGACAATTGAGTGATATTCAACAGTAATCCAGCCAAATATATAGGATGCTATTTTTACAGTTTGGTCAAGAACCACAGGCCAAGCCGCACTGTTCCACATGGAGTAGCAAAAGACCAGAGATGATGGGCTGTGCTGGCTAAAAAAATAAAAAACGTAAGGGAGAAATCAGGTACGTTTCCGCAAGTGAAGGTCAAGCCGAGAATCATGAATTTTCAATGTTCCAGCAATCTGAGACTTATCAATCTGTGACCGATTTTCAGATGCTCCTCTCAGTCTCATCTCTCGTTAAGCCCCACTACATTATCATCACCGCCTCATATAGGACAGTCGCAGTGAATAATTGAGTTCAACTACGAAGCCCTAGCCCAATGAAAGTGGACACCAAACCTGTCAAATACGCCAAAAAAGCAACTGTTATGAACTTGCTCCCGGTCCAAGCCACCCAGTGTTCTTTTTTCCTTTTTTCCCGGGTGTTTTGAGACGTATACGGCTATCATTGCTAGCAAGTCACGTTTCTCTGTTGCCGATTTTATGTAGAGGACCCTAACACGGGTGAGGCTTCCCCAAAAACTTAAGGGCAAGGTCACTTAGGCAATTCACGTCATTGAGTTTTCTTCATAAACTGCTCAAATCTCGAGTTCTTCCACTCGCCAACTTTTTCCCTTCATCCCTCCACAACAAACAAATCAATTCATGTCGTCCACCACAGGCTACAAAAAACACGAGAGCGCCATCGCCTCGGACATCGACAGTGACGTGGAGTTGGTCAACAAGCCAAACACTCCATTGAGAAGATCGTCTTCGTTGTTCTCCTTGTCCTCGAACCAGGAGCCATTGCCAAGACCAGAGCCTAAAGATTACCAGAACTTCTTGGATGACAACAGACACTTTTCTTTGATCAGAAACTTGCACATGGCTGATTTCATTACGCTTTTGAATGGTTTTTCTGGTTTCTACTCGATTATCTCCTGTTTGAGATTTGCTCTTACCGGTAAGTCCCACTACGTGCAAAGAGCACACTTCTTCATTTGCTTGGGTCTCTTTTTCGACTTCTTCGATGGAAGAGTTGCTCGTTTGAGAAACAAATCCTCGCTTATGGGCCAGGAACTTGACTCCTTGGCTGATCTCGTGTCCTTCAGTGTCTCTCCAGCCATCATTGCCTTCTCCATTGGCTTCAGATCGACCTTTGACGTGCTCATCTTGTCCTTCTGGGTGTTGTGCGGTTTGACGAGATTGGCCAGATTCAATGTCAGCACCAACAACGTTCCTAAGGATAGCACCGGTAAGGCTAAGTACTTTGAGGGTTTGCCTGTTCCTACTAACTTGCTTTGGGTTGTTGTCATGGCTCTTTTGGTCTACAGTGACCGTATCTTGGATGACTTGCCAGGTGGATTGTTCCTTGAGGGATCTTTCTTGGAGTTCCACAAGATGACCATCTGCTTCTTTATCCATGGATGCGGAGAGATCTCCAAGAGCTTGAGAATTCCTAAGCCATAAATTATTTACCTGTGAAATTGAGTCGTAACTCCGCCAAAATGATGGTTTCCGATGCCTGAGACATGCGGTTTCCGGCTGATCATCAATTGCTCTACAATTGGCTTTTGCGGGACTTCAAAGGAACTCATTTCTCTGTGTTCTATGTATGTCCTCAACGGATATCATCTTTCATTAGAATCTAGTCATTCAACACTTTCTGCTCGAAATCTCGATGGACCTATGATCTCAATGTCGCGGAAATCTGTGCCTTGATAGCGTCCTGACTGTAGTTCATCGTATACTTCTCTATAGTAGATAGGGTCAAGAACACCGATCGTTTTTGGCAGAAATCCAAGATGGTGGTTTCGTTTTGCAATGTTGAGGAGCTGACATTGCTCCCAGAAAATGCTATGGATACGCTGGAGCTTCCACATCGACACTAATCGGTACTTCCATACTTGAGATGCAGAGAAGTCTCTTGAAGATGCTGGAGTGATGCCTAACTTGGCTAATTCGTAGTGGAAAAGCAGTAGGAGCGAAAGCAATTCCGGCTTACCTTCGATCTTCTCTATGAGCTGATTTGCCAAAGCTTTTTCTGGCGTTTCCTTTGCGATTTTCTCTTGATATTCATCCACGTCTTTCACGTAATTTAACGCGTTCCACAAAGTGTTTCCGGATTTTTTAAATTGTGGAGTCGAGTATTGTCGACGCAAGGAATTCAAATTTGCAACTTTCAAGCATCTCTGACCAAAAGTGGCCCGAATTAATTGCACCCTAATCATGCTACTATGACGACTTGTAAAGACATACAGTCCCTCTCTTGATGTTTTAGGGGGATGTACGGGTGTGACTTCAGTTGCACTCGGAAAAAAATCATCGCTTCTAGAACCAACCACTACCACCAAAAACATGCTTGCTTCCACATTTAAGCGGGCTTTGCTTGCCCGTGGCGTCAATGTGGCTCGCCCAACGACGTCTGCACAATTTGTTAGGTCAAATTTGACCCAGTGGAAGAGATTCTACGCTGAAAAGAAGGATGGAGAGGACAAGAAACCACAAACGATCTTGGACGACGATATGTTGGCTCGTGCTGGATTCGAAGAGGAGCCAAAGGCCCAAGAAGGCTCTGAGAAGCCTGAGGATGGCGAAAGAAGCGCTCGTCGTAGACGCAGAGCTCAAACCTCCAAGGATATCCAAAGAGAGAAGTACGCCAACTGGTTCTACGTTGCCAGTTTGTTTGGTGCTTTCGCCTCTGTTGGTTACATGTGCAGAGACTGGGACAACGAAGAAGAGCAAAAAAGATTAGAGGCCACCGACATCGACAACGGTTACACTCCTCAATTGTTGTATGCTCGTTTCAACAAGAGATTTGGATCCTTGTTCAACTTCTTCAGTGAGCCAGTTTTCGAGAACTTGTTGCCACCTCCACCTCCAGAAGCCTACCGTCGTCCTTTGACCTTGGTTTTGACTTTGGACGATCTTTTGATCCACTCCCAATGGGACACTAAGCATGGATGGAGAACTGCCAAGAGACCAGGTTTGGACTACTTCTTGGGTTACCTTTCCCAATACTACGAGATTGTCATTTTCGGCTCTAACTACCAAATGTACTCCGATAAGACTGTTGCCAAATTGGACCCATTGAGAGCTTTCATCCAATACTCTTTGTTCAGAGAGGCTTGTCGTTACAAGGACGGTAAGTTGATCAAGGACTTGAACCTTTTGAACCGTGACTTGGGTAAGACTGTTGCCATTGACGTTAACGCCGATGCTTTGTCCATGAACGAGGATAACGCCATCATTTTGAAGCCATGGGACGGTACCCCAGACGATACCTTGGTTAAGATGATCCCATTGTTGGAGTACTTGGCTACTCAACCAATCAAGGATGTTCGTCCAATCTTGAAGTCTTTCGACAAGGAGAACATCTTGGAGGAGTACGCTGAGCGTGAGCAAAAGTTGCGTCAACGTTGGAGAGAGGACAACAAGGACTTGTTGAACAGAGCACATAAGCCAAACGCTGGTAACTTCATTGCCTCTTTGATGGGTATTCCACAATCCTCCGTCAACAAGGAGCCAAAGATGCCTTTGGATATCATCAGAGAGCACGGTCAATTGCAGTACGAGAGTTTGCAAAAGTACTTGAAGGAGAACGAGGCCAAGTTCTTGGAGGAGGAGCGTAAGATGAAGGAGGAATATGGAAAGATGACATTGAACAAATTGATGACAGAGGGCATGCCTAGCGCAGAGGAAATTGCCAAGGCACAAGCAGAAAAGGCCGCTCAAGAAGCTCAGGCTGCTGCTGGCAAGTAATGTGACAAATTTCTTGGATATAGTAACTTATCTCTTGTATGTACATACTCAGAACGGTGGTGTAGGAGAGAGATTTAAAGGTATGATGTAAAATTCAAGAGGAATAATGCCCATAATTCTGGAATTGTCAAAATGTTGAAATTGTGGTATTAAGACAATACGTATGGTTGACAAGGCCTAATGGAGGCTTTAAACAGTTAAATGTCCAGAATACGCTTGTTTCAGGTGAATCACAATTTTCCCATAATTCAAAATCGATGAACAAATCTCAGAAGAGTCAAAATGTCATGTCAAAAAATAATTCAAAACTTTGTCGACATTACATCATTGAGCCTATGCTCTATGGCTTATACGTCATAGTCTCACCTTGAGAAAGCCAAGTTATTTTCAACTGAACACCAAAAAACCCAACCAAAATCGTCTTCACAGAATAATACCCATCATTTCATCCATATGACCTAAATTAAACTCCTACAATTCCCACTAAATCAACCACTAATTCACCTAATGTGGTTACAATAATACTATGAGCCCTCACCCGGATAAGGCTCAAGCAATCAACCTGATCTAGATAATATGGCTATGAAAACGAGCCAATCACGCCAGTTCCATACCCTTTGAGTTATCTTTTTCATCGATCTGAAAATTCAATTTTTAGTCAAAATTCACGTCTTCACTAAGAAACCCCAATATCGTAAGTTTCGTGTTTATCAGCCAATCACCTCATTAGCCCATACATTAATTCGCAACATACAAGTGCAAAAAAGAAAGTTGCAAAGTCCGGCCCGATCTCAAAATCGAAGCCGTTATCGGACCAAATCAACCCTCTATAGTAATGGAATGTCCTCCTTCGGTGTATGATATGTATGGCTACGCCGTATCTCTACAGTAATTATCAACGTTCCCTCGCAGCCATTGATCAGCACCACTCAATCAGACCCATCAACCTCAACGACCTCGCTTACCTCATCATGACAAATTCCCATTCCAGCGTTAACTATGCCCCTCGTCCCCGCTTCATTTGGTCACTTTCGGAAATCTCAAACGAAATCCAAGCAAACAATTCTGGCCAATGATCCATGGCACATTCCGTGGCACGGCCTGTCTGCAGCGACTCACCACCTTCTTTGGGCGGTATTGTCTTGTCTCGTCCGAGGTCGGCCAGTAATGTATAGAGCAATTAACACCAGCCAAAGGGCCCCGAAAAAGCGCCAAAAAACCGGGAAAAAGATGGGAATAAAGCGAGATTCAAATTTACCTAATTATTCTCATTTCAAATCTGTAAAAAAATTACCTTATCTCCCGTTTCGTATCCCTTTTTCCTACACTTTCTCGCTTCCTTATCCCCGCCATAGAAGCCCGCCGCGCCTCTCACTGGCCAGTGAGGCCCGAATTTTATCTAAATCATCAGTGGGCCACAATGCCTGCACCGATGCAGTTTCTCCAAATAATTCTCCCCATATCCTAACCCTTTTTTTTTTTTTTCGATATCTTTCTTTATTTCTCCGTTGGCCTCGCTCCGGCGCTCGCACATACTCGTCGTTTTTCCCAAATTCATCGTTAAAACGCCCAAAAATCCCCACGGTTTTTTCCATCCAAGTGGGCTTCATCTCATCTGCCAAATCACTACCGTTATCCTCCAGGTGCTACTCATAGCCTGTGAAAATCCGAGCCAGTGACTCCGTCGTTTATACTGGCACACATACGAAGTCAAAGAATCCATAAGCAACCACAACTAATCACAACAAAATCATAACAAACAAAATGTCCGCCCGTGGCCCTTCGATTGCACCAAGAGCAATGTTGGCTCCTTCTCCAGGCGGTGCTTCGTCTCCAGAGTCATCTTCTCCGGGAACAGTCACATCGATCGTCACTTCCAGGGAGTGGGTGCTCCCTCCAAGACCAAAACCGGGCCGGAAGCCTAGTGTGGACACTCCGGCGTCGAAGAGAAAAGCACAAAACAGAGCTGCTCAACGGGCGTTCCGGGAACGTCGAGCTACCCGTGTTCAGGAGCTAGAACAGAAGCTTCTTGAAGTTGAAAAGGAAAAAGAAGTCAAAGAGATGGGTTTGGTCAATACTATCAACAAGTTGAAGTTTGAGAACCAGTTTTTGCTCAAGTCGCTCGATCAGCTCCGCCTGGACTTCAACAGTTTCCGTACTACCATTTCAGGCAAGGGGACGTCTCCAGGTGCAGAGAAGAGCTCTTCCAGAGACGCTTCGGCCTCAAACATGACCTCCCACATGTCGCTTTCCAACTCCAACCCTTACAAGTCTGAGCTCAACCAGAGCGCACAACACTTGCTTAATTTCGCCAAATCGCTGCCTGTCAACCACTCTACAGGCTCTCCTGCTCTGCTGCTGTACTCTGTCCAGCAGATTCTGCCTGCTCCTTCCGCTGACTCGCCTCCAGCTGTGCTGATGTTCCGTCCAGTGTTGTCTCAGCGTCGCCAGTCTATCAGCATGAACTCTTCGTCTAAGCGTCACAAGGATCACAACGACGACTTTGACTGTGGCGTTTGTCTCAAGGAACTGTGTCTCTGTGAAGACGTTGGCTTGAAGACCACCTCTAAGAGTCTAGAAGACACCATCAACTCGTTCACTCCGATGGCGGCAGTTTCCTTGAAGGGAAAGAGAAAGTCATCGTCTAACGAGATTGACTTTACTTCTGAATTCTCTTTCAAGAAGATGCCAGACCTCAAGAAGTTGCGCAAGGACCCTCATGAGAGTCAGGTGAAGAAGGAGCAACTCGACCATCCTGCTCCAGCTTTCAACGAGAACTCTCCCGTAGAAAACTGTGGATTCTGTTCTGATGATACCCCATGTGTTTGTCGAGAAGCTGCTAAGGAGGCTGCAAGACTCAATGAGTCCTTGAGGCCAAATGAAGACGAAGAGCAAGATGAGGCCGGTCCTACACTGCTCCCGCCAATTCAAGTTAACTCGTCTATGATTCCCCTTATCAGAAAATCTTCTCTTCCTGTGATGCACCCGGGTCCATCGCTTGAGATCAGAGAATTCACTAATATCACTCCTGCTTCTGTTCCTACAGTTGTTTCAAAGTCTACAGATGAAACTCTGGTGGGAACTCCAGCCGAAGAGGAAAAGGAAAAGGAAGGATGCACAGGTAACCCAGGAACATGTACACAGTGTCAGCTGGATCCAATGTCTACATTGTTCTGTACTACAGTGGCTAGTAAGGCAGCTGCTGAAGAGAAGGAGGTCAAGGAGAAGAGTTCGCCAATTCCAGTGCCTGAGTCTGTTCCAACTTCAAGATCTCAGAGCGTTTCTGCCCTGACGAACCCTTCAACTCCACTACCTTCCACTCCAGGTGGAACCCCAGGCATGTTCATTCCATGTGCTGACGCATACAAGACGCTTTCACGACACAAAAGATTCAACTCCGTGGATTTCTCGTCATTGGTGGGTAGACTTACTACAAGAGGGATGCTTGTGGAGGTTCAATCAGTGGCTAATGTTATACGTGAGTTGGATAGAAAGGTTTACGATTAAATGTCGATAGCGATAAACAATTAATGTTTTTAATGGTACGATGTGATTTGTAGTATGAAGTGAAGGAGATGTTATGTTGGAAGTAGTCAAGTAAATGTGCTATAGTTGGGGCTACTTTAGAGATCTCATAGTATAGCTCCCATAGTAGAGCTCTCATAGTGAAGCTCCCATAATCAAGCTCCCATAATACTCGTACTCCCCACTTAGCAATGTCGCGACTGCAAAAATGTCGCACATATCTTAGACCCAATGTCGCTTCCATCTTAAAGGATTTTAACTATTACCATAGACGATAATACCAATTGAAAATGCAGAATTGTCAATTGTATCGGCTTCAATTTCATGTTATTCGCCGACTCCACAATACTGCATTTGTTCTTTCTGGAAAAACTACCGTTCCAAAGAAATCTGTGAGTGACATTTTAAAGTCTTCACCAACACAAAGAGTCAAGAAATCAGAGCTCAAAGCGTTTGAAGATGAGGTGAATATCACTGGTTCGAAGCATAATGGGTATAAGAAACAGCTCCACGAAACAGTGCTACCGAAAGAGGTCCGTGAAAAGTATAACACTGCCAAAACCACTACACGTCATTCCAAGAAGCCTACAGGCACACAACAGAAGAAGTTACCTCCTAAGAGAACCAAAAGAAGAACTAAACCCAATGATCTGCCAAATGAACAATACGTGAAGCTTGAAAAAACAGTCACTCCACTGCTGGTGCCATTCAAACAAGCCAATCCGCTTAAAGTGGAGAGTATACCCCAGTTGGCCCATAAGCTAGATAAAGTGCTTTTTTCGCCTGGAGTCAACTTCTTACAAGATCCACGTACAAGAGTGTTCAATTTCACGCCCTACTTGAAGAAAATTGTCCCAATCGAGCACTTCAATTTCGATATGGTCCAAGGCTTCGTCACTGTCTCCAAAGATGAAGTTCTTTTGAACGAAGCGATCAAACATGGAAAGAAATTCTACTCCAGTACACTGTCGATGACCCTGGCACTTCAACAATTTTATTTGTTCTTGAATAACTACAGTTCAGCATCAGGATCGGGACATAGATTCGACTTTCCTCCATTGACAAGAACAGCCACTACTTTACCTCTGTCGGTGATTGTTGAGCCCAAGGGAGTTCACGAGGGTGAAACTATATACTCCATTTCCTCAGACAAGTCTGCAGACGTGGATATTTTGCTTGGTGCCATGGGACATTGTCTCGAAACGCTTTTAACGAATGATGAGAATGAATTTAAAGATTACCTCACGCATGAGACCGAAGAGGAGAAGAATGAGAAGAAGAATGAAGATCCTGAAGAAAAGGCCGCTTCTGAAGCCATAGATAAGGCTAAGGAGGCTGCTAGGGAAGCTGCTAACGTGTACAATTACCTGACCTGTGGTGACTTCCTCATGCGGTCACAACTTGACTGTTACGATTCACGTTTGCCAGGGAATGGAACGTTTGATCTTAAGACAAGAGCAGTTTGTGCTATTCGTTACGACCACGGTTCAGATGCATCGAAATCGACCTACCAGATCTGGAAGATGAAGGGTAAGTTTGAGTCCTTTGAAAGAGAGTTCCAAGACTTGATGAGGACCGGTGGTCTTTTGAAATATGGGTTCCAAGCCAGAATTGGTCAAATGGATGGTATTTTCATCGCTTACCATAACGTGAACTCTTTCTTTGGCTTCCAATATGTGCCTCTTCTGGATATTGACCAGGTGTTCTACTCTGATGCTCGTGTTCAAGCAAGAAATGAGCTTTCTACGGGAGCAACTCCAGAAACAGACGACAATTTACCAACACATGTTGCTGAGTCACAATTTAAGGTTTCTCTCTCAATCTGGCAAGATATCATGAGAACAGCCATTAATGACTTAAAGGGCACAGAGTACGAGAATTGGCCATTCAGACTCGTTCTCAAGAGACAAACAAGTTCAGTTAGAGGACCACCTAAGGCCAATGCCAGAGGAGAGTCTCAAACCGTATCTAATCTTAAGGTTTATGCTGTTCCTATTCCACCTAAGAAGGTGGGACAACTCCAGAAGTTCTCCGAGAAATTCAAGACCTCTTTCCGTGAAAAAATCACTGAAGAAGAACGGTTGCAAAATCTTGAAGAAAACCAAAAAGAATTGGACAGTTTCAACAAAAAACTCGTGGAAAACGTCCCTGTCTTGAGCTACACAGTTAACGCCAGTCCAGTATTCGACGGAAAAACTCTTAACTTACCAGGCAAGCACCCCTACCCAAGGTCTACAAAGACGGTCTATCAATACAATTACACTATCGAGGCCGAAAGGGGCCCATCCGAGGATAAGGCGGCAACCACAAACAGCAAAACCGAAAACGTGGTCGCAAACAGTGGTCACTCAGAGATAAAGCGGCGGTACCTTCTGCTTTTGAAGACTATATCCGGCATGCTCACCGCGGCCTACAAACCTGCCTCTTACGGGAAATCAGTTTCCGCAGGGCCGAGCCTAGTGGAGCAAATGCGGATGTATTCTGCAGTGGGCAAGCGAAGAATGAGTCAATGGCACCAAAAGGAGAATCCACCACAGGAGTACCGTCCACATTAGGCATATGTTTCTGGCACGTTCTCTGTGGATTTATTTCGTGTTTTTGGAACCGTTCGATTACTGTGGCCATTGTCGTTAACCGAATATTCACCTCAGCGTAACGCCACCGTCAGGATGTCACATGATGTCATCGCTATTCGTTATTAACGGTCCAATTACCCGATGCCCACTGGCCTATTCGCCGGCTTAATCCTGCACGCGCGCCCGCGAGTTTCGGACTTCACTGAAGTAGTTAAGTGCATTATCGTCACATGGCTCCGGTTGTCCTGGGAGTTTTTCCGCCAATTTCGCACCCAAACCCGCATGGCCGATCAGTTTTCTTCTTGACTCATCTCGTCTCTTTTAAGTCCCCACATTGGCCCCATTTTATTAGCAAGCAACCGCTTTAGCTAAACTACGCATTTACTTTCATTTTCACATATGCTACATACTGGTGAACTCCATCCGCCCTTTGAATTACGGCCCCTGCCTGAGAAGACCAATACTACCATGTCCATCAGCTCATTTAACTCCACCACGTCGCTTGACTCGTTGTTTTCCCGGTTTGATCTGGCCCCTACCACCACTTTGACCCCTGTGGCTACCTCCCCTCAAAATTTCACCGTCAGAGCCAAAGATGTCGCTGATTTGCTCCATAAAAGAATCCACTCGAAGACTATGGTGATGCTCGTGGGCCTTCCGGCCTCTGGCAAGAGTACCGTGTGCAAACAACTCGGTAAATTCTTCGAGCTGAACGACTACAAGACACTCATTTACAACGCCGGCAACATTCGCCGTGCGATGAAGCAGACTTTTTCCGATGCTGACTTCTTCGACCCAAAGAACGAAGAGGCCAAGAAGCAACGTGAGCAGTTCGCTCAAATGTCGTTGGAGAACATGCTCGACGACTTCCGTCACAACAGAATCAACGTCGGGTTCTTGGATGCCACTAACACCACCAGAGACAGAAGATGCCGTATGCTTGAGAAGGTGAAGGAGTCCGGTATTGACTTCTCCAACGTGATCATCTTGGACATCTCATGCACTGAGGAACGTCTCCTCAACTTCAACATCACAAGCAAGGCATTCAACGTCGACTACTGCGGTCGTGACGTTGCTGACTCTATCGCTGATTTCAGAAAGAGAACTCAGCACTACTTCAACGTCTACGAGCCAGTCACCGACGAAGAGGTGGCTGCCTACGAAGGCGTTTCATACATTGGCATCCAGAATGGAGGAAAGAACTTCTCCATGTCTCCACAATCGTCGGGTGACGATGTGGACAAGTTATTGAGAGGCTTTGCTTCCAATTACTACAAATTACACGGGGAAAAATATCATGCTGCGGTAGATAGCTACTACAGGGCAGCCAGGAAAGCATAAGAAGGATAAGAAATGGGTTTTAGGATTAGAAATATATTATAGCACACATTGGAAAAAATGTGGAGCTAACGATGAGTATTCATCATTGAAGAATTTCAGTTGTAGTATCTTAATTGATTGTAAATAAGAGGATTGTAAATGGCTAAATTGTAATCAATACGTCATTATGAAAGGCTTATCGTTTTTGAAAACGTCATAGCTTTGCGCTTATCGTAATTTGATTCTCATTTCGGAATGTTCATATCCTTGTTATCATGCATTCGTATTTAGTAACCCAGAAGTCCCGGAATGGCACTAACGCCACGTCTATCGTTTAATGAACCAAGACCTGGAACTGTGGCTTGACCCACCTCAACGGAATGAGCCGAGGCCAGCGCATCGGAAGGATCTTCCAAAACAGCATTGACGTTATTATTGACTCCATAGTACCATGCACCATTCTTATCATTGCTGTATAATGGGTCCTTAAACGACATAGGATCATTAGGACGAGCTCTGGACCAGAACCGTGCTGATCTATCGTTACCTGCTGAGCAAAGCAAATGACCCAATGGATGGTACTCCAAAGCGTGGATGGCCTTCTCGTGAGCATATGGAATCTTGTGTACGGCTTCAATTTGAGAGTTCTGTGAAG
Source organism: [Candida] citri (assembly GCA_030571295.1). Lineage (NCBI taxonomy): Eukaryota > Fungi > Ascomycota > Pichiomycetes > Serinales > Metschnikowiaceae > [Candida] citri. The sequence goes on along the minus strand of JAJLXN010000006.1, from coordinate 221,217 downwards.
ACTCTTCGCTCTCTTCCGGAATGTAACGATCGAGAACGTAATGGTGCATGGCTCCATCGTATGCGGCAGTCGTCAAAAGTGACGGGTGCACTGGATGCCATTCCACACTGGAAAGGTCAGCCTCGTGGTCTCTAATGACTAGGAAGTCTGACATAGTTCTCAAGTCAAACACTCTACATGATCTGTCTCTGGATACGGAAGCCAAGAGTCTGTTTGTTCCTGCTTTTTGGAACTTGGTTTTCGTAACTGTGTGTTTAAACCCGTGTAATGTAGTGATGGCAGTAGAAGCACGAGGATCCCACAATTTGATCAAGTTATCCTTGGATCCAGAGGCAATGAGTCCAAGGTTTGGATGCCAATCGGCAGACTTCACATCCCAATGATGTCCTGTCAAAGTTCTCTCCTCTTTACCATTGTTGAAATTCCAGATCTTGATCGAAGAGTCATCGGAACATGTAAGAAACTTAGAATCGTTAGGTGAGAAGGCAATGTCTCTGATAGCATCTGTGTGACCTTGAAGGATATTGACGTTGTTGAAATTGGGCTGCCAGTACTTAATGGCTCCATCTTGGTCACCACTTAGAAGCCACTCATCGTTATGTGAGTACTTCAATGCTAACACTGCTGAGTCATGGGCTTGCATGATCGTTTCGAAATTGAAAGTCATACCATTCCAAATGGTGAATTCTCCACTGTGGGAAGCCACCACCAAACGACGACCTTCTGGTGTCCATTTCACGGTGTTGATGGAGTGTCTGGCTTTGTTCAGCGACAAATGGACGAATTTGGTCTGGACATCCAAAACGGCGGGATTTGACGCCACATTATCTCTGGAGTAGGCTAGAGACGGGAGCAAGTCGATCAAATATGACGATTCTGGCCGTATAGCACCCATATGTTGTGTAGTTTGACCTATGCTTCTGTTGATGTACCATCTTCCCATATTGTTACCATGATCGACGGTTCTTCTGTGCTGACCTTTTTTTTCTTGCAGCTGGAGCTGTTGTTCTAGACTCAGCTGGTATCTTCCATGGCCATTCATGTTGTGGAGGAGATGGAGTGGAGTTTTATTGGTTGAGCTTTGTTAGTGAGAGCTTTAGTGAGGTCTTTGGTGAGGCCCATAGTGCGCAGGCTTGTGTGAGAAGGTGAGAAGCTCCACATAGTGAGACCAAAGTGCACCATGTGTTTTTTGAAAATAAACATAGGTGCTTAATTTTTTGTATATGTGATGCTCTTAATTCACCTCTTCTTGTAAACATTTCGCCTCAATTGACTGTTTTTCATAGTGAAAATGACTTTTTGTCTTGGACCTAATGAGTGTAGCTGTGGGTGCACATCTCAGTCAATGTGAGACAAAAAAGCAAGACAAAATAAGACTTCCTTTCTTTTATTGTTTGGATTATGTTTTGTTAATCTTTTATTTGATGCTTTTGCCAAATTTGAAACTGTGAGAACTAAAGTTTGGTTTTCTGTGATAGAATGTTCGATGACTTTGTTCGTCCTGATTTGACTCGTCTGATCTCCGGCGTTGAAAGTAATTGATGCCATGAAATTTCAACTTTGATTTTAATTCTCTATGATTTTTCAAGGAGTGGTGGATAAATGGTGGAGGTAGTTGTAATAAGACGGGTGTGAGGTGACAGTGGGGCATGTTAAACCACACAAGACCCGAGGAATTCTAAGAGTACTAGGGCTCAATCAATTAAAAGGACTCAAATGATCATAATTTCCACTCCTTGAAATTGAGAATTTTGTTGACGTCTAAACCTTGAAATCTAGTCATAGATATGTAAACTTCACTGTATCAGAAAAAATGAAGTTTTTCCAGAAAGAACCAAAATTCTTCCTTTTTATGTTTAAATTCATAAGAATTACTAAACTCCTATATAACTCAAGCTAAATTAACTGCTCGTATCTGAAAAGTCTTGTTGAATCTTGTTCCTATTAAAAGCGCGGTATAAGCCTATTATGTCTCTAAACGAAGCACACGTCAAAAATTACCCGCCAAAAGAAACTGAGTGGCAAACGCGATGACAACATAGTTCCAATTTCAAAAGCTAATTCCCAAACCTACAAATTTAGCACCGTTTACTCAGTCACCTCCCTCAACTCACCCACCTCAGTCCTCTCCAATCTGCCCATGGGGAATTGCTGCGAATTCGCAACGGAAATCATTCACTCTAAACTTGTCACGTGCACACGTGCACTACTATTACCAATGACTCCACACCACTGGTTCTCCAATTATCACCAACAAAATGGTATCTTTTTTCTATCACGACAATTTGGATACTCCAGAGAACTTCACTGATGAGCACGATTCAGGTGTGCCGGTCGCTCCTGAGAAACTCGCAGAGTTGGGTGTGATTTATAAGTATGTCGATAATATGGATGATCTCGAGGCTTTGTCGAAAGAGAGAGATTACAAGAACAGAGACCAAATTAAGCTCAACTTGAATTCTTTTGGTGGTGATGAAGCTGCCTACAATGCCAAGATGGAACAGTTCTATAAAGAGCACTACCATGAGGACGAAGAGATCAGATACATCGTTGATGGTGAGGGCTACTTTGATGTGAGAGATAGCGGTGATAAATGGATCCGTGCAAAGATGAACAAAAATGACTTGTTGATTCTACCTGCGGGAATTTACCACCGTTTCACCTTGTCGAGTCGCTACAAGGACATTACAGCCATGAGACTCTTTAAAGATGAGCCTAAATGGGAGGCTATCAACCGTGAAGAGGGCCGTAACACTGAGGCAAGAGTTAACTATGCTCGTCTGGTTCCTAGTGCCGCATAAAGCGGACATATATTCTTTTATGTAATTTATCAAAGTGTTGGAATGATTGTTGCACTGCTGAATTAGTGGATTGTAGTCATCAGTTGTGGTACTGAGTTGTAGTCATGGAGTTGAGTTACTGAATTGTATATCTTCATGTCTACGCTCAGAAATGTAAGTATCGTCCATTCGTCTATTAATTTTCTTGAACCGCTATACTGAACCAAATAATTAATTCTTCTCCTTAACCTCCTTATTGTCTAACAATCTTCACCTTGTGCTTGGTCATCCACAGCTCCATTTCCTTCTTGGTAGACACCAACTCTTTCTCGACTTGCTCTCTGGACTTGGTGAGTTCCTTCTTTTCCTCGTCCAACATCTTAATCACGTCATCGACGGTTTTCTCCACAAGAACACCTCCGACCATCTTGAAACATTTTCTGTTTTCTCTATCGGAAGGTGGAATTTCCGTCAATGTCTTGTCGACTATATTGTGTTCCAGGACTTGCGATGTGAGGGTGGATAATTGGGTTTGCAAGTCCGTTAAAAGCTCCTGGTAGTTGTTATATTGGGTCTGGAGCTCTTGAGCCTTTCTTTCTTGGGCCTGTTGCTTTTCTTGGTCCGACATTGTGTGGTTTTAAGAGGAGTGTTGTAGGACTAGTTGTAGTGGACGGACAGGTATGTGCACGCATAGATCAGGTCCATTCACGATTTGGATGAGTTGTAGATTTTCATGATTTTCCGAGGAAAAAAAATGAAAATTTGTTTTCATTTCATTTTTTGGCTTATTTTATCGTTCTTGGTCTTTCTACTTCACCTACTTCCCTCGTCAATCTTGTTTTGTTTTAGCCTTCTATATACTAGTAGATCTCCTAGTCTTTGGTCTTAGCGGCCTTGACTGCTCCTTTCTCGCTCTTGGTGGACTTCACTGGCTCCTTCTCGTTTTTAGCCTTGACTGGGGCCTTCTCAGTCTTGGTCTTGGCGACAACAGCAACGGTCTTGGAATCGCCAATCAACAAGAAGTTGGCAACAAACAAGAACCAAGAAATGACAACAATTCCAGCACTGGTGACGTAAAGCCACGAGTTGGTGATATCCCACGATCTCTTATACTCGTCGTTGGCAGCGTGTCTCACAGTAACGATTCTCTTATCGATAATGAACGACAATCCCTCTCTCTTGTAGTCCAACTCGAAAGTGAACATACCGTGGTGGTCTGGAACAGTAAACTCAACATAGAAGATGTTCAAGTCGTTCTCACCGTTCTCAGTAGAAGCACCTGGACCCAAAAGAGTCAAGTTCAATCTTTGGTATGGGTCCAACATCTTGAAGGACAATTGCAAGACATTGTCGTCGTTAGCTGGAACATATGGAACCCACTTACCGTTCTTCAACTCAGAAACACCCACAGTGTAGTAAACTTCGTCGTTGATCTTGTACAAAGTACGGTCGGTGACACCAGGCTCAGAGTTCTTGTAATGCTCGACAAATTGCAACTTCAACACTCCAGTGTCTTGGAACACCCATCTGACCAATTGCTCCGAGACCAAGTCCAAAGAACCGACCCAGGCACCACGGGCGTTGTTCAAACCTTGGAATGCAACGGCCAAGAAACCTTGTTCGCCCAAAGTCCAGGTCTTTTCACCGGTCAAGACTTCCTCCTTTGGAGAGGCACAGAAAGACAACTTAGGGGCCTTAATCAATGGGAAAACGAGCTCGCTGTTGGAAACCAAAGCAGCTGGTCCTTCGTAGTTCAATTGACTCAACTCGGTGTAAATTGGAGAGCCAACCAAGTTGGATTCGTCAATAGAGACGTCCTTGTTGAAGTGGTCCATAACGACAAATTTACGTGGAGCAGGGTGAATTCCGGCCTCCATCAAGAATTGACGAACATCATCTGGCACAGCGTTGGCGCTGGAGCCCACAGCGACGACATTACCGCCCTTGTTGAAGAATTCAAGCAACTTGTGCTTGTCGACCAATTCCTTGGCTGCAACGACTCTTTTCGTGGATGGCAAGTAGACCACATGGTGGTAGATTGGGTCTTCACCCAAGAAGAGCTCCTCGGTCTCGTCGGAGTAGTCAGCGAACGTGATTTGGTAAGACTCGTCAAGCTGCAAGAGTGAAGAAATCACGTCTCTTTCTGGGGCGATTTTCGAGTCCAGAACCACCAAAACTTGGGTTTTTTGCCAGTCAACCGTATGGAGAGCCACGGCGGCCACCAAAAGGGCAAAAAATGCAAAAAGACGACCAATTGGGGAAGGTTGCATTTTATGGAAGTAGACGCTTAGTTACAATTCTGTCAATGTTGAATACGTGTGCGTTGGTGGTGTGTGCAGGAGGTGGTTGAAGTGGACGGGGAGTCATGGAATTTTGGTGAAGAAGGGAGAAATGGTTCTGGAGAAAAAGAGAATTAATTTGAAATTGAGATATGATGTGTCTGGCCGATTTTCGTGGCTATTCAAGGTGTTTTGGTGGTTTTTGATGGGCATTTGAGTACACTGGTGAGCACTAATTAGCGAGTTTTAGTGAGTGCGTGAGAGAGTCTGAGGCAGTGAAGGAAAGACGAGAAAATAGTCATAAAGAGAGGAAAAAAAGCAAGTAAAAAAATAATTCTGAGCCGTATTAATTGTCTTGATTCAAATTTCCCGAAAAGATTACTGTATATCCTTCGTTTTTGTCGCTTTGTTTGGCCCTTTTGTAGACTAACATGTCTCTTACTTAAGGCCTCACGTAGACCTCACTACAGGCCTCACTGTGCCTCATATAGTAGACTACAAACCCCTATCAAAACATGCAATGGACTCCGAAACTTCGAATTTAAAAGCAATTTTCATCATAAATAACCCCCTCATATCTATCTCTAAATTTAATTTTCCCAATTCCACCACCACCCCACTCAATTCTCCTTCCCTTCTCTTACTACACCTCTACTAATACTCATGCAGTCCGCTCTTCTACCAACCACTCTTCTTATACAATGATTAAGGTCAAGGTTGAATTCTTAGGAGGTCTTGATGTCATTTCCAATAAGGTCCGTGAACACAAAGTGACTCTTCCCCTTGAGGAGGGCGAGGCCACCATGAAAGACTTGATTTCCCACGTCACTGAGACGGTCATCGCCGATCCAAAAGATATCCCTGTTTTCATCGAAGACGGCACCGTTCGTCCTGGAATTTTGGTCTTGATCAACGACACCGATTGGGAATTGGAAGGTTTTGAGGAATATGTGGTTGAATCTGGCGATGTCTTCACATTTACCTCTACTTTGCATGGAGGCTAACCACTGAGAAGAGGGGTCTGGAATACAACTACTAATGTACTATATAAACGAAACAATGACTTGAAAATATCGATTTTTGCCCTGGAACTAATATGGAACTAAATGACATCCTAATAATCCGCGTCCTCCCCAGTTATCCTTTGGAATCAACGTCAATTTGACGTTTTCTCCATTTCTGAATACCTCCACGGGAATTTCTCTTCCTGCTTTCTCCTTCACTCGAGTGGCAATTGACATAAGCTTATTATGATTTCCAGCATGGATATCTGAATCAAACAACGTGATCTTATCGCCTGGGATCATTCCACTAAGGGAAGCTGGTCCATTTGGAGCCACCTCTCTGATGATCCCAAAAGGCACATAAGTTTGTGTTTGTGGTTTCGATTCCTCTGCAACCTCAATCTCATCACTTTGACCCCTCAGAAGCCTCTCCATCAAGTGCTTTTCTAGTAGTTCAAGTACATATGTATGGTCATTTCGAAGCCTAATGATCTTCGTCCTTATCAATCTGATACTAACCACATCAACGTCACTTCGAGGAAATCCATCCACTACAAGGGGCAGATGCATATCGAAGTTATATTTGTACTTTAGGAGATCAAATAGCGTCTCTAACGAGAACTCAATGGTCTTCTTGGCTTCTGCCAATTGTGGGTAGTCCATACTCTCCAATTCACTTCTTTCATAAGTTTTCTCTTCCAAATTGAGATTCTGCATGACTCCAGCAAAGGAGTCACCGAGATCTGTTTCATCAACCGTCATTATTGTGGTCCTTTTTGCCTCTGGTCACTTGGTCCTTATGATATACGTAGACCCGTACCTCTGAAGTCGTGACTGACATCTAAGGTGCCATGAATGGGGTAAAACTTAGAGAAAAGAGGGGCTTTCGTGATTGTATTATGTTAAAATTACTCGAAAGAATTTCGTTCATAAGATTTAGATTTCATAATCGTCGTTAATCACAAAATCTGCTATCTTCAAACGTATCACGTGACTCATACTATTAGCTTATCTATACCCAAGGTACACAAAATTAATCATAATTAGAATTAAAAAAAAAATCACTTTGTATCTATCGACAACACTTCCTTGAAGAGTCATCGAAATTGCACTCTCTCACCAATGGCTCACTATATGTGAAGAAGAAGTGTCCAAAGAGTGCTCCCAAGATACATGAGATGATGATGTACCCATTATAGTACATGAACAACAACATAATAATGTAAGACACTCCCCATTCGATGGTAAAAATTAATGTACGAATACAATGTTCAAAAATACTAGGGTGAGCGCTTACACCGTCAATTGGACTCAATACCCATACTTGCGACAAGGCATAAGTCAAAGGATTAACGAAACTGTTTGAATTTTCTGAAGAATTCAGTTCAAGTTTTTCTGGAAACGTTTCCTTTGGTCTAGCATACTTCTTGGCAAGTGCAGCGTCGTATTCTCTTGCTGCTCTGTGCAACCACTGAGCAGCCATAACCAAGAAAAAGACACCAATGCATGAGCCAGCAAAGCCACCTCTGGTATGAACATGCCAACTTCTTGCAATGAAACACGTATCAATTGTGTACCAATTCCAAAGCATGGAAATCTTGCAAGCATGGGGCGAAGACATTCCCATGTCCATTCTATTGACGAGAGTGTTGGTCATTTCTGAGTAAATTAATATGTAAAATTCCAATTAAAGTGTTTATTATCCCTCTAAAAATATTAAGACTTTTTCATTACATTGAATATATTTATACTTGCAACACCTGAGCAAATATGGAGGCTCTATTAGGGCAGTTAATGCCTCTTGAGCAAATTTAACCATTGTTCACCGAATGGGACCAAAAAAAATAGTACAACCTCGTCCGATGGACATTGTTCCGTTAATAAACCACCAATAAAAAAAACAGTTCCCTTCCACCGAAATCACCTTCGGTTTCGATGTCCCACCATGCAGAGACTAAGATTTGGGGAACATAAATAATGACGTAATACCCAAGGCCATAATTTAATTAATCGGGCAAAATGAAAATATCGTCACACAACAAAATTCCGTTTCACATCAAGATTTCCAGAATATGTCTCAGACCTTCCAGTGACGTCATGACAGGTCTCGAGACAGCCAGCGCAAAATGTGAAATTTGGTAAAAGTCAAACAAAGAATAGACGAGGGATGGGAATTCCAGAACCAGGGCTATGGTGTAGAAATCACCGGCAAATTCCAAAATGGGAGCTAATCAAGAAAATCAAAAATTAAGAAATTTCGTGGCTTACCCCGGGATTTGCTTGGCCCCAGTGAACCCTCATAATAATACCCGGCTTAATTATGCCGCTTAACTATGAGGCTGCGGAGATCACAAGCCTCGGGCCATTTTATGGGGAAGACAAAGACCTTGACAGTTTTCCACCATTTCTCAATGATTCTCGTTTTTTCCAATTTTGCTGGATCCATTGGTCATACATTCATCACTGCCCCTCGTTTCAGAACCTAAATTCCCAATTTTTTCTCCGTTTCCATTACTCTTCTCCTCTCCGTCTCTTATCCCGTTTGATGCTTCTATGCCGTCCGTGCTCCTCACTCTGCTGTTGAGTTTTTGCACTCTTTCATTCAAATTTGTTTCCAATTCGTACAAATCGTGTTTGAAAATTTCTAATTGCTTTTCTTCGAGCCTTATAGTTTCTGCTCCGTAATCGTAAATGATGCCGTTTGCTTTGGTTGTGGTCCCGTTTGGACCCTTATGTAGCTGCGGGTGCGACAGGACTTGATATGCGAACTCCATAGTTAAGAATAATTCAAGGTCAAGACAAGAAAAACAGACAACACAGCCGAAAACACCAATATTCGAGAAATTGAAAATTAAGCCGTTATCGCCGTTTCCGGATCATCCTACCCTTATATACCCCATACCAAAAAAACCTCAATATGCACCAAATCATGACATCCGGCACCCCTGATAACATTAGCCGGCGATATACGATGTGGTTGCGGACTCATTGTACTCTAATGGGGTAGATCAGTCGCACGGACGTTTTTGTTATTTTTTGTTGTTTTTGGGGGTTCGTTGCGGCCAGACCATGGAACACATTCTAGAAGCGGGAGACGACGGTTTGAGTTTCATTTCGGGTCCAGGCCTTAGACGGTGACAAATTTTTCGAGGTGCTTACTCCACCGGTATCGGTGTACTACATGGCACATTGCAACATTGCATACGAAATGTTCGTACTTCGCTTGCATGACGCTAGTGAGCGCGGAGTAAGTTTTCCCGAGCATCCGGGAAACTGGTTTTTAATTTAAAAAATATGATATCTTGACAGTCCCCATTAGGTAGTAACCACAGTGACAAGATTTTTGCACTGCCAAGGCCTTTGGTATGCAACAGCCAGGTATGGGCTATGTTTGTAAGGCACGTGAGTGAGATCACATGGAGAATTTTGGATCGGAGTAAGACATAGTTACGCGTGTCACGTGAGGAATCACGTTACACTTTACACGTGAATATAAGATTTCTTTTTGCAATACAAAAAACAGAAAAAAACGTAAATCCACGTGACCAGGCCAACATGGTAACCTTTTTTGCAATTACTAATTGCTGTGGCTTTTGTCTTAGAAAAAAATTATCTACGTGCTTTGTGCTGCTCATTCGCTCATCTAATACCACATATTATGCTTACCCTCACTCAAGAACACATTGACCACTTGAACAAGACGCTAACAAAGCTCTCAGCACAAGAGATCTTGACATGGGCCACGATTACCTTCCCAAACTTATACCAAACCACCGCTTTCGGACTTACCGGGTTGGTGATTTTGGATATGATCTCCAAGACTAATCCTGTTGATTTGATCTTCATCGATACTTTGCATCACTTCCCACAAACATACGAATTGGTTGAAAAAGTCAAGCAAAAGTACAACCCAAATTTACACATTTACACACCTTCTGGAACTGCTACCGAGCAAGAATTCTCGGTTAAACACGGTGATTCCTTGTGGGAAGTCAACGACCAACTTTACGATTTTTTGGTCAAGGTTGAGCCTGCCCAAAGAGCATACAGAGAGCTCAATGTGAACGTTGTTCTTACAGGAAGAAGAAAGAGTCAAGGTGGAGCCCGTGCCGCTTTGCCAGTGATTGAAGTTGAAGCATCCAGTGGAACTATCAAAATCAACCCATTGTGGGACTGGGATTTTGCTGCTGTTAAGAAGTACGTTGATGAGAACAATGTGCCATACAACGAGTTGCTCGACTTAGGCTATAAGTCTGTTGGAGACTGGCACTCCACCGTTCCTGTGGCTGATGGTGAAGATGAGAGAGCTGGAAGATGGAAGGGTAAGGCTAAGACTGAGTGTGGAATCCACGAGACGTCTAAATTTGCCAAGTACCTTGCTAATGCCAATGCCTCTGCTTAAATGTGGCTAGGTTAGATTAGGTTTGCAGCTATTTATTTCGATTGCGCTTATAAAAATTGAAGTTTTGGGAGATTTGCTTATTTTTGTGATTATGATCATATCGTAAAATTCCGCTTTTTTGCCTATTCTATTTTTGTTCCACATTTCCATGGATATTCTCCTCTTTATCATAGACCCTGCCAACGGAATTTCGTGCCAACTTCCGTATCTAAAATTCCGTGCGGAATCCGGTATCAGATCATGCATCGAAAGCGGAATTGAAGACGCCTGCTATATAGTCCAATGATAGACCCCATAATACGAACCTACAACCTCTAACATGTTGGCAGATTACTTGGAATTCCTCATAGATTATATTGGAAATAATCTGCGGTCGGTGCTCTTGATCACTCTTGCGATTCTCGCCCTCTATAAGTTGGTGGTTTATCCATATTTCTTATCTCCCCTAAAAGATGTGCCTGGGCCTTATCGCCACCGGATCTCCCATGTTTTCGCCTTGGAGGCTCAAAGAAGACATCAGTGGATTGAAACTGTCCACGATTTGCATAAAAAATATGGCAATGTTGTGGTGCTTTCACCAACTGCAGTGAGTTGTAATGGTGAGGCCAAGTACATCAACGATATTTATGTGAAGAACATGCCAAAGCATAAATTTTATGAGAATTTCAGAAATCACGGGTTTAAGGATAACATGTTTTCTTCATTGGAAAACGATAGACACGTTAAGTACAAAAAATTGGTTCAGAACTTATACTCCAAGTCAGCAGTGTTCAATCCAAAGAATACCACCAGAAAAGTCGTCACAGAGAAGGTGGGACATCTTGTTAAGCTGGTATATAAGTCTTCTGTTTCCGGATCTGAGCCTGACTACGTCAATGCTCGCCTGGAGTTGAATGAGCATGGCAAAGGACACCAGTTGGCCAGTGGAGACTGGTTCAATAGAAAGAACAAGCAAACGAACTTGGCAGTCGATGTCTATTCTCTTTTCGGATCTCTTGCAATGGATGTGGTCTCTGCTTTCGAATTGGGCTACAAAAACGGTACAGATCTCTTGTTGTATCCTGCCAAAAGAGCTATCTTGGTTCCTCACAGAATGCAAGCTGGAATGGTGTTCTGGACCACCCTCATGCCACGGTTTTGGGATTGGGCCGCTGGTCCGGCCATCAGACAAGCTTCAAAAGACATTGAGGAGTGGCAGTTGGACCTTTATGCTCATGCAGAGAAGAATGTGCCTGTTCCCGGTCCTGGAGAGAACTTAACTACACTTGAAACGTTCAAGAAAAACGGATACAAGGGTAAAAACGCCTATTCCTTCCTTAGTGACAATATTTTTGCAGGCCACGAGACCACTGCCATTCAATTGACCTATATGTGCTATGAGCTTTCAAGACCTGTGAATAAGGGAAGACAAGAGCGCTTTAGACAAGAACTTAGAGATACATTTGGAGAGCCAAAGTCGCTAGATGACGTCATTGACGACCTCGAAACAGTCGATAAGCTTCCCTTCTTGGAAGCATTGATGCAAGAGAATTCGAGAGTCCATACATCTATTCCTGGTGCTGAGCCTAGAGTTACTGATAAGCCATATGAGGTGACTATTGGGTGCAAAAAAGTGACATTACCAACCGGAACGGGCATTTCTGTGCAGCCTTATTCCATGCATAGAATTGAATCTGTTTTCTATAAGCCAGATTTGTGGATCCCAGAGAGATGGTTGCAAAAACTGGATGAGTCTGATAGTGAGTATAAGGCCAGAATGACCCATATGCAACGTTACATGATGCCATTTGGAAGAGGAATCAGAATGTGTCTTGGAATGAATTTGGCTCTTATTGAGATGAAATTGGCATTGGTAAACTTATACTGGAGATACAGTTCCGATATTAGTAACGAATGGTGTTCTGTGACCGATAACAGCGACTTAAAGGCAGGTAACAAGATCGAAATGGGGTCACATTACATGACCTCGGATTCTGACGAGAGTATGATGACTATGGTCGATGCATACACGACCAGACCATATTACGATGAGTGTTGGTTAGAATGGCTGGAGGCGTAGCCATACGAGGCTACATAGGGGAAGTAAGGCTTTTGGTGGGGCACTGCCTTAGTGAGGCGAGAGTGCGTTATATAGTCATAAAGTCAGGGCAAACGAGGTGGCATAGTTTTTAGACAATGACAAAATTTATTGATTTAAATTGATTTGAAGTGATGTATAGACGCGTCGAGTTTGTATATTTTGCAATTTTTTTCTTTTTTGCCGTATTTTCTTCTCTGTCCCCTGTGCCCTTATCGTTATGCTTGTCCTGTAAAGTAACACTATGTAAGACGCAACGTGATGCGGTACGACGCTCGTCATGCCCTTAGCAAGGACCAACAACAACGACATCAAGCACATAAGATAATCAGAAATTGACAATTCCACAAGATTCACCTCCCTCAATCATCCCCAACTACAAAAAAAAATTAGCCTCTTACGCCACCAAACAATCGAATTTCTACCCGTAATTCCCGAGTCAAATCACGTGCCCCGGGGCCCCAGATAGCTATATATATACTATGATACTTGCTTAACTATGCATTGATAGCCGCCCTTCTTTTTTTCCCATTTTCACATCAAAATGCTCCCCTTTGCAATCCCCTACCCTCCTGAACAGGCTCATGGATTCTGGGGTATCCCTACATCCACCATAGACTGGTGCGAAGAGAACTATGTGGTTTCCCCATATATAGCTGAGGCACTTAACACGGTCACCAATGCTGGTTTTGTGGCGTTGGCCGGGTTTGCCATTTATCATGCTCGCAGAAACGATTTGGAGCTTCGGTTCGTTTTGAGCGCTTTGGGGTTTTTAATCGTCGGTGTGGGTCTGTGGATGTTCCATATGACCCTTAGATATGAGTACCAGCTCTTGGATGAGCTTCCTATGATTTACGCCACGTGTATTCCGTTCTGGAGTATATTTTCCGAGTTTAAGACCACCAAGGGCTCGATCATGGTGGGAGCTGGAATTTTTACTGCTGCCAATTTGCTAACAGCGGTGTACTTATACATTAAGGACCCTACCATACATCAGACAGCATATGGACTTCTTAATGCGGGCATCATATTTAGAAGCGCCTATTTGGCCAAACTACATGTTCCCGATAAGAAGGCATTGAAGCAATTGAATTGGACCATGACTTTAGGTGTGGCTCTTTTCCTTCTAGGCTACGTTTTGTGGAATCTCGATATTCACTTGTGCCACTTAGCTCGCGCTAAAAGAAGAGATTGGGGTATGCCTTATGGATTCATACTCGAAGGCCACGGATGGTGGCACATTTTCACTGGTCTTGGAGTTTACTTCTACTTGATCTACGAAGAATATTTGAGGTGCTGGTTGACTGGAACCAATAAGTTCTACTCTTTTGAGTGGGCCTTTGGCTTGCCAGTCGTTGTCTTGAAAGATCGCGCCGGTTTGAGAGCTTTTAGAGATTCTCAACAGGTAAAGAAAGACATATAGTTCATAGCATATTGAGTACCTCCTGAATAAACTTATCGTTAGAGGCGTCATCCTTGTACTGACCGTTCACCAACGAGTTAAGCGTTGCAATTGCCTCTTCCGACGAAACATTGCATTTCTTTGTCTCTGGATCAATGCATTTGGACTTCCACTCCACGAGGATCTTCTTCAATTTGTCCACACCAACACTGACCTCTTCGTTGGTGCACTTTGACTTCTTTCCATTGACGTAAGGATCAATGTCTGAGCCAACATTGATATGCTGGAGCTCAGAGGCCTTTCTCTTCGCCATATTGATGATTTTTGTAGGGAACTTCACCAACTCTGCAACATGAATACCAAACGACTTGTCTGAAATACCTGGCTCAACCTTGTACATCAAGGTGATATCGTCCTCTTTCTCGGTGTCGTCTTTCTCAATGTGAGCAACGACATGCAAATTTTGTACTTTTCCTTCGTACTTCTCTGACAATTTGGTCAATTCATGGAAATGAGTGGCGAACAAGCAGAAACATTTCTTGGTTGTGATCAAATGCTCACTGATGGAGTAAGCCAAACCAAATCCATCATAAGTACTCGTACCTCTACCCAACTCATCAATAATGATCAAGGAATTGTGTGTAGCAGTGGCCAAAATGGATGAGGTTTCCAACATCTCAATCATGAAGGTCGAAAGACCCTTCAATTGCGAGTCTCCAGCACCCACACGAGATAAGATGGCGTCAAAGACTGGAATTTCTGGGGTTGTGCCATCTTCCAGAACAGGAATGTACGATCCGACTTGACTCATCAAGGCAATCACACCAACTTGTCTGATGTATGTAGACTTACCACCCATGTTAGGACCAGTGATGATGACAAATGGACTTCCATCTTTGTTGGCAAGGTTGACGTCGTTAGGAATGAAACTGACATCGTCTTGGACTTCAAGAACAGGATGTCTGGCTTGAGGCAAGCTCACTCTTCTCTCGATGAATTCTTCAGAGTCGGCAGAGTCGGCCATAGCATGCAATTTTGGCTTGACGAATGAGATTGGTGCAAAGATAGCCACATTTGCAAAAGAGGAGAGGATATCCAAAGTACTCAAGGCCAAGGATAAGCGCAAGAACACACTTTGGTAAGTCAATGTGATGGAGAGAATCTCCTTGATCAATTCCTTTTGTTTGGCGTTGTACTCGCTGGAGTAATCCATGTATTGCTGAGACAATGCTCTCAACTTTTTGGTGGTGAAGAAAACACCGGCCTTGACAGTTTGAAGCTCAATGTATCTGTCTTGAGTGTTTCTCAAGATTGAAGAATCGATTCTTGTCACTCTGAAACACCAGCCATGTTGTTGGTGTTTTTCCAACTTCAATTTCTTCTCAATATCGATATTCAAGTCATCTGCAACCTCTTCGTGGGTTCTCTTGATCTTCTCTGAAGTGGCCTGCAAGTTGTTGTTGATAACGATAAGAGACTCGTCGAATTCTGGCTTGATGTTGAAGTCGTTATGCAAAAGATCATGGGCTGAGCCACTCTCCAATGGCGACAAGTCAATTGTTGTTTCAACCAATTCCTGGTACTTGACCAAGGCAGTGTGGTCCTTTGTGATTGGATCTAGCCAGAACTCTTTGAGCAATTGTTGAATGTGTTCATCAGTACAATCCTCGACCGACATTTGAAGCATATTGATCAAATCAGGCAATAAAGTGACAAGCTGGTATAATCTGACAACATCCTCCAATTTCTTGTTCTCGTTACCTGTAACGCGCTTGATTCCACTGGCAATCTTCTTAAGCAAACGCTTCACGTCTGGAACTTGTGAAAGCCACTCTTGGGAGACAAAAACACGTAAATTTGTGTCCTTAATGAAGTGACCCACCAAAGATTGTCTGTTGATAATGGCGTTAATATCGGTCAAAGGCTGCTTGAGCCATTGTGAGAGGAGTCTTGTACCAGCAGCAGTTTTACACTTGTTCAAAAGCTCAAAAATTGAGCTGACTGTGTTGGTGTTTGCTCCCATAGCCAAAGCAGAACTTTGAGGGAAGATATTGAGGGCTTTCATTGTGGAAGAGTCCAACTTCATGTATGTGGAAAGGTTGTACTTGTCAATTGTGAACGAAGGAGAGTCGTCACCGAGCAAATTGAGGTAATGGATAAGGGAGTTGCAACAGGAGAATGCAAGGCCGCTTTCTGAGGAGTTGATACCCTTTGAGGCCAAAATAAGCTCAATATTGTTGGCTGTGTCTGAATCGATGTTTTCAGAAACAACGATTTTTGATAAGTCCTGATCGATATCCTTTGGCGTGTAGTAAGACAGCTTGACTGAGCCAATGACCAAAGATCCAATCTTGTTTAAGACCTGGAACAACTTGATCACATCAGCAGATCCACCTTCAGCTTGGTCGGGGTTATACAGCGAAGGAACGATGATTTCTTTCACGTTCACCTGTAAGAGCAACAGCTCCAAATTTGAGAATAAATCGTTGTCGTCAAACTCAGAAATCTGGATGGCCTTGTTCAGCAAGTCGACCATACAAACACCGACCTTCTTAGATGAAGCATTGGAATTAAACTTCACACTGGCCACAACAGGAGTCAGACCATCACGGATCATCGATTCCAAGTCAATGGAGTACTCTTGAGCGAGTCCCTCCAAGTTACCAGGGGTAGCACTCAAGATCAACTGGAACTGCTTATTGTAGATCTCCAACTTGTAACTGTTCTCGACCAAACAGTAACGAGCAAGCGAGGAGAACACTTGGGGCGAGATCGTGACATATGTGACCGAATTGGCCGTCTTAAGCACCAGCAGAGTCTTATAAATCGCGTCAGCAACTAACTGAGCATCTTCACCTAAAGCAGAGAAGTAGTCCTTGTGATCCACCACTCTGACCACCAGGGCCAGTTCTTTAGGAGGCAAATTGGAGAATTTCCGGTAGAACAGCCGCTCATCGACCGTGTCGGAGAATTTTAGATCGGGTCTTGTGCTGGACATGAGGATGAGATCTAGTAGAGACGTGAGAGTGACGCGTATGGTGCTCAGTAAATATATGCATACTGTAGCAGCGAGTTATGTGATGAGACAATGAGAATAACACGGTTGGTGGGATTTAGACGTGAACGAATTTTTGAATTTAAAAATGTTTTTTTATTTTTCTCTTCTTTTTAATTTGTAATTTTATTTTTGATTTTTATTAAGGTGGGACGTGTTTGGTGTGGTCTAGTGCCGTCGTGATGAGCTTCATATAGTGAGCCTATACTAAGCATACTGTGAGCCCACAGTGAGCATAATGAGCATAGTTAAGAGGAATCACCGTGAGATTGGACCAAACGTGTCTGAATTCTCTAAAGAAAGAAGCATTTCTGAAATGACGTAATGTTATTATATCACGTCATCGACTTTTCCTAACGAAACTTGTCTGATCTAGCCCATATCCTCAAGCTATTGTTTGACCTTAATCGTAGTCTCCCCATATACTATAATGAGCATAACCACCCAGGTCTATTCACCCAGCACATTCTTCCACGTTTCAAGGGTAACTTCTTTATGGAAATGTGACACAATCAATTCAGATCAGACGTGTCAAAGAATACAATTTCGCTTCTAGACTTGAAAAGCATGGCCCTATTCTGTTCATCACATTAGCTAATTCGCAGCCAAAGGAAGTAACCATTGACCCACCAAGTCAAAATGGAATTGCCTTTCTAAGGGACCACAATTGTCAATTTTCAATCCTCAATTTCAATTCTCAATTCTCAATGCTCTCACCCGAAATCGAAATTCTACACTTCTTAACTCAATCGTCATAAATTTTATTCACCATACATATCGTTTAGTAGTTGTATCTGTTGTTTTGGTACTCAAATGGTGGTTGAGAGTCTGGGTGCCACTCTTGTTGGTTACCGTAGTGTTGGTCGTAACCTTGTTGAGCGTTTTGAATAGCTTGTTGCTTGGCCTCATTTCTGTCCAAGTAGTCCAAACCCTTGGTCTCAAACAACTTGTCGACCTCACCACCGGCAATACCAGCCAACATCTCCTTGGCGAAAGCGTGGCTCACTGGCTTACCTTCACGTCTTTGTCTGTCCTCAAACAACTTAGCGGCCTCGAAAGAAGCGGCACCAGCGACAAGCTCGTGGGAGAACTTGCCCTCATGTCTTTCACCATAGACTTGCTCGTGAGATTGTTCGTGGTCACCAAATCCAAACATTGTTAATCAATTGAATTAATTGACCTTTGAAAATTGTCACGGAATCTCCCCTATTTATACCCCTGTCCGATCCCGTGGCGCATGTGTCCGTAATATCTGACCGGGCGCCGCATCAATATCAATGCATACATATGCCCACCATACATGATCGTGGTTACTATTTTCAAACGAACGTTTTATGAGCCACGGTGCCTTTTCAGGCACCTACACCTCTTCTTGTCGATTCCATATCTTTACATTTTCATTTTTTAGGTTATTCTTACTTTCTCTGTCGCCTTAGCTGTTTAGCCACCCTGTCAATCTCGTATTTTCGTGTTGGTGCGCACCGAAGATTCCCAAATTTCTGGGCAAAAATTTGGTCGGCACCAAATTAAAGTTTCGCTTTGGAATTCTCAATGACGCTCATACACGTACATTACAAATCACTTGTGATTATTTCCATTTTATTTAGATTCAACCACCTACAACCAACCTTGGAAATTTTCAGTGCTCTTGACTAAAGGTGGGGAGTTCTCTCGTCTCGGGCTTCGCCCCAGCATGACAAAATAATCACGTCAATGCGACATCACCATGGCTACAGATTAGTGGACGTTGGGTTTGGTCCAGCAAGGCGACGTTATTTTTCTGAGGAACAGCCCCTTCGGCAAATTGAGTGATGACGCTGCTTCTATAAATAACAAGAAGCTTAAAACACGGTTAATGGGTTTCTGGAAGGTACGGCCCACATTGCCTCCTATCAAAGTGGAATTGGGTTTTTAACGGCCTTCCAACACCAACTTCCACCACCTTGACTACCTCCGAATCAATCAGTAATATATCACGTGACTTGATCCAATGAGTACCCTACGACAAGAGACGAGAAGCGGTATAATCTGGACAAAAAGCATTGAGTTCGAATAGGAGTTCGTGTGAGTCTTGACTTGCTTTTCCAATAATTTTTCGAGAAGAATTTTTTTTCCCACTTCATATCATCTACACTCATATCCACTGGGCCTCTACCAATTATGACCCTCGCACTACCTCCAAGAAGTAAGAAAAAATTACCACTTCACTAACCTCCGTCAACACCACACCCATGTACTACGAATTATTTGCTATTGCCCGTATTTCGGACCCGGTCATGGCCAACAAGGAGGCCACCAAGATCGCTTCTACCGTCGGAAAGTTGATCTTGAACAACAGAGGAGTCATCAGAGAGATCACCAGTTTGGGACCTAAACCATTGCCAAAAGTCATGTCCAAAGAGCAAGAAAGACATTTCCAAGGTTACCACTTCATTATGGGATTCGACTCTTCGCCTGCTGTGCAGCATGAGTTGTTGAGAACCTTGAGAAGAGATCCAAGAATCTTGAGATCCAGTATCATCAAGAACGATATGACAAGTAAGTTGAATGTTGGTACAACTTTCCAAAGAGTGTTTGAGCAGGTTCCAAAGTAAATTTTGATGATGTTGAGAAGAGCTAGTTTGTCATAGATGATCAGGTTGGCCATCTAGGGCTATGTATATAGAAGTCAATGCATTACGGTACGGAATGATGGAAGTAGAATCAGTGTGAGTGGAGATTGAATATTTGAGCATTCCACCTGAGGTATACTGTTGTTATTGATTGTAACTTTCTCTCTTTTAAATCTTATTCTTCTTCAATTACTGTAATCATATATGCATTTCGATTATTAACTCGCCAGATACCTAGGCTGTATGTTGGATTAGTATTATGTAGGTATCTCTGTAAAGCTTTCTAGCTTGATGTGAGTGGAGTCATTATTACACCGCATGGTGAACCTATCTGCTTGGAACACTGGCTGACTTGGATGCTTTGGGTTTTGGAAGATTAGTAGGCATCACCAAGTCATTCAACGACACATTGGAGGTGGCCAGACTGATCTGGGTCTCCTCATCAAATCTCTCTCCATCAAAGACAGAATTGGTGGTGCTGTTGTCAGTCTCGCCATCTTCATTGAGATGGTTTTCCAAGTCCTCTGCCGGGATCAGAAGTGGAGACTCAGAGATAGGAGATGGTATGTTAGGAAGGTACTCTCTAGAGCGAGACATGGCCGACATCTCAAAGTTTGAGTTGCTGAGCGATGGTGGGTTGTAGTATGAGTAAGGAGAACCTTCTTCCACATCTCCGTGTAATGGCACAAAATGGTTCAATGGATCGATCTGGTGGATGTCGTTGTGAGTGACCTCAGTGTACAGCCAGCGGCACCACTTGGATGGGTCCACAACTGGAAGATGGGTATACTTCACATAGGTAAACACAACAAACGACAATGCAGCACCGAAGATCAAATCAATGAAGTAATGGTGGGTTAAGTACATGGTACTCCACCATAGAAGACAGGCGTAACTCCACCACACAGCAGTGTACTTAGGGAAGAGCCAGCACAAGAAAAGCACGTCCATAACGGCACATCCAGAATGAAGGGATGGGAATGCACCAAAAACCAATGGAGAGTTTTGGAATGTGGTGGTGTACATGTCAACACCGAAGAGTTGATCGATTCTACCTAAACCACCTGGAGAACCATCCATAGAGTAGTTTGCTGGCTCCAATCCGTGCAAATTCTTGTACCAAGGAGCCGCAGCAGGGAAAAGAAGCTGGATGAGAACACCTGTCAAGTTCATGTATCCGAAAGCAAAACCAAACGAACGCAATGACGATGGTGGAGCGAAAAGAAAAATAAACAACGCGACAACAAAAGGTGACAGGAAATGGATGATTCCGTAAGGCAACCAAGCCAACACGTCCATCAACGAGTTGTTTGTTTCAGCCAAAACGTTCGATAAGTTGTCGCCATACAAGATTGTCTCCATGGCAGGCAAGAACTTGACGCTGATGGCAGGCTTCCATCCAACCGGGATTTTACTGGCACTAAAGAAGAGCGCCAACCAGGTGAAGATGGGCAATGCGTGGAGGAAGAACTGGGAGGTCAAAGGAATCAAAAAACAAGTGATAAACGCCGCCAAAATAGGAATCTTGATCAAAAATGATGCTGGGAAGATGATGAACACGAAAAAGATGATCAGTGACAAAAAACCATAGTGAAGAGCATCCGGAAGCGTCCACTGGTGGCGCCTTAGTTTGCGGAGCGAGCTCTTGATGTCTGTTTCGAAATTTAGATCAGCTAGCGTGTTTCCGATATCCTTCTCTGAGAGGAAGTAGTAGTGGAACTGTTTATAGGCGGTCTGAACCACTTTGGACCGGAGTACAGACGACATGTTGAGATGTGCGGGACTGCGATGTAAAGGGAACTGTGAGATTGGTGGTTTGCTTAACAAAGACTTTGGAGAAGGAGTGGGGAGTTGGGTGGTAAAAGACGCTGCTGTGGTAGATGGATCTCACCTAGAGAAAAAGTAATCGGGTCACCTAGTTGTGTCACGTGACTGGCGGCGCTCGGGACATGCACCCTTGCGGGAGCCGGTGCATCCATCAATAGGGGCGGCGCATTATAGTTGCCGTGGAACAGGCGCCAAGTGTGAGGGTATGACGTGGGTACCTGCCACCATGTTCCACAAGTATGGGGCATTAGGGTGTAGGGCTGTATACTGGATGTGGCTGGGATATGCTGTATATTGTTGTAGAATATGGGGCTAATTTGTGGAGTGGATGACTATAGGGTCAAAGGGGTTTTGCAGTTGCGTTGTTTCTTTTTTTGACACTGCCCGTGGATCGGTGGTGCGTTGATAGGTGAAGACTAATGTTTTTGTCGATCGACGTTGGAGTGTCGATCAATTTCCTTGTTTGTCAATTCTCTACTTGTTTTCCTATTGCCAATTTGCCATCGGTTTTTTTTACCTCTTATGCATTGGTTCTAGTTGCTGGCATTATGTATGTACTCGCCCTGTCATCCGTGAGGCTTGGGACTGGAGGTAGGACTTGTTTTCTTTTTAAAGCAGTTTTGCTATTTAGACACATTGCGGTATTTAGAGTGTGTCAAACTGTGAGAGCATTTTGGAGAAGGACCAGAGACGTAAATGAGTCTTTAAAGTAGTTCTTTTATTTTCATAGTTGTACAGCTTACATTACATTCCTAATGCTCTCCATAACCAAATTGCTATTTATAAAATTGCCGTTTGTCATAGCATTGTCAATTCTATTGTGGTTTTTCACACTGGGTCTGCTTTGCTGCGCCAATGCTTTTTTCGGACTCTAACTAAACTTCTACGTAATGCGGAGATGTGGAGAGGAACTTACGTAGTTGGTTTTCAGTGTCCAATTGAACATGTCAATTTCTTTTGAGAAACTCAATTAACTCAATATTCAAATCCCAATTAGTCTCCTAAAACAATGTTGCTGTGATTTTGGCTCTTGATTAATTTTACCTCTGAATTCCGTGATTGCTGTCTTCTATTGGGTTAACTCTAACCTATATGCGCATATCTATACCTATGCGTAAATGTCGGTTTGAACGGTGATTTCTCCAGATGGAATCATCTTTTGCTCAGCATACCATTTTTCTCCCTTTTGCAACTTGTAGAACTTGTTGACGTGTCCTGGCTCAATACACAACATGTTCATGTATCCGTTCTTTGGTTGGAAGTCAGCCATACCCTCAGACTTCTTAATCCATGGGTTCCAAACAACAGCATCTGGCAAGTTGGTTCTCTCCATGGTCATCAAAACCTTACCCTTGTCGACAATTTGAAGAACCTTGTGCAGATCGACATTCTTGTAGATTCTGTCGAATTCCTCATGGAAAGAAAGCATTGGCAGCTTCTCGCTGTAAGTCTCAGCCAACAATTGGTCGTAACACTCAGAACCCAAAAGGTTGGTCACCAAAGCGTCGGTGATATCTGGAACACGGTAGTAAGTGTGGAACAACCAGTTGAACTCGAAGTCGTTCTTACCTGTGTTCTCGACCTCGATCTTAGTCGAAAGACTGTCCTCAGCCAAAGTCACGGTCAAGATAAGAGTGAAGTCATTCTTGCCCTCAGCCCACAAGTTGTACAACTCTGGGTCGACGTTCTCTGGGCCCAATCCGAACTGGACAGACACCGGAGTCTCGGACACCTGGCCCAAGAACTCCCAGGTGGAGTTTCTTGCGAAACCGTGTTGTGGCAACTTTGCAGTTGGGTGAGACTCGTCGTTTTGCTTTCCGAAGATTGGGAAGACAAGAGGAACTCCACCTCTGACGGCCTTAGATCCATCCAACTTGGCACCCTCAGAGAGCCATAATTGCTCTTGGCCATTCTCCTTCCAGGAGATCACAGTGGCACCATACTTCAAGATGGTGACAGTGGTGTTCTTGTTGTTTGGATGGGTCAAGATAACTTGAGTTTCGGTTTCTTCCACGGCCATTTTGGTGTTTGGGGTAGTAATCTCGGAGTTGGATTGAGCGTGAATATATATATGTATGGTGTACGGGTGCAGGAATGGGGTCCATGTGGTAGTATGATAGAGAGATTTTGTTATTCGAGGTTGAAAAATGGGGTTAAGGGGTATTGATGTGATTGGAAAAGTCGTGGTTTTTAAGATGTAACAGTTTTTTTGTTTTTCAAAGGGTTTTGTGATTTTTGGTGTTGTTTTTATGTTTTGCGTATCGGACGCGAATATGTATATTATTTATAAAGTGAGGAACGGTAGTGGATTCATTAGAGAAGATGAAGATTTATTCAATCTGATATGTAAATATTGAGAATTGAGTTATGAATGATACTCTTGAAAAATACCAACAAAAAAAAAAAAAAACTGTCTTAAAGACATTCTTACATCTCTCTTCGGATCAATTATGCACGGCTGAACAAGCCAAAATGGCATGTACTGCTGTCAGCCCAGTTCCTGAAGTTGATGAATTTCGCCGAGAAAGAATTGTAGAAGAATCCTGAGTCGAACGTTTGTCTTAGTCTGTGATTGCCAATGAAAATACATTTCAACTCGATATCCATATATTAATGCAATGATTTGTCACTACACTGTCAGCTTTCCCAATCGTATGACCCCAAAGCTACTACTGATCCACCAACAAAGGCTTATAATTGGTTTCTGGAACTGTCAATGATGGACATGTTTTCTTAATAATTCCACCTCTACCTCATACAACTCACCTTACTCACTCTTAAAATCATTATCAATTATTATACACCGTAGAATCAAGAAAACCTGCTCTTGAATCTCTGGAATTTGTTCAACGACCGCAGGCTAGCAGACCGCATGTCGTGGGTATCAAGTGAAATATGACTGCTCGATCCTGGAATCAGATTGTCAAGACTCTTCTGCGAAGATGATATGGTTGGTCTATCATAAAGAGAAAATGGCTTGGGAACAGTGACATTGTTCAATGTGGTTGTAGATGCCTTCTTTTGTACTGGTCTATGCACCACAGATGGTGTCCTTAGGCTCAGCGACGAAGGCTTTCTGTTCAAAGTCATTGATGGTGACTCTGGAGATGTCCTTGTGGTTTGGCTGGAGAAAGTTGGAACAGACGGTTTCTTCAGCACTGTATTAGTCTTAGTGGTGTATGCTGATGAAGTCTGCAATGAAGATATAGATGGTTTTTTTTGCAAGGAAGGAATGGAGCTTTTTTTCTGCAATGTTGGCTGAGATGGCTTTTTCTGTAATGAAGGAATGGATGGCTTTTTTTGTAATGATGAAGATGATGGTTTCTTCTGTAGTGATGATGAAGATGGTTTCTTCTGCAATTGGGGAATCGACAGCTTCTTTTGTAACTGTGGAATGGACAGTTTTCTCTGAAGACTTGGGATGTTTGAACGAGGAGTTGAAGGAACAACTCCAGCCATTTGCAATGAAGATTGTCTGATCTTAGCAGGCAATGCAGGTTTCAAGAATTCACCATCGTTTTCACGAAGCAACGAGTTCAAGTTCATGGAGCCCTTTGAAGGAGAAATCCGGGTGAATTTCAGAGGTGACAGTGCCGTCAGCGATTCCAGAGAAGGCTCTGGAGACACGTCTTTGGTACGGAATGGCGATGACAGTAGCGATGAAGATGGGATCAAAACAGGTGGAGGCCCTAGACACAAGTTTGAGTCTGCCTGTGGAGCCGGCTCTTTACGTCTAGAAGGTGATTCGTTCTCTTTATCGATCTCCATAAAGATCTCTTCTGGGCCATTCAAAGTACGTCTCTTTTTCGTTGCACTTGACGGAAAATCTCTTGTTGGAGAGGACCCGGAGGCTGCGTTTGGCCTTGAAGCAGCGTAATGAGACGAAATCGACTCCATCTTCGAGAAAAGTGGTCTGTGGATGCCTGAAAACCGCTTCCTATTTGGAACTATAGGTTTTGTCGAAGAACCCATATGTGACATCATCCGACTGGTGATTTCGCTGGCTCGGGAGTCTAGCTCACCAAGCACTTTCGTACTGATTGTTTTGGAGTATCCTTTGTCGACCATATTTTGAAATATCAGATCATTGCCCACAGAAAAGTCACTCATACTAGGGTACCGTATAGGGCTAGTAGACTTCGGGCTATTCAAGGAAAGATTCCTTATTTTCTTGATGGGGGTACTTAGCATGGAAGTATTGCCATCATAGTCCATTTTTGACGTTGTCATTGGAGTATTCAGAAAGAGTCCGATGAGAATAAGCCAGGGGATAATAGGAAACGAGATTGTTTTTAAGTGTTCCTAATTGGGTAATCATATGGAATGAGGAGGTTATTTGGGGTGTTGAGAGCACAGGGGCCGGACGCAGTTGGATGAAGCTCTCTTGGGTGAAGAGAGACGTTTAAGAATCTCTTTGTGATATTTATTTATTTATTTTGTTATTTACTCGAGTAAATAGCCTGGTGTTACGGTATGTGATTTACGTGGCTATTCGCGTCCACATTCATGGTCGTGACAGGTAGTGATCTGGGATATTTTCGCGTCAAGCGGGTCAGGAATGGACAAATGTATAATAATTTGGATCAAAGATGTTGAAATCAATTTGTTTTTATGCTAAACGGGCATATTTGATTGGATAGAGCCAACCGGACAAACCAGCAGAGTTAAGCACTCACAGTTCAGCCTGTGTGGCGTAATGGTTAGCGCATTTGACTTCTAATCAAAAGATTCCGGGTTCGAGTCCCGGCATGGGTTCTTTCTTTTTTTCTTTTTCTCGCAAGAAATTTGTGAAAAAGTCCGATCCGTATTACCCCATTCGGTAGCATCGTCATCAAGCCTGTGTGGCGTAATGGTTAGCGCATTTGACTTCTAATCAAAAGATTCCGGGTTCGAGTCCCGGCATGGGTTCTTCTTTTTTTTTCTTTTTCTTGTGTCAAACGTCTACAAAATGTCCGACCGGTATTACCGCTTTGGGTAGCAGCATCATCAAGCCTGTGTGGCGTAATGGTTAGCGCATTTGACTTCTAATCAAAAGATTCCGGGTTCGAGTCCCGGCATGGGTTCTATCTTTTTTGTTTCCCTTTCAACTTTCTCTTTTAACTAGCAATGAGTGCTCATTTTGTCCGATGCGGCAAACCGCCTCGATTAGGGCCTCCATCAAGCCTGTGTGGCGTAATGGTTAGCGCATTTGACTTCTAATCAAAAGATTCCGGGTTCGAGTCCCGGCATGGGTTCATTTCTTTTTTTATTTTTTCTTTTATTTAGTTTAGCTGCCGAATGATTCGATCCGTATACTCATACAAATTAGCACCGTCAACAAGCCTGTGTGGCGTAATGGTTAGCGCATTTGACTTCTAATCAAAAGATTCCGGGTTCGAGTCCCGGCATGGGTTCTTTCTTTTTTTCTTTTTGCTCGCGTGGATACCCTTCGTGGTCCGATCTCCATCGTGCGACCTGTCAACCTCGGCGATAGCCACAAACCCCCAAATAGAGTCATCAGATGAGTCCAAGCCTCTACTATTTATCACGCAATCATTAACTCCCCCAAAATTTTTTGATTTAGGCAACTTCAACCTGCTACTTGTATGTCCGAGGCACCTAATGCCGAAAAATCAGAATCTCTCCATAAAAAATGAAAAAAATAATGAAAACACCCCGGAGTTGATTGCTTACGACAATAGTTAAGCCTCGCGATGGCGCCAATTGGGCAAACGGATTTTGAAGTCCGGCTTCAAATCCTGTCTACGCCCTTGGATGTCTCCATCGTGAACTCCGCAGGGGCACGGGTTTCTCGTAGCCGTTTTTCGGAGTTTCAGGTGCGGAGTCACAGACGAGCGGGACGGAGGGGAGGCAATATGTACGAATCGGATGAACTCCCTTCACAGGCAAGGTCACGAAAGTTGCCAAGGACAAATGGATCATGCTCAGCAAGTCCGAAACTTTCAGGCAGAACAATGCAGATTGCTCGGTAGTCCGGTGGTGGTTGACTCAAGTCATTTTCGGGGCCAGGTTCGGACTTGAGTCACACCCTGCATGTAAGTGCAGAAAACACCCTAAATGACCCGAGATGTACGGGTTTAGGGCCCTCGGCGCCTCGGGTCAAGGGCGTTTCTGGCATATAGACCCCGCGCTCATGGCACCCACGGACATTTGTGCCCCTCACTTGTTCACAAGCGCTACTCCGCTTTTGCAGCCGAGGGGAGTAAATCCATCTGAAGGCGAGGAGAAGTTTACGGCGGTGTGGAGCTGAGAATTTAGAAATGCTTCTGATCGGTGGACTCTGATTATGGTTCGAACGTCGTGAAGTTGGCTGATCTGTGATGAGTCCTAGCTCCGAGCAATCTGAGGTGAGGACGGATTTTTGGAGTTTCCGATTCCACCCGCGAAAACCGCTGCTCGGATTAATGTCAACCAGTTGAGGCGCACCTGCGTAATCGGAATGTCACCCGAGGTTTTCCTTTCCGAGGGATGGCATCGTCCGGACCATCTACAATGTAGATTCATGTTTTTTTGTTAGACAAAGCTCTATGTTAAGTTTTGCAGATGTTCTGAACACTCCTCTGTCATACTGTAGCCGAGCTCCGAAGAGATCGACTGAAATTTCCCGTTTTCAGCGGATACCCGTTGAGCCTTTTTTTTTTTCCTGGGTGCGTATTTGCGCCTTTCCTATCCGGATACCCCAGACGCATGTTCTCACTCCGGACATGCTGCAAACGACATTAACATGGACCCATATATAATGTTGTGGTCCCCCGCCTTGTGATTCCCTCGTAAACATTTACATTCTTAATCTTCGCTCAAGTCATATATTCCTTACCCCACCATGATGACTACTAGTGATCTCGTGTCCTACTCCATCATGTTGAATGGTGAGAAGGCCATCACTCACACTAATCCACACTTTGCTCCATTGACGTTGGGTAAGCCCGAAAGAGTCACCTTGCCTCCCATCGCTTCCTATGTGAGTCTCACCGAAAACAACTTGAACTCACTCAACACTTACCACCTCATGAGAAGCTCTTCCTCGAGCTCTACACCTTCGTTAACTACATCGTCTCTGGCCCTGGAGCTGCCACTCTCGCTGCCTCGCATGGCTGCCGCAGAGGCCTTTAACCATGTTGCTACCAACAACGCTTCTGCCGTTGCTACTCCTCAAAAGAAGCGCAGACAAAGACTCGGACCATCGTGTGACAACTGCAGAGCACGTAAGGTCAAGTGTAACGCCGAGGTTGTGATGTTGAGTCGTCACTTCCACAGCGATGCTGATGCCGAAGAAGATGACATCGAAGAATACATGAGTTTGCTGGACGAACAAAAGAAAACTTTGGTGGAAGGCACCCTCTTGCAGATTGCTGGCAACTACAATTTGGTGCTTTCAAACAACAAACTCATCAAGTTCAAGGCTTGTCTGTCTTGTGCCGCCAAGGGCCTTGGCTGTTGCTTCTCCAAGGGTTTTACCAAGGAGGACATTGTCCACAGTAAGCGTTCTGGACCAGACTGCTCGCCTGTGGTTGTCCACAGAAGCACTGCACCAGTCAAAGTGGTGAAGAAGAGAAGCGTTGATGCTTCAGCCGGAAACGGACAGGCCACACGCAAAAGCTCGTGTGCTGCTTGTCGCAAAAGAAAAGTTAAATGTGTCGTGAACACCAGACTCAACAAGTGTGTTGGATGTATTAAGAAAGACAGCATGTGTTCGTTTGAGGTTAATTAATGTGGCAGGACAAGGTTTGTATTATGGGTTATGGGAACTAATAGATTCGGATAATAAAGACATGTATTCCTACGATAAATTTGGTGTAGTCTGTATTTCTACGATGAGTTTTGTGTGGTTCGGAGGTTTAGATCAGGTTTAGTTCGGCTTTGGCTCGGAGATGGGTTGGTGTGGGTGTGAGAGATAAGTCCCGGTCAAACTCGGCAGAATGTGGTAAAATTCTCTTTAATTTACCCAATCGTGGTGATAAGCGCCAGGGAAGACTTTGATTATGATGAGCACGTCATCTTCCATTGTTCTTTGCTTCTCCGGTCGCAGCTCCGGTCCATCGGGTCCTTGTGAATGTGATTTTGAACTCATCTCATGCTACGCTTGTGAGATGACTCTTCTCCGTTTATCATGATAGAAATGTGATTATCGAAGTTTGTTTTGGGTTTAAAATTGGTTTCTTTGGAGAAAATCTCGATGGTTTCGTTTGGAGATATCGGTAATCTGAGCCATATAATTGGCTGTTGCTGATAAGCACTGTGAGCTTGTATCCACTGATGTTTTTTGTAAAAGGAAACGTATTTTACCGGTCGGACTAAATTTGTTCCATTTCTTAAGGTCTTTAATTATTGTAGGATTTATTAAAGGTTGAATTTCTCGAGCCGTTTGGGACTTCGATGATGGTGTCATAGATCTACAATTCTGTCAGACAGACCATCCTTAAAACCATGAAATTAGTGATTTGAGAGCAAGAAACCAAAATAATCAAATAAGTTTCTTTTGTTCTGCTTTTTGGCTCCCCATTTGGAATTTTCTAATCCCCTTGATGTCCTCGATGAGCTCATGAGATGACCCTACCATTATTTGACACTCCGAGGAGCATACAGAGGTGGCATACTCTTAAAGAGAAGCGTCTCAGTTGAATAAGAAAAAAATCGATAAAAAAACCCGACAAAATTCCATTGTTATCCAACTAAGGGTCCTTGAAAACTCTCCATTCTAACCCATGGGACTCCCTTTTTTCCACTTCTTACAACAAGAGAGTTACAGTGGCCGAGTGGTTAAGGCGACGCCCTGCTATTACAGCAGCTCAGGCGTTGGGCATTGCCTGCGCAGGTTCGAATCCTGTCTGTGACGATCAATTTATTTTTTTGCATGATTGGCAATTTTTTTCTCAGTCAAAACCAACGGAATTACAACTCCAATAAGTCCCAAAACAAAACTCCCAAAAGCAAATCTTCCAAAAGCAAAATCACAAATCAAAGGGAAAAATCATTTTCCGTCCCTTTCATCCGCCACACCTGATGTCCCCACCTGATCCGACTGATTCCCACCAACCTGAGCCACCCCCCTCAGTCACATGATGTTTATCCGAAATCGCAAGCCAGAAAAAAAACCCCAACCGCTCGGACTTTGTCGCCTCCACCATCAACTACTTATAGGGAAAAACCCGCCCCCTCGCCTGAATTGCCCCGTTGCCTCGATAAAATGGACCCCACGCATGACCCTAATTTCAAACCTCCTTCACAGAATCACGATATCGAGCCTCCTGCTCCGTCCTCGGTGATTCCAAAGAATCAGCCTATTCAGCCTTTGGTTTTGGCTGATTTGGGGTCGGAAGTGGACGCTCCTACGCCACACCCTTCAATGGGACAGAGCAGCAAGAGCGACTCAATTTACCACTCCAAGATCCCTCGCATTCACACTGAATTAATCAATTCTCTGAGTGACGAAGACACTAATGACCATACTGAGCATAAGGCACCCAGTGGACATAGTGAGGCCGCAGTTAAGGAAACTGTGACAAAACCAGAACAGACAGTGGCAAACACAATTCTTCCTCCTACAATTAAAGTCAAGAAAACACAAATCGCCGATTTGGAGGAAGTTCCCCACGGAATCCAAAGACAGGCCAAGTCGCTTGACTCATACCAATTCCCAACCCACAGATTAGCTACAACGCTTCTGGACGATTCCAAGTTTCCCTTGGTAGTGGTGGCATGCGGGTCGTTCTCACCTATTACGTATCTTCACTTGAGAATGTTCGAGATGGCGCTCGACACTATCACCGAACAGACCCGCTTTGAGGTTGTAGGTGGCTACTACTCGCCGGTTTCGGATAACTACAAGAAGCAAGGGTTGGCTCCAGCACACCACCGTGTAAGAATGTGCGAACTAGCGTGTGAGAGAACGTCCTCGTGGCTTATGGTGGACGCCTGGGAGCTGTTGCAGCCAAAATACACCCGTACGGCACTTGTGTTGGATCACTTCAACGAGGAGATCAATATCAAGCGTGGAGGCATCAGAACCCGCCTGGGCGAGCACCGGGGCGTGAAAATCATGCTTTTGGCCGGTGGTGACTTGATTGAGTCCATGGGTGAGCCTGATGTTTGGGCTGACCAAGATTTGCATCACATTTTGGGTAAATACGGATGTCTTATCGTGGAAAGAACAGGTGCCGACGTCAGAAGCTTCTTGTTGAGTCACGACATCATGTACGAGCATCGACGCAACGTTTTGGTCATCAAGCAACTCATTTACAACGATATCTCCTCCACAAAGATCCGGTTGTTCATCCGCCGAGGCATGTCGGTCCAATATCTATTACCAAACTCCGTCATTCGGTACATCCAGGAGCACCGACTCTATGTCAACGACACAGAGCCTGTTAAGCAAGTGATGAATGATAAGGGCGATTAGATTATAGATGTTTGGTTTCGTGTGGCGTTATACTTGTTATCTTTACTTCCAGCAGCACTGCTGCATGTCATTATGGATCGATCGTAGCACCCTGGCTTACTGGCTTAATTGGGGTTAATGAAGTTGCATTGTATTAGCTTAATGATTATTTAGCACGTTGGTGCTCTGCCATACTTCAATCACCTTTTCGTAGTTGCCTGGCAACATTAAGTAGTGTGTTTTCATGGAGCTGGTATCTTTGAGTTCGATTTGGTTTCCTCCGAAGAAGTTCATCACAAATCGCTTGAATTTGCCTTCTGTTCCGAGAACGATGAAAAAATTATGCAAAATCTCGTCGAAGGTGAGTGCTTTGTTCTCCATGGTGAGCCAATTTGTGTTGTTGAAGGACCCTTTCATCTCGAAATAGACTCCTCCTTGAAGACGACGAGAATTCTTGAGTTTAAGCAAGATCACAAATAAGGGGAACAAATTGAGCCAGAGAATGATCTTATCGCCGATTTTTAGCGTGGTCAAGATCGAAACTCGTGAAAAGAAAAACAAAATGTAAAATGCAAACGTTGTGGGCAACAAGTAGATCAATATCATGAATGTGAATGTACCCAAAAGCAACTGATCGATATGAAATTGGTCCTTTTCCAAGCTATCCAAACGGTTTCTGAGTACGTTATACTTCTTGCCTCGGAACAACTGCGTCAATGACTTCAACATCTCTATTTGACGATGGAAGATGTTCGTAGTAGCCAAATTCAAGAAATAAATATGGAAAGTGGCAAATTTGAAGTAGTCAGCTAAGGCAGCGACCATAAATGAGACTCCACAGTAACAGGAAACCTTGAACCAGTACCCCATGGCAATAGTAAGCCACAGACCACTTCCACTGAGCTTTAGAAAGTCAGAAAAGACAACCTGCCACGCATTAAGTGTCCACAGAAGCATACCTTCCAAAAACTGACCCAATTCGTTGTTCAATTTGAATCCACCAGGGTAATCCGAACCGACCCAACTGATAAGGTCATCAAGCTTGGAGAATGCCAATAATGTGATGAGCTTCTCATTGATAAAGCTCTTAACACTCTCGCTATAGTTGTAGTATAATCGATACATGGTTATCCCGAAGAGGACATCATTAACAATCAACCAAATGGAGTTATAAAGGTTGATGTAGTTGGAGTTATTGACGTTATGCTGCTGATTGGAATCAGGAAGTTCGAGCTGTTTGAGGAAATCAGATGATAAAATAGACGTGTCGTAGTAACAAAGGAACTGGATCGGAAAGTAACTGATTTGTCGAAGACGCAAATCGAGCTGTTTGCACCAAGTGGACATTTCGACCAAAGTGGACCCATGGAGCGAGCGATTAAGGACGTTAATCATGGGAATTGTCATCGAGAGGATCCACGAGACGAGAAAATGAAAAATAGAAAAGATAAGGTTTTTCAAATGGGTCTTTATCCTTTCAAAACCGGTCACATTTTCGTCATCGGTGTCATTTTTTTGACTTTTTAGAAGGGCCCTGATTCTCTGGCATTTGTTGATTTTCTCCAAAACCAAATCCTCTGAGATAAAGCCCTGCTTCGCTTCAGACGGATCGATTTTGTATTTGGCAAGTTTGTTGATCAATGTGGCGTCAGCATTGGCCAAACCAGTGCTCTGAAGAAGAATAGGTCTCACCGTAAAGTACTCCAAATTGCGAACATTGGGCGGAGCAAACGAAATGATCGTATAAGTGTGGTTCTTTTGATTTGGGGAGGCTGTTGCAACGAGCTTTCCTTCATGATTTTGAAGCAGTAGCTCTTCTTCTGGAGAATCCAATAATGGCATGAATTTTGACACTGATTTTCGGTCAATTGAAGCTGTAGCATCTTGTGAGTCTGTAGAAGGACTATTTTTCTCATTAAGAGACCCTAGAACTCTCAAATATTCATCAACTTTGAGTAAATTCCGAGAAACGCCAGGACTGAGTGCTTGGATAATCACATAGATATTCTGGACCTTATAACCCACTAAAGTCCCCTCAGATTTCCGACAAACGTCATGTGGAACGTAAACATGATAGTGCATCACTCAGTGATACTGTCACGACGCAAAAATTGGGAACTGTTATTCAAATTCTGGTAGAACAGCTTCCTATTGAAGGCCAATAGATCTTCAGGTTCTGGAGAGCCAGCAAAGCGAAATCGACTGGCAAAACGCGGAGACAAAGGCAGAGAGTCGACGCTTCCGATGGTGGTATCGATTTTGTCGTCGCTGAAGACTTCTATGGCCGATTCGATGGCAATTTCTGGCACCTTTGGATCGAGCAATGGATACGTTGAGATAACGAAGTAATCGATGAGGAAATACACGAACAAAAGGAACGAAACAACCACAATCGAAGTATTGAATGCCCTTACAATGACAGAATCAGAAAATACTAATGCTGAAACGAATTGGCCCACTTTGGAGAGGACCATGAAGAGTGGTTGTAGATACGGGTAGATTGCGTGTAGGAACAGAGCAGATGTTGATGTGGGAGCAGAGGACGTGGGGAATGAAAGGAAGAGGGTAAACTGAGCAAAATGAAGAAAATGTGAGAGCAAAAAGAAAATGAAGAAAATGAAGAAAAAGTTAGTTAAATTAAATTTCTCGAGTGGAACAATTCAAAATGTTTCACACTTTTTTCTTCAGTGTAGAGACGTGATTCTCCATATTCTCACAGTAAGTAGAACCACCTCTTGGTTCAGAGGCAACGCCAGACATTTAAGACAACAAGAAAAAAAATCGGAAAAATTGAAAAACTTCACATACCGTGATATTCCCATTTCTTCCCCTAAGCACAGAGTTCAATTAATTGCATTGGTCATTACCGGTGACCTTCACCAATTCCAGCAATATGTAATTAAGCCTGATGAGTCTATCCCAACTTCAGACATCATAGTCAAAGTACAGAGAACCACATACGATTCCATACAGCCAAGTCCACGGGCTGCTTCAAATTACCCTCAATTGAAGATACTTCAATCGATCAAAATAACTTACCGACCCTTTAAGAAAAACTGGAATTGCGGTGATGAATGGCGTCTGGTCTGCCATTTGCGTTTGGATTTCTTGCCAAATTCTCCAATCTAGCATCGTCTTGCTCCAAAACTCTCATAACGTATGTCACCGCAATAAGACCAGTGAAGAACACACCAGCGATCACCCAGAAAATGACCTGAGGCAATTGCAAATGTGTCAATGCACTCTTATAGATACCCAATATAAGCACAGGCATAATGATGCCCAAAATGTTCTTTACAAGTGCCATTCCGCCGAATAACTCACCAATCTTCAGCTCAGGGAAGAACTTCACAATGGACGAGTTAAGAGCAGGACTGGCCAAGGCTCCAAGCGAGTTGAAAGCCATCACTGAGAGGAAAACGCCTCCTGTTGGTGCCACACTGGTCAAAAGCATACCGCAAACCTCACAAGCGAATGCGAACATGACCATGCCGTAGTCGACTCTATCAAAGCGTTTCTTGTTAATTTTAAAGCCCATTATGTTTTGCAAGATCTTGCGGTTGACCAAAGGCGAGAACACAACCAAGGTGAATGCTCTGGCAGAACATGAAACTGCAAGTAAAAGACCCAAATCTTGCGTCGACCACCCAAATCTGAAGATACTATACAAGACATAGATCTCACCCAAAGGCATGGAAATACTTGTCATAAGACAATCAGCAATCACCAAAATGATCACTGAAACTCGGAGTGCCTTGATGGAATCGTGTCTCAGTCTAGACACCATATCTTTAGGGTAAGCGATCAACCTAAGAGGACGAAGGAAGTTGAACACCTCAAAGAATTTCGACACTGGAGTAGTTTCACCAGCTTCCTCGTTGAATGAGCCGACCAGCAGCGAGCGAGAGAGCGTTCTAGACTTCCTTCTAGCTCCATCCGAACGAGATTCAGGCAAAACAAAGATCACAAAGATAAGCATCAAAAAGAGAATGGCAAGCTCCACACGAAGTGGGACAAACTCAGATGAGCTGATGGAAGAATACGACGATGGAGACTTGGATTTGCCCAATGAAGAAACATGACTAAGTCCGATCTTGTTGGCTAAGGTGAGGAGCAAATTGCCAGCCAAAGGACCAGTCGATAAACCCACAAATAACGAGGCAATGTTGATTCCCAAGTAGTAAGTTCTTTGCTGAGCCTCAGCAATGTCAGAAACGTAACAACTGGCCAAAGTAACCAAAGTAATGACACCTCCACACAAGTTAGCAATCACCTCAGTACAGATCATCAAAGAGAAGTGCAATTCCGGATACTCGGCCATTACCATATACCGCAGGAACTTACCAATGATCAGCAACGAGGCAATAAGCATAATGAACCTTCTACGACCGTATTGGTCCGAAAGAGGACCCACTTTACCTGAAGCAAACATAGTAGTGACTCCACTAGCAATAGCGTACCCTTGTTGAAGACTAGACACCAAAACTTGAGTCTTGGTCGGATCACAAACACCGTGCTTCGAGTTCTTCAGCACATAATTGCATGCCAACTTAAATGTGATCATTTGTCTTGTTGATTCTCCACTTGAAGTAGCAAATGCAAATATAAAGAGACACAACCCAATCATGATCACCGATGGTCTGCGGAGCCAATGGAGCGATTTGTGGGAGTTTCTTTGATCTCTTAACCAAGCAGCATCTTCATCTAGACCATCGTCGCCACCTTCAACCACTGCCTGATAAGTGTCTATAACTGCATGCTCTAGTTGAGCTTCACCATCGGGGTTTATGGATGAAAACTTCGTTTTCGGCTTATTGAGGGGAACAGTCGACATGAGTAGGGAAAATCTCGGGAATTCCACTTTTAGCCAATTGGTCCAGATTTATGGATCAATAGCAATAGTAGATGCTGGGCCAACGGTAACTCCAAGTGGTCCTGTCCATAACATAAGCAGCGGAATTGCGAGGCCCTCCCTCCATACGGCTAGAAAGGGAAGGGAGGGGGAAAGATAGAGATAAGGCTTGATTAGGGAATTTTAAGGGGCGTTGAGTTTTTGATTATTAAGCATGTTTTAAAAAATCTGGAGGTTTTGGGTTTTGCAATGACAATTGGCGGAAAACGGCGCCGAAGTCTAATGTGAGACAATGCTTGGCTAAAGCTGGGCACACCAGTGAGGCAGGTTAGCGAGGCGGGTCTTGGGAGTGAGAGATGTCACAGAAATTGGGGCAGAAAAAGGAGAAAGAGGTAAAAAAAGTCGGATTTATTTTCTTTTAACTTCCGATTCTTATAAATTACATTCTTTTATTAGTTTTCGCTCATTTGGGTGGAAATTACTGATCCTTTTCGTCCGTATGCCTTAGCTTGTTCAAGTGCGAAGATAAGATTTTTCAGATAAAGTCATGAAGAATGGCACCATTATTTGGAACTACTTTTTGAAAAGAAAAAGAATAGAAAAGCAAAAATTTACACCTTCGAATCGCTTATTTACATCTCCTGAAAAGTCCCATTTATTCTACTAAATGCTCTTAATATTCCCTTATCCTAAAGCTTCCCTCGTCAATTTACCCACTATTAAGTATAGTGACCTGGTCATCCAACCAATCCACTGGAACCTCTCCCTAAAATCCCTTATAACCCTCATTTTTCTAACTAACATTCCTCATTCGTCCCTCAACAAGCGTATATGCTTTGAAAACCAATGCCGTACTCACCAAGCACAACATAGATACTGCTAAAAATGGGAGCCCGGGAAACCCTCGACTTACTCCGAAATTGAACAATTGACTGAAAACAGGAGGAAAAACCAAAGCAATTATGCTTTGCGCAAGTGCTAAAGCTCCGTAAACTTCACCTGTCTTTGAAGATGGATAAAATTTGATGATTCCAGCTGCAAGTGTAGGCACTGAAAGGACGGAAATGGAGTCTAGAACACACAAGGCAAAAAACGAGTTGGTATTGGGTGCAAATGCTTTTCCCAAAACAGCAGTGAAATTCACCATTGAAGACGAGACAAGAATGACTGTGTCGATCAAATCAAGCAGGTATTTTGAGCCGGTAAGGCCCAATCTGGGGAATAATCGGTGCACTAACAATGGAGAAATCAACAGGTAAACGACCATATTGCAGACTCCGTTCAAAATGAGGTTTTTTGAAAGCATCACTGAATCCCAGTTGTATTTGAAAATACAATATTGTTTGCTGAGAGTGACGACTGTTTCCAGAATCAAAAGCATCAAACAGTTGACCACAACCAAACACCAAACTGCCTTTCTGACGCGTTTAAAACAATGGCGATTATGGCTATTCTCAAGATCTCTCGAGAAGGTCAAGATTTTCAAAGGAAAAAAGTAACTTTTGATGTGTCCCCTCAACGATGTATCTGTTCGCTTAGAACGCTCATGTTGTTGATCAATAGCAGACTCCCTCTCGGCCTTTTTCGAGCGAGATTCAGGAAGCATGAAAAGACAAAGAACAACAAGAACCAAAAGTATAAAAAGTCCAGTTTCAATAGGTACAAGCTCCGGTCTTGGCACACTATTGAACACCTTACTCTTCAGATTCTTCACATACGAAAGAATAAGGCCCAGTAGAGCAGGGCCACCCAAAGAACCAATGTTGGAAAATACCATAGAAACTCCCAAAGCGTAAATTCTATTCTGTGGCCTCGAAATGTCTGCAACATATGCCTTAAACAACGAGCTCAAGCCTTGCACTCCACCAAACATAAGAGAGACCAAAAGACCAAACCACATCCATCCTGAAGGCATAGTAGTGGAATATCTCATTGATAAGTAGATAATAGACCTTCCAATAACCGAGAAAATGGCGAAAAGTGTAATGAAAAGTTTCCGTCCATAGATATCCAGCAACAGACACACCTTTGCAGTTGTAGTGATCAGAATTGCCGCTGTAATGATTTCGTTCCACATAACAAAGTTTGTAACGATGTTTTGAACTTCAACTTCGTCACACTGTCCCTTTTTGGACTCCAAATATTGACATGCGAGCTTATAGTAGACAACCTGCTCCAGTGGTGCGGCTACACCCCATGCCAACTCGATCAATAGCATAATTATGCCGATTTTCCATAAACTGGGCCTTCTGAAAAACGATAACTTATCGAATCTATCCCATTCCTCATCCATTTGAGCCTCATCCAGCTCTGGATCTTGATCATCATCGTCGTAATCAGTAGGACTCGTCTCACTAAGCGAAGCCACCACCTTAGACGGTTTTTTTCGCCTGCTGAACGAGTTGACTTTTTGCCTTCGGGAAGGCTCTAACAAGGGTGATGATTCAGTTGACATAATTGGAGCAAAGAACGTGTAGTTGGTTGACTTTGCTTATTCCGAGGGCACATAGTATGTGAGAATCTGGGGCAGGCAGGGTCCAGGAATGTGAGGCGGAGGTGAGGGAAAGTGCGAGGTAGGGTGGGAAGTTTGGGATAGGATTGAGTTTGAGGACTTTTGTGAGTTCAAGTATTTTGTTAAATGTTGGAATTATGGGGTATTTTGGGAAAAATGGTGTAAATCCGTGGATGTTGTTGGCGGGTTTGGGATATGCTTTTCATGGTAACGTTGCATCGATAAAGAAGCCTCGTAATTGGTTCCTTATCGGGATTGATAAGAGAGAGTTGAGGAGGAGAGGGTGGGAACACAAAAAGGTTTCCAAGAGGTGGATTTGGAATTTATTGAAGGACCAAAGATAATGGAATTTTCAACTTATGGCATTTTTGTTTTGGTTTTGGTCGTTTGTTGTGGTGTAGGTGAGTTCCAGTAGTCGCATGCTTAAGATCAATGTATGAGAAATGCCACGGTCACAAATGCTCACATAAATGAATAAATACTTGAGTGAATTAGGGATTTATGGCTTTTCAATCAAATATATATCATCATTCTGCTGGAACATGGAAGATGAATAACCTTGGTTGTCATGACTGTGACTTTCTTTCCTGTTCTAGACAAAGCCATATGTAGAGATACAACTAGTCATTCTTACCAACTGACAAATATAATTGTAATATAGAATACATTTTGTGACCCTATTTAACACAATATCTCGAGAATAATGAAACGAAAACTCTAATTTAAGTGAGAAACACGAGCTCTCTGAAGCTATTGGATATATGTTACTCACTACACATGAAGACAACACTATGGACACATCTCATCCACAATGTGATCTCAATTTAGCAGTACAAATGAATATGTGAGGAAAACTTAGTTTCCTTGAGAAATGCATTCTTTTTTATAGAGATGATAATTATCATGATCGAGTAGATGGACTTGGTATGTGAGTCTGGTCTAGGATATATAAGGGTACATAGAGAGGTGAAGAAACATGAGCAGAAGATCTGGAAACTCAGAGAATAAATGATGAAACGAAATAAGAAGACAGAGACGATATACCTTTGGAAATAAAAGTGAAATAAATTCGACTAGACCATCACTTTCCATGTGGTCTCTGATACCACCAAATAGCTGCGAAATACAAGCACTACAGAGAACAAATGCTCAAGTTCGATAAAAAAGTAAGGGAATAATAAAAGAATAAAATCACAAAACGCGTTGACGCGTCATTTAAACATTTTATCATTCGAAATACCCCCAGATCAATCATTTCTATGGCCTCTACACCTCTCTAGCATGGAATCACTCTCGACTATCGAATCCCCATACTCAAGCCAGCCTTACTTAAATGCGCAATGCTTAACTGAGGCGCATTGTTAACTAAGGGACTGGTGCGACTAGCTCTCCACAGACGTCTGGGCACAGTGCGTCCCACGTAATTAACACCAACACAAACCACCACCGACATCTCCGCCACAACAGCACATTGATCCCATAAAACCACCTCAATACCATTAAAAATCATCAATAAGCCACTCTAATCCATCTATAATAGTAAATTCACTTCGCATCCCTACTTTATTCATTACACCCTCCCTCAGGGCCCTTGCCCTAACACACGTGACCGTCTCACAAACCTCACATCCTCCCACTAAATCTCATCGCACTCCCACTCCCGGGCGCACACCTGTACCTCCCGCCACCGCCAATCCTGCGCACACTCTGAGAAATTTTCCCACTCTTTTCATACATCTTTTCTCACCAACTGAATAGCCCGGATCACAACCACCATGTCCTTGCCAGAATCGTTTGCTTTGACCGCAGAAGACGCCAAGTTGTTGTTGGCCGCTAACGTCCACTTGGGTTCCAAGAACGTCCAAGTCCACAACGAGTCTTACGTCTACAAGACCAGACCAGATGGTGTTAACATTATCAACATCTCCAAGACCTGGGAGAAGATCGTTTTGGCTGCCAGAATCATCGCTGCCATCCCAAACGCTTCTGACGTTGTTGTTTGCTCTTCCAGAACTTTCGGTCAAAGAGCCGTCTTGAAGTTTGCTGCCCACACCGGTGCTACCCCAATTGCTGGTAGATTCACCCCAGGTAACTTCACCAACTACATCACCCGTTCTTTCAAGGAGCCAAGATTGGTTATTGTCACCGACCCAAGAACCGACTCCCAAGCTATCAAGGAGTCTTCCTACGTCAACATCCCAGTCATTGCCTTGTCCGACGTTGACTCTCCATCTGAATACGTTGACGTTGCCATCCCATGTAACAACAAAGGTAAGCACTCCATCGGTTTGATCTGGTGGTTGTTGGCCAGAGAGGTCTTGAGATTGAGAGGTATCATCCCAGACAGAGAGTCTGAGTGGTCCGTCATGCCAGACTTGTACTTCTACAGAGACCCAGAAGAAATTGAGCAGAATGCTGCTGAGGAGGCTAGAGCTGCTACCGCCACCGAGGAGACCGAGGAGGTTGCTGCTGAGGCTGAGACCGAGTGGAACACTGAGACCAATGTTGAGGACTGGGCTGACTCTGGTGTTACTGCTGCCGGTGAGGAGGCTGCTGCTTCCCAATGGTAAATTTGCGGGCTTGCCTAAAAAAGTGATGTTGCTACATTTCAAAATACATGGCGGATAAATATTTGCTCGGTCTGTGTATATTGTACCCTATAAACTACGTTAATCTGCACGTTGTAACTGAAAATGGCTGTAGTGAGTTTGGTTGGATTTAGATGATTAAGTGAGTTAGAGTGAAACATATGTGGATTAAGGTGATGAAATTTAGTGTGAAAAATTGGTCTTTTTTGGACGAATGGAGATCAACTGATAGTGAAAAATTTGGTAACACTAGAAAAAAGATTTAGTGGAGATTCGACCCATTTGAAGAAGTTTTGAATTTTTTTAAGATCTCCAGAGCGTCAAACTTTGTCGAATCTAGGCGAAACACACATTTTTCACTACTTTTCTACTCTATTTTACGTGATAGTCTGAGCTCAGTCGGATCAGTTTGAACGTCGAGAGCGTCTCTCAGAAAACACTGAAAAAACCCCAAAACACATTGAAATTTCACGACTTTTTCAACAATTTCAAACCTTCACAGACTCACAAACAAAACCTACTCTTTTTTTTAAACAAAAAATTTACAAATTACGCAAATTCTAACCTACTCTTCTTTCCCTTCAATGTCTGAGGCCTATGTCTGAGCCCATTGTCCAAGGCCCGCGCACCATCACCAGAGTACGTCTGAAAATGCACCAAATCGTCAACATAAGCCCATAAAAAGGTCCATTGAAACATGCAAACCTACCATAAAAATTCCATTTTTTTTTGATAGCCCCTTTCAATATCCCATTTCAAACTCATTCATATTTTTAAAAATTACGTTTCCCCTCCTTTATCCCATTTTCTCCACACCCTAATTCCTCGTCCCTGTTCCTCCCTCACTGGAAATTTACTGCAGATCTCCACACCGTGCGACTCACCAAACGTCCACCAGACCCGGCTCCATGAGCTTCCACGCGAGGACGATCAAGGCGGGGAACAGAACATAAATAACCAGCAATTCCCACATTTTTTAACGTATACAAATCAACCACTTTTTTCTCCTCTCCTATTCCTTCATCGTCTCTTTTACCCATATCTCCAACTCCCCACGGTTCCTCCACCTGCCTCTCACTATAGACGCTAGTCGCACCTCCATCAACATTCTTCCACCCCAATTGGTGTATCCACTACTTCGCTCTACCCAAAAACCTCCGAGGCAATTGTGTTGGCACTTTCGTCATCGACTCGATTATGAACTACGACCCCATCCACGATACATATAGGGCGCCCGGCCTGGGTGATGCTGCCAACGGCTCGGGTCTCCCGTCTGGCGCTGCCATGGCGATCCACCCCGGCATACCTGGCGTGGCTCCTACTGGGTCTCTCCCGCCGGGGGTTCCTGGAGCAAATGTGCCTTTGGCGATGGCAAACGCCGCCATTCCACCGCCAGTGAGACCAACCTACCCCACCGTCGTTGATGCCTCTCCAAACTCGCTGGAACACGCTCCACTGCTGATCGACAAGCCTGTGGGTTCCACACTCACAGGGTCTTCCACTCCGGCTGATGTCGGTTACGATCACAACGACTCACCTTCGGATGCCGAGCCAGGGTCGCTTCCGACCAACTTCCGTCTGATTTCGAAAGGGTTCAAGCACTTGAAAAAGTCCGACGGAGAGCCTTTCTGGAGAAAGGATATCCAGTATGACTTCCTCCATGAGTTGTTTTCTGATACCAACCAGGTCTTCTCCAACAACTTTCCTTACTGTGAGGTTCCAAACGCTGCAAACGGTCCAAAACTCACGTTTGCTGAGCTATATGTCCGGACTTTGGCCGAGTCGCTGAAATCGTCTAAGGTTTTGAGGGAAAGACTCATAAAGGACTCTGACATGGGTATTTCCGTGAGCAAAGTATGCTTGCTAGTCAACGCTGGTCGTATGAACACCACTGTCAACTTCGTTCCCGATATGCGTTCGGCACTTCGGACGTACCATCTGATTCCTTCGCTTCAGGCCGATCCAAACGGCCCTTCTAAACCACTTCAAGACACGCCAAGACTTAAAACCATCTTAAAAGCCGTGTGTGATGGTCAAGACCATCTCCAGACCTTGCTTGACCTCTTACGTGAACCACCGGCCGAAAAGCCCAACACGAATGTGATCAAGTTGATCTTCTTGATGAGTACATTCTTCCAAAACATTCCATTTCACTATGACGACTCCTACGACCACGATACATTCCTGGAGAAGTTGCGTTACATCAAGGCATCTCCAGGTCCTCAAAACAAGTTCATGGAATTCTTCTTGAACGACGAGATCTCCCCTAAAAATAGAGCACGCCGCTTCTTGTGGCTTATGTATACTTACCTCGAGACCTCATTTACTCCAGAGGAATTGGCATTGAATCCTTTCAATCCAAAGGTGATTCCTCCGCTTGAGTACATATCTGAGGCTGAGGTGGGAAAGCATGACATTGACCTTGACTACGAGGTTGAATATGCCATCAAAATGTACCACACCAGGATGATGCATTTACAGGACGATGTTAACAACACAAATCCAAAACGCGGCAATAAGTCAAAGAGAGAAAGACTCAAGATCCGCAGACAATTATCTTCTGAGGACCTTCTCAGAAATACTCCATCACAAGGACACGAAGAGGACGTTGAGGACCTGCTCATGGTGGATGACACCCTACAGGCTGAAGAGACGGAGTCTGCTGGGGAGACAGAACAAGTTGATGAACAACAACGCCCAGCATTCGTTCAGAAATACATCACTGAACGTACAAAGAGAAAGAAGCCAACACCATCCGTTGGTTCGCTCGTTGATGAAAACAAGAAACCTTTGGATACCGCTATACGGTGGAACAATCCAGAATTTCCTGTTGCTGGTCTTGAAGAGGCAAGCAGACGTTATGCAAAGCTCACTTCAGAGATCGAGGTGCAGCCATTGAACAAGGACAGTTCCAACTCTAGTGCC
The DNA here is from genome assembly GCA_030571295.1 of [Candida] citri. Lineage (NCBI taxonomy): Eukaryota > Fungi > Ascomycota > Pichiomycetes > Serinales > Metschnikowiaceae > [Candida] citri. The sequence goes on along the minus strand of JAJLXN010000006.1, from coordinate 176,524 downwards.
AAGAGAAGACTCATTTCTAGCAAATCCAAGGGATACATCACGCAAATCTCGAAAATGAGCCCTGAATTCAAAGAGCGTCGTGCGGAGTATCTCCAATGGATGAATCGCTACTTCCAATACAAGAAGTCTATTGGAAATGGACTTTTGGGTATGGAATGGGAAGACTTGAGAAACGATTTGACCAATGGAGTGGAGACGTACCTCTACCAACAGTTCGGAAAGACATTAGTGGTCCATCACTATGACGAGCAGATGGAAGACGAACGCCACGAAAACGGCGAACCTGAACTTTTGAAAAGAGAGAATTTCGTCAGTGGGTCTGATTTGCTACCTGGAGATTCAGCTCCAGTTGATATTGCCAACATCGACAAGATCGGAACAGGCTACGTTGCTGTGCATGACTTCAACCACGCCAACGAGCGTAATACATATGAGCATCTGCTTATTACTGTGGTTGAGGATGCCATCAAAAGGCACAATATTGTGCGCCAGGCCAAGTGCCAGGACATAAAATTCGACTTAGAAAAGGAGACATTGACTTTTGCCTAAAAAGGGAGATTTGTCTAAAGGAGACATGATGTTGGTTTAAAAGAAGACATCATAGTCTAAAAGGAGGGAGAAGGATGAATGAATAACAATAAAATTACATGCATTGGGACCGTGGATCTATTTCTCTATACCGAAGATGTTTCGGGCCATTAAGGCAAATGCTTGAGGGACTCCATACTGTGGAACGAGAGCCAAGAACACCTCGTTGGCGTTCTGGACCAGACCTGAGGCCTCATCCAAGATGACGAAGTCAAGTTTAGTCTCAACAGATCCCACCACCACATTCTCTAAGACCAATTCCCAGCTCAATCTCACATTAAAGATTTTGTTTGAAGTCCTTTCGGGAAGGTTTAACTCGACGTATGGAAGTGCCAGTAGATATGCAAATGGGTCCTCGTTCCAACCAGGTGAAGGTCTAACAACGAACTCAGAAAACCTCTCTAAGATCTCTGTCAATGCTGTGACACGATGATCCTGAAGGCGTGCCAACGAATGGTAACTAAACATCACCAAATCGACCTTCCCGTGTCGAAGGTAGTTGTTCTGTAGACATCGACAGTATGAGTTACTCACTTTTCGGAGCATTAGGGCCACTTTAGACATATTTGTCACTTCAACACGTGCAATACTCTCATCCTTGATAAGTACCTTCATTTCTAGCGAAGGAATCCCCTTTGCTGACACCGTATATGTCATCACGGTGTATAGTATGTTGTTCTCATGCACTGTGGAAGTCTCATGGTCTGAAATCTCCATGAAAGGGTAGAACTTATTGATCAAGGCAAGTCTCAGAGGCCAATCTCGGGATGGCAAGACGTCTAGATTGTCCAAAACAAACGTTGCTGCCGTGTCAGGTGCAGTTAACTTAGCATATTCATGATCATTCTGATGAAGATAGTACTCCAACTTCTCTTTGGCCTCATATTGTTGATGTTGTTTTTTATAGTGGTCCAAGGTCAACCCAAGTCTTTCAATTGATTCCTTCAATGAAGTCTTTCTCTCAAGCAACGCGTCTCGTTGTTGTTGCAACTCTACTCTCTTTGTTTGGAGTAGTAGTAGCCTATCGACAGCCTCTTGGGTTTCTTCTGGGTCCAGCCCTCCGCTATCTTGAGGAGACTCATTTATGTTATCAAGTAAGTTGAAATCGATATTCATAGCATGAAGTTGTGTGTTTTTCGTGTTTTCTGGGTGTTTTGGTGGTGTTTTATTGTCACTTGTGGAGTCTCAGTAGTAGCCTTTGTTGATACATCGCGCAGAATACATAGAGAAACGTTATCTACTACAATGGTATCAGCACCTGAGTTGAAAAATGTATGTATTGCTTATTTTTTGGTTTTGATACCGAGAGAATGGTTTGATGATTGAATGGTGTGAATTTTGTGTGATTTTCCTGGAGTTTCGTGGTGGTTCTTATGGTGATATCAAGAGGGTAAGTCATCGAGAAGATAGACTGGAAAGACTGAAGAAAGAAGTGGGATTTGATAATAAGTGAATTATCAGTGGATTCTAAGTCACCCAAAGAGTGAGTTGAGTTAGTTGGAATGCCCGGTGAAGCATTCTTTGCCTTGTTTTATGGAGACTTATGTGTATCAAGTCTATGAGCAGTAATTCCGCCAATCCCCATCCCATACTCGAGATTTCGTCCTTAAATCTTCACAATCAAATCACAGAACCTCTATCACCTCCAGAATGGACAAATACTAACTGACAGTACTTGGATAAGAACGTTTCTGTCCAGTTGAATGGATCCCGTAAGGTCATTGGTACTCTTCGTGGATACGATGTTTTCATGAACATTACCATGGCCGATGCTTTAGAGCAAGACTCTAAGGGTGAGAAAATTGCTTTGGGAACCTTGGTCATTCGTGGAAACTCCATCGTTTCCGTTGAGGTATGTTAAAATGAGTTCATGATAAATTGGACGAGGTTTAACGCTTAGTTGGACCAAATCCCACTACATTCTTCAAAAATACTAACAATTTAGGCACTTGAAAAGATCTAGTTGTTCAAATTAATCAATTTTAAGCATGAAAGTGGCTAGTTTCACTTAAGAGGCTGATCTCGTGGACCGATTTGAGCTTCCTATATCGTCATCACTACAGCAACAGATCACAAATGAAAATGCAATTTATCAATGAAGGGCCTATGTTTCTCCATTATCTCAGAGTCTACCTCTATCTCCATATATCTAATCATAACGTTTTGACATGAATACACCAGAGTTCTTGTATCCACATTTCTCATAGAATCCGACATTATGGTCAGAACAGTCCAAAATGACCTTGTAACATTTCTCCTCTTCAGCGATATTACTCAATTGTCCAATCAAGTAGTTGCCTAGCTTCTTTCCTTGCTGGCTTTTATGAACGGCAATGTCTTCAATATGACCGACCTTTCCGCATCCGTGGATGAGTTTTTGCTCGACCATAAGCATTCCTGTGGCGACGACTTCGTTTTTCTCGTTGGCAATGACACGAGGGAAGTAAACGGAAGGGTTCTTCTCCCAATGAGCCACCAAATCAGAGAACTGGCTCTCGGAGACTTCTCCAACGGTAGTAAGGACACTAAGGACGTCTTTGTATGCGGCGAAATCAGAAGCAGCGACGCGTCTGAAGGTGTAATTCTCAGGTAAGGACATAACGTGTTGAGATGTGTTTATGTGGTGGTTTAATGTAATGATTGTGAAGGGCACAGTAGTCGAAATCGAGGCTAATGTGGTATTTATAGATGGACGCGATTTGATGCGGCTGATCTAGATGACTGGGGTTGGGGACGGAACGGGAAAGGAGGGTGATTTTATAAGGGTGAATTCAATGAGGAAATTTAAAAGTGATAGGACCTTGTAATTTGATAATTTTTTAATTGATATGTGGTGGGTTCTGGTGTGTTTCATGGGGCTTTAGTGGACCCTCGGTTACTATGAGAGTGGCTTGAGTGAGCATTATTAGGCAGAATAGAGGCATGGTCATAGATAAAGGTAGGAATTGGCTGATAGTCAATTCGTCTCGAAACATAAGAAGTTTTTGTTATTACTAGGTGTTTACTAAGAGCAAAAATTTTTCATCAATTGCAATTGTAAAATCAATGAATTGCAGGGGAATGTCGAGGCGACACGGGACCAGACTCTTCATTGTTCAACGTGCGATTCTGAAATTGGAGGGTGGACGTAGACACGAATTTATGAAGGCGTTCGATTTGTTATGTTTTGTGTGTTTTTATTTTGATCGCCACTTAGGGAGAACAGCAATGTTTCTCTTCATTTTTTGGAGTTGATTCTATGAGTATTTGAAGACACGAATGCTCTCTGAGTTAAGGCTAGTGAGCTGTTGCACCCAATAAAAAGGTCCATCAACACCCACTGCAAACATACTAAACTGCCTGAAGAATATTATACAAAATAAATGATATGTATCAGGGAGATATAATCAATGGGATTTGCTGATTAATAGCCTCAATTGCCTCAGGTACCCATTCTTCTTACAGTCTTTCTCTCCCTGTCAGAATGTGTCTGGCTCCAGCCTCACTGATAATGCTCCACAGTTGAGGCGGCAGAGAAAGACCATCGACCACCACTTCTCCACCCATCAAGAACATTGAAACTACATGGGTATTATCCAATTGGTTAATTGAAACCCATTGACAAGAATTGAAATTGTTATCTTGAAAAATGAAGCTTTTACTGGCACCTCTTTCCTCAGCCTCAGTATTCCTCACTTTAAGGCCTCACTACAACTAACAGAAGATGAAAGAACGAGACAAAGAAAGAGACGAAAGAGGCACAAAAAAGAGAAATACTACGGATCAGGGAAATTTCATCTAGCTTGGAATCTCAGTCACTCGCCTTCGTCAAATCGCTCAAAGAAGCCTCCTTAGCTTAACACATCTCCTACCAGCCTCACTTGTTTCAGCCGCACCATACCCATCACACGAGCCATCAACCACATATCCCGAAATCTCCAAAATTACACCAACTTCCATCACTAAAACCACATAAAAAGAAATACACGCGTCACATCATCCCCTAAAACAGCCCTTTTTCAAATAATATTGCTCACTAATCATTTCATGAGGTCATAGTCCGCTCGGAACAATGTCCTGGATAGGTTCCGGGATTGTCTCCGTGCTTCCTTCGGAACCTCCTTCGGCCCTTTTCGCACTGTCAAGCCGTCCCATCGGGCCTTATCTCCGGGACACATCACTACTTTACCGCTTAACCTTGATTGCATCCGGCAGATGATAACAAAATAAGGGTTACGGACCCGAATATGCCATTGCCTCTAATTTCAGCCCTGCTTTAACTTCTTCCAGAAGGCTCTATCTCGCATATATAAACTTGGCCGTTGCCGCCCTCGGAACCACTTGTGTAAATTATACAGGAAGCAACCACCCCGGTTTATAAAGCCACTCCCTTCCATAGTTTTAGGAAAATCATCAAGAAAACCATTGAAAAATGACTTTCGAATTTAAAGCTGTTAAGTTCCAAAACAGATCTACCCCATTGGCAATTAAGACCGATTCTTTGCCTGTCACTGAGAAACCAGATGGCCTGTTCGATATCGCTAAAGACCGTATCTTGGTTAAAGTACGTGCTGCTGCATTGAACCCAGTTGATAACATTTTGAAGGGTCTTGCTGTCCCTTACTTGTCCAGAGCTGAGAAGGGTTACGGATCTGACTACTCGGGTGACGTTGTTGCCATTGGTGCTGAGGCTGCCTCTAAGACTGGCTTGACCGTTGGTGATAAGGTTGTGGGTCTTAACCAACAACCATTTGGCTTGGGAACTGTGTCCCAATACACTTATGTTGACCCATTCAGCAAGGCTGGTGGCTCTATCAGAAAAATTCCAGGCCAACTCACTTATGAGCAAGCCGCTGCTTACCCATTGGTGTTCGGTACTGCTCAAATGATGTTCGATGAGTGTGACCAAGGCAACTCTTTCGAAAAGGTGTTGGTTTTGGGTGCTGGTACCTCTGTGGGAAAATACATTGTTCAATTGGCCAAGCAGGTCTATGGTTCGAAGCACATTGTGGTTACCTGCTCTGGCAAGTCTGAGGAGCTTGCAAGAGAGTTGGGTGCTACTGAGGTCATCGACTACACCAAGACCGACTCTATTTTGAACCCAGTTTTGGAGTCTGTTAAGGAGACTGGTAAATTCGATGCTATTCTCGACTGTTGCGGTAACCCAGACTTGATCCCACAAATCAGCCACATCCTTAAGAACAAGGCCGAACACGGTAGTTATTCTACCATTGTTGGTGACTACAAGCTAAATTACACCGCTGACAGTGTCTTTGCCCAACTCAAGAACCTTGTCTCTGTTATCAGAGCTATCAGAAGTAAGTTCGGAGGTTTGGACTACACTTACAAGATGGTTCTTTTGGACAGTAATGGAACTTGGTCCGACAAGTTGGTTAAGTACTTCAACGAGAAGGATATTAAGATTTTCATCGACAGTGTCTACCCATTTGAGGACTTCAACAAGGCCAACGAGAGATTGTGTACCAACAAGGCCAACGGTAAGGTTGTCATCACCATCTAAGATAAGTTTAGTTCAAGTGCTTAAGTGAAACTTAACATCCAAGGCTCAAGGTTTAATTCAATCTATTCTACACCAAATTTATTCACGTTTGTTTATGCTAAATATTCTCGTAAGTCGTTAATGAATTAAATGTCGCTATTCAGACACCTGTTTTCATATCATAGTAGGCACCTAATTTTGAATCATTGCAAGCGCCTGATATCAGTATGTGCATCTCAAATCAGTATAGGCATCTCTTGATGTTCTGCCAATACACTTGATATCATATCAAGATCCCAACGTTTCGTAATGTCTCTCTCCAAGCATCCCTCAATCAAGTTCTCCAACCACTCAAACTCCTTTGGATCGTGCTCAGCCCACAACTTCTTCTCTTCATCGATTTGGGCCCATCTCTTCATATCTACCAATGAACTGTTCTCGGGCCTTTCCTCAACCAACCACTCCATAAGACAAGCTTGCTTGAGTATAAGTTTGCTATACTTTCCGGCAGTAATGATAGCCCGCAAACGAGGCTCGTATGGGTGCTGAAATGGCAATCTTCCGACAATCATAGTGTAGAGAAGCACTCCAAGAGCCCAAATGTCTGCAGAAGGTCCTAATGGAGGTGGCAGTGGGTTCAAAAGCTCCGGAGAAGCATATGGCAACAGTCCAATGTGAGAATGAGGCAAGTCTGACTCGACTTCTCCGCCGAGCTGGTTGTCTTTGGTCTTAAACTCGTGAAATTGAGCCAATGAGGTTTGAGAGGTGATTGGACTCAAGTCCATCGACAGAGTACCCGGACCATGCAATTTCATAAGTTGCAGAATTCCCACTTTGCAGTCGTCGGCGAAAAGGAACTTGGTATTAATTGAATCAGGCCCGTTGAAGGGCTTTCTGGCAGGCACAAATGAACTCTTAGAACGAGCCATAAGTGTCTCATCGATCAAGCGAGAGTGGTTTCTTGTGAGACGTGGAGCGTAGATTCGAGACATTCCAAAATCTGCAAGAATCGTATGGACATTATTTGGATCCAGATCGTCTAAAAGCACATTCTCCAACTTCAAGTCACCATGAACGATTCCCAAGTCTTGATGCATATAAACGAGCGCAAGGACAATTTGTCTGGCAAACTCAATGATTGTTTGAACTCTTGTAGTTTGCTTATCTACCAGAAAGCCAAAAGGACCCGTAGTGCTCTCTACACCTTCATTGAAGTCACCCCATTTGGAGACAATCTCGAAAAGGGTACCTCCACAAACCCTATTGGTAAGACAGAAGATGATGTTCTCTGTTTCGAGATGGTCGATCAATGGGAGGATGTTTGGATGATGTAATTGCTTCCAAATCTCGATTTCCTTGCGGAACACTTGTAAGACTTTAGGGTGATGAACTTCACCGTTTCTTTCGTTTTCTCGAGTCGATTTAACGATTTTAAATGCTCTCATAGTGCCATCTTTAGCCACACATTCTCTGATTATACCCCATGCTCCAAAACCTATGACTTTTCCAAGCTCATGGCCTAGAACCAATGCACCCTTCTCATCAACGTTTATCTTCGGCGTTTGTTCCAATTTTCTCAAATCTGAAGACAGCGATAAAGCCAAGAGCCTTCCAGCAACTGTGCTTGCACTGTTTCTTCTTGATTTACGAAGGAAACTGCCATTTCTGATGATAGAGCTATTGTTAGATCCATTACCAGGGCCCAGACTCACCGAGGAACGATCTCCTTGGTGTGATTTTGCATAAGCAGAGAATTGGGAGAAGTCAATCGAGTCAGAAAACTGTTTGACAACTTTTCTCCGCTGGGAGTAGGGTAGGTCATTGAAATTCTGAGGAAGACTGGAGAGAACAACCTCATAGTTGATAGCACCGGTCACAGGGTCGATTATCCGCGGAGAACTCTTGTGTTTTTTCTTCATAGGGTCCTCTCGGGACTCCGACAAGTTCGACAGTATCACTGGCTTATTAAAATGCTTTCTGAATTGGATAGGCTGAGGTGAAACCTTCGCATGGAGCTTATTCAAGTCTAAGTACAGACCATCTCTTGATACTGTGGCAGAATTATCAGAACTTCCAGTAACCCACCGCAGTATAACGTCGGAAAAGTCCAACCCTGGAATGTACTCATCTTCGAGTCCTTTGTAGCTGCCACTGTCTCCATCAATATACTCATCATGCGATCTGGAATACAATTTTGGTGCTGAGGAGCCGATTTCATGGAATGGAGATCTTGCTGGAGATGCTGTTCTCGAAGGTTTGGCCCTTATACGGCCATCGTCAAAGAGTCTATGGCCAGTATCGGCATCGAAGTTGTTTGTCTCTGTTTCGGAGTATGTTCTTGTGAGTTTGTAATTTCTTTCGTTGTCAGGGTCATCTGCAAGCAGCGGCAGCCTCGCTTGTCGAGATAGAAGCCTCAGGGGCCTCAACTCGGGGATATTTGTGCCCAAATTGCCACTTTCTGAGTGTTCTGTAAGGCGAGTGCTTGGGCCTGCTTTTATAGGTATATTCATCGTATTTTAGTGGGGAAAAGAGGTGAATTATGCTGTATTAGGGATTTGAACGCCTATAAAGACGTCAATTGGATATTAGCGGCGGCTCTGGCCAAGTTGAATGAAGGTGGTGTAGTGGTAGTAGGCAAGGATGATGTGAATTAGAGTGCAGTACATCATACCCTTTCTTGTATGGAGTTGAGGTTATGTAAAGGAAAACCTTCTTTAGATCATGGGGTACGGCTGGTTTGAAGAATCAAGAGCAAGAAAAAAAATTGAAAATAGTCAAAATGATAAAAATCGGATTCTTTTCATAATCACAAAATTTCGACGTAAATTTCTCTGTTTTCGTCCAATTGAGGTGGGGGTCAGTTTTGCTGGTTCCGCAGATGGAATCTATTAATTCCATGCGGTGCAAATTGACCCCAATAATAAAAAATTGAAAGTGGCACATCCACTTAAAAGACCCAATTAAGTGACCTCTTTTTGATGTGAGTCATCTCTGTGTAAATTTGAGCATCTAAATTAAGCATCACCTTGAGGCGCCTCGGTTTCCTCTGCTGGTTCTGGAGCAGCAGGTGGAGCTTCGAAATCACCATTCAATTTCGGTGGTGAAACCACCAATGGGGTCAAAAACGGCTCAGAAAGCAAATCAACTGCATTTGGACGTTTCTCATAATCGAACTCAAACGTTTTCTTTAAGAAATCCTTGGCTTCCGCAGTACAACCATCAGGAATCTCTGGTGGTGTATGAGTTCCGATCTTGAAAATCGCTTGCATCTGACTAAACTTCGGGAATGGGTGTCTTCCTGTAAACATCTCCACAATCAAACATCCAACGGACCAAATGTCGGCTTTCTTCGTGTATGCTGTTTGTTTGACCACTTCTGGTGCCATCCAATACACAGAACCTTGTAAGGAGGCCCTTCTGGCTGGTTTTGAGTTATTTTCGCCATCTTCGTGTTGGTCAACCTTCTTGGAAATACCAAAATCACTGATCTTGGCAGTTCCCTTGATGTCAATAAGAATATTTGCACCCTTAATATCTCTGTGAATGATATCGACTCCATGCAAGTAACTTAAACCAACAAGCACTTGTCTGATAAAATTTCTTATAAGTGGCTCCTCAAACGGCCCATACAGCTGTAGCATAGTCTGGACACTTCCACCTGGAATGTACTCCAAGAAGATATTGAGGAAGTTGCCCTGTGAAGAAGAACCGTAGTATCTGACGATATTTTCATGGTTCAACTCCTTCAAAAGCGACATCTCTCTATGAAGAGCATCAATCATTGATCTCTGGAGCTCGTTCTGCTTGGCTGTGCCATTAGGAATAGGCACCTGCTTAACAGCCATCAATTCTCCAGTAACTGGGTCCATACCCAAGTAGACAGTTCCAAAACTTCCTGCTCCGATTCTGGCACCCTGCAACCATTTCTTTCCCGAAGAAAAGTCTGCATTGTCGTCACTTAGGTCGTCATACTCATCTAAAAAGTCATCCCTCTCGTCCTCTCCGTCTGAGTCCACACTCATCAATTCAATACGAGAGTATCGATTATTTGAAGAGGCAAACAGTGTTACAATTGAAAGACGGTGCTTATTGGCACTAGCTCCAGTTTTTTGTGAAACAAACAGCCTTCCATCTTCTTGGAAACTGGAGTTAGGTGCAGAGAGTTTACTGACAAACAGCGCCACGTCGCCAGGATTTTTGGCTTCGTCAAGCATATTCACATTGTGAACCATGAAATCTCCAATGGTTCTTTGGGGTCTATGCCATTTGTCTTCTGGAATTATGGATGACCTAATTGAAGGTTTACTCAACAGTAGATTCAGCCCCATAGACGATGGAAGGTTGAATCTTCGCAGCAATCGCATGCTATGACGAACAGAGCTTCTAATGGTAGCCTCGAGGTCTGTCAGTTGCGTAGTTGGAAAGTACTGGCCCAAGTTGGACGAGATCAACTCACTTGGAGGACGCTGACCGAAAAATGCACGCAATTGTGGTGCATTTGGCTTTCTTCCAGCCATTCTTTGCAAGATCCGGAGCGATTGCTCTGCTGCTGTGGCAGAAGGCTGTTCATTCTTAGGAGTTAACATGATTCTATGCTTTTCAGACCTGTCTGGAGAGAAACATATAGTGACGAACTCCACATCGTAAAGACTTGTGATTTTAGCCTCTCCGAACGAAGTGGTATGAATGTAAGTATCATACTCGTGGTCTCTGCCACGAACACCCAACTTCTTAAGCACTTTCCGCTTGATCAGCTGTGCATTGAAACAACCTTCAACGTTGACCTTCTTCAACAGGCCATCTGGCAAGATAAACGTCACAAAACGAGAAGACGAACTCTCTGAAGGCGGAACAATGGTCAGTTCCATAGAATCGGTTGGAAGCTCATCAATCGTCTCGTGCTCAACGGCTCTCCTTATATCCTCCAAAGGAACCTTCAGTCTGAGCAATTCCAGCTTCAAATCGGCAATCGCCAACTCAAGCCGGAGCCTATCGCCCAATTTGGTCACTCCAAGCTCTCGAAGAGCCGCCGTGTCGAGCTCAGGAACAAGATCGAAGGTGACTTCGTTGTCAATAAACTGTTGTAGGTAGCTCTGGCATGAGGACCTGGCAAGCCATGCATGTAAGTCGGCGTAGTCAGTCATTTGGCGAGAATAAGCAGTAATCGGTGGGGAATGAAACAAGAATCAGAATGGAGAATTAGCTTAAGTATTAGCTTCAGTACTGCCTCTCTAAGGGATCCAAGTAGATAATGAGTGTGCGGAGTTGGACAGCTGGTAGTAAGGAAAGACAATTGTATAGGCAGTAATAGTAGAAAGCTCCACAAATGACTTAATTAAAGTCAAGAAGGCGATTTGCAGAAAGAAGAATCCCCAGTCGCTAGTACATCGGTCTCTAATAGAATGGTGGATTGTATAGTAGATGACAGTGGTCGCGTGGTTTGTTAGGCGGCTTTGCATAGTGAGCCATGTTGTTTCGCAGTGTTCACGGCTAAATTAGTAGGGCCGTAGTTAGTGGTTTAGCGTTGAGGGACAATGATAATAAGGTTGGCTAAGACAGCATTAATTTTTTTCTTTTGAACAATTTTTCCATTCGTGAAAGATTTCGTCGATTTCGTCCACCTTACAATCGTCTCCCATTTTCCGCTTCCCGATTAGTCTCCGATAAACATTGGCACTTGCAACCGGTGCCATTATCCTCCATACATTAATGGTTTCATGACGGAACTCAAACATGATTTACGACTCTACCCCCTTCAACCACATTTTGCTCATCGAAAACAAAACCAGGGTCGTTTTCGGCTCTCTTCCAGGTTTTGATATCGAGACTCTTGGAGTCAAGCTCGTAAACTCTCATTCTTCTGATGTAGCCTCCGTAGCCTCCATATCCACCTTCACCGGCACCACCACCATAACACAACCACATTTTGTGATGTTGACCCAACTCAGCCTCTCTTGAGTTCAACAAGCAGTAGTCATTAGCATGGTCGTGGCCTACAGAAGCCACTTGGACTCCAGCGGAGCCGAATGCTGAGCGCATCTCAGTTTGGTACCTGGAGGCAGTGACACCTTCCTTTTGCTTTCCCATCATAGGCATATTATCGAATTCGAGGTATTCGGGAATAGGAATATGGAAGAATGCCATACTAAGAAGATGGTCGTTGTCCTTGCTTGCTTCAGTGCGGACCTCTTCAGCCTTCATCTTCAACCACTCAACTTGGGAATCTTTGAACCAGTCATACCCAGGGTTTGTTTTTGGCTTTTTTGAGTAGCTGTGGCTGTCCAAGAAGTAGAACGCAGCCGATGCTTTGTGAGAGTTATGGCCTTCAATGGTCACGGCGTAGTTACCAAATCCGTCAACTTCTGATGGACCTGTCACAGCCACAGAGTATGGAAGTGACGATGCAAGGTTCATCATTTGTTCTCTAGACAAGTTACTCTCATCATCATGGTTTCCCAATGTGATAGCGTAAGGAATTTCTCTCTTGACAAACTCCTGAACAGCCTTGAAAAGAGCAGTCTCAGGGTCTGGAGCAGCTTGTCCAAACACCTGGTCTCCTGTCATGACGACAAAATCTGGATTCTCAGCATCAAGAACCTTACGCAAGAAGGCAAGTGTTCTTGGATCAGCTTGACATCCCTTGGCTGACTCTTGAGGAACTGGGTCTCTACAAGCACCCACACCGGTCGAGAAATGCAAGTCAGCCACTTGAAGAACCTTGAATTTTCCATCTTTGTGGAACTTTAAGGTTGGCTGATACTTACTGCTCTTGTAATTGAGCTTTGGGCCGCTTCTAATAGATAATCTAGGCAAAATACCCGCTGTTCCTCCGGTGCCTTGCAATGGGTTAGGCAACAAGTTCCAGTTAGGACGTGGATCAACGGCATCGTCACCAAACACGACATCAATGCCTGTAATTGAGCGACTGCTTGGAGGACCATACTTGACCCAAATTCCATTGCCAAGGTTCTTCCAACCGGACTTTTTGATTTGCTCTTTTGTTGGAATTTGGAGGTAGTCTTTGAGATTATGACGGGATGTTTCCACTGATCTACGAGCGAGTCTGTTTGAGGCTTCACCTTGACCTTCTTCAGCCTTTGGAGCTTCCTCTTCAGCTTTTGGAGCTTCTTCTTCAGCCTTTGGAGCTTCCTCTTTTGGAGCCTCCTCTTCTTTTGGAGATTCTTCCTTCTGAGCCTCCTCCTTTGGTGCTTCCTCCTTTGGTGCTTCCTCTTGGGAGCCCTCTTGAGGTTGTTCCTCCTTTGGAGCTTCTTGAGAACCCTCCTGAGAACCCTCTTGATCTTCCTTAGGGGCCTCTTGAGCCTTTGCTTGCTCTTCAGCTGCCTTTTCCTTAGCTGCGGCCTCTTTAGCTGCTGCTTCCTTTTCAGCTACTTCCTTGGCCATTTCCTCCAACGTAGGCTCTCCCTTTTCATTATTTGCTTGCTCAACAGGTTCAGCTGCTTCCTCTTCAGCCTCTTGTTGCTCCTTCTCCTTGTTTTTAAGGAAATTAGCATTATAAGTATCAGCTGACTTACCCTTATCGGTATCAAGCTTCAACACTTCGTTCTTGTTGGCTTCCAGCAACACTTTATGGTCTTCATCGTCGAACGGATGACCATTTTGGATGTTTTTAAGCACTTCAAATGGGATACAATCCTTGTTTCCCTTGATCTCACAGTCCTTCTCAGTTCCAATCCACACTAAGTGGACTGTCTTGGCATCAGGGTGAGTTTCGAAGTATTCTGGCTTGACTTTCTTCACAGACAAGTACTTTTTGGAAACCCAAGACTTCCCCAAGAGAAGATCTTTCGTGATTCTTGACCAACCCCCAAACTCAGAGACATCACCAAGTTCTCCAGAGGACAGAACAGGAATTCCACAGTCTTCAGAGCCCTTATTGAAAAATGAACATGCTCCAACGGAAATGTCAACCACATAAGCATCTGAAGGCGGCTGGAAGTATTGGGGCATCAATTCTGATGGAATATAGCGCTCCAAATGGATGAACCTCTTCTTGTTTGCAATGAGGAGAAGAACCAGAGCAAACACGAGAAATCCAACCATTTGGGATACAAGACGGATCCACCGCCGAGAAAGGGCGACCATTCTTGGATTCGGAATATGTAAATTGGGATTGGCGGTCCAGGTGTGTTGCCTAAGTAGGTGCTATTAGGTTGTTGTATCTATTTAGCGAGTCGCACTGGGCACATAAGTTTAGGTTGAGACGCGATGATGCCAGTGAGGTTTCTAGAACAAACAGGCATTAACGAGACGTGGAGGAGAGAGGGATATTAAGTTTGGGATATACTTCTTAGGTAGGTTTATTTAAGTCAATTTACATTTAGGTGTAGTCAGAAATTCGTATGTTTTTTCATTGACTTGTGGCCTTTCTTCTATAGAATTTAGACCCTGGGGGCCGATCCTTCGCGACCTCGAGCCGACCATATCAGCTGGGCCCAAGCCTTGTCAAGTCAGTAAAAACGAGGTCACTGAAAACATGCACATTTTGAAGAATTTCCATTTGTTTTTTGATTGAATTGATTTTTATATGATAAAGAATTGATACGAATATCAAAACTCAAAAAACCAATTGCAAAACGGTTAAAAAAAACCTGCCATTGTGTTCTCGCTATGGCCTCTCTCCACTTGACCCAGCCCGCACCAGCGCCTAAATTCAGCGCGAAAGCGAGCGCCTACGCCTAAAACCCAGCGCCTAACCGGGGCCTCATACAGTGAATGTCACATTTATTAAACCTAACAAGCAATAGCGCATAATCAATGGCATTAAATTTAATGGCTAATTCAATTGGCCAGCATACTCTTCAAAATTTATTTTTTAACCTTCAATTCGTCAATAATCATATCATTAATTTCATCGTTTATTGCCCAATTTCTGACTCCTGTTCACCTCCTTTCGGACCATGCCACGTCTCTATTGCTGCAACTCAATCAATCAAAAGGCTCAATTCTCAATTTACTCGGTCTTTGCGTTTCTTTGAGCGCGTTCCTCTTCGAGCTTGGCCTCTCTGGCCTTAGCCTCAGGCTCCACATCAGGAAATGTGCTCAAATTTGGAACTGGCTTGTCAACGCCACCTACAACAACATTGTGTGGCTTGTTGACCTTGCTGACTGGCACTTGTTTGCCGCCAACGTTAATAAGAACTTCCTCGGATTTGTCAGACATTACACACAAGAAAAGGTAGAAAGTGGCAATGAAAAGGAAGAGTAGATAGCCTTTACGGATCATAGTGGCAAAGTTGCTTTAAGTCACCTGGGATTTTAGGGTGTGCACATTCTGGATCATGTGGAGAGCAAGTGACTGATGAAATAGATAAATCTGGGGAAGGGGTTACGGGGAGAGGGAGAGGTAGAAATTGATAGTTAAATTGAAATAATTGAGTTAAATGGATAGAGAGGAAATCTTGACATATCCTCATTTTCTACTTGAAGAATTCGTATCTTGGGTGATTTTCGCTGGGTAAGAATTGCCTTAACTGAAACTACGTCTTGAAGGTGAGCATAATGAGAGTGAGCATAGTGAGTGAGCATAGTTAGAGTGGGCACACTGTGAGTATAGTAAGAGCGGGCATAGTATGGCAGAATAGTATGAATTCGCATAGTAAGGCAGGATTGTATGAATTCACACAGTAAGAGCAGGCATAGGATGGCAAGAACGTCAGTTCGCATACTGTGCCTTAAACTATGAATGTCCATGGTGAGACCGGTAAATGAGGCGGCGACGTGAGTCAAACTCGACAAAAAGAAGCGTAAGCGAGATATGACGAGATGGCCTATACTTCCCTCAATTGTCCCCTGGCCCGTTTTTTTGACCTTTGTTAAACGAACTGTGACCCGTAGTGGTTATTCGTATACCCATTGCGGAAGTCAAAGTAGGTGCCTCGTATTGTAATGCTCAGGCTCAATGGCCCATAGTAACGGCCGTGACAGCATATACGATTGTTCTCAAATGTGGGAATGACCAATATCAAAGAAATAGCTAATGTAACCGCTAACGGTGTTTCACATTTGCTGCCCCTTGGTATGTTACCCTGAATGTCCCATTGACTAGCCACAGCGAGCCTTTAGTAGTGAGGCCCACTGACGCTCAGTGCACGCTTAGAGAACACAGTGAAACATCTACACCCCTTCAAACTACGATAAGAAAACCTGAAACAAGACCAACATGATCCCCCTCCATCGATCTCACTAAAATATCCAAAACACTCCTATCTGAAACCGCCTGAAACGTTATCTCTTGGCCCCCAGTTTCAGCCCTCCAAATGCGACACTCTCCGCACTATCCCACCATGTTTCCACCGAAAATGCGGTGACCAAGATAAGGTTTCATGTGTACGGATATGGCATTTCTCGACAATTGTTGCTATTTTCTCCCGATAGCTGCCACTTCTGTAACATTCCGGCATCTTCGCCAGGGAAGGGCATCGCATCACTTGTTTTCTATGGCCCCAAGGTTATATCCCATACTAGGCAATTCGCTCAGAGCTATAGGTACTGGTCTCGTCCCGCCTCCATTGTTCCCAGGTATTGTTTATGTTCTAGTCCAATTCGACCAAATCTGTCATTTTGCAATTCCCGCTAATTCAGTTCCCAATCAATTTTCTTCATCTTCCATCTTGTCGTGACAGCCGTCTCCAAGGCGGTGTAACAGACCTGTATGTATATGTGTCACTATAGTATGCCTTGTAGCCTCCCATAAATAGAACCTTCACCACTATAGATATACCTGCAATTTCTCACACCTCCCTTAGTGGCCATGTCCGAATCCTTCCTATCGTGGGACCCCGCTCAGGTGTCGTCGTTTCTACGGCCCGAGGTCGGCGACGATATCAGCTCGGCCTTTATCGAGAACAATATCGACGGTTCCCTTTTACCATTCATTACTACAGATCACCTACGAGAGTTGGGGATAACAAACCTTGGTTCTCGTCTTCGGGCCAAGAGAGCCATCAATGACTTGATTGCTCAAACTTACTCAGCAATGGGTGAGAGCGACTTCAAGCCTACGTCGATCAACATCAACTCGAACTTCGTGTCCATGGAAGCATTAACGCTTTGTTCCGTGCTACTTCGAGATCTCCACAAAAGCACGGCTCCAAAGCTGGACTCGGAGGCCATTACTATGAAGAAATTGAACGATAACTTCAACAAACTCAAGACCGACTTGAATCCGGTTATTCGTCTAGTCAAGGAGTCCAAGCCACTCCCTACCCCGACTTTGGATCCTGGAGTGGCGGCTTCACTGCCAACACACTCGTCTCACTCCATCTACTCTACGAATTCGTGGCTGACCAATGAGGAAACTCACTCAAACGCAACTTACGTGCCTACGTCTACTCCAACCGTCTCTACGCCTGGTTCTGGATTGACTCCACCACTGTCTGCCACTATACCCAAATCCACGTCTAATTCGTCCATTAAGAACAACCCAGTGGCGTCCAATGCGTCCATTAAGAACAACCATGTGGCTTCTAGTCCTGTCTCAAGACGTTTCTCATCTGGATCCATTCTTTCTATGGGAGTGGGTAAAATCACCGAAGTGAAGCAATCGGCACCCGCAAGATTCCTCTCAAAGCCTCGGTTAGTTGAGTCAAAGAGATCGCCAAGCATATTTGAAACCGAGGGCTCGGAATATCCTGGTTTGAAGCTGCTGTCGCTGCTCCAGCAAGTCACTGGAAGCGGTGCTTCTATTGTAAAGACGAAATCAGCTGGAACTCCAACTGGAGCACCGCCCAATCAGGCACCTCAGCAGCAAAGTACTCAGCCATTGAAGCAGCTTAAGGCATCTTCAGAAGACACTTGTTTAAAGGTTCTCCAGCAGGCCATGAGAAGACACCATATTCCTAGAGAAAAATGGTCTAAGTACGTGCTTGTCATTTGTTACGGTGACAAGGAGCGTATTCTCAAACTTACAGAAAAGCCCGTTCTAGTATTCAAGGAATTGCAAGAACACGAAAAGAACCCTGCCATTATGTTGAGAGAATTGGCACAATCAACCGCAGACCAGGGCGACCAGTATGAAGACTCGCGTATTGGAGATGAAATCCCTGGAGGCACATTGTGAGTTGAAGCATGAAGCATAACGAATGATGTTATTCGTTCATAGTACAGAACAGTCAAGCTTGAGAGCTAGCATAACTCAAATAATTTTTAATTCAACAAGCATATGAAGTGATGTGTGGGTAGTAGTGTGGTGTAGTTAGTTAAAGAGAGACTTTGCTATTGAAATCACTAAGAAGAATGATTATTTAACTTCAATTGTATCTAGATCAGTTCTCTGGGTCAAGCTACTTGGAAGTAACTCATGCCAATAAACAGATTTGAGGTCAGCCGGTAGAGTCGAAGGTTGAGTTGATGAACAACAAGTAGATAGCGTTTCGATTGTTCAATGATCTGAAAGCGAATCGCAAAAGAATGAGTGAGTTTAGATTGGCTTCTCTAGTAGCATTTCGTGATTTGGCCTTTCATAAGAGTACCTTTGAAGTCTACAATCAGCTGGTCAACACCTCTTCAGAAACACTTCATCCAGAGAGTCTTATTAATTTACAAAGCTAAAACACAACGTCTCAAACTAGGTGAAAGACAAAGGATATGTCTTTGGTGGTTTCTCAGAGGTTCCATCTTTGTTCTTCGGAAGGTAAATACTTCATAATTCTATGAAATGCTACTTGAGGAACCTCCTCAAAATTTAAACACCTTGCTATGAATGTTATATTACAAGACTTTTTGATTACAGTACCCTGTCAAGATACAGTCAATGATGGTTTCTCTTATAATTGAATACAAATTGTCAACTTTCCCTGGCCCTTTTGATATACTAATCTATTGACATAGGTAAAACTCTACATTCCATCAAAACCACGCTTTATGACCAAAATCAAGAAAATTTTAAAACTCACAAACACTTCTTCTCATTTGGTATAAGATACGAAACTGAAAACTCCAAATTTTCCAACTCCTCTACAACTCCTACTGACATTTAGATTTTGCACCCAAATGGCCCTCTAACTAAATAGCCATGCAGTACATTACATTGTATCAATTCAACACAACCTCAACGAAACCACCGCCACTTACCAAAATCAAGAACTTCAACAATACCAACGATATTCAAACCACTCAAAATCAAAATCGAAACCCTTCAATTTCTAAAAAATTATCCCCCAACATGTTCTCTCTCACCCACTCGAACTTCTAGGGCTCCAGCCCTAACGTTTCCACCTTTACACCCAAATGCTTATTTGCAGGCCGCGCACCCAGTAAAACATGTCCACGTGACCGAAAATCCCTCTGCCACTCTCACCTACTGCTTAAAATTTTTCTTCGCGAGTCTTCATTTACTTCATCCCTACAGAGAAATCAAAAATGCCTCCAAAGTTTGATCCTAGTGAAGTTAAGTTCATCTACTTGAGAGCCGTCGGTGGTGAGATCGGTGCTTCCTCCGCCTTGGCCCCAAAGATCGGTCCATTGGGTTTGTCCCCAAAGAAGGTCGGTGAGGACATTGCTAAGGCCACCAAGGACTTCAAGGGTATCAAGGTTACCGTTCAGTTGAGAATCCAAAACAGACAAGCTACTGCTTCTGTTGTTCCATCTGCTTCCTCTCTTGTCATCACTGCTTTGAAGGAGCCACCAAGAGACAGAAAGAAGGAGAAGAACGTTAAGCACAGCGGTAACATCCCATTCGACCAAATTGTTGACATTGCCAGACAAATGAAGGAGAAGTCCTTCGGTAAGACTTTGGCTTCCGTCACCAAGGAGATCTTGGGTACTGCTCAATCTGTTGGATGTCGTGTTGACTACAAGAACCCACATGACATCATTGACGCCATCAACAACGGTGAAATCGATGTTCCAGAGAACTAATCAATCTGTACACATAGGGTTTTAATATACTTGACGACTGAAGAGAACTGTAGGTGAAGATTTTTACGCTGTACGGTAGTGTGCACTCCAGAAATGGACGAAACCAGGGTATACTGCCAAAATTTTCTAAATTTTTAAATTTTGCATTTACGTTCGAAATGCCCATCTTATTACCCTCTACAAACTTCCACCTCAAATTCCTACTTTTTTCCACCTTTTCATCCACCCATCTCTCAATCCTCATCACTAAACGTATCCCAAAAATACAATACACCCGTACATCCCACACCGTCCCCACATCCTCTTTCACGTTCGTCCGAGGTACTCGTTTCACGTGATACAGATATCTACCAGGTATTCACAACATCCACCAGCGGGCCACCGGATTCTATCTATAGCATTACTCATTGCAATTGTTGAATCATGTCCGATTCCATTGGTATGTACTCGCTTCAAATTCCCCCATTGGACCACTCAATCCTCCCATTTCCGCACCTCCCCAGTTCACCCCATACTAACAGCCAGATCGTGTCTTTGTGAAGGCAATTACCACCATAAGAGCACTTTCATCCAGATCTAATTATGGCCTGTTGCCTAGACCGCCCGCAGAAAACCGGATCAAGCTTTATGGGTTGTATAAACAAGCCACAGAGGGCAATGTCCAGGGTATCATGGCCAGACCCCAAGGTATAACCCTTGAGGACGAAGGAGCCAAAAAGAAGTGGGATGCATGGAAACGAGAGGAAGGACTATCTCGTACTGAAGCCAAAAGACACTATATTCTGTATCTTATCGATACTATGAAGGTGTATGCTAGTGGGACTGCAGAAGCAAGAGAGTTGCTTAGTGAGTTGGAGTATTTATGGGATCAGATCAAGGATGTGGAGTTTTCTGATGAAGATCGCAGACCTCTGTACCCATATAACGTAGCACCGCTGGAAATTTCGGCTGTTGACCAGTCCGATCGGTATTCTTCTGCCACTCCATGGCCTTTACAAAGCAACTACTCTGCACTGGCTTCGAACCAGCAGTATAGAAACAATTTGGAGCAGATTTATCTGCATTCGAGAAAGAATACCCAGCTATCGTTGAATGAGTTTGGAAGGGCATCTAAACAGACGAATGCGTCGGTGCATCTGATGCCTCTGAGAGGCCGTAACGTTGACGTTCCTTCTTCTACGCTTGACGATTTCAGAACATGGCAAGGAGAAATTAACCTTATAATCAATAAACTCAGTAAGGAGTTTGTGACACGGAGATCTGCTGGAAACATTCCTATTCCTAGTGAATCAGACTCTGAGAGTGAAGCTGATCCAAAGGAGATAATGAAGAGGAAAGTGATTTACTTGCTAAAGACCATCGGTAAGAACGCATTGCATTTCCTAAAGAATGTCTCCATCAGTTTCATTGCAATCTTATTCGTGGTGTGGTGCATCAAGAAGAATGTCGTTGTGAAGCGTACTATAGTTAAGCAACAACTTGATGCTACGCGGCAGAAGAAGGAACTTGTCATCAATATGGTTGTTCCGGATGAAAATAAGTGGTTTATCCGTTTACTTTCGCTTCTCAATAGCTTCGTTGGCTTTGTCTAGGCAGAGTTTGTTAGTGCATTAAGACCATCTGGGGTGATTGCTTATGTATGAGCTACGGGAAGAAAAGTACCCTGTCAAATGGCAGATTCTTTTCGGTATTTCTACTTGAAACTTCTCATAGGTAATCAAGACCTCAATAACGATAGAATGAACAATTTTTGGAAATAGAAAATCGTAGTCTCTCTATTTACTATGCTCCTCTGTGATGCTTATACTAAACACCAGAACTGCATCGCACTCTATCTATAGACCACACAAAGGGCCCAGAATTTCCGTACTAAAGACCCAATGCATGAAAAAGTAATCATAGAGCCCCTATAAGTAACAGCTAAATAATTCAAATATAGCAAAAAAATTCATAATTCCCCTTTCCCATACCATGATTTCCAAGTACTATTCTACCACCCTCTCTGGGTCACGTGCGCGCATCTCTTAAAAAAATCATCTTCCCATCTCTTACAGACCACTAAGTACTGCTCCCATGGATTTCCACAGGTGTAGATTTGTGGACTATACGCCACATACGATCACATCTTTGGCATTTTCTCATTCCAGCGATGATGCTTCCTTCGTGCCTTCAGGGTTGCGTCTTGCTGTAGGAAGATCAAATGGTGACATTGAGATCTGGAACCCTCGTCACAATTGGACTCACGAGTTGACCCTCCCTGGAGCTCGTGGCAGAGCCATCGAAGGCCTTGTTTGGGCCCACGCCAAGGACGAGAACCCTCGTCTTTTCTCCATTGGTGGTTCCACCTATATTACTGAGTGGGATCTCAAGACCGGAAGACCAAAGACAAACTACGACTGTAACGCCGGTGTTATCTGGTGTTTGGACGCCAACAAAAGCGGAGACAAGTTGGCTGTCGGATGTGATGACGGAAGTGTTGTCATTGTTGACTTGAGAGGAGGAAGCGGTGTTATTGAACATGACCTTATCTGTCAGAGACAGGACCAAAGAGTGTTAGGTATCCGTTGGTACGAAGACGACATCTTGATTGGAGGTTGCGCTGACGGAAGAGTTAGATGTTGGTCCGCAAAGGGTGACAACAGAGGTAGAACCATCAGCTCCATGAAGGTCGACAAGTCCAAGACCGAGTCTACTTTGGTGTGGTCTATTGTTGCATTGCCTGGCCGCAAGCAGTTCGTCACAGGTGACTCTACTGGAGCTGTGAAGTTCTGGGACATCGAGAACTTCACTATGTTGCAAGGCTTTACTGTCCACGAGGCGGATGTCTTGACTCTTGCCAAGGATGCCACTGAAGGGACTGTGTTCTCTGCTGGTATCGATAGAAAGATCCACCAATACTCCTGGTTGGAGAACACCAAGAAGAAGTCTTCCAAATGGATCCACAACTACAGCAGACTTTTGCATCTGAACGATGTTCGTTCTCTTGCCATCTTCGAGTGCAAGGGCTACAGCTTCCTCGTCAGTGGAGGTGTCGAGAGATCCATCATTGTTCAGTCCCTCAACAACTTCGTCAATGGTCCATACAAGAAGATTCTTATGGATCAACAAATCTCAAACATCACATCATGTCCATCGTCTGACCTTATTGGTTTGTACCAGGACCAAACAGTCAAAATCTGGAGAATTCTAGAGGATGAGTTGAAGCACAAGTTGGTGGCTAAGTTGACATTGGCCGATGAAGACAACATCACATCCATTAGCATTGGAGAGTCCTTGGAAGGTATTTCCTACTTGGCTGTTTCCACCATCAACTCCGTCAAGGTGTTCATCTTGATTGAGTCTGGCCGTAAGCTCAAGGTCCAAAAGATCAGAGACCAAACATTTGACTCGGTCATCAGTGGTGCCAAGCAAGTCTGGGTCTACTCATACAACAAGCTCTTGATCCACACTCCAGAGGATGAGCTCTACAAGTTCGCCATCTCTGATGAATCTATTGAATTGGAGGATGAGATCATGTGCGTGGCTGAAGAAGGAAGCGAGGTCAAGGCCGGTTTCGATCACTTCAACAGCATCAACAGAGTCGTTGTCAAGAAGGACTTCTCTCAAGTTATCGTGTCTAGATTCAACAACACCGTTGAAGTCTTGCCATTGGCAGAGGACGGTGAGGGTTACATTTTGACCAAGCTCTCAAGCCCTATCCACTTGATGGATGTCACTGAAGACAACACACTTGCTGTTCTTACAGAGGAGAACAGACTCTACGAGCTTAACATCGAGCAAAATCCATCCAGATTGTTGACTCCATGGTCCCTGCGTAACAGTGAGGTGATGCCAATCGAATTCTTGAAGTTGGACGACAAGCCACAAGGATTGTTTGTGGCCAACCAACAGGTTTGGGTTTACGGAAGTCGGTGGTTGGCGTTCATTGACATGAAGCTCAATTTCGCAGTGCCAAAGCTGTACTCCAACAAGCTCCGCAAGAGAAACAGAGACGGTTTGACTATCCGTTCTGCTGAGGAGGTTGGACCACGTCCAACTGAGACACCAGCCAAGAACGGAAAGATGGACGAGGATGACGAAGAAGATGAAGACGACGAAGAAACTAAGAGAAAGTTGCCTTTCTGGATTACCGAAAAATATAGACCAATCCTCAAGGTGGAGAACTGGGGAGAAAACGAGATTGCCGTGGTGGAGAGAGAAGCTTTTGCATTGCCTACAACTTCAGCATTTGAGACACCTCTTATAAGACTATAAGTGAGTCCTCTTTGTGTATAATAGAAAAAAATGGAATAATACAGACATAAATCACCCGAATTGAGGACAGATTCTAGCACCTTGGAAGAAAACTCTGGCTGCTGAACCCAATCCCATAAGACACTTTTGTGGTGTTTGAGAGTCACCTTCTTTATCTTCGCCTCTAAGTCCACCGCCCTTCTTACCACCAAACTCTTCCTTGTAGTACTTGTCGTAGTACTCCTTGAACGTCTTGTGAGGTTCAAAGGTCTGGATGTACAACCCATCCTGTGGGTCCTTGGCGTACTTGTAGAACAATTGCAAGTTACGTGCTGTTTCGGACTGAATTCTCTCTGGCATGCCTTCTGGAACATCTGGACCGACGTACAACAAGTAGTCAGCCAAACCCTCGATCAACAATTGGGTCCAGTAGGAAGGATCACGCCAGTATCTTTGCTCGTTAGGGTAGTCACGGTCGTAGAATGGAGAGTTTCTGTTGATAGCAGCCTCGGCCAAACCATCAGCAATTTCCTTCCATTTGGCATCCTTGGTGATCTTATACAAGTGAGAAGCAGCAGACAAAGTTGTTCCGGTGTTGTAAGTCAATTTTCCACCCTCAACCTTCATGTCCTTAGGCTGGATACCATCCATGATACACTTATCGTTTGGATCTTGCAAAGTCTTGATTTGCCAGTCAATACACTTGGCAGCAAAGTCAATGTAGACATTGGCCTCTTCAGGAAGGAACTTGGAGATTTGCAAGCATGCCTTAGCAACCTCAGCAGTAGTACAAGCATTGACAAAAGTCTTAGAAACATGCCACTTGACACCTCCAATGTTCTTATCCCATCCTCCCATCAAGAATCTCACCAATTCTCTACCGGAGTCCAAGTATTGTTTGTCACCTGTGACTTCGTAGGCAGTGATGATAGCACTTGCTACTTGCGCATCGTCATCGTAGTAGATATCCATATCATTACCACTGTTCTCAGCAGCAGAGTAACCCTTTGCATGGGTGTTCTTGTACTTTGCAAAAGTCTCAATTGCAGGAGCAATCAATGGCTTAAGCTCAGGATAAATTCTGGCGCCGTCTACGACGGCTTGTGCAGCCACTGAAACGGCCCAAACCACGAAACGGTCATTATTGTAGCATCCAGTACATTTCTTTGGAGCCACAAATTGCTTTTTGCCGGCGTTGTAGAAATAAAGCCACATTCCACGGGTCACATAGTAACCCTCGAGATTTGGATTGGTCAATGTCATTTTGATGGTGTAGTATGGCCAAGTAGTAAGAGGTCTATATTAATATATGGGGCAAGGTTGCTGCGGGAGATACTTGCTGCGCAATCCGGGGGAGTGAAGGCACACACAGAAATGACCAAATTTGGGTTTACTTCCGAGGAAGAGATAAGCGGTAGGTTTTGGGGGTTTTGAGGGTTCAAAAAGAGGTTATTGGGATTTTTCACTATTTATATAGACTATGGTATTGGGGGGAAGGGTCAGGCCTTGTCCATTGCTTCTCCACCATCTATGCATTGTGCAGTGCGATAAACGTGGGAAGTCTTAGAAGGAGGGATTGAGTGATTTGGGTGGAAACATAGGGAGAAATGGGTGAAAAAGTTTATGAATGCTTTTATGATGTATTGAATTTAGTCTTAGTGTAGAAACAATCTGTTCAAGTGTGCTCTTCAATTTATGGTCTCGAGATGTATCATTCTGTATTATGCATTGAGGCTGAGAAAGATGTTCAAAACCGTGAACAGTAGCCGTATCCAAGAATAGATGAACTATTTTTTTGACAAGTTTTTATTATTATTATTATTTCTACATCAATTATGAGTGATAAATTCTTACGTAGCTTCTACTTTTAACACGTCTTTATCATTTTCCATAGAAGTTTAGGGCATTTCACACATCCTACACCTCTCGTATATACTTGACGTATAGATCGTCTTTACCCGGCTGCAGAATTATAAGATAGGAGACTTTGGGTTCTCCTTTTGAGCTAGTCTTGGAGACATGAATTCATATTGAAATATCGTGATTGAGTTAAAATTATCCGAGGTTTCCGATTATAATATTGAACGGACTTGTTGACCTTGTAGGACAATGCGTGAGACCCCTTCACTCATAAGGCCACCACGGAACACCACAAAAATAGGAGAATTAAAACCCCCATACGAAAGGGAGCTACAAAACCATGAGACAACATCAAATTAATTTCAGAGGTTTTCCGGATGTGTTGCCTGATATAACTGATACGAGGAGATGCCCTTAACCATAACATTTAACGAAATCCAATACGGATTTATCACCATATTCAGTCATGAAGATTTGTTTGAGAAACTTCTTCATACTTCTACGCATAATGTATTTCAGCTTATAGCTAAATGCCCGAATCTACACCTCAAGCAGGAGATGCTAAATCTAATGGACATGAATGCCCACCTTCACCTCTCCCTTCAATAAGGCTCTTTGGCCGAGCGGTCTAAGGCGGCAGACTCAAGTTCTGTTATCGTAAGATGCGCGTGTTCGAATCACGCAGGAGTCATTATTTTTTGATAACATTTCAAATTTTCAACTTTCATATGAAATTTCGTTTGTTTTCGTTTTTTTTTATTCATCCTCATGAGACCCTCGTAGCTGATCCCGTAGCTCCAAAGCTTATCTCACAAAATAGGCCTTTTAATCCTTCATCACCAAATCAAACCCAATCTACACCTCATTTCACAGAATATACGTATTATTTCTATATTAATTAATCCTTAGCATCCAATGGCTTTCTAGCAATGTACAACATCATTGGGGTAAACAACTTTTGCTTACCACCCTCAACCAAGTTGACTGCGGCATCCTCCAAGGCACCAGTGACCTGCTTGGAGCCCTTAGGAGCCAAGCCAATCTTCTCCAACAAACCAACCATCTCAGTGGTGATGGTTCTACCGAAACGAGAAGTTCTGAAAACGGTGAAGAAATCAGAAAGAGTTTGGACGTACTTCATCTCACCAGCCAATGGGTAGTACCATGGGATCTCATCATCGACATCAGACATGTCTCTCTCGTACTCAACATCGAAACCGACGTTCTTCAAGGCTTGCTCAGCAACCTCTCTCTTGTACATCTTTGGGATACCGTCACCAACCTCGATACCGTAGGCGATCTTACGGTGCTCCTCGTTGGTCTCGTCGTACTTGTCGGTCATGACCCACTCGTAGACACCGAAAACTCCACCTGGCTTCAAAACCTTGTAGATCTCGGAGTAGACACCCTCCAAGACTGGAGCGTGGACAGTGGCCTCAATGGCGTAGACAGCGTCGAAAGACTCTGGCTCGAAGTCCATTTGCATGAAGTCACCCTTGACGTAAGACAACTTGTGGTCCAACTTGTACTTTTGAGCGTAGTGGTTGGCTCTCTCGATTTGATAGTCGTTGTTGTTCAAACCAACAATGGTACAGTCAGTGAATCTGCAGATCTCTCTACCTGGACCACCAACACCACATCCGACATCCAAAACCTTCATGTTCTCGTCGATGTTCATCTTGTGGGCCAAGAAGTGCTCGTGTCTGGCAGTAGCTTGTCTGAAAGCCTCACCCTTGTAGTAACGAGAGAAGTGGAAAGAAGAACCCCAACCGTACTCGTAGAAGTCAGTGACCAAGTTGTAGTAGTGGGAAGTCAATTGGGAGTAGTCACCCAATCTCTTGTCCTCATCTTCCTTGGAAACACCACCATCCCAGTGCTTGAAGTAACCATCAGTGGCAACGTCGGAGGCGTCTTTAGCCTTAGAAATAAGGGCAGAAATACCAGTCTTCTTGTAAGACTCACCGTGCATTGCCTTGGCAAACTTCTGGTCCTTCTCGAAATCTTTTTGTGCTAATTGAACGGTTGACATTGCAAATAATGAGTTTGTGTTGAACAAAGAGGCGAAACCAGCAGGTGAAAAAGCTGCGCACCAATGTGCGTGCTGATACTTTATACTCGACGCGCTTTCGTTTAGTGGCTCGTCTCATGCTCGTATAATGAACACGTCGTATATGTGGTCCCGTCGTATACGACCAACCTGCACCCCACCGTACTCGGGTTTAGATTAATGGATAGGGCCGAACCCGAAGCTTGCGAGCCAATGCCGAAATGCCATTACAATAGGAGCAATCGTGACAGGGCGCCTCAAATCTCGTATTCGACTTGATCTTCTGCATCGAGCATCTCATCAATCTCGGCGAGTTCTGCTTCTTTTGATGGTAGATCTTGGTCTGGTTCGACTACGACTGGGTCCTCGATGTCTTGGTCCTGATCTGGCAGGTGTCTGGAATCGATATCTTCTTCTGCAGGTGCGACTCTTATTTCTGCATTCGCTGTCAATTCCTCTGCATCCTCCGATTTTAGCAATGGTGCCAGGAGTGCATCTTTCTGACTAGAAACGGAATTGGTTCTTGAGCGTCCCGGATCTTCAATTCTCGCTTCGGCCTCTGCTCGTTCCGCTTTAGTAATAAGCTCGGCAACACTCGCTTCAAATTTTTCAAATGCTTTTTCCGTAGCAGAGTCAAACACGAATTCCGCATTATCTTGATTGACGCTGACAAATTGCCTCGTATCTTCAATGGCAGTTTTAAGACCCTGTAACATACGCGATCCGAGCTCCTCTGATAATGACAATTTGCCAAGATTGTTGATGATTGCCTTCTTTGCTGCTTTCACCGTGTCTTGTTCAATTGCCTCAAGTAGCCTCACTGCCTGCCATAAATGTGAACCATTCTTCTTGGCTTCCTCGGGTGTAGTATTCACAAGGTGATTTGGGTCGCACCAATGGATAAGATGTTGGATGATCGAGCTTGGAGTTGCAAGATTGTCATATCTGTTCAATCCACTTTCAATTCTGAAAATACGATAGAAACAATCTCCGCTTATTCTGCTGATTTTCTCTTGATGCTTCTCATGACTGAAGGCGTAAACTGGAATACAGAATGCTAATGTCTGTTTAAGCTCGTGATTATCCGCATTAAGTGGATGGAAGTACGACAAAAGCAACGATGCAAGCAATTGAGTTTCCTGAGGAGTATCTTCTTGCTCATTGACATTGTCATCAACCTCTCCTTTTCCGAAATCAACCAATAAGTCTGCCAAGAAGAGCTTACAAAGACCTTCAGCGACCACTGCTTGCAAGCTTTGCATTTCGTAAGATTTCAAAAGATTAAGGAACAATCTCGAGAGCGAAAGCGAGTCAACAGAGTCTTCATCATCGTCATTGAGAATTCCAACACCATGCGTCGATAAAACGTCAAAGAGAATTTTGGCAGACAAAATCTTCAATTCTTCATCTGGCGCCTTGTGAGCACTTCCACCAAAGAACTTGAGATTATCCGTACCCAAATCCTTATCGATCAAGGATAACAAACCAAGAGTGGTGTATCCGAGTTTCTTGATTTTTGGGTTAGTGTTGGAAAGCGCTGGCCTAATCAATGTGCCCACTAAGGATTCAAGCTGATAAGACAGAGCGTCTTTAACAAGCTCAAGGTAATGCTGAAGAATCATGAGACACTGAATCAAAAGGTGGTCAGAGGGCAAAGCAGGAGCAACCTTTCTTCTCTTACTTGGACCATCATAGTCACTAGCAGCATCAAGTTCTCCTTGTGCATCTTCAAACTCCTCTTCTTCTTCCTCTTCGTCATTACCAAAAATGGATGCAGCAGACACGAATGTCTCATCGTTTTCGTCCAGAGCAGAATCACGAATATCGGTGATGATTTCCGTACACAATGCCGAGAAGTCATTCTCGTCCTGAGAGATTCTTCTCAAGATTTGAACACTCGTGGAAATGAGCGAATCTGGTAGCATACCATTGGTCAAGGAGTCTCTAATGATTGGCATCAACCTTCTCGTTCCAATGATATCTGCTGTATCGATGCTTTTGATGATCAAGAGCAATTGCTGGATGATAAATTCAAGCTCTTTAAGTTTCTCACCAAAAGGCGCATACAATTCTTCGAGCTCAGAAGATGTCTCAACATAGTTGTCTCTTTCTTTTATCTGATGACTGATGGCTTTTGTGAGCTCGGAGAGCCTATCCTTATGCTGTTCGAGAATGGCCGAGTACTCCTGTTCAGCCGACTTGGCCTCTTCAAGTTGTGACTCTAGATCTTTGATTTCCATTCTCAACTCTCCATACTCATGCTCCAGCTCTTCATCAGCACCTTTTTTGGTGATTTCTTGCTTCATCTTCTTCATCAATGCTTTCTTGGTTGGAATCTTCTCAGCCAAAATGTGTATATCCTCATTGAGTTGAGTCAAGTATGCATCTTCTTTCGATATTCTTCGGCTCAACTCGTGTTGGCTGGCATGACTGTTTTTAAGTAATGTAGAGAACTTTTCCAACTTTCTCTCGTGGGAATGGTACTGCTCAACAAGCTCAGTCTCAGACTCCATCATGGAATTTCTCAACTTCAAGTAGCCATGCAAAATCAACGCGATTTTCGATAATTCTGGCATGTTTTTCTCGATGTTGTCATATAATCTGTGTTGGTTGCAAAAATCAAAGTATGTTCTGATAAAGAACGCCTTCTCAACCGTAAGTTCGTTCCAAGTTTGTTGAGTGATATCTAAAGAGCTGATCTTTTCAGGCTTCAGCTGGAAAAGCACATTCATCGCAGTTTCAGGAACATCACTATCGATTACGCGGAAACTCTCAATAAGCTCGAGAATGTCGTCTTTGGCAAGCGTAAGCCATGTCTTAGTAAGTGTGGTCTCAGCAGCTGCTTTCACACTATTGTCACGATCATTAAGACCCCAACCAAGAAGCTGGTCTCTGATTTCGGCGCTCACATCATCGATTTTGGGGAGTTCACGCAAAATTCGAGAGTACACCAATCTTCGATTGATAGCATTACTGTCACGAGCTCTTTGTAGAATTTCAGGCAAAGTGGACTTGTTCTTGACAAGATTGAGAAGTGCAGCTCTTCTTACTTCAGGAGAATCATCATGTTTCAATGAAACAAGCAACGATTTGGTGGCAGCATTCAAGTCTTGCAGATCATCATCGACAAAGTACTGGAAACGTGAAATTGCCACCACAGCTTGAATACGAACAATCGGTTCTCGATCGTATAGTCTTCTGTTGAGCGAGTAATGAAGTGCTTTGAACAATTGCTCATCAATCTCAGTGATGTAGTTGACTAAGTATGCCAACAACTGAACTACCCTATATCTGACCTCTTTGAACTTGGATTCGATTCCTCGAAGCAAATGACGAATAAGACTATCGACAAATTCTGAGGAAACGGACTCCATTTCGTTTCCTTCCTCATCAATGTTGCCATCAGGACGTGGTGTTGGGTTCTCAGCTTCTTCTCTAACAACACAAGCCACAACGACAGAACAGAATTTTGCAATACGGTCAGCGGCTGGAACACCCTTTCTTAACTTTAAGATCTTGGAAATGAGCCTAATAAATCTGAAATTGAACGCTTCTTCGTATCCTATGGAGATGGCTCTGATCTGGAGGTTTCTTAGTAGAACCACCAATTTTCTGTGGCCAGAAAGGGACATTTGTGCATCTTGGAAGATATGAGCCATAGAGGCCGATATCTCCGAAAGGGTTTTGGCCTTTCGAATGGATACCAATGTTGGTTTGGCCGATACTGACATTGATGGGTTGGATCAATATATAAATAAACAACGCGAGTCAATAGTATGTATGTGATGGTGTGGTGTACGGGTGTACAGTTGTTGATGTTGGGGATATCTCGACAAGAGGGGGAGTGGAGGATATAGTAAAGGTTGCAATTGAGAATAGGGAGTTTGAAGATGGATAGGAAGACTTTTTTTAATAGGGATTTTAGAGGGAAGTATGGAATTTGTAGGTGTTGTTGGGGGTGATGTGTGCAGGTATATCGATATGTTGGTGATTTTAATGTATAGACACATAGATCAATTCTTGAAATTATTTCTAGTTGAAGATGTGCTCTTAAGATAGAATGATAATTTGGACTTCCATATCAAAGCACTTATTTTCATAAATGTCAATTACGTTCAATTAGTGAGACATTTAATGAGCACAGCTACCACCTCCATAGTCCGAGGAATTATGTCCCAAAGTTAAGAGGAATACGAAACCACGCGGGATAATCAAATGATCACGAGCCAAAATTTCCAAATTATAAAATTCCAATTCAATATCAGAGGAAACTGGCCTAAAACTTTACGGTTGCAACTTCTATTGATATGTAATACATTGTGCAGGTACTTACGAGAGTAAGACATTCGAAACGACCACAATTTCTGACCAAATCGACCTTTAAAAAAGTAGATCTTAAGTCAATGCCTTTATCAACCCACACAAACACCGACAATGTCTCTTTGAAATCCAAACTTCAACGGATGTGCGTGCTCCCTACTGACGAAAGCACTTCGACTTGCCGAAATCAACACGTCAACCACCAATTCCAACAAAAAAATAAATTTTATATCAATTGCAAGCCTAATAAACCTCTAGATCATTCAAAAAATAAAAAAAGATGAGTGATACGGGAATCGAACCCATGTCTCCTGCTTGGAAGGCAGAAATGCTAACCATTACACCAACCACCCGATTGGATGGAGGCGTGTGAGAACTTTTCAGACTCGAAAAAGCTAAAAACGAAGCGATTGTTGTAAAAATAAAAAATATGAGTGGTACGGGAATCGAACCCATGTCTCCTGCTTGGAAGGCAGAAATGCTAACCATTACACCAACCACCCGATTGGATGCAAACTTTTGAGAAAGTTAAGGTCACGATTGGAGGAAGCACCGTTTTTTCTACAGAAAACGTGTATTGTGGGAGGAAATTGATTATTTGTGATATTCTCATTGTTGATCTTACCAACAGCCGCATGTTATGTAGCGCACTGACTCTGAGTCTCGCGTCCACCCTCATTTATACCCATCTACCAATGGGTACACTTAAAGACGACTAAGCCCGAGGAAATGTAAAAATTAAAATCACAATTTAAAAAAATCCAATATTAATAATCTCACAAAACCACTCAATCTTCCCCTCCCCCTCCAAATCCCACTAGAACAATGACACTACCTTGTCTTACGTTCCTTAACAACTATGCAGTATGGAAAAACTCCACCAAACCAACCTACAACCTCTTTCTGGTCCAATATGGAACTCGAGGACGGTAAGTTAATCGTTTTGAATCTTCTTGATCCCGCTAACTGTTAAGATAATAAATATGTGGACATTACCTCCGCTTTCTTCGACGCTGTGGCGTCTATGAAGAAGGGACAAGTGATCGCTTCTCCATACTTCGATATGTTGGACGGTGCCCGAGCAGTCGAGATGGGAAACGTGAAATTAGATACTGGGCTCATTGAATTGGACGAGACCGACTTGAAATTCGATACCTGTCAAGGTCAATCGTTGCCTGTGGTGGCATCATTAATGAATCAGATCTTAGTGCTCTATATGAGTTGGATCCATGGTCTGTCCTTGCTGGTGACCGTTTTGGGTTGTCGTTATGTTCTTGACTTTATGGAGAACTATAAGAAATTTGGTCTGATCTCAAAGGCTACCATGATCAATAGACGTCTTCATCCATCTGGTCATCAGCACGAAGACAATATCGAGTATAAACTCGTCAATGTGGTGCTTCGGGCATACATCATTGCAATTTGCAAATTCGTGGGATTTACCAGAAATGTTGGAATCAACGTTTTATACGATGAGGAGGACCTTACGACTCGTACTATGGACTTTGACTTCCTTAGTCTGGTATCTGTCCAAATCGTGGTTGAAGAGATCAATACCGCATTGAAATGGCTCGAACAACAGTCTGGCTTGAAAGAGGATCCAACTTATGAAGCAGCACTTAATTTCTTGCATTTAGCTGCTCAATTGGTCAAGCTTGAAGACATTTTGAAGTTGGAAATCAACTTGTTCAAGTCTGAGCCAATTCCAGAGATCCCATGCATTAAAAAAGCTTCTGAGCTCATTCCAAAGCTTAAAGACATTGAGTACACTGCACTTCCTCAAGGTGCTTGCTCCCGTTTTGTTCAGCTCGACTGCAACAATAAGCATATCCCAAGTCCAAACTTTGCCATTGAATCCACACTTGCATACCTGAAACTCAATGAGCTTCTTGAAAATATCGATCAGTTTGTTCTGCAAATTGCCAAACTCGAAAATGTGGGCCAATTGGACTCTTTGCTCCAATTCCTGCTATCACCAAAAATGACCTCTGATTACAGTGTTGTGGCCAGGGGAATGTTCCAGCTCTTCTTCATTAGGGACGATAAAAGTATAGCAGGCCTGGGTGACTCGGTTGGAACCATAAGTGTTCGTCTCATGGAGAAACTCTCAATGTGTGGCAATACATTGATCAGTCCAGAGGATTGGCAGATTCAAGGAACGAACGACATTGATAGAGTTCGTGGTGAGAGTATCACCAAAGTCTCTCAATTATTGGACGAGATCGAGACGGCAGTCTACCAAAAACTTAGCATTTGTGGTAACAACCGCTGCAGACAACGTCAATTGAACAATAGAAGCATTGTGGCATGGGACTCCTTACAGTTCAACGCTGAAAAATTGGAGCTTGAGCTTTTCAGTTATGGTATTGGTGATAAGATTTCTCCACAGGCCGAAGAACCAGCCCTTGGTGTTAGTTCTTTCGTCTTTTACCAAAAGCTCTTGATTATGGCCGATGTGGCCTTATCTGGCTTCGAACAAGAACTTTATAAGCCCTACGAGGCAGCTCAGATGTTCTGGTTTGCTGGATACTTGGCTCAACTGGCCCACAGTCATCTCGTCACTCGAGTGAAGGACATTAACGTGGGTAAATTGGCCTCTATTGCCAACACTACCAAGAAATTGAAGAAGCTCAAAGCAGGACCCAAGAAAGAGGCACTCAAAGCCAAATACCAACGCATGGAGACCACAGTTACACCACAACTACAATCAAACTTGAAGTACATCGAAGAGTACCTTGCTCCAGTTCAAGCAGCATTGAGTCAGGTTTGTATGGAAGTTGCTCACATCATTCAATTGTATGAGGCCATGGTTGGAATTAACATCGACAAGGAAAGTCTCGTTTCTCACGAAAGCCTCTATAAATTACGCATGAAACCATGGTCATCTGTTGGAGTGCCGGAAATGCCATCGTTCTCGCAATATTACAAGCTTTCAGAGCCTTATCACTCCCTTGGCCAATTGGCGGGGGCCCAAAAAATTCAAAGAGTGACGAATGTTGCAAACACTTTGAAGGAACGCTTAATGCGTGCAGCAGGCATGTGTGGAAAAATAACGGAATTGATTAACTCCGATAATTCTACCGCCAAAGAGGTCATTTACAAGGGCGGAGAACAGGAGGTTGTGTGGTGGTTCGATCAATTGCAAAAAACATGTGTTGCTTATAGAGTTGAGTTAGGACGTTTTGTCACTACCATCACTGAAGGTACTGCCTCTGCAAGCTACAAGATCGAATCAAGAAAGGGTTACCATAGCTACTTCCCCGTTTATTCGCTCGTTCGGAAAGATAAGAAGTAAGACTGCTGGACTCATGCAAGTTGTCGGTGGTACGATGAATTTAGGCAAGTTGGAGCGACCGGAAAACACTTCTGGAAGATTTCACCTGGCATCAATGCATATAGCGTGGGGGACCAAGCCACATTTCCAAAGAATGTGGGTACGGCTAACGTTTCCATCTTGAAAAGCAATAGAGTTGCATTGCTTGGCCAACAATTTCATTGGGTGGTCAGACCAGCCTCTTAGTGGAGTGCGCACTAAGGCCGATTCTGGAGTTCTGGAGCCGTTTTGGGGCCGCACTAGAGCCGTTAGGCGCGACGAATACGAGCCTCAGCCCCAACGAACGATCTGCGCATAGGGAGAGAAAATTGAAGATTCAGGTCAATTGTTGGTAAATCTTCGAGAATACCCCTAAAAATTCCATACATTATGTAAGTTCCACCGACTGTATAGTTTCTGAAATTGCCTCCTATCACATTTAATTGCACCACCCTCCAGTTTGGGTATCTAAAATATTATTCTGTAGGTCCTGTGCTGGTAGCCGCTCTCCGCCGCACCAGCTTCTCCATCAGTCTATTTTCTACCCCCGATTCGTTCTGTGCTCAATCTAATTTTCTGGGTGATATGCTCAGAGTGATGTAATTGTTTTGGAAACTTTTAAAATATCCGGATCGTGCGGAATCGCTTGCTTCAGGGCCCTGCTGTTCCAGAAGGGAGTCTACTGCAGAGGGTGCAAAATGGCAACCCTACCCGCGGCGCTAACCAGTGAGAATCAATATTTTTGTGTTTGAGGTAAGTTAAAACGGGGAAAATAGACAATTTCAAACAAGCATTTACGGCGAATCGATATCGATACGGCTCTTAAATTCCGAGGTGACCAGTGAGCGTTTTTCGCCTATTTCTTTTGCCTTTGTCCTATTGAGATTTGAGCACTTGCCCGGTTCTTCCGAAGGACAATAGTAGTGATAATTGCTCGCCAGAGGACCGTGGGGCCTCGGTTCTGGGGAAGGAGGCGCCTTGGAATTAGTCGAGAATTTACAATTGTAGCAACAATTAAAGGTGGAAATACAATGGCAACGCTTTTTAAGCCAAAATCCACACGCTAAGCCATGAACGGCTGAGTTGTAGTAATGGCTACTGTCTCACGGATTAACTCATGACTGTACTTAGCAAGTGTCACTCTCGAAATGCACCCTCCAAATGCATACTCCTAATGCATCCTGAATTGCACCCACTTATCTATGCCGATCGCATGCGTCAACGTCTACACCTTCAATTCCCACCGGAAATATTCATACTTGACAGGTTATTGTACCCTGCGTCGTTCTCCTATTTTATCTGCACCAGGACATGCCCACTTGGTTAGATGCATTGCAGAAATTAAGAAAATACAAAGAAAATACTGAGTTTAGAAGAGTCTAATCGAGGGCTAATTTTTGCTCCCAAATCCTCCTAAACGGCGAGGCTTATCCTTATAGTACTGTAGACTAATGGAACGTTATGACTCTTATGAGGTGAGTTTGATAGTATACCCCGATTTGTCAGCAAAAGAAAAGCTTTTTCCGAGGAGGCCTCCGCTACCCTCGAATGTCGAGCCGCGTTCCGCCTGCAGAGCGTCCCCCAAACTATCAATTACAGATCGCTTCTCCTACCACGACGGACTTGAACACGCTGCATCCCTTATTTTGGAAGTTGCCAAATTAACGTTTAGGCATACCACACCTTCAATGTCCGAAACTTCCGGATAATTTTCCTGGCATTCTTGCTCCTTCTGGAACATGAGCGCTATCTACCGTTGGCGCAGTTCTGCACCCGCCTGGCTCGCCGCACCCACGACTGGACCATGATCATCTGGGCCCTCCCCCGGTTCCCCGGTTCTGCTGACGCTACCCCCGGTTCTGTCTGTCATCTGGCGGATATATATTACCCACTCTTGCTCCACCTTATCGATTTTCCTCTAGCTTTTCGCTTTTCTTATCTTCAGGCTTGGCTCTTCCCCATAGCTATCCTACTGTATTCCCGCTAACACGTCCGAACGTCCCCTCACCGTTAGCGTAAGACTGTGCACCTGCAGACATTCCCAACCCACCCTTCCTGACCTTTGCCACCAATTAGCTTCCGATTCCCGGGCCTAATCGACTAATCTACAACTGATAGTTTCGGTTTTTTTCGAATTCTAAACGTCTTCCTTCCATCCGGATACATTACTTCGTGGCGGCACAGCCCGAGCTCCCAAAACATAGAAAAAATGACTGATACCAAGAGAAACTTCAGTGAGGTGGATGTAAACGACATCCACGACGAAAAGAAGCAACACACGCGTCCGGGCAGAAAGCCCATTGAGACAGAACCAAAGTCCAAGCGTACTGCTCAAAATAGAGCTGCTCAGAGAGCATACAGAGAGAGAAAGGAGAGAAAGATGAAGGACTTGGAGGACAAAGTGAGCCTTTTAGAAGGTGAAAAGATCAAGGCCAACACTGAGCTGGACCTTTTGAAGGCACAAATCGATTTGTTGAAGCGTGAGCTTACCCGTTATAGAGGCCACCTGGACTTTTCCGACCTACAATTGCCTTCTCTCCCGAAGACAAGCACAGTGAAGAGGGAACTGCCTGGGTCGACTCCTTTGGAGCAAAAACCACAGTCTGTTGACTTCCCATGGTCCAAGAGCAACCTACAGAATCTCCCCCTTGGTAACGATGCTAACAGTCAACTACCCGACTTGGTGAGTGGTTCCTCTTCGTCGACTTCACCACTCAACGATAACCTCAACGTTTCTCCAGATTCCAATACCAGCGAGAGCTCATCTTCAGCCATTGCTGCCAATTTGAGCCCTCAAAACCAATTCAACATGGTGCTGACGTTTGAGGAGCAACTCGATCCTTTTTGCGTGAACTTAAATGAAGCCTGTGGTACGAAACTGCGGCCTATGCCAAAGTTCCACCGCACAAGCAACCCAGTTCCTCCACTCGGTCAGCCAGAGCCTGGATTTCTAGAGTCTGTGGCCACGCCGCAGTGGTCTGGAGCTTCACCATTCAATTCTCTCTTTACGCCTAACGATAACATCTCTGATCCATTTTTCCAAGGCGGAAATGCCACTTCAAATATCCCAACCACCGATGGTTTACAGAGCGACCCATTGTCGTTCTTGAACGATGCTTACTTTGACGTTTCATTGGCTTTTGGCAACACTGCCAATGATCTTGTGGACAACAAAGGTAAGAACTACGTTGCCGACTCTCTTGCGGGCTTAACTACCGAGGAGTCAGCATACGATCCTTTGAACACCGTCAACACAGATTTCAACTTCAATGAATTTGTCAAGAGCAGTCTCCCATCGGATGTTAGCTCTAAAGCTAACTCAGTAGCCGGTGGCTACAAATCGGGATCGTCATTGACGAGCTATAGCGCGTCCAGTCCAGCTAATATCAAGACAGTTACTGAGGAGAGCGAGGAAGTTGTTCCAGGCCCAGAAAAGGAAATCAGATGTTCTGAGATCTGGGACCGTATTACTTCTCATCCAAAGTACACTGAGATTGACATTGATGGATTGTGTAACGAATTGAAGAGCAAGGCCAAGTGTTCAGAGAGAGGTGTTGTATTGAACGCCAGAGATGTCAACAGTCTTATAGAGCGTTCAGCCATGAGACAATAATGTATGTGATTTTTTGGTTACGTTAATATGAATACAATAGTGACGAAAATGAAGTAGGTGACGAGGGAGAATGACGAGAAATTGTAGACTATTTCGATGGATCATGACGAGAGGGCGGTATGGTATGATTTACAATTTGTGGCTTGTAATGTGTCAATGTAGTCTTGAATTATTTTGTAAGCGAGTTCCGGTGATCAATATGGCCTCATGTTTGGTGGTGGTGGGGGTGTCTTTATTACGGGGGTAACATCTGCTAATTTTCCGGATGATTTAGGGACTTGAGAGTTCGATTGTATGTGTAATTGGATGATTCATTTATTATCTGTGACTATAAATTTTTTGATTGTTGACCAAGAGTGTAAGCATGCATTGGGTGAGACCCTTAAAGCGTCACCATAAAAATTTGAAATGCTCAGCAAATTTTGTTTAATCTAGACATTGCCAATGCTATCAATTTCGAATGTTAATTCTTTGAGTTTACAGTGTTATGAAAATCCTTGTACAAGAATGTACGTGGTACACTATAATATGATGGGCCTAGTGCATCTTCATACTTAAGCTAAGTGTCACCATAAGCAGATTCTTTTCCTCAACAGCAATAACTTAGATTTTTAAAGGTTGAACAGAAAATAGTAAAAGTAATTTATTCGAAGTCGAGTTACCATATCAATGTTTTATTCGTGGTATTTGTTTAAGTCAAGCAATCTCATAATTGAGGCCTGCCATAGAAGCAGTGTCTAATTAATCTCAATACACTTAAACACCCCCAGTTTCACAACATCCTTGGATAGATTCGGATATAATAAAATTTCAAATGCTTTATAAAAACTTAAACTTCATATCGTCAAACTCAAAATTTTCACAATTCAAGTTTTTCTCAAATTTATCTGTTATACTCTCCATCACTCACCTCTCCCATAGTTAAGCACTCTTATAGTTAACATCAGTGCGCCTGCCATGACTACACCAACTCAGGAACCCCCATTCAACTTCCACCACACAACGTAAATTCCACTCAAAAACAATAAATCATCACCTTAACCCCCCTCCAAATCCAACCAACATCCTCTCATGCCCCCTATTCTCAAATTATTCACCACCCTCTTCTCTATATCCAATTACCAATCCACCGACTATGTGCACTCCACAACCACAACCAATCAAGCTAGACTTTTTTCTCACCACAAACTCTACCCTACTCCACCATGTCTACGTCTATAATCCGTACCCTTAAAAATATCTATGCATCGGGTCTCAGAAGATCTGCTTGGCAAATCCACAACCTTAACGATACCAAGAGAGGTACTCTTGTTGGTATTGATGACTGGGGTAACAAGTTCTACGAGACCACCGACGCTCCTGAGATTCACATGAGAACCAGATGGGTTGAATACTCTACTTCTGGAATGAAGGTCGACATGGGTAATGTTGAGCCAGGATGGCACTACTGGTTGGGTTACGGTACCAACACCCCACCAAACAAGTTGTCAGAGAGCGAGAAGGCTGTCAGAGCATACCCATTGACCAAGCACAAGGGTAACTTGACTGCTTCTCCTGGAGCTTATGTTCCATACAACACTGCCAGACCTAAGTGTTCTTCTTGGACTCCTGAGGTCAGAGACAGGGAATGATTGCATTGTATACGGATCTAGTATCCATATTGTACACTATAGACAGATGGTGGCAGGATGAGAGGGTTCCAGAGGGAGCTAGTGCCATGAAGTGCCACGAGGATGAAGATCTTTCTGGCCGATAGTTATTCATATTTAAATAAAGTAAAGTTTGAGGATGTTGTAGGGAAGAGGTTGGGTTGAGTGTGAGGTACGAGCCATATTTAGTGAGTTCTCTCTACGGAGACTAATACTACTAGTTTTTAGGAGTTCCTTGATAGGGAATACGATTGAGGGTTTGAATTGACAAAAATATCCGATCTTAGTCTGTTTTTCTCCCTCCACTTCCGCCTTTTCCATATCACTAGACCCTCTGGTTCGACTACTTAAGCTCTCATGCTTGACAACACCTGCGGGTGAGCTGCTACGACCACAAGTCCGGTGAAACCAAGAAAAAACCACTGAAAAACCTAAAAATAAAAGACCCAAGAACCCCCAAATTTCTTAGCCAAATATCCCATCAGGAAAAAAAATTCCATGAGATCTCCCCATAATTCCGTTGTCCCACTTCTCACTCGCACTAAATTTTCACTCATCTCTACTCCACATACTCTTAACCACAATGACTGACTCGGGTTCGCTACCTCCTTTGGCCGCTGATGCCGTCTTGAAGCAATCTATCCCTGTCCCAGATGACTTTGTCGAAGTTTCCGGTGTCGATTACTCCCAAGATAAGGCATACAACTCCACAGCTACTGACTTGATCGATTCCATGCGTACCATGGGTTTCCAGGCCTCTTCTGTCGCCACTGCTTGTGATATCATCAATGAGATGAGCTCATGGCGTGGTGAGCTCAAGGAGGACTTGGAGGAGCACAAGAGAACCGGTGACTTTGACGAGACCGGACGTCAAAAGGCTACCATCTTCATGGGTTTCACATCCAACTTGATCAGTTCAGGTTTGAGAGACACCTTGCGTTACTTGGTCCAACACAAGAAGGTCAGTGCCATTGTTGCCAGTGCTGGAGGTATTGAAGAAGATTTGATCAAGGTTTTGGCCCCAACTTACATGGGTGACTTTGCCTTGCCAGGTAAAGGCTTGAGAGACCAAGGACTCAACAGGATTGGGAATTTGTTGGTGCCAAACGACAACTACTGTCGTTTTGAGGAGTGGATTGTTCCAATTTTGGATACCGTCCTTGAGGAACAACAAACTGCCTTGAAGGAGTTGGGTGCTGAGGCTTTGAACGCTGACTCTGCCGCTATCTGGACCCCATCTAAGTTGATTGACCGTCTTGGTAAGGAGATCAACGATGAGCTGTCTGTCCTTTACTGGGCCCACAAGAACCAAATTCCTGTCTTCTGCCCAGCTTTGACCGATGGTTCTATTGGTGACATGCTCTTTTTCCACACTTTCAAGGCTTCCCCAGAGAGACTTAGATTGGACATTGTCTCTGACATCAGAAGAATCAACTCCATGTCTATGGAGGCTTCCCGTGCTGGTATGCTTATCTTGGGAGGTGGTTTGATCAAGCACCACATCTGTAACGCTTGTCTTATGAGAAACGGTGCCGATTGGGCCGTTTACATTAACACTGGTCAAGAATTCGATGGTTCTGACGCTGGTGCCAGACCAGATGAGGCTGTCAGTTGGGGTAAGATCAAGGCTGAGGCTAAGTCTGTTAAGGTTTATGCTGATGTTACTGTTGTTTGGCCATTGATTGTTGCTGCTACTTTTGCTGCCAAGAGACCAACAACTGCTTAATTAGGAGATTATAGAGGAATTGATACAGAAGGATGGAGGTTTTAGTAGATATCGTGGGGTGCATAGAATGAGATGAGATCGGAGAGACTAAGATTTTCCTAGGGCAAGGAGAGTCTGATGATTCTTCAAGAAATAGAGTTCTTTGTCTCGGAGTTGTACCTTAGTATCTTAGTGAATTGCTATGGATGGTTAACTGTTTACTATAAGAAGTGGGTATCTAGAGAAAAACAATTTTTGATGAAGCTGAAGGAATTGTAACAATTTGAATGAAATACAAGAAAGCTTATTGAATTGGCAGGAATTATAAATTGGCGTTTTTGGACAATCATTTGACATGTTCTTTGACGTAGTGTCAAAGATCTGCCTGTCGCAGCAACGCTTACCAGAAGTCTTCACCTAACTGCAACATAATTAAACAAAACAGCCTTAAATTCAATCGTGAACAAACATTTAAGATTCAAGTAGCTAAGTTCGCTCGAAATATGAAATATGATTATCATAGGCCTTGCTTATAAGATGACTTTTATCTCTGCTCGCTCTACAATGCTCCATACTTAGGCTTTCATAAGCCTCGTATAGCCACAATTTACGACACAGCCATCCAAACAAAAAGTCACTTGAACCTTCAATTGACATAGACTGATGCTTTCATCAAATCAATCGAGATCTCAAAATTTCAAAAAAAAAAAAGAAAATGATATGATTTCCTCGAGGTATCCATTTCACATCCGTCACGAAGCGCATTCTCATTTGGCCCCACAGTTTACCTCATCCTCACCAAAACCACACTCAACGACACACCAAAAACCACCTCAAAAAGCCAAAAACCGACAATTCTAACATCCAAGTCTCACCCCATACTAACCATCCCAATCATATAATAAAAGCCAACACATCTCCATCCATCATGGGTGCAAATGCTGGGCCACACCTGATTAGGCAGGCTCACCCATTTGGGCAGAGCCATATCCGGATGTGGCGCGATAAGCCCTAGTTTGTTCCCATTACCCATTGTGTCGAATTTGCCTCCATATCGATCTCTTCTTTACTGACGAGATCTCGACAAAACCACCAAAATCCAAAGAAAATCATTAAAAGTTTACAATTGACATTTCAAAACCGAGAAATTCGAAAATTTATCCTTTAAAACTTCCCAAAACTTCCCAAAACTCATAAAATCTATCAAATTCAATTTACTCCATCATGTCTTCTGTGGATGAACTCGTTCTGGTCTTAAAGACCGTCTTGACCGACGAAAAGGAAATCGAAAAGGTCCGCCAAGCTCTCAGTGAGAAGAAATTGGCCAAAGGTGCCGCCAGAGTGTATGACGAAGGCTACTACGATGACCATGCTGAGACCTACATTGACTTCACTTATAAGAACCCAACCATCTACCATGTTGTGCAACATTTCTCTCAACAATTGAAAGATGCTGGATTTTCGTATTTGGCTGAAAAGGACTCGTGGTCCTCAATTAAGCCTGGTAAGTACTTTACTTACCGTAATGGCTCTGCATTGGTGGCATTCATTGTGGGTGCCGATTGGGTGCCATCCAGAGGTGCTGGAGTCATTGGATCTCACATTGATTCTTTGACTGTGACATTGAAACCAAACTCTACAAAGAGCAAGGTCGAGGGTTACGACCTTCTTGGTGTTGCTCCTTATGCTGGCACATTGAGCGATGTCTGGTGGGACAGAGACTTGGGTATTGGTGGTAGACTTCTTGTTAAGGACCCTAAGACCGGGAAAGTTGCTCCAAAATTGGCTGACTCTACTCCTCACCCAATTGCAAAGATTCCAACCTTGGCTCCCCACTTTGGAACTCCTTCTGTTGGTCCATTCAACAAGGAAACTCAAGCAGTTCCAGTTGTAGGTTTTGCTGGCTCTGAATCTG
Organism: [Candida] citri; assembly: GCA_030571295.1. Lineage (NCBI taxonomy): Eukaryota > Fungi > Ascomycota > Pichiomycetes > Serinales > Metschnikowiaceae > [Candida] citri. The sequence goes on along the minus strand of JAJLXN010000006.1, from coordinate 131,924 downwards.
AAGATGAGCCAACTGCAAAGGAGAAATCGGCTCCTTTATACGGTAAGCATCCATTGAAATTGTTGAGATTCATTGCTAAGTCCGCTGGTGTGGCTGTGGAGGACATTCTTCAATGGGACCTTCAATTATACGATGTCCAAAAGGGTGTCCGTGGTGGTTTGGAGAAGGAGTTTGTTTTCGCTCCTAGAGTCGATGACCGTGTTTGCTCTTACGCTGCCATTTCTGCATTGATTGAGGCGGATGCTTCCGGCTCTGTTGCCTCAGATGCATTCTCCATTGTTGGCTTGTTTGACAACGAGGAGATTGGTTCTGCTACCAGACAAGGTATCAAGGGTCAATTGATCGAGACTGTGGTCACTCGTGTTCTTGCCTCCGAATACTTCAATCCTGATAATGTCGACATTTCTGAGGCATTGAAGGTGACCTACGCCAACACCATCATCTTGTCAGCTGACGTCAACCACTTGGTCAACCCTAACTTTGCCAGCGTCTACTTGGAGCACCACAAGCCTATTCCAAACAAGGGTGTTACTCTTGCTTTGGATCCTAACGGACACATGGCTACTGACTCTACTGGATTGGCCTTCATGGAGGAACTTGCCAGACTCAACGGTGACGAAGTCCAGTACTTCCAAATTAGAAACGATTCTCGCTCTGGTGGAACCATTGGTCCTTCCATCTCCTTGCAAACTGGTGCTAGAACCATTGATTTGGGTATTCCTCAATTGTCCATGCATTCTATTAGAGCAACATTGGGTGCTAAAGACATTGGATTGGGTACCAAGTTTTTCGTTGGATTTTTCGCCAACTGGAGAAAGACCTACGATTCCTATGGCGACTTGTAATTTTGAAAATCTCGAAAATCAAGGACAATTTCAAAAATTTTGGAGTTCGTCATACAATGTCAACATGGTGTGTTTCTAAATGCATACACGCATTTAAAGAGTGACTACACCACAGAAGATGACTCACTACAAACAAGCCAAAACAAGAGCAAAACGCCTCAAAGTTTACAAGTAACACAATCAAGTACACAAAAGACTATTTCACAATTTCATTTATTTTTTTTCTATCCCAATGTGCCCCCACATTCCACGTTAAAGCCCCATTGTAATGGTCGTGCATACACCTTCATATCATGATGTTTGGGGTTTCTCGTGAGGCCAGCTAGCAACAACATAAACCTTGGAAATATATCTATTTTATAGTAATGGGTACGTTTGATCATGAATTCGAGACTGTGACGTTTTGCGATCTCAACTGTGCAATTTTGGCATCGGTACATTGGTCAATTGCTCCTGGCGCCACATCTCACTTCACCAATTGCAATACTAACCATAAACAGCTCCTCCTAAAAAGATGTCGTTGCAGGAGTTTATCTCCGACGAGTGTATGTATTATCACATGAAGAAACGATTTGGTTTTGGACTTTTCACTAACTATTTCTAGCGTACGGCGGTTCTTGGGCTGATGACGAGATAGACATTGCATCAATCTCGGTTCCTATAGAAAAAAATCGAGGTTTTGACTACGGAGGCGACTTCCACGGGTCCGACTATGGTCTAGGCTCAGGCAATGGCTTTAGGGGACGTCGTGGTGCTTCTATCATGGACAATGGTCCCCCATACATCATCAAGCTCCTAAATATCCCAGTCACAAGCCACGATGACTTTGTTGAGGACCTCTTCCAGAGCAGACACACGCATTTTGTCAAGCTAAGAATTGTGTTTGATCCAAGCTCACAGCCTTTGGAAACTGGCGTGGTCAGGAAGGTTGCGTTTGTTGAGCTATTGTCGTTCTCAGACCTCAACAGAGTGCTAAAATGGCAAGATTTATACTACCGAGGGAACAGAAAAGTGATCATCGAGCTTGCAATCTTTGATGACTTCAAAAACTGCATTTCCTTCGACGAAACTCACAAAGCAGAGCTCATAAATGTTGAAAAAGAGTTCCTCTCTAGCAGAAACCGTCACGGTGGCTTCAACGACCATTCGAGGCCTCATGGCGGTCACGAACATCACCTCAATGGAGGTCCCACGTCTATGCGTGGAAGAGGCATTCTAGGAGAGCATCCAAGAGTGCTAGCTCGACCTCAAGAGCCAATAGTTCATGCTGAACAGCCCCACCCTCCATCAAAACCAAAATCAAACCCATTTGGAAATGCTAAACCAGTGGATGTTCTAGCTAAGCTGCACGAAATCGAAAAACAACTCATCACAATCAATCACACCACCATTAAGACTGCTGGTATTAAACCAGAGGAACCAGCACCAAAAGAGGCCGTTCTGGAGCCAAAAGAGCCCGAAACCGCTCCAAAAAAGGCAGAATCGTCTACTCCAGCCGATTCAGCAAGTCCTCCAAAGCGTCCTGGCCTCACTCCAGCTCCAATTCCATCATCAGTTTATGGACGCCAACAGAGCTTGGCAGATATTCTTTCGAAAAATGAGTCCGACTCATCACTTCCTTCAAACGTCCCTACACGCAAGAGCGCAGCTTCTTTACAAAAACCACAGGTTAAGAAGCCTACAATCTTGAAGAAGAAGCCTTCGACGATTTCTCCTGCTCACCTGTCTGAAGTTGAAGAAGTGGCAGAAAATGAGGAAAAGAGTCCGAATGAGGAAAGTGAAAAGAAAACCGAGACCAAAGAAGTTGCTCCAGAGATCGTCAAGAACGAGTCTCCTGGTCAAGAAGAGGTCAAGAGGTCGAAACCTGCTGAAGGTTCTGAAACCATGAATGGAGAAAAGAAGCAGCGTGATTCCTTGAAGCCAATTGATAAACCTGCTCCTCGCAGATCCTCCTTCAATAATGAAGCTAAAAACGGACACTCAGAGAGACCGGCTAAGTTCAGGGAGCTGAAGCATAGAGAGCCAAGGGAGAAAAAGGAATATAAAGAAAGAAAGAACTCAAGAAGCAAAGACAGCCACGCAAATTTGGTGAAAGATTCAAAACTACATGGTGACTCAAATGGGACTGGAACCGACGTTGAGCACCATGATAAGGAGAAGAAACGTCTTCATAACATTGCAGAACGCAATAAGTCGTTTGCTTCTTCTGACAGACCTAACTTCAAGAAGCATTTGACTGAAATGACACAACATGCTGAAGAAAAGGAACATAAACCATCGTTTCGTAACAAGAACAACAAACGGAAGATTGTTCATGATGAAGTTAAGCCTGATACAAGAAAAGCACCAGAGGAGGCCAAATCACTCGAGGCCAAGAGCTCACCAAGTGATGGAAAAACCTTAGATGAGAGCAAAACGTCTAAGGTGCCAAAATCTACAGATGAAGCGAAGCCACTTGATGAAAAGAAACCATTTGGAGGCAGAAGAGCATCTGAAGATCGCAAGCCTCCAGCTAGAAAGAATAAGAAGTTCGAAAGACCTAACAAGACTACAAGAAAGCCTTTTGTTGCTCACGAGAGGGAATCTAAGCCTCAAGCACAAGAGAGAGAACCAAAACCTCAATCTCAAGAGAGAGAACCAAAGGCTCAATATCAAGAGAGAGAACCAAAACCTCCAGTGCAAGAGAGAGACTCAAAGCCCTCGGAAGTCACCAAAAACGGAGAGTCACTTAAATCTGATCAAAAGAGTGAAAGTCCTGCTGTTCCTTCAAAGAGAGAGAAAAGCGATGGTGAGAAAACACGGTCAGAGTCGTCAAGTGCTCCTCCACTGAGAGATGAACACCGTACTGACCGCAGAGGCAGAGGTGGAATGCGTGGTAGAGGAGGAAGAGGCCGTGGTGGTCGTGGAAGAGGCAGAAGAGGCGGATTCCCAGCTCCTAATGCGGGACACAGTCAAGAACAAAGTTAATCTTCTGGTCAGTGGTGGACCACTGGTGTAATATAGAAATTTTTCGATGAATTTGCTGTTAGTTATTATAATTTTGCATTTCTGGACAACTAGGTCAGGTCATACAACTTGGCTTGCTATAAAATACCACTGTCTCTCAACGAGTTTTCCAAAATGGTCTCCTTCACGGCCGCAAACACCAACTGGATGTTGGAAGTATCAGTAGCTTGTGTGACGTGAGGATAAATGTTCAATCCGGGTCTGTTGACCTGGGTAAACCTCCATAGAATATATTTCACCGCTTTATTGATGTTGTCTCCACCATTGTAGTCGGGGAAGTACTTCTCTAGCGGCGAGTAAGGCAACTTGCTAGCGAAAACGTCGATTTTGTTCAAGAACAACACAACAGAAGTTCTTGAGAACCATCTGGAGTTGACAACAGAGTCGAAAAGAGTCAAAGACTCCTCCAATCTGTTCTGCGAGCTCTCTTCCAAGAGAACTTGATCATACTCAGACAAGGCTACACAGAAAATGATCAAGGTGACATTGTCGAAGCAGTGAATCCACTTTTTACGCTCCGATCTCTGTCCACCAACATCAAACATGTGAATGTTCAATCCGCTCATCAGGAACCGGAAGTCAAAAATACCTGAAGTCTTCTTTCTGGTTCTTAAGATGTCAGACTGAGAGGGGAGATATCCTGGAGTTGCTATACGCTCAACCTCCGAGAGGAAGTAGTGAGTGGAGTCAATGAGGTAGAAATTTCCCTGTTGCTCTTTGATGAACTTGTGCACCTCTGGGTACGCGTATAGCGTTTGGATCTTAGCAGCAATCGAAGGACTGAACACTTCTTCGGTGTTGACCGAAAGTTCATAGTCCAAGATATCGTTCAAGTCGTTGTAGTCCAAAATATGCAACCTCTCTCCAACTGTGCCCTCTTCAACATCGACTTCTGCATCTTGTGGAGCAATTAAGTTGGGCTGTAGGTCGATGATGGCATTGATGACATTCTTGACGCAGTCCAACACGTTTTTGAACACAAACGGCTTGTATTCGTAAGCCTCGGTCTCCGAGAACCCGTTCTTGTGCAAAATCTTCATCTGCTTGACTATAGTAGACTTTCCACTCTCTCCCGAGCCTAGCAAAAGCACCTTCACTTCCTTGTCAGAAGTTTGCGAAATCTCCGACAGCTCGACCAGGTTGTGAGTCGCCAGATTAGGAGAGTTTTTCTCGTGCTCCTTGGACGATGCTTCCTCGTTTGACGAGTCTCCCGAGACATTCTGAGGAAGCTGTAGGTTGGCCGCAGTAGCTGGAGTTTGCGCCTGTTGCGGCTGCTGTTTCTGGTGTAGTTGCTGCTGCTCCTGACGCTTATTTTGTGTTGTTTTCGACGATGCCGCTGGCACCTCGGGATCTTTCGAGGAACAGGACCCCATGGCTCGTGGTTGGTAGCAGGCTGAATTGAAATGTAAGTGGAGACAGTTGTCGAATGGCAAAAGTCAATGGGTGGGCACTCGAGGGTGAGAACCACAAGGGGAGAATTTGCTAGTTAAGCAAGCGCCGGGTCTACCGGAATGAAGTATAGTACGAGGACGTCGGTCAGTACTGGAGAGTATGGCAACGGAATATGACCATTTTGCAAGGACTGCCCTAAATTCAGTAGGCGCGCCTCTCGGTGTACGGGTGCGGCCTGCGAGAATTGATAATATTTGCAAGAAACGGCAACTCTAAGAGCACTTATCAAAAGCAATTTACTTTGTCATTTCACTTCGTTATTGACCCAGGGGCGGTGTTGATAGCCTTGGCTATATTTGTCTGAGCTGTAGTTTCCAACGCTGCCAAAGGTGGCGGGTGGGGGTGTAGCTTCACCTCACGATGAGCACCGGTGCGTTATTTTCCGCTTATCTGTATTCACTTAGCCCTGGAATTGTGTGAATTCCTCCTTTGTTTGTCCATTGTTTAATGGTTGTTTCGATTGATCTCCCTTAAAATTATTCAATGTGCCCTTTACTCCGTCATATTAGAATCTTTCGACTCAGCTTCACCCGTGGCAGCAACTGGGTCTTGTTGTACAGCTTCCTCACCAACCCTCTTCTGTTCGCTACTTTCAGCATTATTTCCAACCTTAGCTTCCTCAACTTGTGTCACTTCGGCGTTTTGTTCAGCCTCAGTGCTCTTAGTATTGTTATTGTCATCTGCAGCATCCTCCATGTCAACGCTCTTTGCCAGAATCTCATCTTGTGTAGTGGATGAGGGTTCTTGATCAATGGTTGCAATATCCTCGATCTTAGCTTCAGTTTCAATGGAGTTTTCCGATAACGAGTTTGGCAAAGTATCCATTGATCTTGGTGCTTGTGGCTGCGTGGGTGGTGCTGAAGAATCTCTCTCGTCTCTTCCCTCCGATTCCTTCGCAAGTTTGAGCCCATGAAGTCTCTTTCTTTCTTCTCTCCTTCTCTTTTTGGTCTCAAACTCGTGCCACTCACCTTGCAATGTTCCAATGATCGCGAGCTCCTCAGGTTGAGGGTCATTCTTGAAATATGGATGCTCGAGGGCCTCCTCAGACGTGAGTCTCTTCGAGGGAACAAGCTCCAATAATTTGCATGCTAAGTCGAAACTGTCTTCACTCATCAATGGCTTGTAGATCTCTTCAAACCTGGATTTTCTGTTGATACGAGGCTTTAACATCTCGAACCACGGCATATTCTCGATATCAGGCCAGCTTTCAAGCGATGGAGTTCCCATGATTTCGAAAATCTTGTAAAGTTGTGAAATTTCCTCTGTTCCTTGGAATGTGGCAGTCTTTGTGTAAAGCTCCATCAAAAGACACCCAACACCCCAAATATCAACTTCTCTCCCGTAATCCGTAGAGCCCAAAAGAAGCTCAGGTGGTCTGTACCAAATGGTGATGACTCTATTAGTGTAGTCAGGCTTCTCGCCTTCAGCCAAGACCTTCATTGTACGAGCCAAACCAAAATCGGCGATTTTCAATGTTCCCTTGGAATCCAACAAGATGTTGGAACCCTTGATATCACGATGGATGACTCTTCTCGTGTGGAGGTAATTAAGACCCTCGATTAATTGCTTGAATATCATTTTTCTGTGACCTTCTGTAAGGTTCAAGTCAGGATGCGTGAGCAATCCAGTAAGATCGTGGTCCAAATAATCAAAAATCATGTAAATTTGGTTGTGCTCAACAGACATCTCCAACAATCCAACAATGTTGACGTGATCAAAACTTTGCAAAAGCTTGATTTCTCTCATGGCAGTGATGGGGAAACCCTCACGCTCACTTTCCAATCTGAGCTTTTTAAGAGCAACATATTCCCCTGTGAGTTCGTTCTTCGCCTTGTAAACCTTACCGTAGGTACCTTCACCAACTTGTTGCACTCTTTGGTAAAGTTGAGTGGCTCTCATGGAATATATCAGGTACATCTGCGATGGCAAGAGCTTTGGTGGCTTCTTGTTTGGTTGTGCTGGACCTGGCTTCTTACGTTCCTTCTGACGTCTCTCAGGTTGGTTTCCAGAACGAGGCCCCTTTGGAGCTGACAACATACCATTATCCTTACGTGGGCCATTAGGTGGCTGAGGTCTTGAGTCATCTTTTGAACCCTTAAAACGAGAGTCACGATTGTCACGACTATCACGACTATCACGGCTGTCACGACTATCACGATTATCACGTTGCGATTCTTTAGGATTGTAGTCTCTTCTTTTGTTGCCATTGGAGTTTCTGTCGAACTTGCTGTCTGGGTGAGGTCTCTTGTTTGATGCATTATCTCGATAACCAGAAGGCCCTGCTGGTCTCTCAGAGGATTGTGATCCAGATGGAGCAGCTTGTTGCCGCTGTTTCTCGATTAAATTAGGTCTGTAATTATCTCTTTCTTTGTATCTTTTAGGAAGTGGGCCATTGTAAGACTTTGGGTTTGATGGCCTCCAGTTGCCTTTGGGGCCTGGAGGTGCACCTTTCGGGCCTTTGGGACCAGAAGGTGGTCTTTGTCTATTGGACATTGATGCGCAAATCTGAAAGGATAGAACAAACGAGAAGAATGAGTTCGAACGCTTCTTTAAGAACCTTGTGAGGGCCAGCACCAAAATTTACCTGCTAGTCGGATGGTTGTCTGCAGGAAGCGACCTTGGGGGAGTGAGTTGGTATAGGGTGGGAGGCAAGTTACCCGGATAGGCTCCTATGGTGACTTCGACAATACTGGTGGATGAAACAGAAGCGAAAAGAATAGAGTAGGATGTGAAGGGGAACCGCTAACTAAATTTACGACCAAGACACCAGAATGTGAGAGTCACCAGGAGTTTTTGCAGCAGACCAAATTGACTTTTTAGGAAGTCACAGTGATTTGCTAATTTCAGCAACAAATCTTCGTTTTGTGAATTCGAAAGCGACTCTTGGCACGGGGAGGAGCCCTGAATATCAATTGTTGTTCAAATCTGTGGACGGCTGCTTCATTGAGGCCATTTAACCACGAAACACTTAACGTTAAACAAAACCCGTCAAACAGAGCCAAAATTCGACTATAGAACGTGGATCTATAGCGCAAAAGACGCGTATCTCGAGGATACAGCTGCCGTGTAATGCTAACATCCACAAATAGCTTCAAAAAACGTTATGGCGCCAAATGGCGGCTGTAATCCCTGAACTAAGAGACCAGCACAAAACGGACAGATTTGGGTGGCAAATCCGGACTTAATAGTTACACATCAACGGAGATTAGCGATATCTGATCAACGAAAGTGGCCACTACCTCGAAAATTGGCTGAATTTCGACATATCAAGTCAAAAAGAAAAGTAGTGTCGAGCATTCAGGAACGGCGAGAACAAGAGGGAGACGGAAATCGATTGTTAGTGTGCTTGTCTGCAGTACAAATACAATAACACAAGTGACCCTTAACGCCAGGGTTTTGCCGTTTGTTGTTCTTCTTTATAACGAAATGGTATGTGGAAAATGGAGGTTGATTTGGGACATTTGGACTAACGTTTAGGGAACTATCTCAAAAGCTGCACACATTGGATTTGACTTGGTGGTTGTTTCTGCCTTTTTGGCAGGAATCCGCCGAAACACTGGCTTAACGTACGTATTTCATTGATTGTTGTTGATTTTTTGATGATCGAGCCATTTATGAGGTTTTCAAAAGGACACTTGTCCATTTTGAACGGTCGAATTTGTCCATTTGGTTCGATTTCTACGTGCATTTGCCTTTATCAATTGAACTCGATCAAATCACCGATTCCAGATCCAAAAACCTCGTCCATGTTCTAACTTCTAGCCCTGATTACGCTCAATTCGGTAACGAGTCCGTTCTGTCGTACACCAAGAAATATCTCGACGTTGGCGAGACCGTCTTCGACTACACCACTGCCTGGTTGGGATCCTCGCAGTACTTCAAGCGCAAATAGTATGTAATTATTAAACAAATGGAATTATACACTTACTCCACAGTAACGGACTTGGCCAAGTTTCTTGGGAAGTCGACGTCGATGCCTCTGTTCACAGCCAACCAGTAACTCATCAATTGCAATGGGATCACGTTCAACAAACCTTGCAAACAGTCCACAGTCAATGGAACATGCAAAGTAGCGTAAGCCTTATCGCTCATCACGTCATCGCCTTCGTTACAGATGACAATTGGTCTACCATCTCTGGCGGTGACTTGCTCAATGGCAGACATCACCTTAGGGAATAAAGAGTCTCTGGTAGCGAAGGCAATAATAGGCAATTCACCGTCAACCAAAGCCAAAACACCGTGCTTCAATTCACCAGCCAAAACACCCTCAGAATGCATGTAGGAGATTTCCTTGATCTTCAAGGCACCCTCCAAAGCAGTAGCAAATTGGTATCCACGTCCCAACAACAACAAGGACTTTTGCTTGTCCAAGAAGCTGTTACACAAGGTCTTGATCTTGTCTTCCAATTGCAACACCTTCTTGATTTGCTCAGGAATCTTCTTCAAGCCCAGGATGATCTCGATGTGACGGTCTCTCTTGGAGATGGAGTCGTTAGATAAGGAAAGGGCAATCATCACCAAAGCGATGTATTGAGATGTGTAGGCCTTGGTAGAGGCAACACCGATCTCTGGACCGGCGTTAATGTGGACACCACAGTGGGTTTGTCTGGACATACTGGAACCAACAGAGTTGACAACACCGACGGTCAAAGCACCTCTCTCCAAACAGTATTGCAAGGCCATCATGGAGTCAGCGGTCTCACCAGATTGAGAGACGAAAATACAGGTGTCATCTCTGAAAACTGGAGATCTTCTGTCCAAGAAGTCAGAAGCCAATTCGACGGAAACTGGGATATCGGTCAATTCCTCGAAAATGGATCTGGTGGCCAAACAGGAGTGGTAAGAAGTACCACAGGCAATCATGATGATTCTTCTACATCTTCTGATGGTTGGCAACCAAACCTTCAAACCACCCAAGTTGACGGTGTTGTTGTCGAAGTCAACTCTACCTCTCATGGTGTTGAAAGTGGAGTCAGGTTGCTCGAAAATTTCCTTTTGCATGAAGTGGTTGTATGGACCCTTCATGATCTCGTTCAACTCCATCTCCAAAGTTTGAATAGCTCTGACGGTGGACTCACCAGCAGTAGATTTCTTAGCACGGTGGATGTGCAACTCACCGTCGTAGATGTGGGCAATATCGTCATCCTCCAAGAACAACACCTTCTTAGTGTGTTGGACAACAGAGGCTGGGTCAGAAGACAAGAAGAACTCGACTGGAGATGGAAGACCATCGTCAGCAAAGAAAGCTCTGGATTGAGAAGTTCTCAAGTTCGATTCTGGACCGTTGACGGCAGTGTGTGGGTTGCTGAAGTTGTCTTGGTTCTCTGGGAACTCAATGTCGACGAAATCAACCTTCAACTTCTTCTCGGTCTTGACACCGACCAACAATGGGGAACCCTTTCTGGTACCACAGACTTCACCTGGGAAGTGGGTGGACTTGACCAACAAACCGTAAGAACCTTCCAACTCGCACAAAACCTCCTTGGTCAATTCGTTGAAATCCTTATCGTTGCCGGCCTTGGAGTTGCTGTCGTAGATGTGCTTGAACAATTTGGCAATACACTCGGTATCGGTCTCAGACTCGAACTGGTAGCCCTTGGACAACAACAAAGTCTTCAATTCTCTGTAGTTGGTGATGATACCGTTGTGGACGACGATAAACTCGCCGGTTGGGTCAGATCTGTGTGGGTGACAGTTCAGGAGCTCTGGTTGACCGTGAGTGGCCCATCTGGTGTGAGCAATACCAACGTGGTTGTCGAACATCTGGTCTCTGTCGATGTTCTGCTTCAAGATCTCCTCTCTCAAGATCTTGACCTTACCTGGGGTCTTGATGATGTAGTTTTCGCCCTTTTCCATGCCATCGACGGCAATACCGGTGGAGTCGTAACCTCTGTATTCCAATCTCTGGAGTCCCTCAATGAGGTTGTCCATGATTTCTCCTCTGGATCTGTCCACCAAAAAGTTCACGTAACCGAAAATTCCACTGTGATGTTAGTAAGCTGGAGATGTTGTTGTCGATGGCTTCGTCGATACATACCACATGGTCGCTGTAGTTAGACTTGAGAAAGTGGGGGGATATCGGTTATTATATTAACACGGGATAAGCGTTCAGGAGTAGTGGGAGGAAACACGGTTCAATTGTAGTGAATTTGGAATCTCGCTAAGTAACAAATAGACGGAAAGAGCCGAGCGTGATGGAGGGTCTTAATATAGTTTCGCTATTTATACTCTTTTGAGCGAATGCCCGTTTTTCGTGGGTAAATTTTTGTATTTTCTTCCGCGGTGACACCTCTCTGATACGGATGTCGCGGGACGGGCTGAGAGAGGGGGCGATTTCGAGATTTAGACACAATAGAGCGGTTTTCACAGGAAAAAAACTAACAGCCTCAATCAAGAGCCCATAACTAGTCCACTAAGGTTCTTTTCTCTACTTCCGAGGGTCGAAAATACCACAATGCTTCGACCCCTAGGGGTAAGCGCGACATTGTCGCGCCCGTCTTATCAGGATGGCCCAGACTATTATCTATCCGCTTTCGGAACAATTGTAAATACACCGTGTCATTTGTGATCCTTCCATCGAGGCGCTGTTGCTAAGGTGACGCCAAAGCAGGACGTAATTTGTATTTACGAATACTGATTTGCTTAGTTCTATTTTTGCCGAGTATTATCATTTCGATCCGAAATTCATACATTTGCCCTCTAAACTCGTTAAAAATGACGGTCAAGTGTTTGGTCCGCTTTCTGCAGTGCGTCACTCTTGGCCATTCGCCAGTGAATCAAGACGGCTCAATGTGCAAAGTTTGCGTTTCGAATCGAGATTGTTCATCGGGGAATGTGCACCTAATCATGTCTGTTTTTGTGTGGCGAATCGGGCTCAGTTTTGGGGTTTTTGTGCCCTAACAATGACATGTTTTGGATTTAAGTCAAGAAGGCAAGAATTGGAGTGACCTCGGCCAATGCGCCTCGATTAAGGTTAATCGTGTTGCTTAGCCTTTATCACGTCTCGTCTGACGGCAGAGATGGCGTCATGGTTTTTTCGACGGTTTCGGCAGTTGAAACGGCATTAACATCCGTACACCAAGACCAATTGTTTGGTCCAACTTTTCTACTTTTGTTTAAACTAAGAGCCTACCTCTCCTCCACTACTCTCCCCTGTCTGCAAGCGAAACCCCACTTCACCATGACACATGTCACGCCTTCCATTACAGCCAAGCCTACTTTTTGTAAAACACCCGTACCTCCCACTATAGAAAGGTCAGATCTCTTACCTTATTGTATAGGACCACATCGTCATGTCGCTAATGTGGAGAAAGTCACTAATTTGGACTCTTCGAGGCATCCGCTTTAACTCTAGAGCTGCGCGTGCAATCCAGGAACTATCAGTTCCAAAAATCTCCAACAAAAAAAAGAATGCCAAAGCAAATTTACAGCTGCTTCGAAGAACCAATCAGAAAGACGTAATTAATACAGAATCAGTGATTCTATCACTTCTTGCCAAATATAACAATCGCCAAGTGGAGCCAAATGAATTGGCCGAGTATTTGAAGCCGGTTACTTCGATCACGCTCGGTGATGGCATCGATTTGGAAAAGGCCAGTCTCATCTTAAAAGGCAATGGCCTGAATCATAAAGTTTTAGTGACAGATGAGGTGTTAGACTGGCAGGTTGGCGCAGGTAACGATTTGATGATTTTGGCGAACGGAACAGTGGTGGGGTGGGGATTTACCGAGGACCAAATGATGAAAGCGTATGTTCCCATGATCATGAGCGCAGTCGTAGAGAAATATGTGCCTGAAAGTGAAGAGATGGACTATCTCGAAATTGCAACTTCCACAAATGAAGAGAATGGATCGTTTATGCAAGGAGACGTGTTGGTGATCCAAGGCCAAAGCACTGAACAGAAGCAATTGGAGATGGCAGCATTTGCAATTGGTCTCTCGAGATCCACAAGATTATCGATTCTTGAGGAGAGTCTAGAGGCTCATATTGAACAGACTCGTGATAGTAGCGAGGCACTTTCCAAAGGTCTAAGGCTCCAGACCAAAGAGGCAGATATCTTGAAGTTGACAGGAAGACTCTTCCTTTTAAGAGGAAAACTCAATCTCTACTCCGAGCTCATTGAGACGCCCGATCTCTACTGGTCCGAGCCCACACTAGAAAAGATTTACGAGACTGTCAGCAAAAGATTGGACATTCTGCTGAGAATTTCCATCATGAACAGAAAACTCGACTACGTTACCGAAGAGCAGCGTGCACTCCTCAGCGTTTTAAACGAGAAAAAGGGGACGCGTCTCGAGTGGATCATTATTCTTCTTATCATGGTTGAAGTATGTTTCGAGACGGTACATTTCGTAGAGAAGTACTGGGATAAGACGGAACAACCTGACGCCGGCACCGGGCGCGCGTGATTACAGTCACATGACGCGGAGACAGCCGCTAAGCCCATGTGACTAGTGGTACGATGACTCAACCAATTTGCACGACCTGCCATCGTCCAATGAGAGAAGCCGCTTCTTATCAATGGCCAATGCACGACAGAGTCATCCTCATCAACACACAGGACCAGTAATCAGCAACCTTTGACATTCAATTGCGATTGTCTAAAGCCTATAGGAGGCCGGCGAGGAAAAGTCTTGGCCCCCTCTCAATTTCCTGATAGGCAAAATGGCGGCCCCATGTGAGAACAAGGAATTGGTGAAAGGTCGGATCCGAAATAACCACTTTAGTCAAGTGCAAGCGGAATGGCATCGGCTCTGGCAGTAGCGGAAAATAACCCAATTATACGAAATGCTGCAACTTTTGGCACTTTTGAAAGGCGAAATGAGTGGTTGATTGGAACAACCTGCACTCAGGCCGTCGATAAACAAATCTCCATCAAATTAACGCAAGCGATGTCCTGCAAGTAACCCCCCGGAACACTTCTTCAGCAGACTACTTCGACTTCTCTCCTGCAGACTTGGCCCCAAAATCTAGGGCAACAGAAACGGTTCCGTGTCTAACAATCACAGTCATGGCCTATATATGCATGACGGATTCTTTTATTTCTGAAAAGCCGGGTTTTTTATAAGCTTTTTTTTCTCTGGGACTATCCACCTTTTTGCATTTTTCACCACTCACTTCCATCTTTTTTCCGTCCTAGCTTATCGCTTCCTTATCGCAGATGGTTCTTCCGAGCAAGAGAAAACTCTTCACTGAGAACGAAGAATACAACGAGAGTTATGTGCTTCTCTTCACCATTGCGTCTTCCATGATCTGGCTCATGGTGCCCGGTTTGGCATTTTTGTACTCTGGTTTGGCCAGAAGAAAGTCGGCCCTTTCCATGATTTGGATTGTCATAATGTCGTCTTTTATCGGTATTTTCCAGTGGTACTTTTGGGGCTACTCATTGGCTTTTTCAAGCTCCAACAACAACTTCATTGGTAACTTGGCTGCATTCGGTTTCAAAAATGTTATCGGTAAGACCGAGGACGATGGTCAATACCCAGAAATTGCTTTCGGTATTTTCCAAATGCAATTTATGTTGGTTACTGTGGCCATTTTGGCAGGTGCCTGTGTCGCCGAAAGAGGCCGTTTCTTGCCATCGGTCGTTTTTATTTTCTTCTGGTGCACCATCGTCTACTGTCCGGTGGTCTACTGGATCTGGGGTGGAGGCTGGGCCTCATCCTGGAGAGGTGGTGTTTTGGATTACGCTGGTGGAGGACCAGTTGAGATCCTTTCGGGTGTTTCCGCCTTTGTCTATTCAGCATTTTTGGGCAGAAGAAACGAGAACTTGATGATCAACTACAGACCTCACAACATCCTGACCATTTTCTTGGGTACATGTCTTTTGTATGTGGGTTGGTTGTTCTTTAATGGTTTCTCATGTGCCAATGCCTCTGTCAAGGTGCCATACTCGATGTTGAACACCCACTTGGCTGGAGCTTTTGGTGCCATTTCTTGGTGTCTTTTGGATTTCCGTTTGGAGAACAAATGGTCGATGGTTGCCGTGTGTTCTGGATGTATTTCTGGTCTTGTGGCTGCTACTCCATCCTCGGGTGTCATTCCACTTTGGGCCTCTGTCATTTTGGGAGTTGTCGCTGGTGTTGTTTGTAACTTCTCTACCAAATTGAAGTACTTGTGCCGTGTTGACGATTCCCTTGATGTGTTGGCAGAGCACGGAATCGCTGGTATGATCGGATTGATCTTCAACGGTATCTTCGGCTCTTCCACTGTCATTGGCTACGACGGAGTCACCGTCCACCTGGGAGGCTGGATCGACCACAACTGGAAGCAATTGTACATCCAATTTGTCTACATTTTGGCTACCATTGCCTACTCCGCTGCACTCACTGCCATCTTGTGTTTCATCATCGACAACATCCCAGGTCTTCACTTGAGAGTTGACTACAACGGTGAGGACATGGGAGTTGATGAGGACCAAATCGGAGAGTTCGCTTACGACTACGTTGAAGTCAGAAGAGACTTTTTGGACTGGGGAGTGCCTCTGGCTAAGCAAACCACCAACCACAGTATTGCACCAAGTACTCAAGAGTTGCAAGGTCAAGAGGAGACCTCAAGCAACGAACGCACACCACAGAGTATTGGAGAAAAACGGGATTAAATTCATCATCACTAAATTTCATCATCACCACATTTTTAGGTAAATATATCGGAGCATAAAGGAGATTTTTAAGCTTTCAGCCGTAGATGCCCTCGAGATGGCCTCGAGATGGCTACAGATCCGGTGCTGGAGCCCCGGTTCACCCTCCGTATTGTTCCGTAAAACCCCGGTATTGTTATTCCGGTCGCGGCGTGAAAAGCTCCGGTACCTCGATCACGTGGCCGTATTTAGTCTGGTGACCGACCGATCTGATGATCCTTGTCACGTGGATCAAAAGAAAAGGGCCCTTTAAATCTGGGGTCCGATGAGGGTGAAAAAGCAATTCCCAATGAAATGAAGGTGTTTCTCCCTAAAAACCACCATGAATCAAAACTTCAAAAATTCCCAAATCTAGCATAATCGGTTTTCGGCCCCCTCGGCCGAACTCCGCACTCATATAACCTCTAACCCCATATAAATCGCAATCCCGCTTGTGCGGAAGGATTCTCGGGCACCATGCAGTACACACCTGAAAATCTTTTTTGACTCATAATGAAGGAATATATAAAATTCACTACTGGCTACTTTTCCTGATCTTAGGTTTTTTTGATAAGTTATCATCTTCGCCACAATGCTAAAGTGCATAAAAACTCCCGCCGCCCGTTCGGCCCTCAGGGCCGCATCTAGGGCCTCTGCTATTCAGGCTAGATACATCGCCAACACAAGCTCTCAAGCTGCCACTATGTCCCAAACTGGCAGTGCCAGAAGACCACAACCGGCTCCAGCATTCGACACCGAGGCCGACGTTCACTTGAACACGAAACAATCCGCCATGGACGACTCTTTCATCGGTTTGACCGGTGGTGAGATCTTCCACGAGATGATGTTAAGACACAAGGTCGACACCGTGTTTGGTTACGCTGGTGGAGCCATTTTGCCTGTTTTCGACGCCATTTACAACTCTGACAAGTTCAAGTTCGTTTTGCCAAGACACGAGCAAGGTGCGGGCCACATGGCTGAAGGTTACGCTAGAGCTACTGGTAAGCCTGGTGTTGTCCTTGTGACCTCCGGACCAGGTGCCACCAACGTCATTACTCCAATGCAAGACGCCTTGATGGACGGTGTTCCATTGGTTGTTTTCACTGGTCAAGTTCCAACCACTTCTATTGGTACTGACTCTTTCCAAGAGGCCGATGTCATCGGTATCTCTAGACCATGTACCAAGTGGAACGTTATGGTCAAGAACGTCGCTGAGTTGCCAAAGAGAATCAACGAGGCTTTCGAGATTGCCACTTCCGGTAGACCGGGTCCAGTTTTGGTTGATTTGCCAAAGGATGTCACTGCTTCTATCTTGAGAGAGGCCATCCCAATCAACACCACTTTGCCATCTAACGCTTTGTCTCAAATCACGAAAAGATTCACCACTAAGTTCACCACCGAGGCTATTGAGCGTGCTGCTGACTTGTTGAACAAGGCCAAGAAGCCTATTCTTTATGTTGGTGCTGGTATTCTTAATAACCCTAAGGGTCCAGAGCTTCTTAAGGAGTTGTCCGACAAGGCTCTCATTCCAGTCACCACCACCATCCAAGGTTTGGGTGCTTTCGACCAAAGAGACGAGAAGTCCTTGGATTTCTTGGGTATGCACGGTAACGCCGCTGCTAACTCTGCTATGCAAAACGCCGACTTGATTCTTGCTTTGGGTGCCAGATTCGATGACAGAGTCACTGGTAACGTCAGCAAATTTGCCCCAGCTGCCAAATTGGCCGCTCAACAAGGTAAGGGTGGTATTGTCCACTTCGAGATCAGTCCTAAGAACATCAACAAGGTTGTTGAGGCCACCGAGGCTATTGAGGGTGATGTCACTCGTAACTTAGCATCTTTCCTTCCATTGGTTAAGGAAGTTAAGGAGAGAAAGGAATGGATGAACCAAGTCAAGGAGTGGAAGGAGCAATACCCATACGCCTACATGAAGGAGACCCCAGGTTCCTTGATTAGACCACAAACTTTGATCAGAGAGATCGCTAAGCAATCCGAAACTTACAACAAGGAAGTCATTGTCACCACCGGTGTCGGTCAGCATCAAATGTGGGCCGCTCAACACTTCACATGGACTAAGCCAAGAACATTCATCACCTCTGGAGGTTTGGGAACTATGGGTTACGGTTTGCCAGCCGCCATTGGTGCCCAAATCGGTAAGCCAGACGCTATTGTCATCGACATTGATGGTGATGCTTCTTTCAACATGACTCTTATGGAGATGTCTTCTGCAGTGCAGGCTGGTGCTCCAGTTAAGGTTTGTGTTTTGAACAACGAAGAGCAAGGTATGGTCACCCAATGGCAATCTCTTTTCTACGAGCACAGATACTCCCACACTCACCAGTCCAACCCAGACTTCATGAAGTTGGCTGAGTCTATGGGCATGAAGGGTATCAGAGTCAGCACTCAAGAAGAGATGGTCTCCGGTGTTAAGGACTTCTTGGACTGTAACGTTCCAGTTTTGATGGAGGTTATCGTTGAGAAGAAGGTCCCAGTGTTGCCAATGGTTCCAGGAGGAAATGCTTTGGACGATTTCATTGTTTACGATGCTGAGGTTGAGAGACAAGAGAAGGAGTTGAGAAGAGAGAGAACTGGAGGTAAGCACTAGATGTTTGGGCACTGGTAAGGAAAAGCATATAATTGTACAGATTCTTTTGGTCATTGGTGTAGGAGTAAAGATGAATATGTCTTTTAATAATTTTACGTTTTCACACACATTCTCGTATTTTTTAAAATTCATGTGTATGCTTTCCAATTTGTCAATGTATGTCCTTTTTGACAAATCATGTGGGGCTGAATTCACCTGCTGGTCGCACTAACGCCGTGTAAGAGCATAGAATGGAAGTTTAAATCGAAGTTTAAATACGAATAGTAAAAAAGAATAGAAAATATCTGGAACATCTTTTCCACGGCTCTATATAGTGCCCGTTATCGGGGTCGTATGCTTGGCATTAAGTCCGAGAAATGGCCTATTATTCGTATCAGCAGGACAAGGTGGCTAAGCACGAGAATGCTCTTAAGCACGAACATGAAAATGGAGGGAGCATGCAAAAGATGTAAAAGCACAGAAATCATGGGTCACCGACTCTTCTTCACTTTTACATACGTTTTGACCGTCTCGACCAAATTCACGAAAACCATTTTTTTATACCCAAAACTTCTCTCTCCCGCCCTCTCTCTGTCTCACCCCACTAAGGCAATCACTCTCATGAGTATGAGTCTCCTGTACATAACCCGCAAAAATCTGCTTCCGATTACCCGGGGTGTTTTCCTGGGGTAACTATATATATTCCACATTGCCGAATATTGTCAACAACGACAATTCACGTCTCGCTTGTCGAAAATATCTGACTTAGGCGCCATTGTGCTACATCAGCCACCACAATACTTGCCACCATAAATCTCCCAATTCCCCTCGACCACTCCATCTTAATCCGAGGGTGGTACCCTATATCCGACCACTGAGTGACGCCCCACACCAACCATAATGAACATCGACGAAAGGGACGGCAAAGATCTCCAACTAGATTCCGATAACCGGAAGCTCATAAGCACCACAGGCGGCTGGCGTGTGTCCCAGGCCTGTGATCGGTGTCGAATGAAGAAAATCAAGTGTGATGGAGGAACGCCATGTAGTAAATGTGCATCAATTGGCTTTGAGTGTACGACTTCCGACAAACTCTCACGACGGGCCTTTCCGAAAGGTTATACGGTGAATTTGGAGAAACGTATTCAAGAGCTTGAAGATGAAAACATGTTGTTAAAGGCGCAAATGGAGAAAAACTCGGGTGTACCTACACAGTCGGCACCAATACAGCTCCAGAAGGCTAATGAAGAGGTTATCAATGCTCCCAATACTGTTCCCTCTCAGCACGGTGTCACGACATTGACAACAAACCAAAACAACACCATCCAGATCAATAACCCTATAGATCAGATCTTCAATTTGGATCGAAAGGGTGTGATTATTGGTAATGACAATTTGAACTTCGAGTCACAGTTTAATCACTTGCTCATCAACTTGAACTTGCCATTTCTCAAGATCACAAACTCCCACAATTTCTTGTTGAATGACCCGGATCTGTACTTGTACCATCCGTCATACTCCAACTATAACGACTTCCACAATAAAGACCTCGAGATGATCTACAATCCTCTTACGGTCAATGGGCAGGCCCAGGAAGTCAGCCGTATCATGAATAACCAGCTCCCACGGGACATTTATGATTTATTTATTAAGCTTATTAACAACTTCAAGAAAATCTTCAATTCGAAGAAGGAGTTGGATCACCAGATCGTTCAGTTCTTTCTCAACTACAACACATTCATTCCAATTTTTGACTATAAAAAGTTTATGGAATTGTATGATGCATTTCATACCATGTATCCATTTATGTTTACTTATGATGATGCTACAATCAATGGTTTCAACATATCGACGAACGATTACCAGGTGGTGAATGAGTACCTCATGGTTGTGATCCAGATCTATGCCATGATTCAAATGAATGATCCTTCGCTCAATTTGAATTTGCTCTTGAATCATTCATTTCCAAACTTCTCGTTCAAATTTAGGAAAGACAACCGTGCAAGTGAGTCAATTATTCGCTCCTTATACGATTTCCTACCCTACCTTAATCCTTTCCATGTGTCTATGAGTCAATTGCAGACATACTTGTTGTTTTTCTACTATTCGCTTCTAACGAACAATAAGGAGAAATCTTTGGTGCTCTCTGCAATGATCAATGCCTTTATTGGTATCTTGGGTATCAACTTGAACTCGAAAAACTTGTTTTTCAACGATTTGAGTTTGACTTTGCAACAAAGAAGAGACAGAGTTAAGATTTTCTGGGGCTTTAAAGTTTTGCTTAAATGTTTCAACTTGAAGTTTGGGTTTAAGCCTTCTATCAATACGACTGTCATTAATCCTGTCACCATTGAACGTTACTTCCGTCTTACCCCGGAAAAACTTAGTTCTTTGCTTGATGTGACATCCAGTTCTGAAGTGGATCCATTATTTCTGACGCTCTTGAAGCCAAGTGTGGAATTTTTGAACCTTATGAACATCATTATTCCATCCTCGTTCTCGCCCAATTACTACCAGTATTTGAAGCAAGACAGGCACAATTTGAGCGACAATTCAACTCCTCAAAGTGGTACTCATCCTAAGAAACAGCATTCTAATCTTGACTGGATCTTAAATGATGACGATGGTGATGGAAATGATGGTAACCTTAACTACAACTATGCCCAGTTTTTAATGATTGACAAGAACTTATCCAATTGGAGATACGCATTGAAAGACAAGCACATCGACTTGACTCCTTTGCATGTCCATATGGGTCTCCCAATTTTGTCAAGCATTGGAGACAGTACCTTGTATCATAGGGTCACTTTCGATGGAGATAAGAGCATGAAGAATGGCATTTCTGATGAAGGCTCAGTGAACTTTGCTAACAGTGGCTTACCAGACATGGAAAGTGCTTCACAGCTCATCAAGATCCAGTTGAATTTCCATTATCTTCTCATTCGTTCAGTTAACTACTTAAATTTCGTTATTGACCGAGAACTTACCTCGAATTACTACGTGAAGATCGCTAACATCTCCAGGGAGGTGTTAGCATACTTTATTCTCGTGTTTGAGCATGTTGGACGTGCTACAGAAGTCAATGGAGCTATGGATTCGGGCTTTGATAATAGTTTGTTTAGTGAAGCTAAGAAACTCTCGGCCGAAGGACTTTCCCCAGAAATTGGCATTGATGTTGATGACGACGGATTTGTAATTAATGACTTTTCCGTGAAGAGAAGACGAGTTCTGGTCAACTCGATTCCAGCCAAGAAGCGCCAGTTCAAGGAGATTCCACCGTCTCCATTTAACTCCATGCTTAATGGTCTCTCTTTAACAATCATCAACTTCAAGAAGTCCATTGTTCTTCAGATGCTTTACTTGCTTATTTGCACCTTGAAGATTGCAAAGAAAGGTGGAAGTATGAGCAGAGACACCATTCAAATCTTGAATAAGAGTGTCAGTTTATTTATTAGGATTTTCATTAACTACCAGCCAAACGCTATGAAGTTTATGAAGAGAAAGAAAATCAAGGAGGATGATTTGTTTAAGAGGATCATCAACGATGAGTTGAAGGATGATTTCTTGAAAGACAAAAAGGCAGAGGACTCAGATGATGAGGAAGGTGATGCTATCGATTGGGACGATGAAGATATGGACGAGGACTTGAAGTATTTGAAGACTTTGAAATACGTCAAGTACAAGGCTAACTTGTTGTTTGAGAGAACTCAAGCAAACAGATTGAGCAAGCTGGATTCAAAAGGGTCTGATCTGGGACTGAATTACACACCAAGGGCAGCTTCAAGCGAGGTCAAGCCCAAGTTGGAGACCAATGCCGATATTTTGGCTCCAAACGTGGGTGTTCAGCTTCCTCCCTTGGTCGGACCGGCAACCTACTTGACTCTGGGCTCCCCAACAGTCTTTCCACAAATGTCACCTTCGATGCTTCCTCGTGGAAGCGTCTCAAAAACACCCATGAGTAAGTATGACTACTTTCTTGGCGAGCCATCGAAGCCAAATGATGAATTAAGAAAGGAGAGCATTGCTAACGAGTTGATGAATATGAAAAATGGAAATAGGGGAGCTTATCCAGGACCATGGTTTGGTCAAGACTCTGCTACAGGTACTCCAGGAAACGAGTGATGCTTATAAGTCTATAAAATGAATTACTCTGGACCATCAATGATACACTTGACAGCGCCAGCGCCCGAACGGACCAAATCGTAGGCCTTGATAGCATCCTTGAAAGCGAAACGATGAGTGATCAATGCTTCAAAGTCAATAAGAGCATTCTCCTTACCGTTCTTGTAGTTTTCATCCAAGATATCGACGGAAGTCTTGTAGTCACCGTAACCGTAACGGAAAGAACCGAACAAGGTCAATTCCTTTGTAGCAAATTCGGTAATTGGGAACTTGACGTATCCACCGGCATTACCAACTTGGACGAAGCGGCCACCGGCCTTCAAGGCGAGAACACCTTGTTGAATACAGACTTCAGCACCGGTACATTCCAAGACCACATTTGGTCTCACGCCAGCTGGCAATGCCTCGGCAAGAGACACTTTGCTTGTCTTAGAGTTGAATGAGTGAGTTGCAGCGCCCATCTTAATGGCCATATCAAGCTTGTTGTCGAAGATATCGACAATTGTGACGGTAGCAGCACCAAACTTTCTGGCAACAGCAGCAGCAAGCAAACCAACAGGACCAGCACCAAAAACAACGACGTTATCGCCAAAAGTAATCTTGGCCAATCTGGAGGCATGGACACCAACGGTCAATGGCTCAACCATAGCACCCAATTCAAGAGAAACGTGATCAGGCAACTTGACCAAGAAATCCTCTGGAGACTTGTAAACTCTACACAAGGTTCCTGGTGGGTTTGGCTCGCCCTCGGTAGAGTTTGGAGTAGCTGCAAAGCACATGTGTGGACACAAGTTGTAGTGACCGCTCTTGTATTCGTCACTCAATCTGGATGGCACACCTGGCTCAATTGCAACCTTGTCACCGACCTTAACGGAGGTAACATCGGTACCAATCGCAACGACAACACCTGAAGACTCGTGACCCAAGACCATTGGCTTTGTCAAAACGAAGTCTCCGATTTTTCCGTGGGCATAGTAATGAATATCAGAGCCACAGATACCGGTTTTTTTCACCTCCACAAGAACATCATGAGGCTCAGCGATTTTTGGAGCTGGAAGTTCCTCAAAAGTGATATCGTCAATTTTGTTAAGGACCAAAGAAGGGTTCGACATTTTGATTTTAAAAAAAAAATGGGATGGTGGAGTGAAATTCCCGGTGAGTCGAGTCTGGTGATATATATAGCGGAGTGTGGGGGACCTCAGTCTATCGCTCGATTAGGCAGGATTCCGCCGGTACAGATGACGTGGGGCGCTAGGTGGAAGAAGCCGGAAATGGACCCGAGATGAGGCGGCCCCGCCAGTGAAAATTTAAATTTAGCCATGGATAATTCTCCAGATTGGTATGTTGCATCTTTCAGGTTATGATTGGTGAGTTTGGAATATTCCAGAAGAATTTGTCTTCACTATGAAATGGAGATGTGTCAAATTGAGTTTCTCCTTGAGTAGGCTTAGTTGCATACAAATGATCTGATGGTGCCACTTCTAGAACCTAACCCTAGCAACTAAGTTGGCCATGTGTTCAGATTTAGTGGAGTGACTAGTTTATCTGGGTGCCGTCTCGGAAGAATTCGGTGGCGATAGTGTGAAGGAGCTTAAGGTACGTTTTTCTTGGTTCCAGGGTGCCATGGTGCTGTGCCTTGGGTTGTATTGAGAATGTCTGGCCACATAATCAGATCAGCAATTGGGGTCGGGATAGTCATTTTAATTAGTCAATTAGTCAATTAGTCACCAGATTAAACAATAGGTCAATGTAGGGTTCTTATCGGGAATTGACTTTATGATAGAGCAAGGGACCTAGGTAGGAGATCAGCACTGAGTAGAGGATCATACATAGGAAGGAGACTATGCTGTTAGATCGACCAGAAGTCATAGCTTGACAGCCTATCGCACTCATGTTGAAACTTTGCTTATAAAGAAGCATTCATATTTAAATTCCAATGACTTTCGTATCTTAACTTGCTCATAGTCGCAGTTGCACGATATAATTGGTTCCATGAGGGTCTCATTAAGAAGGCAAATCAGAGTAGTCATCAACACACCTAAATACCATCAAAACACCATCATCTCCATACCTACCACTCTCCTATTGCCTAAGTCCTTTATTTGCTATTTCCTTTCCGTGGCTGGTTGCATTTTCATACCTTTCTGAATAAATTTCCATTCCTCTCTGAATGCATTGCCTTGCCTTTCCGTTCTCATCCGTGTTCATGAACAACGACACCAGATCTAATCAATTTCGGATGCAATCATAGAATCCTTTTCACTTTTTTCTCCTCTATCGCCTCGTCTTCCAATAAGTGTAGATGTACTTCTCTCAAAACTGATATAGGAAGGTAGATCCTCATAATCATCCAAATCATCCAAATCTACATCCTCCTCGTCTGATTCGCCATCAGAAGTACCTGGAGTGGTTGCTTCACTTAGCAGATCCTCATCAAATTTCTCTCTAAATTGCGAATACTCGCCGTCGCCAACCAGGCACGCCATTTTCACCTTTCTTTTCTCCAATTTCTCATTTAACACGTCTGCTCCTTTTTGAAGGACATCGGCAGTGATCTCCATGAGTTTGTCACGGTTAGCGATCACTGCAACGGTGCCGCCGATGATGGCTCCAATGGTCAAAGCGGCCTTGCCACTTATAGCTAAAAAAAGAGGCATTCCTAAGAAAAATGTGTAGTTTGTTGGTGGCGTCAGATAGGAGGGAGTTCCGTGCAGTTTAGCCCGATAAGGTAGGGTGGAGAGATAGAGAGATGGGGAAGGATGGGGAAAGGAGGGAAAATGGGGTATAAAATTTTTTTACGATTAATCTAGGAGGGGTACTGATAAGTGGACTAATCAAAAGTGTTATCTGTAAATTCCATTTATTGCTTCTTTCGGAGTTTTGGGTGTCACCGATTCATCGCTCTCCACAGTTTCTTGACGTATGTGCGCAGTTGGTACAGAATGGAAAGCGGAGGCGAGCAATCGGAGTTGGTTCGGGCCAAAGGATGCGAAAAATGTAAATTTTGAGAGGAGACTTGAAAAATGGGAATTTGCAATTTTGGAATTTTAAAATTTAGAGTAGAGATTCTTAAAGTTGAATTTTACATTGTGAGTGGAGAATTTATGTATGAGCTAGTTAGGGCACTGCCTGCTCTCATACTTCTCTTAACTATGACGTAGTCTCATCTCGTCACGACACCAGAAGTCACTGCCCTCACGACGATAATGCCACTGCTATATCGTCACCAGCACTGCCATAACCGA
This sequence comes from [Candida] citri, assembly GCA_030571295.1. Classification (NCBI taxonomy): domain Eukaryota; kingdom Fungi; phylum Ascomycota; class Pichiomycetes; order Serinales; family Metschnikowiaceae; species [Candida] citri. The sequence goes on along the minus strand of JAJLXN010000006.1, from coordinate 106,052 downwards.
AGATTAAGCCTTGTACTTCACAGCCTGCCACTGTGGAATGTGCGGAAAATAGTCGCCAATCTCGTGCCTACATTTTGACATCATTCCGTGGTCTTGCTATGTCCACGTCATCATGGCATCTCAGGTCATGAAGTATAGCCGAGGATGTACAGTATGGGCTACGACATGGGCTGGTTTTCTGGCTGGTTAGGACCTTCATGACCTGATTAATATGTTGATGAACTCGTTAAAACTTGCTCTTTCCAAAAATATAATTTTTTTTTGAGTAATAATCAAAATTGGTCACATTTGATGTCGTCTCTTGTAGTGTCTGAAGCTGATCTCACTGGGCTATCCACCCTCCAAATCCTTCATCGGAAAGGTTTCGTGGTCTAGTTGGTTATGGCATCTGCTTAACACGCAGAACGTCCCCAGTTCGATCCTGGGCGAAATCATTCTGTTTATTTTTTTTGCATCCTGCACCAACGTTAGCCACGGCTGAGAGGAAGTCCGAGACGTTACACAGCCACCGAATTTCACTAAGAAAAAAGATTTAGTATCGTAAAAAGGGGCTACATTCTAAACTGAACCCCTTCACAAAAAACAAAAAGAACCAATAACTAACAGAAATGCCCATACAGGAAATTTCCAAATACCCCATTTCCTCGGATAGTGGATTAAGTCATTGATAGGCAAGGCACACCGATCAGTGACATGTGCGAGGGGACCGCCTGCAGGTTGCGCCTCGTACTAGTTGCAGGTTGCGCATTAATCTCCACAGTCGGTGAGGTTCCACGCATGCCAGTCCTGTAACCCACAGATTCAAGTATAAAAGGGGGCCCATCTGCTCCCCTCCGAAATTCTCCTCAACAGTTAATTTTTTAACAAACTACATATTCTCAGATTTTCATTCATTACTATCAACACAAAAAAATTCAATCGCCTCCACACACAATGTCGTTCACTAAGTTTCTTGACAACTTGAAGTCGCAAAAGCCTGCGTTTGACAATTCTGCTAAGTTGCCAACCACCACTGTCGAGGACAGCGCTATGATGTCGATGCCAGCTCAACAGCCGCCAAAGCGTCGTTGGAGTTACGTCACCTACTTGAATGAGGGAACTTATCACGGTGACGAGGACCACTTGATGGTCGGTTTGTAAGCAGATCTGCTAGCATTAGCACCTGTAGGTAAAGCTTAGTCTTACCGCTTGGATCGTTTGTTTTAGGGTATAAGGAAGGTCGTTGGATCAGGTCAGATTATGGGACAAACAGGATTTTTGTCGCTTTTTTGTTGTGTCTAAATAGTCAATTAACAATTTGGAATCATTATTTTTGACGTAAATTTAACTATATGCGTAGATCGTTATATTGACGTAAATGCACTTTCAATTCTTGGAAGAATCTTAGCAACAGCTCTTGCATCTTTCCAATTCGTCTCTTCAAGAAACGAGACGATGTTATTGTTTGGGTCTAACTCATTGACAACCTCAAAAAGGATGTCGGCTGTCATGGTCCTCACTTGTTCCGATGTGTGCTTACAAGCCAACCAGCATAACCGTTTCCGGACCTTCCGTTTAAGCTCGGCAGAGACTGAGCCAAGAACCGAAAGATGCTGGAAAATTTTGAGCACAAGCCTGATCCGTGTAACGTCAACCGTATTTATGTGCAAGTTATAAGCTCTGACATGTAGACCGTCGTAATTGAATGAACTCGATGGCTCAAGTCCAGCGTCGAAAATCTTTCCGATGACGTTTAAAGTGCAATTCAATGACCTCTTTGAACGCTGGTCTAATGTAGACACTTTGACTCCAGGAGCCACACGAAGTAGTCTTACAAGACTGAGCACCACTCGGTCAAGTGTATCTTTATCTCTTGAAAGCTCCAAAATAAGCTTAAAGGATTCATTGGTTAAGTTACTGGCTCCAGTTTGCGCTCCACTTGTGAAAACCATTCCACTCCAGAAGGCATCTTTTTCCATATCATCCGTAATGTGCAGCTTGTAAAAGTCAAGCAAATCGGCAAAATAGAGACCATAGTCGTTGAGGTATGACTTGAAATGTTCAGCATACTTCGTCACTGACTTGAGTTGGCACAAAAGCCCAAACGCTTGTACTCGTAATTTATCCATACCCTCTCCTGCTAGTCTTAGAAGTTTTGCATTCAATGGTTCTCCAAGACTGGCTGCATAAGTCAAGTTCTCCTCAAGTAAAGTAAGACAAGCCCTCCGGAGCTTCAGGCCGACGTCTCCTTGTTTGGTGAGAGTATAATCGTCCAAAAGTTCAAGAATTGCCAAACCAACGTTTGAGTCATCTGGCATATCAAAAGAAAAGCTCTTTCCAAGGGTAAGGATGAGTTTGGCTCTCACATCAGCATCCACAGAAACATTTAAAGCCACTTTCAAGACATCACCAAGACCTCCGCTATTCAATAGATAAGGCATAGCAGTCTGTGAGAATGTCACATTTCCATGCTGAAGGTAACGGCAGATTTCTGCTGTATCAAGTGGTCTTTTGTTTTGTCTCGTGAGTTCATGGAAAAGACTCTCCATTTCTTGAGATACACCTTCACTATTGTTCAATCTAGCAATTGAAAAGACGTTCTTAGCCGAGTGATCATCAAACGTTTCGAGTCTGGTAAGTAACACACTATACCAATGCAATAAACTTTCAGCCTTGACGACCTTATCTCTGTGATGATCGAAGGAGATTGAAGATACTTGGGTATTAATGTTCTTTATGATAACTTCATCAAGAAGCTCACAATTGGCAAACTCAGCAAGAGCATACAAACATGCAAAGTTACCCTTTTCAAATCCCACCACGCATTGCTGGGAAACTTCATCTTTTGTCTGTAAGATTTCCTCCCCAGCTTGAGTTTTCGAGATCCATGCAAGGTATTTACTTCCGAGTTTACCAATCTCAAAAGGACTGTTCTCTCCAGTAATCTCTGAGAACAAATCATCAACAAAAATTGATGCTGGAACTCCAATGTCAATTAAATGTGCAATGAGACTGTGAGCATCTTGAACATTGCCAATTGTAGCTGAGCCAAACTGTTCAATGAATTTGATCGTGAATTCACCAATCTGGTTACCATCAAGGTCAGGATAGAATGATTTGAAAAAGATGGGACCAAATCTACCCACGAATTCTTGAAGAACTGCAACTCCACAACGTCTAATGATTAATTCCTCATCAAAAATCACAGTTTTGACCAAATCTGCAAATATAAGGTTCCACATTTGGTCATTTGTCTCTCCGAGCTGACAAAACTGATCATTTGTAAGCGAACGCAAGACTGCCCAAGCTGTGAAACACGAGGAGTCTCTGATTTGAGAGCCTTGGATGAAAACGAACGATCTCTTGGAGATGGAACGTGTAGAGTGGAAAATCGATAACACAGTAGGGACCAAGTCCGTGTCTATTTGCTTTGACAAGGCTAAGAAGCCCAAAAAGAGCAAAACTGTGTGATATCTCGAGACATATAAATTCTCTGAAGTGATATTCAACTTTGGAATAAATCCAGATCCTGGGACCAATTCTGCAATCCTTAACTGATCCACAATGAACCAAATGAGCTGAGAAGCGTAATTGACTGCTCTAGTAGATAAATGCGACACAATATGACCTAAATTTTTGGCTGTTGACTCACGAAGTCTAACATCAAAACGTTCACCTAGAGTATCCATGATATCATGTGTGAGATTATTGATAATACCAGCAACACTCGTATAGTCCGAGATCTTAATGTACAAGCGAGCAATCTTGGATGAGACCTTGATTAAAAAGAGCACATGGATCGTATTGATCTGGTGTCCTGGATTATGTTTAAGCTGAGCAATATCGTACAGCAACATTTCCTGATGAATTTTCCGAGTTAAACTGACCATATCGACATGTGACGGTTTCTTTAAAATTTGGTTTATCGCCATGAGATGGCCCAATTTGAAGTTGTTTGGCATAGAGATCCAGTCCCCACAAGTCGACTCAACATAGTCAAGAAGCGAGTTGGCACAGTCTGGACGAGTAAGCAAATTTGCTAGCAAAACCAGTGCCATGACCTGAGTCTTAGACGCGTTTGTTCGAAGTGCCATAAAGCGTAATGCTATGTCTTTCACTTTCAGCTCTAGATCTGGCTCTATCGAGTTAAGCGGGAACGGAACCATGACCAAATTTGAAAGCCAGATCAAAATCAAGTAGCATTCGAAGTCTGACGAGTCCATTGACTCTTCCTGGAGCATCTTGACCAATTGAGGCATGAGGTAGACATCATTTGAGAAGAAGTTCGAGACAAACTTGTACCCACGGACTTTTGCCAACAGATAGACCAAACCAGCCAAATCTTCAGCTTGAGAAGTGACCGCTTTTCTCTTTTTTAGAACCAAAAATGCCGATGTAACCTCTTCAATGTACCGTTGCAAATGAGTATCTAACTGTTTCGGAGCCACCTCAAACTGGTTGATAAGGAACGTCGCTTTTTTCAAGTTTTCAGCAATTCTAATTGGCTCTCCATTATTTTCGATGTCATCTCTTATCAGGACGAAATATTCACTGAGTTGGGCATGGGCCTCATGGGCCTTTAAAGACGGTAGATCTTCCATAGTGTATAGACGGTGGTACTGTGTGCGGTTTATATATGTAGATATACACGGTAGGAAGATAAGACGAATGTGGCGTTTTGAGGTGATATTTCGGGTAAAAAAGGAGGTGACGGCTTGAGGAGAATGAATCAAGTTACGAGGCCGAATTTCATGTTTTTGTTAATGATGTTTTATGAAAATTCATGGATCTTTCGTAGATATTTAGTAGCCTCTATAGAGCTCTACTTAGTGCAGTTCGCAGTGTAGAGTGACTGAACTCTAGTTCATGATCTTGACAACAAATCGGAAGAAAATAAAAAAGTAAAGAAGGAGAACACTTAAACTTCCTGAAACAATTAGTTTCATATAATTTTCAAATGGGAAACGCCCAAAATCATCGAAATCTCCCGCCTTGTCCTAACTACCCTAACTAAGCTGGTGTACGGGTTTTCAACCCAATATCAACTACTCACTAAAAAAAAATTCTAACTAACTGCCAGCCATGTCTACCAAGCAGATGTTCTACAGAATAAAACAGCTAAGATCCACCATCGGAATGCAGCCGGTTGTTCGTAAGAACATCGCTGCTTTGGGCTTGAAAAAGAGAAATGACATTGTCTACCAGGCTGTTTCACCAGCTACTGCTCACAGACTTAGGATGGTGAAGGAGTTGGTTTCCATTGATTTGTTGGACCAGGAGGCCGCTGAATTGCAAAAGGCAAAGGACAAGCAAAAGTTTCCTGCTGGATTCGCCAAGGTTGGCGAGTTGTAAGTGGGTGAGGGAATGAAAAAGTGAAGGAGAGAGAAAGAGAATGAAAGAAGATTGGAAGAACCACATAGGTTCTCTTGTACATAACGAATAGACGGTTCATCTGGAATTTTGTTTATTGGAGGGTGAGAGTCTGAGAAGGTGGTGAGTTTTGGATAAAGGATGAGTTTGGGTTCTGGTTGTGAGGTGAACTTGACTTATGGTTGTGAGGTGAACTTGAGTTGTGGTTGTGAGGTGATTGGTTTGGGTGAATTTGAATTGTTTGTGAATGAACGTGAGTGGTGTTGAAGAAACAAGCATGTGCTGGAGTCGTGAGGGAAATGTGATGACACAAGACTGAAGGTGATGGTGATACCTTGAAGATATCCAAAGCTAAAGGAACAAGTCGATGTTTTCTTAGTGATGGTATTACTTCAATGATTTAACACGGACAGTGTTCACATAGTCAGCCTGGGAAGCACGTTAAGACTAAGTCTGTTCCGAAGTTTGCTTAACATGATCTATTGAGGGCTGTTGAAACAAAATTGCGAGAGTCTCCATGACTAAATAATGTGTTCATCTTTGACATTCTCTCTTATGATCGTGTTTACCAACACTGCCACCATGTCACCACACAAACCTAACCAAGCTACTTCTACAGCATCAAATTTATTGCTCGAGTTCGAAAACCGATTGCTAGAGCTTGGAGCCATTACTGAGATCATTCAGCCTGAATTGTCATCTCTTCGTAGACCATCTCACCGTATCTCCAACAGTAGAAAGAATTCATGGCTCACTGTAGAGCCACAATTTAAACTATCAAAATTGATTTCAAGTCACTTAGTCAAAAATCACTATCCAAGATTGCTTTTCTTCGGATCTACTGGGCTGATCTTCTCTCACCTTAGTGGTTCTACTACGGTGTCACCAATTTCCCACCAAAACCCCTTTTTCAACTTGAAATTCGACATACCCAATCAAACCCTTAAATTCTAATCATTCACCCCTATTATTCGTATTCAGACCCCTTTCAACATAATTCCCCTAACATCATCAACCTCATCTACCTTAGCTATTGCACCTGCACAGAACCCAACTTCCGGATGGACCTTTCCATGACCGATATCTCCATTCATCTCCATGGAAACATCCAACATATTAAAGAAAATTACTTCTCCTGAATCCTTGATCACACCATTATTCATCCCCGTCATTCTTTTTCTCGCTTTCCCGAATTCACCCTTTTGCAATAACAATCTCGTGATTGGATTTATGGGACCACCGTACTGCAGACAACCCCACCAGTTTATATTGGCCAATGTAATGTTTTCCAGCGCAGGCTATCACTAAAAAAAACCACGTCTTTGTCTTACCATCCGAAATTCCCACACTGGCGTTTCTGCAAACTTATTCAATCCCGCATATTCATAAAAACCACGTCGATTGATAAAATCACCTGAAAATTTCGAATCATCGAATTTTCCACTCCATCACATCAAAAATACCCACAATATCCACCACAAATGTTGCTTAGAGCTACTCAAAGAAATAGAGTGACTTCGTCGCTTTTCACCTCCACATTTGCCATCTGTTTCCTTCTCGTGGGAGCCAATTCCGTGCTTCCTTGTCCAGTTGACAGTGTCCACGGAAACGACGCTGTTATCGATGAGAGATTGAAGAAGGGAATGAAGGAAAACAAGGAACAGTTATGATTTCTGAACGATAACGATTCATCATAACTGATGTTCTTCACAGGCTGGCCTTGCCACGAACACTTAATGCATTATACTACTCATACTGGTCTACGGGCCAGAACTACGCCTCGATAGTCGTTGACTGACGACTTCTTGTACCATAGACATGCGACGGGGAGAGTCCCGGAATACATATTCAAATAAAGAGATTTATACACTGGGGATGGATTGTTGCTGGGAAATGGGACTCAGCCAATCACAGCACTAGAATTCTGGCCATCGAGGTTTTCGGGCACGTGTATCATGGTCACGTGTATATGATCATGTGACTAACATTCACGAAACTTCCTCGCAGCCTTGTAATGTAGACCCTTAACTATGGGCACCATAAGGTATGATCCAATACCAACATAAATCACCAAAACCACATTCAAATCAAATCAAATTAACATTGACACCCTTCACTAAATTCGCGCCAAAACAAAACTCTTTAAAGTTTAGCCTTATTTTGTTTATCCTTATTTTCAATTTGACTTCCCAATCGGGACACAACATAAACATCACCTCTTCCTTGTACGTCATGATAAGCTATCTGATTTTTTTAATACAGCTAGCTCTTTATCCATGTCTCTAGCATTACCATATAGTTTCCCCAAAGCACCTTCGGAAGAACCCGAGAAAAAGCTTGCGAGAGATGCTCAGATCAGCAAGAACTTGCAGATGGAATCCAACCCATCCAAGATGACTCCAAAGAGAGTCACTGAGCCATATGTCAAGGTATATAGCAACAACAACACTCCTGACTCTATCACGATCCCTATTGATGATCCACTTGATGATATCGTCGCCGAATCAAGAGCTAACATTGAGGACTTCGATCTTGACCTACCATATACTAAATTGCATGCTAACAAGGGCACCGAGTCTCCAAAGACGCCCAAAAAGACACTCAAAGAAGATCTCCACCTGTCTATTGGACATAAGAGATCACGTTCGATTTTGGAAGAGGCTAACCAAAGACAATTGGATAATGCTTGCAATGTGAGCATGTCTGGACAGACCCCACCAAGCAAGATCATTACTGCGAGAGTTCCAACTTCCTCCACAAAGAAACCAAGACAAGACTTAAGAGAATCAACTCCAGTTTGCGAAGGCAAGAATAAGTTGGTAAAGACCCTCAGTTTGCGTAAGCCAGAGAAGAAGTTTGCTGATGATGAAGCTGACCAATCTATGGGTGATCCATTGGCATGTCACGCTGAAAATATCATGAGAATGGCCATGGACTCTACCATGTTTGGATCTTTCAATGCCAGTTTTTCTTCCACATTCTCCAATTTGGCAGATGATTCCGTTTTGGGTAGAAAGTTCCCAGATATCTTGGCTGATGATGCAGACAAGAGCGTGAGTGAGCTCAGAAGAGGTGCTACATCGCTTCTCGATAAGCAAAAGGCATCAAAGATCGAAATCAGCGCTGAAGAATTGCGTAATGCCGTCAGTGACTCCATTCGTTAAATTTTGAGTTCAATTGCCAAAGAGCTGACTCCATTTGTTACAAACTTGTCTTCATTTGCTACAAAATTGACTCCATTCAGAAGCTCATCTTCATTTGCTAAAACTTGACTCACTCAAAGTGTCTATATTCTAAGATGTGGTGAGAATATGTCTTAAATACCCAGCGTCACGAATATCGATTGCATCATAATGTGATCGAGATTCCTTTGAGTTTTCCTCGGCTCTGATGCCCGAAATATGGCGATTGAATCCGTTTTCGTCCCAGAACTCATCGATTTCTTCCTTGCATGGAATTCTGTCCTTATGATCTTTCATGTAATGCAAGAGACGCTTCCCTTCATTGTTTAGTTCTCCAAACTTCTCGACCCTGTCAAGAAGCTGTTCATTGATTGTTTCCGTCCCGAGATTTAAGTATTCATAAATATAATACTCCAAAGCTGAGTTGTAGGCCTTGCCTCGAAGACAGGAAAGAGTCAAGAAAATCAAGTTTTGTTCACTGACAGTTTGGTGAGTTTTGAGATAAGAATAAAGCTCTAAACCTGTCAATCTGGCGGCTGGAGAGTTAGCTATGGATCTGGCAATGATGCTGAACAGGTCCGGGTTAAGCAATTGACCCACAAAGTTCTCGTCAAGAGATTTGAGCGCCTGTAATGCAATGATGATACCGGAAGTGTTCTGGTACTTATTAATGTGGTTGAAAATGCAGTTGATGAAGATCTGGAGAGTTTCGGTCTTTAGTGACTTCTCCAGAATGTACTTAACATGATCATGAATAAAATGAGTCAATGTTGATGCGTTAAGGAGCGGATTTCCCTGATTTTGTGACAGTAAGTTTGTGTTGGTGGCCTTTCTGACCATTTCTGGTGATTCCCCAGTATCAGGATCATCTGACTCAACATAGTCTATAATGGCAGCCTCTTTCTTTGCAGCTTTCTCGATGTTAGAATCAGAGACTTGATAATGATTGAATTTATGTGACATTGCATCAGAGATATCCTTATAAGACCATTTAAAGTCACCTCCTCGAGAAACGAAACTGTTTAGGACATCCAATGCTCTCTCAACACTATGATCTCGAGAATCTATGCTTACATCCTCCTGGAAGTCACCGTAACAGTATGAGCTGATGATATCGATGCAAAGCTCTTTAGTGAGGGCTTTCTCTCCCTTCATGGTCTTATGTATATGGTGCCATTCAATGAGGTTCAACGTCAGGTCAACGTCTCCATGAGATGCCAAAGTATGCAAGATTTGATAAAGTGTTTGGTCACTCAAAGATCTGAAGAACGCATTCAGTCTATTGAGCATGGTGATCTTGTTATCGAGAATGACATCCTCGACCGACAATTGGTCATCAAGACCATTCATAATGCACTTAGAGTAAATGACTTTGACAAGCTTGTAATGATTTTCCAAGAGACCAAGCCCTAGACACTCAGAGATCAATTCAGGTGTGATTTGTGGATGATTTAAGTCCAATGTTAGGTCTAACCATTTCAGTATACTAGCGCAATCTTTCATGAGGATCATCATGCTAAAGATCTTTGAAATGGGAAGAATTGACAAAGCTGAGGCCTTCTCTTCTGGTGAAAGTGGAGCCAAGTATTCCTCAAATAAGCTTATTGTCTTTCCATATTGATTTGAGTTGATTAAAACATTCAATACTGAGCCAATATAGTACATTTCCAAATCAACTCCAGAGACATGTTTCACCATTATACTCTCATAGAGTGTTTTCAAAAGCACTAGAAGTGTGAAATCTGAGCAATTTTCAAAACATTTGAAAAGGTTTAAGGCTGCTAGATCGTGCTCTTCTTGACTCATTTCTGTACCTCCAGAATGGAGCTCCTCATACAATTTCATGGCTAGCATTGTCTGAGTTCGGTCCCCCTTAGCTGCTATGGCCTGAAGCAACAATATATACAAGGTTTTGCTTCTGTAACGCAGCGATACGGGGTCCTTTTGGATCATAGAGACAAGTTCCCATATGCGGTCATATTGTCTGGCACAAACGTTCAACGCCAAAATTTCTTCGACTTCGCGTGGACTCAAATGCAAGAGGGACGTATTCTTGTCCTTTTTAGCCTTCTGCCATTTGCAATTGGCTTGAACTGTGAGTGTTTTCGCTTCTTTGGCTTGATCTTTGGAGACATAGGAAACGAGAACAGGAAGCGAGGAGCGCCGTAGTTGTGCATGTCGCAGCTTGCTCGAGTGAGCTAGGGATTCAAGAAAGGCCTTTATTTTCATAATAGAGCCGGTATTTGGTGGGTTTTGGGGTAGTCTGGAGAAGAAGGTGTAGTTGAGATCACATGACCTAGATGAGTAGTGGAGGGTAGGTAATGGGGTTTGAAGTTTTGGACTAAGAAAAGGATTAATTTATTTTTGACAGCTTGAATCGGATTCTATAAAAGGATCGATCGTGCCTGTTTCTTTCAAGTCCTATAAATTTGGTTATGGTGTCGGATTCCATGGACCTCATTGCTTCTCATTAGACATAATGGTCTATATAGTGAGAGCACTGATAAATAGGAAAGACAATAGGCACATACAAAGTCGAAAAAGACAATTTAAAGAAACCAAAACATTTGATAAACAACAAATAGTAATTGAATATATATTCACTTTTTCTATTTCCTATGATCTTCCCCTCTTTCTCCCTCACTTCACTTCCCCCACTATGTCCATCTCAGTAGACCCATTCGCACTCTCATATTAAGTCTACTCTTAGTCACTTAGACTCACCTACCACCACCTTTTTTGGCCCAAGTGTCCATACATCCACCCTAGAACTTGGCCAAAACCACCCAAATCCCACATAATGTCATTCTCATTGCTAAAACCACAATTCAAGAGACTACTAGCCACAAGTCTGGCCGCAGGAAAGGACCAATTCCATGTCTTTGATAGAGCATCCAAGGTCATCCAAAAGTCCAGAGTTGCAGAGCTCACGCCTGAGCTTTCGAGAAAAGTTGAATACTTACGTGATGAGGTGGCCATCAGAACCATCGAGAGATTGGGTTTCATCACTAGAGACTTCGATAAAGTGCTCGACTTGGGTGCTCATCTGGGTAACTTAGTCAAGAACTTATGCATTAAATCTGAGGTTCCTCCAGGTGGAGATCACGCTGACGAGGAGATGACGAAACAGCTCAATGCTGACAAAGAAGGAATCAAGCAGAAAATCAAGGAATTGGTCATGGTGGACTCATCAGAGAAGTTGCTTTATAGAGACATTGATGAGCCATTCAATAAGGAATTTCCAGGCAAAATCACTAGAGTGGTCGCTGACGAAGAAGCTTTTGACCATGAAGTATTGAATGAAGGTCAACAATATGACGCTGTCATCTCCAATCTCTCGTTGCATTGGATCAATGACTTGCCTCAAGTGTTACTGAACATCAATAAGGTTTTGAAGCCAGATGGACTCTTCATGGGTACTATTTTCGGTGGTGATACCTTATATGAGCTCCGTACGTCGCTCCAACTTGCTGAATTGGAACGTCGTGGTGGTATGTCACCAAGAGTGTCACCTTTGGTCCATTTGAACGATGTGGGAAGTTTATTGAACCGTGCTGGCTTCAGTATGCTTACTATTGACACTGAGGATATTGTCGTGGGTGGATTCCCTGATATTGTTGCCTTGTGTGCTGATTTGCAAGCTATGGGTGAACAAAACAGTTTGGTCACTAGAGCCAACTACTTGCCAAAGGATGTTTTGTTGGCTGCCAATGAAATTTGTAAATCTATGCATGGAGAAGTCGGTGAAGATGGAACTGTGACAATTCCAGCTACTTTCAATGTGATTTTCATGATTGGATGGAAGAAGAGTGACAGTCAACCTCAGCCATTGGAGCGTGGATCAGGACAAATCAACTTTAAGGATGTTTTGGGTTAGAGGAGTCAAAGGACAGATTATGAGTCTACGGAAGGTTTTTCCTCCTTCTATACTTTCAATATCTTCGGTACTACTACCACTACATACTTCAGGCCAAAACACATGTATTTATCAGAAGAATCAACAATTCATTCGCAATAAGCTTTTTCATTGCTGTAAATTTTCTCTTCATTGTTAACTTCGACTCGCTCTGAATTGTCGCCAAAAAGAGACTCATGTTGTTTCTCTTCAGTAGTGAATTGAGGGGAATTATTATGGTGTGGAAGTCGAATTTTATCTTCAGGAGTCAATTGAAGACTGCAATGAACTGAAAGTGGAGGATTGACTGCAGCAGAGACCGGAGTTGGTGGCACTCTGGCTTCAGGTAGTCCCGAGTTGGGTATGTTATCATACCCAGATATAGTAGAGAAGGACACTTGAGCCACTGGCCATTTTGACTCTCTTTTATCATCAAGGTACTTTGAAAATTGGAAAGCCAATAAAACCAAACAATCGATGATTAGAAGGGTCAAGTTTGCAAAGTGCCAGCCTGGATTTGTATATGGCATTCTTCCATGTATAAGACCTGAGACTATCACCGTTGCAACTAGCAATATAAGCAAAGTCGAGGTGATATAGACCTCAAGGATGGTGTTATTGACGTTTTGAAAGAGAAGAAACATCATAGTAGAACAACAAATTTGGGTGATCAAACTGAAGTAGGAAATAGCTGGTAAAAGCCTGGTGATCGAGGGTATGTGTTTGAGTAAGGGTCTATAAAACGAACCCAATTCGTGAAGCGAACGATTTAAAGAAAGTGGAGTTTGTCCTGATAAGTAATAAAGATAAGGGATCACTCTAGACTCTAAAATTTGCCTCTCTTCTGATTTGATGATGGACTTGCTAGTCCCATTGTACAATCCATAAGTGTAACTCAAAGACGTGCCAGTGATATCCACCATAAGAGATGGTTGTAGATAAATGAGAGTATTTTTATACTTTTGAAGGTGATCTTGTTCATGTGAATAAACTGCTTCCATGATTTGGTGGACTTCTGTGTGTTTCCTCAGGGCTAAGGATCTGGCTACATCGACCATAGGAAGGGTCGTATCGATATAATGAAGACCGGAGGAAATAAGCAATATTGAGAGGTATAGAATAAGTTTTGTATGTTTGGTAAGTGGAGAGATGGATAATTTTGTCATTTTGTGAGTGGAGTAGTTAGTTGTGGAGATGGTGTGGTGATGTGCACAAGTCGGTGGGTGCAAATTGAAGAGCATAGTGAGCGGAGTGAGAGGTACCAAGACACCACGTAAACGATCGTTATAAGAATAGTTGGAGTCGAACATTTTACAAGAATTTTTTGGATAATATCCTAATACTGTTATTTCTTTGGTAATTAAATTTGTAGTTCGTTGTCTCTAGTGTGTTATCAGCCATGCTCTCGATAGTGAACAATAGAGCACTAAATAATTGCCTCATTCAAAATTTTCTGCATTTATAATGAACTAAGAACTAGATAAAATTTGGTAGATATGTTGTGATCAAAACGAGATTTCAGAAAAAGAATGTTTAACAGTCTTAACTACCATAAGGCTACTGATGCCATAGATAAGATATCTATACTAATCTCAGAGAAGATATCTTTTCAGTGAGGGATATCCTTTGAGATAGCCCGAGTAAATCAAAACTCAAATTACATATTCTCTCCAGATCAATTATATTCACCATTTCAATGTCTTTGCCTATTTAGTACTTCATAAGCTCACTCAGCTCACTCATGACGACCAACATCGAGTCACACTACGCCACCACAATAACCTAATACCCAGAAAAAAAAAAGAATCACTAACAAATTTACAAACTCTCAATACATCCGTACTCTACGAACAATTTCTAGAAAAACCTCATAACTCCAATCATCATCTGACTAATCTCCCCCACATTATCACAACTCGCGTGCGTTACGTCACGCGCATAAGCATCACTTTAGAGGGTCCGATAGGGTGCAAAAGGGCCCATCAAAAACACCAAAAAGAGACAAAATTACGATTTTTAATCACTTATCCATAATAAGCACTCTCCTCTAAATCTACCCCGTCCTTTATTTTTTCCATTTTCCCGACTTTCGACCGCTTTCCATGCTCCCATCACCTGCGCATCCACTTACTATCCTCGGCAGATAAGTCCTGTGGCTAACACCCTACTGTGGAGAACAAGCTTGTGAAACCGAACCTACTACTTCTTTTCTTTATCTTTTCCTTACTATACCGTTGCATTTCCCATGACAAATTATAAAAACTCCACTACGTTCAAAGACGGATCCGTCACCCAGCAGGTGATCATTCCCAACTACACTTTGGACTCGTCGTTAGTGCTCTTGCCTGGGATCATATATAATGTCACATTTTCTCGATTCAAGGCAGCAGCACTCCTCTCAAGGTTCAGAAAACAAGTTGGCTCGACCCCTGTGATCAGGAGCCTTTTATCCGAATACGATTTTGACTCCTCTGAGAACGACGCAACCACGATCTCTCACTCTGCAGTGGATGGTATCCAACAGTTCTATAATGTGGAACAACAGGTCAGACTGGCGTCTAATCTTGATCCTTCAGTGACGAACTTGGCTCCAGCAAACGAATTTGACTGGATGGTGGTTGGTGTTTCGCCAAATTTGGCTAAAATCACTGCTCCTAGTGCTCTAGGGAAGTCACTGGTCTCTCTGGACATAGTGACCATTTCACGTATCGTTAGTGTCACCGACGACACGTCTAACGTCAAGCTTACGTTCCAGGCACTCGCTAGAGGTGTCAAAGTGAGCGGATTCAAGTCAAAGAGACCAAATGAGGTGTTGGTTTCGGTCAAATGGAACGACTCCATCACTGATATGCCTACTCACCTTCAAAAGCTCAAGAAATCTGCAGATGTGTTGTTTTCCCTGATCGATCTGTTTGTGGAAGAGTACCGTAAGGCACTTGCTGCAAAAAATAAGAACGACAACCTCTTAACCTTGAATCCATTGGCAAATGCATTGTTTCTTCAATTGGCTGGCTCCAAAGACTTTGCTAAGGCTTATGCAAGCTTGAAAAAGATTGTTTCTGGTTTAAATCTTTCTGAATTGGGCAGTCCAAGAGGACTACTGCGTATCATCGACCTTTCTACTGCCATTGTGCCGTTCCCAAACCATGAGAAATTGAAGGTGCTTTGTACGTTAGAGCTCAAGGAGAGAACCGATGAAATCATCGTTTTGATGGATAAAATGACTGACGTTTTCGGCAATATCAAGGAGTCCAACCTGATGATGAACCATTGGTTCTTCCAGGAAGCTTCTAATATGCAAAAGGCCAATGTTGTAGCCAACCAATTGAAGTCTATCAGGTTGGTTTTAGAAGGATTGACCAATTCAGTCAAGAATCCAGCCAATGAGAAGCAACTTGTCAGAAGAAAGGCTCCATTCACAGCTCAATCGAGAAAGTTACCTGATGATTCTGCTGCTGGAAATGACGATGATGGAGACGACGATGATCTTCGTGCAATCACTGAATTTGTCCGCAAAAAGTTGCCTGAGATCAAGTCTCTTTCTGAAGACAGTAAGCGTTTGATCGTTAAGGATTTCAAGAGGATCAAAACGTCAAATCCAGGAAATGCTGACTTCCATGTGATTCGTAATTATTTAGAGATTGTTGCAGACTTGCCATGGGACAAGTATGTGTCCAAGTTCAAGTCCAACAAGGATATCGATCTTGCAGAGGCAAGACGTCAATTAGACGAGGACCACTATGGCTTAGACCATGTCAAGACCAGGTTGATCCAGTACCTTGTGGTTTTGAAGCTTTTGGGTGCAAATGCCGACAAAGAGTACGAGAGACTTGGTGCATTGGAGGCTCAGAAGGAGAAGGAGTTGCAAGCCCAAAAAGAGAGCAGAAAATTCACCAGGGAGTCTGCTAATGGTGAAGCTATTATTATACCTAACAACGACGAGAGTCGTTCATCTAAAGAGAAGGCCAAGGAGCAAATTGAGCGTTCTTCTAAGCTTTCTGACATCGAGAAAGAGTTACTGGCTAAATCTGTACTTGTCTCCAAAAACAACAAATCACCTATCATCATGTTGGCTGGACCACCGGGTGTTGGTAAGACTTCCCTAGCTAAGTCTGTTGCGAACGTGCTTGGAAGAAGTTTCCAACGTATCTCTTTGGGTGGTGTTAAGGACGAATCTGAAATTCGTGGCCATAGAAGAACTTACGTTGGTGCTATGCCTGGAACCATCGTTCAAGCTTTACGTAAAGCAAGATCCATGAACCCTGTGATCTTGTTAGATGAGATCGATAAGATAATCGGCGGAAATAATGGCGCAAGCAAGTATAACGGAGACCCTGCTGCGGCTTTGTTGGAGGTGTTGGACCCTGAACAAAACACTCAATTCATGGACCATTACCTAGGCTTCCCACTTGACTTGTCTCAAGTTATCTTTGTCTGTACTGCCAATGAGCCATATAATTTGTCGAGACCATTGCTTGATCGTTTGGAAATGATCGAAATTGGTGCCTATGACTATAATGAGAAGCTTGTTATTGGAAACAAGTACTTATTACCAAGACAGATGAAGAGAAATGGTTTCCCAGACGATACTCTTGTTTACCTTGATGATGATGTTATGAAGAAGGTCATTTTGGACTATACTAGAGAGGCTGGAGTTCGTAACTTCGAGAGAAAGTTGGGAACAATTTGTAGATTCAAGGCTGTTGAGTACTCTGAGAGCTTAGCGGACTGCAACGTTGCATACCAGCCTAAGGTTGAGGAATACGATCTCTCCAGGTACTTGGGAATCCCACATCCTAGTATGAGCAATGAGATCGTGGACTTGCCTATTTTCTCAAGTCGTTACGGTGTGGTCAATGGTTTATCTTATAACACGGATGGATCAGGCTCAGTGCTTATCTTCGAGAGTATTGGATTCAATAACGAAAAGGTCGGATCTTCGTTACATATGACAGGAAGATTAGGTGAAGTGTTATTGGAGAGTGCTAAGATTGGATTGATGTTCATCAAGAACGTTTTGTATAGACACTTGTTGACATTGGACGATTCAGACCGACTCGTTGAAAAGTTCAACAATTTGGAGATCCATATGCATGTTCCAAGTGGAGCTATTCCTAAAGATGGACCTTCTGCTGGTATCACCATGGCCCTTCTGTTCTTGTCATTAATCTTGGAGAAGCCAGTTCCACTGAACATTGCCATGACCGGTGAGATCACCTTGAGAGGTTTGGTGCTCCCAATTGGTGGTTTGAAAGAGAAGTTACTTGGTGCTCATTTGACTGGTCACATCAATAAGGTGATTGTTCCACGCGAAAACAGAAAGGACATTATTGAAGAGTACGTGTTGAAGATCAACGACCAAGGTCAATTGAACGGATTGTTGAAGGATAATGCTCGTGGAGCAGACTACAAGAACACAGCCCCAGAAGACTACTTTGCCGAGAAGTATGGCGTTAAAGTTGTATATGCCAAGGAGTTCTGGGACGTTATCAAGCATGTTTGGGGCGAAGAATTGTTGGTTAACGTGGAGCAAGCGCGTTTGACCGAGTTACATTTGTAGGGTCTGCTGAGGGCAGGCTTAACGTGTCTCACTTGAGCCGCTTGGTTTGAAGGCCCTGCGAGCTGAAGGTTCTGAGACTTGGGTTACGAACTGTGACGTATGAGAAAAAAAAAACAAAGACAAAAATAACTAAAATGAAGGAAAACAAGAAACAAGCATTTCAAAAAAAGACACCCGTCACGGTCGGCTCCGATTGGTAACGCCAACGAGGCCGAGCCATTCTAAGTGCGAGTTATCGGACTAAGCGTAGGCAGGTGTAGACAATGCGGAGGAAGAACAACAAGACCTACAAAATTCAAGAATGAACATGAGAATATTGAAAAAATGAACAAATGCAATTTTTAAACTCTTTAACAAAAAACCTAAAAAGCCTAAAATTCAAAATTCCTCTAAAAATTCCCCAATTTCTTCATCCCTGCCGTCGTCTCTCCAACCTTCAGCCTCAGTGGCCCCCCGCAGGATTCTCAGTGAAATTTACTGTGGGCTCAATGGGACCAAGCCCAAGACCAAGCCAATAGGCCCAGACACCCATACTTAAGTGAAACTACAAAGAGACCATGAAAATGAAAACAATGGCAAAAAAATCACATTTAACGGCTCTCGTCGGCAATGTCGGTAGTGCCACCGTCAATACCGCCGGCCTTAGTGAGCCATTATTGAAAACCCTGCTCGCCCCTGCAGACCTGTGACAAAAATATCACAACGCCTCGTCCGATGCTTGCACGATTCTCAGTGTCCCTGTACTGCACGCAACGCAATAACGATATTGAAGGGTTTGATGAATTTGGTCATTTTCCAAGTTTTTCAAGCGGAAAAAAAAGCTCAATACTCTCATTGATCCTATCAAAATCAATCCAACACATCTCTTCCCCAAATAACCTCGAACAGCCCGAAATATCTCAACCTCTCGTAGATCGGACAAAGTCGCGACTGCAGGAAATTCTTCTCCCACGCTTAGCCCTCCCACTCTTTTCGCGGCTTGATCTAGGATTGTTTTTCTGCCTGCTAGCTCTTTTATTAGCATCACCAAAAGTCTCTGCCATCACGCTCGCTCAACTTCTCCAAAGCTAGCTTACGGTTTGGGTCGTGCCAACATCATCGTCCTATTTCGTTGTTAATTTTCTGAGCTCGTATCTGGCGCCGTGCCGAACTTCCCTACCATGAACGTGTTTTTGGTATTCCTATTGGCCTTGGCTCCCGTGTGGGCTAAGAGGTCGCTCTCGGCCTCGTCGTTGGTGACATGTATGGACAACTCGCAGATTTCGCCCTCTTACTTCGATGTGACCTTCAATCCGGACGATAGATCGTTGAAATACAATCTTGATTTGACCACCGAGATCTCTGCCAACGTGACTGCCCACGTCGAGATCTACGCCTACGGTTTCGTGATTATTGACCGTACCATCGATATGTGTTCGTTGGACTGGAAACAGTTCTGTCCGCTTTATCCGGGATCCATGCAGATCGAGTCTGTTGAGTACATCTCTGAGTCCTACGTTAAGCAGATCCCTGGCATCGCGTATCAGGTGCCTGACATCGATGCTGTGGTCAAGGTGAACGTTTACGATAAGTCCACCGGTGAGCGTTTGTCCTGT
Organism: [Candida] citri; assembly: GCA_030571295.1. NCBI lineage: Eukaryota > Fungi > Ascomycota > Pichiomycetes > Serinales > Metschnikowiaceae > [Candida] citri. Next base: position 86,471 of record JAJLXN010000006.1, on the reverse strand, counting down.
CTCCAGAGTTCGTTTACCAACGGTAAAACTGTCTCTCAGACCGGTATCAAATGGGCCACTGCTTGTATTGCAGGCCTTGGTTTGTTGATCGCTGCCGTCTTATCGACTTTCGGTAACTCCAACGCTGCTGCACACATTTCTACAAACGCTGTGTCGTTGTTCTTGTACTTCCAGTCGGTTGTGGTTGTTTCTATGCAAAACGTCGAAAGAGTGCCTCCAATTGCCTCGGCATGGTCTGAAAACTTGGCCTGGTCCATGGGTTTGATCCGCGTTACCTTCATGCAAGAGATTTTCCGTTGGTACGTTCAAAGTACCGGAGGAACCCCAACTTTATACTTCATTGGTACTACTAAGCAGATCTTGGTCCAAAGAGCCGAGAAGTACTTGAAAAACTTACACGAGTTTGTCCAGAATGACTACCGTCTCACTAATAATCAAAAAAGATCTTTGAGTTTCTCTTTGAGTTCTAACCAGAACTTGATCATTCTCAGAGGTATTAAAAGAATCGGATACAACTCCCATATCGAGCCCACTTCCATCGTCGTGACTGGTTTCACGTTCTTTGTTCTTTGTGGTTTCCTTTTGGTGGCTCTTATCTTCTTCGTCAAGCTGGCAGCTACACTTTTGATCAGATTCAAGAAGATCAATCCAAACAGACTTCAACATTTCAGAAGATCTTCTTCTACAATTGTCAAGGGTTCATTGTTGAGATACGTGTACATCGGATTCACACAATTGGTGATTCTCTCGTTATGGGAATTTACAGTTAATGATTCCCCTGCCGTGATCGTTCTCGCCATCATTGCCCTTGTGGTGACCATTGGAGTCATTGCCTTCTCTTTCTGGAATGCCCGTAAAATTGGTGTTCTTTCCACCCAAAAATACTCCAACCCTGCCGCTTTGTTGTATGGTGACACTAAGGTTTTGCAGAAATACGGTTTCTGCTACTCTATGTTCCATGCTCAAAAGTACTGGTTTGGTATCGTTTTGATCACTTATGCATTGATCAAAGCCATCTTCATCGGTTTGTGTCAAGGATCAGGTAAGACGTCCACAATCGTTTTATTCTTGCTTGATCTTGCTTACACAATCTACTTGTTCATGCAATCGCCATACATGGATAAGTCTACCAACATTCTTAACTACTGTGTGGCGGTTGTGACCGTTATTAATTCTTTCTTGTTTATTTTCTTTTCGGACGTGTTTGGTCAACCAGCACAAGTTGCATCTATTATGGGATGGGTGTTCTTTATTTTGAACGCTGCCTTTTCCTTGGTGCTTTTGTTTTTGATTATCCTATTAATTATGTTGGCAGTTTTGTCAAAGAACCCAGACGCTCGTTTCGCTCCTGCCAAGGACGACAGAACTTCTTTCCAAAGAAAGTCTTCTATCAAGCACGCTAAGTCGCTGAAGAGCTTGACCGCTGAGGCCAAGACTAAGAATGAGTTGTTCGCTTTGGGTGTCGCTGCTCAAGACCATCTGGAGAACTGGGAGACTGAGATGTACAGACTTGATGAGATGAACAAACAAGCTGACATTACTTCTTCCATTGAGGACCTGAGTCCTGGCTCTGAAGATAATGAAAAGTTCGAATTCACTGGCCAACATCCAGATCCTACTGTTGAAGTTGAGTCTGAGGATGAAGCCAGTAAGACATTTGGTGAGAAGCTCAAAGATAAACTCACAAGAAAATTCTCCACCAAATCCAAGTCATCTGCCAAGGGCACACGCATGAGCGATACTCTTCATGATGACGAAGTCGGACACCTCGAGCCATCTCCAAACAAGTCTCTCTTGACCCACAAACGTGACCAGTCTCTTATGTCTGAGTCGGCATTTTCCAACTACTCCAACGCACACCCTACCGGTGCCAAGGATATCATCTGAAGGTAATATGACACCTTCTCCACTGTATATTAGTCGAATGCATTTATGTTACTGTGATTTTTCCCAGATCTTCTGGACTTTCTCCAAGATATCCAACTTATGTAGTGATTTTAATGCCAGTGCTATGTACTTGGCCATAGACTTGACTTTATAGGTTCTGTTTTCGGAAAGAAGGAAGAAAATTGGATTTTCCGCAACAATTTGGCTTGTTTTATCGATAGCCAAGTTAATCAGCTTCATTTGTTTGGAAGAATACTTATAGTTCTCGTCTATATCGACCTCTAATTTCCTATACCCAGGTAATTGACTAGTGCTCCAATGAGGGTCCCATTTTGACGACGTTTTGAGGTATGGGACATGATGAAGGATAGAAATTGGTGATTTCAGAATGCTGAACCAATATTTGCTTGGATTGTCTGCTATAAGTGGGGAGATCTGGTGGTAATTGGTGATATCACATTGACTCTCAGTGCATTCGAAGAGAGCACCTACAAGAGTCTGGGGCATATAAAATCTCAAGTTCAGCCGTGCATAACGTTTACGTCTTGCAAGACGGTAGCAGGTAGTTTGGTTTGAAGTTGGTTTGATGGTAGATGAGAGGAAGTTGGGGATGTTGAAAGCTCCAAGGTTATGCTTTGGTTTAGTGGATGCTTGAGGTGAGTCGAGATTGTCAGAGTTCAGTGTTTTCTCTTCAAAAGAGACAAATTCGGGAATGCAATATTCCGTGGTGAAGATTGAAGTCAAATTTACGGGAATTTTTGTTGAGAACTCCTCTTTTCCTCCAGAACATTTGGCGATCTCTATGTAGTTGGTTCGGGATAAAGTGAGGATCGAGAAACGGGACGTCTGTAGAAATTTCAAACCTGAAAATGAGGCGAAAGAATCAGAGGAGCACAAATGGGCAATAACAAAATTGAAAATTAGAAAAACTGTGATTTTTGGTGGTTTTGTCATGGAGTGGTTTCTTTGTGGTTGCAAGTAGATGTGCAGGATGTTAATAGTAGTGCTGTGGAGGTGAAGAAGATACAAGAAAATCAAAGATAACACGAAGAAATAACGTCAAACATTGACTACACTGAAACATTTCTATGCGAGAAAACTCATTCATATCCTAAAAAATTTCAAATTTTCAAGTTTTTTATGTTTATCCTGAGAGATGAGTATCCATCTCCATTCCAGTGAAAGAGGCAACGACAACACCGAATTCCACCCATTCACCCAACTCAAGTAATCACAAAAGACTTAAATCAATCATAAATAACCATTTATAAATTACAATTACCAAAGTAGTTAAAATTTACACCTCTTTCATCTACCCACCCCACCCCATCTAAACCCAGGTGTACGGGTTTCCTACCAACCACCAAAAAACTTACCATCGCGATGAGATGATCAACCACCACTTCTTGCCTCACCATGGATTCCACACAGCAGCTGAATAAGCCGCATCGTGGTAACGACGGTAAAAAGAACACGGCAAAAAAGAAGCTCCATCAAAATGGACATAATGCTAAGGCTTTTGCCGTGGCTGCTCCAAAGAAGCTCGAAAGACAAGCAAGAAGATCCCATGATGTCAATGAGAAGAGACTTCATGTTCCTATGGTCGACAGAACCCCAGACGATGATCCTCCACCAGTTATTGTTGCCATCGTGGGTCCTCCGGGCACAGGTAAGACGACATTGATCAAGTCGCTCATCAAGAAATTGACCAAAACCACCATCACCGAAGTGAAGGGTCCTATCACTGTTGTCAGTGGTAAGAGAAGAAGACTTACGTTTATTGAGGTCAACAACGACTTGAACTCGATGGTCGATGCCGCCAAAATCGCCGACTTGGTGTTGTTGTTGGTTGATGGTAACTATGGTTTGGAGATGGAAACCATGGAGTTCTTGAACATCGCCCAGCATCACGGTATGCCTCGTGTTTTGGGTGTTGCCACTCACTTGGACTTGTTTAAGAGTCAGAGCACATTGAGAACATCGAAGAAGAGATTGAAGCACAGATTCTGGACCGAAGTGTATCAGGGTGCCAAGTTGTTTTACTTGTCTGGTGTTATCAACGGTAGATACCCAGATAGAGAAATTCTTAACTTGTGTCGTTTCATGTCGGTGATGAAGTTCCGTCCTTTGAAGTGGAGAAACGAGCATCCATACTTGTTGGCTGACCGTGTCACTGACTTGACCCATCCTCAGACCATTGCTGAGAACCCTAAGTGTGACAGAAAGATCGCCATTTACGGTTACCTACATGGTACTCCATTGCCATCCTCTGGAGCAAACATGCACATTGCCGGTGTTGGTGACTACCAAGTCCATGCCGTGGAGAAATTGCCTGATCCATGTCCTACTCCATACTTCGAGCAGAAGTTGGAGGAAATCGAAAGAGAAAGAGCCAAGGCCGCCGCAGAGGCCGGTGAAGAGATCGCACAACCAAGAAGAAGAAGAAGAAAGAGACTTGAAGACAAGCAAAAGATCATTTATGCGCCAATGTCCGATGTGGGTGGTGTTCTTGTCGATAAGGATGCTGTCTACATTGATGTTGGAGACAAGCAATCTTTCGTTGCTGGTGAAGCCCAGGGCGAGGGAGAGAAGTTTGTTACCGACTTGCAAGATGTCCAGAAGACCATGCAAGAGCGTTTTGCCGAGGGTCCAGGTTTGAAGTTGTTCTCCAACTCTGCTGAGATCGACCAAAACAACGAAGAGTCTGACGAAGAAGACATGCAAGGTCTCTTGTCTGAAGACGAAGAGCGTGAGAACAAGGGTAGATCTACCATGAGAAAGCCAAGAATCTACGGTAAGGCTATCCTGGAAGACACCGAGTTCGACGACAGACTGGACGATGAGGAGGACGAAGACAATTTCGACGATGAAGGTAATGCCAAGATGGTTGAGATTGACTTCGGTGAGGGTGCCGACAAGTCTGAATTGGACTTTGTTGAGGACTCTTCCTTGTCTTCTGATGAGGAGGACTACACTTCTATGGCCAACAAGTTGAAGGGTACTGTTCAACGTAAATGGAACCTTAACAAGTTGTTGTACCTCGACAACGTTGATCCTGCTGAAGTCGTCAAGAGATGGAAGCAACAAGACGTCGAGGATGACGAAGAGTCCGATATTGAGGACGACGACGAAGACTTCTTCAAGAAGAGAGACACCTCGCTGGTTGCTGAAGATTTGGACACTTTCATTCCTAAATTCCCATCTCTTGAGGAGCTCCGAGAGAAGTTTAACGCTTCTACCATCGAAGACAGCGACGAGGAGTACGAAAACGGTTACAAGATCCTTAAGGAGAGATTGCTCGTTGCACCAAAGCTTTCTGACGATAAGAAGGACGCTGAAGGTGGAGAAGGCGATGATGACGAGGACGAGGAGTTGTACGGAGACTTCGAGGACTTGGAAGAAGGCGATGGAGAGCTGGAACCAATCGAAGACGATGGTGACGAAGATGGAGAAGGTGACGATTTCGCTGACTTCGAGGCTGAAGAGGAAAAGGCTGACGAAGAGCCAGAGGACGAGAACATGACCATCGAAGAAAAGAGAGAGGCCAACGCAGCCAAGAAGGCTAAGCTCAAGATGCAATTTGAGGAGGAAGAGGACCGTGAGTTCGGTGCTGACGATCCAGAAGGTGACACTGAGGCAGACACCTGGTACGAGTTCCAAAAGAACAAGATGGCCAAGCAATTGGAGATCAACAAGGCTGAGTTTGAGGAAATGGACCCAGAGACCAGACTCAAGGTCGAAGGTTACCGTGCTGGATCTTACGTCAAGATCGTCTTCGAGAAGCTTCCTTGTGAGTTCATCGACAACTTGCAGCCAGAGTACCCAATTGTTTTGGGTGGTCTTCTTGCGACCGAGTCCCGTTTCGGTATGATGAACGTCAGAATCAGAAGACACCGTTGGCACAAGAAGATCTTGAAGTCCAACGATCCATTGATCTTGTCTCTTGGATGGAGAAGATTCCAAACCATCCCAATCTACACAACCACGGACTCTCGTACTCGTAACAGAATGTTGAAGTACACTCCAGAGCATGCCTACTGTTTTGCATCGTTCTACGGGCCATTGGTCGCTCCAAACACCACATTTGTTGGATTCAATATCGTCGATCAAACCTCTACGACAGGCTCGTTCAGAATCGCCGCCACAGGTATTGTGGAAGATTTGAATTCATCGGTGGAGATCGTCAAGAAGTTGAAGTTGGTTGGACACCCATACAAGATCTTCAGAAACACTGCATTCATCAAGGACATGTTCTCTAATGCCTTGGAAGTGGCTAAGTTCGAAGGTGCCTCTATACGAACTGTTTCTGGTATTCGTGGTGAGATCAAGAGAGCTTTATCTAAGCCAGATGGTTACTTCAGAGCAACTTTCGAAGATAAGATCTTGATGTCCGATACCGTTTTCTTGAAGACATGGTACCCAGTCAAGGTCAAGAAGTTCTACAACCCAGTCACATCGCTTTTGCTCAACAAGCATCAAGAATGGAAGGGTATGAGATTGACCGGTGCAGTGAGAGCAGAGCAGAACATTGCTACTCCATTGCAACAAGACAGTGCTTACAAGAAGATTGAAAGAGAGGAGAGAAAGTTCAATCCATTAAGAGTGCCAAAGTCGATCCAGAAGGAGTTGCCATTCAAGTCTCAAATCAAGCAAATGAAGCCTCAAAACAAGCAAACTTACATGGCCAAGAGAGCTGTGGTTGTTGACGGTGAGGAGAAGAAGATGAGAGATTTGGTCAACAAGATTAACCTTCTTAAGAAGGACAAGGAGATCAAGCGTAAGGCCAAGAAGAACGAGAAGTTCCAGGACAGACTTAAGGTTATGGCTAAGAAGGAGGAGGCCAAGAAGGAAAAGGAAAGAGAGAGAAAGAAGGAGTACTTCTCTAGAGAAGGTAAAAAGAGAAACTTGGACCAAAGTGAAGGTAACGCCTCTGCTTTTGGTGCCAAGAGAAGACGTTAAGCATTAGCATTATAGATATACTGAAGGAAAAAGATGTAGAGATGGAGTATGGGGTAAATTTGGTGGAGATGGTCGAAACATGGAGACTTTGTGGGGTTCTTTGCTTTGTTGGTTGATGCGCTTATAGTGAGCAGTGTATTAGACTTGAGTTTTGCGATTTTGGCCTCGAAAATCGGGACATCCATTCTCAAAGGGCCAATTGATTGATATTTGTCTTTCGATTCCAAAATTTCTCATCATTCCAACTTTTCACTGGTATACCTTTTATGGTTAACATGCACAAGACCTCACCATGCAAAAGACCCAGGAAAATCCACCAAAAACTTACCAAAATCAACCCAATCTCGTTCTATCAGATACTCAATTCCAACTTCATTCACCAAAACATCATTTTCAAGAATTGCCGGAAAAAAATCCAATTTCGGAAATCTTCCCCCAATATCATAAGCAGGCGACTGCACAGTATACACCATATCACTAGTGGCTCTTTCTAACCAAACTACCGAGGTCACAAGCTCATTGATTCAGTCTGAAATTCCCATTTTTCTACAGTTGATTACATTCTCCAAAGCGTTTCTATAGTGATTTTCTCAATTTGGTGCTCCTGTGATTAATTGACCAAAATTCCCACCACTTTCCGACCTCAATACCTGACCATCCTAACTTGCCATCAAAGTTGCCATTACAACGCCCCAAAACTCTTCGACATATTCACAATTCGCCATGGTGAGTACTCCCGCTTACACGAACAAATACGTGTCCGATATCCCCTTGAAAAGACCGCCTGAAACGTTTGAAGATGATCCGGCGTCACTCGAAGATGTGGAGCTCAAAGAGCTCGAATTCGACCTTGCCCATAACATCAAAGACATCAACAGACTTCACGTTTTCCATGCCATCAAGATATTCAACAGCATGCTCGAAGATTTGGTGAAGTTGTGTGAAAACAGAGACCTCCTCGAGAAGTTCCGTGCGCAACAGTTGCTGTCGTACCATATCCATTTGGATATGATCAACCAAGACATTTTGCTGCCGAAAACGGGGTTCCACGACGATGACTTGCCTCTACCGGTGGACACGACGTTGGACTCGGTTTCTGACTACAAAATCGATAGTTTAGGACCCTACACGGATGACATAGCCGACATAGCACTTACCCCAGAAATGGAGAAACAGTCCTCTACAGACGACGTGTCGACGCCCTCGCCATTCGACGAGTTTGACGAGCTGGTGGCCGATTTGACCGAGCCTCCGAGCGACGTGGCTTTCATTTCCACGGAGTCGTTGATCCAGACCACATCGCTCGATATGCTAGCCGATCCCATCACAGCACATAGCAACGAGCGACTCAAAAAGGAAGTCATCTATCATATGGCGCCCAAAATCAAAAAACAGTCCGAGCATTTATTGAAATCGTTTGGATTGGCTAAGGCTCCACCAATCTCTATAGCTCAATTCCTTCTCCGGATTCGAACCTATTCCCCCTCGGTTTCTGTTTCCGTGTACATCCACTCGGCATACATGATATTCAAATTGTGTGTTCTTTTCGACGTTGTTGAATTGACCCATTTGAACGTCTATCGCTTCATCTTGGCCCTGATCCGGTGTCTGACGAAAAAATTGGAAGATATCCATCAAAAACAGGCCAATTTCTCTACAGTTGGAGGCGTTGGCCTCAAGGACTTGAACAAGATCGAAGTGAGTTTTCTTTTCTTATTCAACTTCAAGTTGGTTGTGAGTGAGTACATACTCAATCACTTTTTGACGAATGATTTTTTGGCATTGAGAAAGTTCTGTGACGAGAACCTTAAGACGACGTGATACCACGCTACGACTAATTAATTTCAATATTGCATAATACAAGACTTAACTGACGTTTATGATAAAAATTATAGCTTGAAAGAGCAAAAAAATATGCGATTTCTGTGGATCGAACACAGGACCTCCAGATCTTCAGTCTGACGCTCTCCCAACTGAGCTAAAACCGCAAGTAGAACCCATGCCGGGACTCGAACCCGGAATCTTTTGATTAGAAGTCAAATGCGCTAACCATTACGCCACACAGGCTGTTACTGATGTTAACGTAGTGGTGGTAAAACGGGTTAAGTTGGAGAGGTATGGATCTCTAATTTTAGAAGGATCCAAATTTTCAAGATCAAGAAATCGTATAAGTGAAATTTTGAGTGTGTGGGTGTGTTTGAATGAAATCATTGCGATGCGGAGAAACTCGATGTGATGACGTATCGTATCATTGAAATTTCAGGTGGAACTGCCAAGATAACACACCAGAATCAGGTCTAGGATCGGATTAATTAAAGCAACACATCACAATTGCCAAAAAAATGACTCGGGTCCTCTTAAAACCAAACCTATGAGGATATTTCATTTCAATTCGTGATGAAATTTTAGTATTTATCAACCAATGGGATGAAAATGTTGGAATTTCAGTGTTAATATGACAATGGGCGATCACAGATTGACAGGGTCGATCGTTTAACGGGTCAAATTTCAAAGCACGCATCCGAAACCGACGGATATGGGACAGACTAGGTGACTTGAATAAGGAACAAATGAATGAAGACCAATCCTAATTGGTTGGACGTTTTATGGTTGTTTCAACAATCAATCAAAATTTCAAATTGCAAGATCGCAAATAACCCTCAGATCAAGCGAAAAAGTCCGAAATCTGATCAGCCCAGCAGATCCACTGACACTATTTTCCAACCTACCCAGCAATTTAAAATCCCCTATTTCCAATAACCACATCATTCGACAGCCCCTCAAGTTTTCCAATCCTTCTCATTGGTGTCGAATACGCATTCCTATTTTTCTATTGTGATGCCTTATTGCACGTCTTACAGGTTCTGAGAAATCTAACAATATGGCTGTATACATCGCCAGCAAAACTCGGCTAGTTTGAACTTACACAGCCGAATTCGCCAAGGCAAGAGAATGTAGACCCTGGGAATTCTTGGAAGTTGCCTGAGGAGTCCCCGCTTACTATTGGCCCTGGTAGCTTTGAAGGGCCATGGGTGCGTCTAGAAGGGTAGGCAAAATAAGAATAACAAAAAGAAAGTAGAGTGGAGATAAAGGATGCAAAAAAAACCTTATTTTGGAAACTACTGAGGCGCTTGAAAAGCCCCGATGACCTACTCCGATAGTGAAACGAGCAGAATTAATGAAATATACGGCTTCGGAAAGTGACATCTGTCAAACGCAGCGAACTCCGAACAGTGCGTCTGCTGCAAAGGTCACCGCATCGCAAACACCCGCAAAACTCTCCGGCCCTTCGCAAATGATCCGCAAATATTCGTAAAAAGATCGATGTTGCCCAAATACGTCAGCAGATAAATTTACTCGACCCTATTAATGGTACTTCAGCCCCATGACGCCATGCGAGCAACGAGCAATGAAGGGCTATACCGCATCGTAAATCCTCGGTAAGAAACTGAGCCAAGTCGGGGTTTCTCCACTTTTTAGAAGAAAAAGAAACAGAAATCAAGACGTATAAGCAAGAAATAAAATTAGAAGCGTAAAAAAAAAACTAAATCAAGTAAAAAAAATGACCATTCAGCAAGCAAGATGCACTGCTGATGGGGCGGGACCTTGTCTTCAACTATGGCCAATAGACAAGCCCAAGGATTGAGAAACATAGCGGGACCAAGCCACTACCAAGGAAGAAAGAAAGAGAAAATAATGCAATAATAGAAATCAGCCACAATCCTGCTCGCAATTTCCTTCATCTGGCAACACCACCATTGGTCAGTGTTGGCGACAATATCTATTGTTTTGCGTTTTTTTCGTATAGTAAAAGTCATCAAATCAATAGGTGTCATAATTAATGTAGGAGCGGAGGTTTGCCCCGCCGGCAGTGTCCCCGAGCTTGCATAACTTGCTACATCGATGACATTGCATCAAGTGGGACGAGAACCTTCTGAATGGGGTAATTGGGGATGCTCGGTTAGATTTAATAATTTTTTACAGTATTATTATTTCGGTGTTTTAGGTGAAGTGGAGTGAAATGGGAGCAAATTGGGAGTGGGCGGGGTGCCCTGGTGGAGGTAATGCAAGCAGAATTGCGCCCTCCATCGGACGCAAAACTGGCGGACATGGTGCAAGAACCGGGACGAAAACAATATACACGTCGGCCAAGGCAACACACCCCCACCCAATGTCGTGTAGCAACAGCGATGACAATAGATAAGGTGACCAGCAGGGAGCCTAACGATGACCGTTCTAGGCAAAGAAGCAGCGGAGGCAGGATTTAGTATCCACGGAACGGGGGTTATATGCACAGTGAGGGGATAAAAGAAGGGACCATTAGGGATAGCTGCCATGCACGGACCGGGGGAAGTTCATGCATAAATCTTAATTGCGACGCATGCTGCGGGCGTTAATGCCAGTGAAGCAAGTACCGGCTCCAGGCACCCTCACCATCCCATTGCCTAATTAGGCTATAAGGAGGGGGGAGTCGCCCCGTATAGGGTTTAATCTGGCATAGTATCATGCACGTATCGGGCCTCCGCCTGCCGCCTCTATGATCTCCTCTTATTGTGGCCCGCTGGCACCGAGCCCCTGTGCAGGCTAATTCCGCCACCACCCAGGGTTCATCATTTTGACGTATTCACCATTTACTCAATTTCAACTCGAAAAACTCGCAAATTCATCGGCATGGTCAAACTCGCCTCTTCCGTAGCTTTCTCCTAGTGCAACTTCCACTGCTGCATCGGTTCGCTAAGCGAAACCGAGAACCGTTGTGTGACGTCCTGCACCCGAGCCATATGTCCCAAAAGATGCGTCGTGGTAATCAATTATTACAGTTCCCCAGACTTTCTTTTTTAGGCTTATACTGGTGTCGGAAATCTTCCACTAGTCGTGGTTTGCCATCTATATATAGCCATCTTCGCCTCAGGTCTATTTCACCTACCATATTTTTTTACAACTTCTTCCTCCACTTCAAGCTTCCCATCCAAAATCTTTCGGATCATCGCCCACGTCCGTTCTCAACCCATTTCATCGTTCAATGTCCTACACTGCTACTGCAACTAGAGGTGTTGCTCCCACCAGCTTGAACCTTAACATATTCAGCCACCCTCCAGTGAAGTCGCTCCATTCGCCTATGAACACACACATGCAAAACTACGAAAAGAAGCATCCTAAAACTCCATCGGTTTTGACCGACGACGAGGACATTTTCTCGCTTGACATGGTCACCATGGACATGGATTTCGACCAAGCTTACTCCATGTACACGCTGATGCAACAAAGAAACGCCTTGATGGGCATCGAGGAGCTTCAAGAGGCTCAGCAGATGAAGATGAACAACACATTTGGTCAATTTGGCCACCAAAATCACCACCCACAACAAAACTTCCAAAGCCAACAAGCACTCCATAATCCTCACCAGCACACTCACCAACACCACACTCATCCAGGTCTTTTGGATGGTTTGCCTTTGCTTTCGCCTCCAGGAGAGGTGAACTCGGGCTTCTTCTCTGGTGAGGCCGGCCAGGGCCATGGATTGCTTGACCACAAGCCTTCTGCCGATGACATGGACCAGTTCTTCTCCAACACCGAATCTAATGCTTTGGAGAAGTTCTTGGACAGATTGGCTGGTGGCTCTTCTTCGTCTGACCCACTAGATATGAACAGAAACCAGAGCCAGCAGCCATCTCACCCAAAGATGTCGCTGATGTTTGACTTGCATACCATGGGCCCTATGGAACAAAAGGGGGTCCTGAACCGCATGATTTCTGACGTTGTCAAGAAGGAAATCACCGATGCGTTCAAGCATCCACCTGTCCAAAGTCTCAAGAGCTTTGGTACCAACCCAACTCACTCCAATACCCAGTTGCCTACTCCAGTGGACTCTCGTCAGCCATCTACATCTGAAAAGAGACAAATTGAGGACCAACTGCCTCCATGGTCTCCACTGCAAAAGAAGAGAAGAAAGCTGGCCAAGCCTTTGCTTTCTTTGGAACAAAAAAGATTGAACCACTCACACTCTGAACAAAAACGTCGTATGTTGTGTAAACAAGCGTACGAGAGATGTGTTCGTTTGATCACGAACGTTGACGACTACAAAAACGACTTGGTTTTGGCATCTGCCGTTACTTCGTCGAAGAAAAAATCCAAGAGAAAGCAAATCAACAAGGATGGCTTGCCAAACTTGTCGAAGCACACTGCGTTGTTAAAAATCAGCAATGAGATCTTGAAGATCAAGGGAAAAAACGACCAGTTGCGCAAATTGCTTGAGCAACATTAGGGTATAGAGGCATTCAATTCTGGTAAATTATTTATTCATACACGTTTGAAGACGAAAAAATGATCTAAAATTTGTAGAGGTGTAATAGCTGAAATTCGTGGAAACAGCAGACTCACTGACATCCATAACCATAACCACTAACCACCAGTGACAAGTGGAAATGTTTAAAGGACGAGAAAACGTTTAGTGAGCCACGTATCACCCCAAAGCTCATACTGTTTCCAGATATGGAGAATTCTCCAGCGACTCACTCCGATAAGCGTCTAAAGTCACCCCTGACGAGCCCTGTAAAGTCAGATTCACCGTCTAGTAGGCTCTGCCAGCTCTATGTTCGCACGAAGGGAACCTGCGGGATAACTCCCATATAGGCCCTCGGACATGAACAGATGTAGGGGGGACTAAGTAGAAAGTGCAGTTTTATCCTGCCAGCCTATTGTGGCATTCTGTATCGTAAAAATGACAATAGACCGGGAATAGGGCGGTGTTGTTGGGCGATTCATCTAGAGTGGGTCACTCGAGCACCGACCTGGCACTATTTCCACTTGAGGGTAGTTGCTTTCACTAATTTAGGCCCATACTATGGAATCTTTTGTGGCCGGAGATAGCAATCAAGTGGTCGTAGGTCAGTGAAGGCGGACTTAATGATCAAGCGAAGGCTAAATAAAAGTTAAAATGGAAATCGGCTCTAGATCGGTAGATATACTCGGTATATGTGGAGAGGGCTAACTGCTCGGAGGAAAGGAACCAGCTTAGAGGTATAGGTGGGGAGTAGTAAAGGTGAGGAGATTGAAGAATTGGGGATTTAGAGATGGGGATAGAGATAGGCAGATTTTGGTAGTCTATTCAGAATCTCGAATTTTAGTGGAATATGTGACTTTTTTAGAGGTGGTCGAAGGGTTTGTTGAGAGAGTGTGTTAACTATGGGAGCGCGAACTGTGGACCGAAGTGCACTGCGAAGAGTGTGTCGATTAAGTACTGCGCTGACTATGTAGTGCGAACGAAGAGGCATAGACGTCGCTAAGTGTCAAGGTGCTCGCTTACTATGACAGCACTAACCGAGGCGATGTACAGCATGACGCAAATATAGGAGATTGAGACTATAGAGGTTATTTGTTTAGGCATGACCAGGTGTTATAATAGAATGTAATGGATGAAGCGGAAGAGATGGAAAGGTATGAGGTCATAGGAGGGGTGGTAGTTAACCAGTGTATCTGTGGGAGTGTACCAAGGGAGGGATAGCAGGGGAGGGAGCGTTAACTATGAGGGTGCGATTTACTACACTGACCAGGTGTTCACTATGGCGCGCACTACGTAGCCTTCAGTAGTAATTAAGAGTGAGAGCTGGCCTTAAAATAATACAATAAATGTGGTGACACTGAGTATTATGATATATTTGGTTTATTTGATTTAAAAAACACATTTGGCAAATATTATAAGATTTTAATTTTTATAACTTCTCTTCCAGTAATGTCTATGGTCCTGGCTATGCTCACTAACTATAAGGTGGTCCCCAAGTAAGAGTGGATGGAGCATTAATTTGGTTTCATAATTACCATGGTAATTTTGACTCTTTTATAAAGTTCGTTAAATGAGAACAGCCATTTGAATAATTTTTTAATTAAATTTAGCAATTTCGATTTAAATTCTTTTCAAACTACGCCTCTTATGCTCACTCTGCCCACTAACTATGGAGTCTCACTCGCAATGAAGATACTCACTATCAAATGACATATATGGCATAAAGTCTTTAATTGCTAATTATTTCTTACTTAAAAGATGAGGGGAAACTTATCAAGAAAAACATACCAAATAATTTGAAGCTCTTCGCCAAATTTATTCATCTTTACTACATTCTGCCCATTAACTATGAAGTACTTACTTTCACTTACTACACTAGCCATGAGATGATACTAATGTCATGAAAAGAATGATTAAATGCTTATATTTTACACTTTGCAAACAACGTGAAATTCCATATATCAAGGTATTTCCAGAAATCTTATGGACTTAATCCAATTAATTTACCCTTGCTGAACTCCCCATGGCCCTGCGTTTACTATGGCGAGCGTTAACGGTGCTTAATTCCTTAACTATGCAAATCCTCACTACCCTAACTATGGCCCTGCGTTAACTATGAGTGCGCCTACATTAGCCTAGCTACAACAAAAGGTCCATGAATATCCACCAAGACTCCCAAAAACTCCCAAAAAAAACAGCAACGTAAAAACACCAACTCCCCAAAATCACAACCCTTCAATTTTCTTCTCTCCAAAACCTCAATTCTACCCAATTCTTCTCTTCCCTCGCTCACCTACACCTCACTCGCAATCTACACAATATACGCGCTCACTAACTACTCTTCTTCATCAATGCCCTCCAGCAAATCACTGACGCCATTGCCTGGCGGAGACCATCCCGCCCATAACTTGCAGATCGGTGATCAAGAAGACGTTACCGCTTTACTTAAGCTAAATCCCGTCGTTCTTCCCAATGTTACTACCGTTGAGAATCTTCGAAAGAATTACCCAAACGACAAGAGATGGTCGACTTTTAGAGACGATCTACAGTACATTTACGTGATCAATTGGATGTACCAATGTCGTGGATACATTCGGTTGGCTTCAGAGCACTTTGACGTTGACTTATTTGAGATTGAGTTGTTTGACTTGGTCCATCCTCCACCACTTGATGAATCCACTTTACTTATCAATAAAGTCAAGTTGGGGCTCATGGCAAAGATCCACGGAAAGAAAGTCGCGTCTCTCCAGCTGTTTGAGCCATTGTTCCGCGTGTATTTCGGCTCAGATACCCCATTAGGTGGTCCAGCAGGTGAAGAAGACGAAGAGGACGCGACAGATCCGTCTGTTTACCCCAAATACGACGACCTTTACATCGACGAGAAGTTCCAGATCTTATATTTGATGATGGTCGAGGTGTCTCAGTATCCAGATTTCCGTGAATACATCGATAAGAACAAACTTCTGCCTGATATGTTGAGAACACCTTCAATTTACTACCAGCCAACGAAAAAAGCCGGCCAAACCGAAGATTACATCTTGGCATTTGATAACACGGCCTTATACAAACGTACTGTTACTTTCCCTGAGCTCAATGTTCCAAAAAAGAGGAAATTGGCTCCATTGTATCCAGAGGAAGAGTATGGTGAAGCTGCCTTCGATGTTGCAGCTGTAAAGTTCGAGGCGGTCTTCAACAACGTGTATGGACTCAATGAGTTCATCGAGACGCTCAATACCAACAAAAAATCCAAGAGAAGTAAGGCTTTCCTAGACGTCATAAACAAGCCTGACTTCATTTCCAATGTGTTCTCGTATGAGCTCAGAAAGAGAAAAGTCCT
This sequence comes from [Candida] citri, assembly GCA_030571295.1. Taxonomy (NCBI): domain Eukaryota; kingdom Fungi; phylum Ascomycota; class Pichiomycetes; order Serinales; family Metschnikowiaceae; species [Candida] citri. Next base: position 70,005 of record JAJLXN010000006.1, on the reverse strand, counting down.
CTCTCACAGAAGAAAAGAAACAGAAATGGCGCGTTTGTTGGCTTCCAGAAAACGTTCGTCTCGTCTTGAGGCCAAGGAGAAGCAAAGAAACATTGAAGAACAGGAAAGAAAAATCAAAGAGTTCGAGGAGTTGCAATACGCCGCAAGCCGTAGAAGATCGCAACGTGCTCGAAGCCAAATGGAGACAAAACTTAAAATGGACTATACTGCGGGTCTTACTCGTGAAGAGAGATTGAGTTTGAGAAACAGTAAATTGATGGAACAATCAGCAGAGCCTGCTTCGGTTGAGTCATCTGTGGCCATTGACTCCAAGGAGCCAACACAAGAAGCTGAAGCTATGAAGACTGAGGACTCTTTGACTGAACCATCAGTGGAGCTTTCAGCAAACACCTCAACACAACCAGCAGTGGAACCTTCTGTGGAGCCTTCGACTCAATTTACTGCTACACCAGTGAACTCATCAGTTGAACCATTTGTTGGATCTGGCCAACAATCAATGTCTTCATCTGTTCAACAGTCAATTTCTCCACCTGTGCACCAATCTTTCATGCAACAGTCATCTACACCTTACCTGCAACAGTCGATTTCACCACCTGTGCAACAGTCAACGACACCATACCAACAGTCAACGACACCATATCAACAGCAGTCAGCAACTCCTTATCAGCAACAGTCCACAACTCCTTATCAACAGCAGTCAACGACACCTTATCGGCAACAAACAATGGCACAATCCATGGCACCATCTATGATACCCTCAGGCATGCCATCCTCTGGACACCAAGTGCAAAACTTACCACATACTTCTGTCCCATCTGGATATCCTGTGCAACATCAAATGATGCCATCTGCTCAAACATTCCAGCCTTCAATGCAAATGCCTTATGGAGTGTCTCATGCTTATCCTCATGGCACTTTCCCATCTCAACAGTCGGGTGCATCTCCAAACATGTCTAGTGAGCGTTCCAACCAGCCTCCTGCGCCATCTCAACCCAACAATTACCCAAACCAAGGCTGGAACAACCCACATTAAGGCATGACATCGTTTTCAAAAGTAATTGGACTTACATGATTTGTCAAATTACAATTATCTACTGAAACTGGCATATATCTTGTGTCATGTTCTGGTCATTTCAGATAACGGGTTTGGTTGTGTCATTGAGAGAACCTCAGCAGGCTGGAGGTCCTTATTACAAGGACAGCTAAGTGAAATTCCCAATTACATTTAGGCTACTTTTGATTAGTTCTAGTAACCTGGGAATGCTTATCGCGCCTGCAGCTTAGTGAGTCATATCAAAGGTTTTAGAGTGGGGGACTATGACATTAGAGTGGGGGCTATGACACTACAGAAATAAGATCAACCACTTTATTTCCAATGATCTCTCAAGATCGATATTATGCTGTGATTTTCACCAGCCGTCTCAAAGAATTGAGCTCGGAAATGGCAGAGCACTACAATACCCTCGGAGATCGGATGGTCTCTTTGGCTGCAGAACAGCCTGGATTCCTTGGAGTCGATTCAGTCCGTGATAAAAGTCGATTGGGCATCACAGTTTCCTACTGGACTGATCTAGAAAGCATTCGAAAATGGAAAACGAATTTCGAACATACAATGGCCAGAAATGATCGTGCAAAATTTTATCTGTATTATAATACGCGTATATCTCTAGTCGAGAAAGAATACGAGTTTAACCTGGTTTGATATACAAAATGCATGATGCGACTAGTATCGAAATTAAAAGGATGTAGAACTAAATAGGACCATCACAAGTTCAACTCGTTCAAAATTTGACTGGCCAATGTTTTGTAATTCCATGTGTTACCAAGGGTCTTTTTAAATTGAACACCGTACAAGCCAACAAGAGGGACCTTGACGATATTGATCTCGAACTTCAATGGTGTCTTTCTAGCTCCCATGGAGCTTTCTAAGTCTTTGCTATCGTGCTCAAGGGAGGTGCTTGCAGAGCGTTGGTGAGCTCTTTGCTCAATTCTTGACGAGATCAACATGTCACTGCCTCCGCCAACCATGATTCCAGAGAGCGAGTCGACTGAGTCGTCGTCAGCCAATTGTTGCAATTGAGCACGAGTTGCCTCATCGAGGTCTTCGTCATCAAAATCAGCGTTCAAGATCAGCTTATTAAGTCTAGCTGCTGCTGGGGTGTTTGGAGGCATCAAAGTTTGAGAGCCGTTCTTCTTTCTGTATGAATGCAAGATAGATTGACCAATTGAGAACTTCCGTCTATGACCACTGCTCATAGAGTTAGACGATCTGTGTCCCTTAGCTGATTGTGGAGACAACATGTTGGTGTTCAAGTTCAACGATGGCTGTCTGCTAATATGCTTAGCTTCCTGTTGAGGAGTAGTAACATGAAGCACAGGTGGATGTTCGTGTGACTCTGGTGTCTTTGCTCTTTCTGGAACTTCTCTTGGAGCTTCCTTTGCATGGTGCACTGAGTCAGAGGAAGACTTGAAAGCATCGCCATAAAGACGTCTTTCTTCGCTGTTTTCATCCAGTCTATACTCATCGATGATAGTGCTTGCAGTAGGACTGTCGCCTTCATGCGAGTCCTCTTTCACGGTCAAAGATGGTGAGTGAACACACACAAATCCTCCCTTAACTTCTTGGAATTTAACTCCAAGCTTCGACAAAACACTGATGATGTTGTAACGGATAACAGGCAAAGGCTTAGTAGACGTAGTTTGAACACTGAAGAAACCCTTCAAGAAGAGAGTCTTAGGGTACTCAATCGACGGCATACTGTTGCGCCTTGCTCTGTTGAATTGCTCCACAATTTGATCCTCTGACAAATTAGGGATTTGAGAATGCTCGATGTCGTCAAGAGTGACGTCGTCAAAGAATGTCTCTTCCGTCTTGGTGGTCGTTTGTGAGTTAATTCCGTCATCACTGTTTTGAGCGGCCATTTCATTAGGCAAAGCTGGATGTCTACCGCCTCTGTAATAGGATGAATCCTTCCTGGCATGACCGCCAACAGATTTGGCCCTTGCAGTAGGGTGGAACTTTTTGTTCTCGCCAGAAGGTATCTTCTGTTCTGGCACTGCGAGTTTATCACTTCTCTGGCTGGAACTAGTGCTGGAGACTTGACTAGTGTTGATGTTTGGCAATGGAGGCAAGTACTCCACAGGAATAAATCCATGAAATTTATTGCTTGAAGCAGCCGAGGATGAACGTGAGTGACTCTTGTAGTCGTGTTCATTCTTTGAACGGCGCTCTCTTGGTGGCTTGACTTGCTGTTCATTGGCAAGGTTGACTCTAGAAGCACTGGACTTCTCCTTGGCGGTAACCTTCATACTGACACCACGACGGACCAATGGGTCCTTCTTTCCAGAGCTCAACGAAGTCTGAGGAGACAACTTGGTGTATGAGTCGTTGCCCACACTGGTTCTTGGTGGAGCAATTGCGATACCATCCTCAGCAAGTGAATCTCCACGAGAGTGGCCACTTTTGGTAGGAGATGGGCTTGAGTTTTTGCCCTTTTTGGCCGATAACTTCCTCAACAAAGAGTTGAAACCCAGAGGCTTGCCGGCGTTTGGATCCAAAGTCTCTGAACCTGGAGAAGATGCTTTAGTTTGTGCGAATATTTGTTGTTGTAAACCTTGTTCGTCACGGACAGGTGATGTGGAGTTGCGGTTGATGGAGCTTGGAATGGCATTTGTATGCGCTTGCTCTGGAAACTGCAATACGGGAGCTTCTTGAGCAGGACGTGGAGACAGAGCCTTGCTTGATGGATGAAATGGGTTCTCTCTCTTCTCAGTTGGACGAGTTGGAGTCTCGACTGAGTTCGAGGATGCTGGTGGGTATGGAGCTGGAATATTTGGTCTGGGGCTCGTGTTTTGCATGTTAGCTGTTGGAGGAAGAGCAGGAGTCGATGGGGCAGCTGCTTGTTGCTGTTGTGCCCTGTGGCTCTCTGCCTCTTCACTCTGTTGTCTCATTTGAGCTCTCATGGCCTCTTCCTTAGCTCTCTTACGCTTTCTCATTTCATCAACCAAGAAGTAAATGGACACCAATGGGTGGAAACCACAGGTTGGATCTGGCAAACCTGGATGAGCCACATATGGACGTCCTTGCTTAGCATACTTGTACCAATTCTCAGTACACATTTGGTACTCTGAACTGGTAATAATGCTAGTCAATTCCTCTGCAAGCAATGGCACCGAACCAAGATCGAACGAAGAGATTGTTTGAATGATCTCAGGGTCCAAAGGCAAGGTGAGTGGCGTTCTCTTAGGCATGTAGCTTGGAGTGGAGTATTCGTAACCCTTGTTCATCCATGGGTGTTGAATGACTTCTTGCAAAGTAGCTCTCTTGCTTGGGTCAACCACAAGCATTCTAGAAAGTAATGACACACACTCTTTTGAGATGAAAGAAGGATACTCAACGTTACCCTTCTTGATCTTCTCATGCAAAACCGAAACGACTGGATCGTCGAATGGCACCTTACCACAAACTAACACATACAAAACCACACCAAAAGACCACACATCAACTTCTGGGCCAGTATATGGCTTAGCACTCAACAACTCTGGAGCTGCAAAGTATAAAGAACCACAGTAGGTCTTAAGCAAGCTTTTTGGCATGTACAAGTTAGACAAACCAAAATCGATGATCTTGATATCACCCTTTTGATTAATCATGATGTTCTCAATCTTCAAGTCTCGATGGACAACGTTATTTCTGTGACAGTAGTCCAAGGCCAGCGCTATGCCTCTGGCAAACTTTCTGGCGTACTTCTCATTCAACGAACCATGCGAAACAATGTAGTCAAGCAATTGACCACCTTCAACGTACTCGAATAGCATATAGTAGTGATTAGTCATTGGAACCATCTCGTAAAGTCTACAGATGTGAGGATGGAAGAGAAGACGACCCAATGCACCTTCTCTGATAGTTCTCTTATCTCTAGCGACTTCCTTTTCAAACTCTTTTTGTCTTTGAGCAGCTTCTTCTGCCGATTTTAATGGAGGATCATTGGCGTGTGCCCTCTGGTACAACTTGGCTGCACGAGGCACGATTTTCACAGCACACTTCTCGTTTGTAACGTTGTGTCTTGCCAATTTCACCTTACCCATGGAACCAGCACCAACAGTACGAATGAAATCCCAATCACCAATAGACTTACGATGGAATTGTTGCTGCTGTTGCTGTTGCAGATGATGACTCAGCTTATGGTGACCACTGCTCTGGCCATGCTGATTTGCCGATTGCGACAGACCTGGAGCATGATGGTGGTGGTGTTGGGACTGCTGTTGCGCCTGCGCCTGCGGTGGCTGTTGTTGTGGTTGAGGAGTGTGCTTGTTGATCAACGGAGGTGGAGTAAACGATGCTGGCGGCAATAAGTTCTTCTCGCCAACTTTCTGTGGCGGTGGCGCGTATCCCGAAGGCACCCTGCTGGTGCTAGGCGTCCTGGAACGACCTTTGGTGGGAACATCTCCCACGTCAGTACGTGAGTTCTTCATCGAATTGGACACGGATCTGAGCATGCGAGGAGTGGCAGGTTGGCCTGGAGCTGCCGAGGACGAAGCGTCGTCCTGGAAATTCGGAAAATCCATATTGAATTGGCGATCCCGTCCAAGTTTTAACTGGATGACGTGGGACCCCAAATGGAAGTTGTTGGGTTATGCAATCGAAGCGAAAACGTCAAACTTGGCCAAAATGAATGAGGGCCAATTAACAAAAACGGCACAATGCGAACGTGAGCAATAAATTAAAAGTAAAAACTTGTCGGTTTGGCCCGATTTGAGGTAATGTGTTTGCTAATGATGATAATGGGAACCAAGGCTTGGGCAGTATGCAAAAGCAAGTTATGCAAGGGGAAATGTCACCAATTTCAAAGCGACCAAAATCGGGATTGCAAATTGGCCAGCACGATCACGCCTTTTGATTCGTAAAACGAAAATTGTTCCTTAAAGGAGAAATGTAATCAGGTGAAAGTGATCGAGGAGGGACGAGTTGTTTTTAGTAAGCGCACGTCTCGTCAGGGGCGGTGAAGGATGGGTGTAGAAATGGATTGAGGAGGGGTAGGGAATTTTTTGGAAATGATTTGGAATCGTGGAGATGAGCAGAATTCGATGGTTCTGTTGAAATTGTGTTTTTCTGTGGAGTGTGTGATTTTTAATGGCTGTTCCCGTGTTTCCATTAGTGGAGTAGAGGTGCGAAATGAGAGATATTTTACGAAAAGAGGCTAGGGTCCAGGGCCGAAAAACCCCATACAAAGCGGAGACAGATGAGACAAGGAAAGTGTTCACGTATTTCGTAATTCTCCACGTATTTTAGTATTTTAGGACTTCCATTCTCTTTGATATTAACCTCCCAAATCTCTAAAAGCTTGTCCAGTGTCAATTGAGTTTCAATTGGTTTGCTCTTTTTAAGCCTCACACTGCCAGCCTTCGGTGATACTTGCTCATCAGCTTAATCTATTATGGAGCTATCTTATCAGAGAGATAAGATGGGGTTTAAAGTTTTTCAAATTACGCTTAATAAACACAATTTTTTTACGAATCCATTCATTTTTCACATTTCTCCCATTGCCATTTTTCACATTTTTCACACCTCATTGTTGAAATCTCAACATTCTTGTTGGTTGTTGGTTTCGCAGCAGAAGTAGGCTTAACTGTGCCGACAAAGCGAGGCCGAAAGAGGCGAGTTTTCGAAGATTCCACAAGAATTTTTTTTCCAAATAGCCGAAAGGAACGTTGTGTTTTGATTTTATCTTTTTTGTTTATGAATTTTTCACTATTTTTCACTTTTTGGTGTACCCTTTCTCAACCTCCTCTGGCCTCTATTCCTGGTCCAATATGCGTCCCATGTGCACCAACGATGACCACCACCAAGGCTTAGTTAAGGGCAAAGTATGAGTTTGGGGAATCAGGAACACATTTGTTATGATTGGAAAGGCTGAGGGGTATATTTAGGAAAGAGGCACGGAATGTGGCAGTATGTCATGTTATCTGGAGGGCTTAAGAGGTGACTGAGGCAGTTACCTGATTTGGATGGTTGTTGAGTAAGACGATGATTGAATGGTCTGAATTGATTGAGACTGACAGAAGAGAGTGACAAGAAAGTGACAAAAGAGTCACTCTATAGAGGTTTCGTGAAATAAGGCAGGCTCAACCAATTGGAACAGGAACCCAATTGGTCTGGTAGAGGGTATAGTAGTTAAGGTATGCCTGAGTAGTCTAATCTAGGACCAACAAGTACAATTAAGACACCTGAACTTCCATCTTAACACTCTATCTCCACCCTTCAATGCTTCAAATCATGTCTTCTTAAACACTCACTTTTCTTTTCCCCTTGAGGCGTAACTTCACTTATCGACCATTCTTCCTTTAACCACTATACATCGTATAGATCTTATCTAAAGATCTAAAGCATAGAATCCTCCAATTATATCAATCTTAAACTACACTTCCCAACTCTACTCTCAAAATATCTACTCTGCTTGACTAACTTCGTTTATTGTACTTCATGAATATACTCGAGCGTACTCTAATGCTTGTGGTGCTTCAAGTGAGATTGGTACTCCCAGGTGTAACCACCAATGATGATAAGAACAGCAAGGTGAATCAATGGCTTACCAGAGGCGTTTTCACCGTCAAAGTAAGCAGCCTTGTACTTACCCCATGGAGTAGTTGGCTTCTTTGGAGCTGGAGCAGCACCAGTTGGCAACTTCTTGTAGAAGGAGACAACCTCAGCCATTCTCTTGGCGTTTGGGTTAGAACCGATGTTCTGGATGTTAGTAAAGTGTTCTGGAAGTGTAGCGATGGGAGTAGGGGGAGTATATAGTTGGTTTATGGTGAGGTATTATATGATGTGGGGATACACGTAGACAACGACACAAAAGTGGAAATTGACTCGTAAATGATGGATATTGTTGTTCTGATGGATGATCTGGACAATTTGGAGATGTATTTCAATAATATTTCTGACTTTGAAAAGGAATTTGGATCGTCTTCTTGGTGAACAATCACTCTGATCATCTGGCAATAAAATTCACGTCTGAAGACACGAAAAACGTGTCAAAAATGGATAAAAAGTGGATACCTTTGGCTGGGGAACGTTTAAATGATAAAAATCTTCACTCTGGTGGACAAAATTCTCGTCGGACTCCTCAATTCCTTCAATACAAAAACCCCCATTTATTCATCGAAAATTGCATGAATTGACTCGCTGAAAAAACCATTAACATACCTTAGCCGAAGCGATCTTTGGTGGGATCAAGGTAGACAATTGTCTTCTGATGATGAACGACATTTTCGAGATACGGTTCAAGAGAAGTAGAGAGGTGTTTTTCGGGACTCGGTTTTTTCCAGTTCTCACGCTCGCCTCTCATTCGTTGGGAGTATATGCAGGTATCACCAATTTAGTATAGGAGGACGGAATTAAAAGTAGGGTAGATTTATGGGAGAGGTGGTGAGTGGGGTGGGTGAAGGCTGAGGGATTGAATTGACCGGAATGAGTGAAGTTTCTGGTGAGTTTGGAATTGGGGTGATTGAAGTTGGTGGAGATGTGTAAGTCACGTGATGAGATTGATTGAGTAGAGGGACAGTTTTAGTGGTGGTAGATAAAAAATTGAAGATAAAGAAGAAAAGAATATAAAATCTGAGTGTAGAGAGTTCGATTCGAGTTAGGTTTATCCTTATTGTAGTTTTTAGAATTCTCAAAAAGTTGTGGTGTGTGAGCATGGGTAGCTCTCATTCTCACCACATGGTAGTCCAATTGAACTCGTCTGATCATATCAATTACTTGGCTTAATGGGAAGAAACCTTATTAGAGAATCTAACCATTGACCAAAATCGAAATTGAAGTTCAAAGTGATTGGATGCATGTTGTTCCAGGTGAAATCAGTAGAAAAATTCAATGTAGTCGACTTGACTTGATAATGCATTGACCATCTCAAGTAACCCCACTTTCCTTATCGAAATCTCCACCACAAGTCAATCCAAACTCTGAAAATCTTGACTTCTCAAGGTAAATACGAGATCGGAAGCTGCCCAAGATGATGGAGTATCAAAATTCACCCCAATATGGACATTTTTCACTTTTGCTATCACCATCCATTGAACAAGATAAGAACTCACCAATTTCACCATGACAATCACGCCCACCTCCCTTCAAACCTCAAAAATCAACTCGAACGTCAATATCAAAAGCACCACTAACCCCCCTCCCCCTCTCACCTACTATTTTCCAACCATTAACCATTATATTATTATACAACCTCTAGTTCTCGCTAATGTACAACACTTCACACGTTAGTAAAACAAATTCACCCCAAAATCAAATAAATCCAATAGATTCTCAAAAATTAAACATACCATTGTTACCTCTGATGAAAACATCACCAAATGCCTTGCCTGCAACCTCATTCACGTACTCCTTGGCTGACTCCAAAACCACATTCATATAACCATCAATACTTTGCAAGTTGCCTTGGTATTCCACTCCGTTATGAAGTCTCACCACTACGGCACTGCCAATGATGGAGCTAAGGAATTTTGTTGGGTCTGTTTTCTGTTCCGACATTGGGTTGTTGGCGGTTCAAGCTTAGTGTGGGTCTTTTTTGACTATGGACAAGGTCGTGCGAGGTTCAAGATATATGGTAAGGTTATAAGACCATGATAGAAACGTAATAATGGCAATTCGAAGAAATTCCAAAATGTGTCAAATTGGTTATTTTTAACGTATTTAAACTCGTCAATTTATTTTCATCTTTATTATCTCATCATTTATAGGGGTTCTATCAACTCTATGCACTTATAGACAACTGAACAAAGTGGCAGTATAAAAAGTCCAAATACAAAAAAAATAGAACAAGTCAAATCTCACAACCATGTCACCCCATCAAGTGCCCCAAAACCCCCAAATTATGGATCATAATCAGCTCCACTCTATCCCGGAACTTATCCTAGTCAGTACTAGACGATAGCGCCTGGGGCACGTGACTTGTGTTTACGCGAGCGTCACCGAAAAAACTACAAAAGGACACCGCCTTCCACATTCTTTTCCCCCAGTAATTGATCGCTGATTCGCCAAAATGGACAAGCTCAAGGACGTATGTTGAATAAGAAACTTCCCTTCAAATCGCGACACGATTTCTGTCAGTTGAGACGCGTCAATTGATTGAGATTTCACTGCCGTTTTTAAGGGGCTACTCGATCCGATACTAACCCAGATCAGAAAATCAACAGTTTGAAGTTGGACGCCGAGAAGTGGCAAGAGAAGTCTGACGAGTTGTCGGACCGTATCAAGGAGTTGGAGCAAGAGAACATGGATAAGGACCACCAAATCCAAGCATTGACCAGAAAGAACCAGGTCTTGGAGGAGCAAGTCGAGAAGTTGGAGACCGACATCACCGAGGTCAAGGAGACTGCCGACCAATCCCACTCTTTGAAGACTTCTAACGAGAACTACACCAAGAAGAACCAAGTCTTGGAGGACGAGTTGGAGGAGGCCGACAAGAACTTGAAGGAGACCACCGCCAAGTTGAGAGAGACCGACATCAAGGCCGAGCAATTGGAGAGAAAGGTTGCTTCTTTGGAGTCCGAGAAGGAGGAGCTGGAGAAGAAGTACGAGGAGTTGACCGAGAAGTACAACACCGTCAAGGCCGAGTTGGACGAGATCAGCCAACAATTGGAAGCCATTTAAGATTGTAGCCCTGGGCATTAATTGATACCGATTTGTGAATGAAATGTAGGTTAGGCAGAAATCTGCTAAAAGTGTTTTTTTTTTTTTCATGATTTGATAATTTTATTGAACACGTTGTGATTGTAGTGGCTAGTGAACGCATCCAATGATCTGGCGTTATCTAAGTGATCAGAGCATGGTACCTATGAGTACGCTATAACCACCAACTATTGGTCAATTTCACCTAAAGATCATAGTTTGAATTCTTTCATAATCTCCAAAATCCTACTATTTCCAATTTCACCCTTCCCAATCTCCAATTCGTGTCTCCCCCTTCCAAAGCCCTCTTTAGCAATACATGCAAATTAGTGTCGATACTCATGCAGAGTGTACATCGTATAATGGTAAGAAAAGGGCCCAAAAAAAATACCCAATAACCGAAGATTTTTATTTTTTCGAAAATTTTAAATTCTGAAAATTTCCACTCTTCACTTTTTTCTTCATCTCTCAAGGGTCTCTAAGCCTTTTCTACCCTATAGGCCCCCACTCGTCTCGTGTTCTCGGCGCTCTTATCTATATTCACCACCTACCCATAGTAAAGCCACCAGCCGCCCGAAAAGGCACATTTTCACCCAGGAAACAGTCCTAAAATCGCCATAGTAACAAAGTCAAAACCGCCACTTTTCATGGTCTTGGATACGCTAAGGTCGCTGCTCTCGCTGACCCAGCTTAGGGCTCATCAGGTCGAAGAAGACTATGCCACAGTAAGACGTCTGGAACGAAGCCGGCAAGATCCACAAGAAGACTTGCTAGATGACGAAACAGACCCGACGTTTAGGTACATTCCAATACGAGAACCATTTGATCCAGGCGAGAGAATCCCATCTTACGAGCTGTCACAAGAACAACACCAACAGCAGCTTCGAAGGAACCCTAGACCGTTTCAGGTGCTGCTACCATCCACAGAGTCACGACTGAATACGCCTCCAAGAGATGCACCGCCAATTGTCACCACTACGAATCTTCGGGAGCGCAGTTCTCGAGGTAATGATCGAAGCGAAAGATCCAGAGATCGTCAGGGTTCTCCAGCTAGAAGTGGTGGCAGATCGCTCAAAACGCTAGGGTTAAAGTTTTTAAATGCTCGTCAACACTTTTTGCTTGCTGCCTGTCGAGATATATCGCTAGTTCCATGTCTTCTTGGACTTTTCCAGGCATGGTGGGTATTGATCCCTACAACGAAAAATCGAGAGTTTCATCCCGGTAGTACGGGTGTGATCACTACAGCTAGAATATCTGAACATTTTCTTACAGGAATATGGTGTTTGGTGGCAGGTTATCTACTGTATTCTGTGTTAGATGGTCTTATGGTGAGATGGATCGTTACTTACTCAACCACAGGTGCAATTGTGAGAATGCTCTCAATGTCGACCATCTTATTGGCCATTGAGCAATATTTGGTATCTGCATTTTCTGCTGAGGGCTACAATTACTCTCTACATACTTGGATCCTCATCAGTTGTGCCCTAACGTTGCTATACATCGTACAGAACTTTGTTACGTCAAATATTGATTTGAAGGGTAAGAGAAGAGCAAGGTTTTTCGATTTCTATAACATTGCGGTGTTTGCAGTGGTTCCTGTCGGAATGGCCAGTTTCATTACAATGATTGGAGTATTGCGGTCGTTGTTGATTCTTAGGTTGGATGTCGAGCTGCTTCGGGGTACTCCTGTTGCTCAGGTGTAGGTAATAATGACATGTTATGGGAAAAACAAGACTTTTTTCAGGAGATGTTCATGCTATTGAGGTGTTGGGTGGTTAATGGTTTCAGTTGGTATGAGTAGAGTAAGTCAAGTTGATCTACTTTCATGCCGCTAATACTTAATTTACGATTGAAGTGGCATTATTGAGATAAGGGGGATGTCACTTACAGAGCTATTCACAGAATTACATCACCTCATGGGTTTACTCAATGAAGTTTGTCAATGATTGCAACTGTTAACTTAAACATTCGGAATCAAGGATTACCAAGCATTTCAGAAGTAATCGCATCTTTTGGGAGAAATTCTGCTCAATCAAGGAATGCCTTCCTTTCTGGAAATGCAATAATAATTGACATAAGAGTCAGCATTCAATGCGTCTATGGTACTCATAAGTCAATGTAATATAATAATATGCATCAATGAAGTAAGAATAGGGGACAAAGAGGGGAAAACCTATAAGCAATAAAATCTGGCGAATGAACTGAATTCTTCAAAATCAAATTTTTCAGGAAAACAACTGAAACGCTTGGTTTTCTCTGTATCTCTCTAGATTTACCCTCACTCACCTAATCCTCTTCTTTATATAGTGCGTTATACCAGTAGTAACCTTCAATATACCCATCGAAGCGATTAAAAACACCGTGAAAAAAAAGTAAAAAAAAAACTCAACATAAAAACTCAACCTTCTAAAATCCCAAAACACCCGTTCATTTAAAACCAATCAAAAAACCAAATTCTCTTCTTGTCCCTCTCACCTTCCCTCCATTACCAACTCCACACCTGCGCGGAAAAAAAAAAGTCAAGTCAACTTCAACCACCACGCTTCCAACTTCATCATGGGTGTCCACATCTTCGGAAAGTCCATCAAACACAACGCGTTGGTTCGTATCGGTTTGGCCAAGAGAATCTTTGGTGTTGGTTACAAGACCGCCGAGGAGATCTGTGCCAAGGTTGGTATCTATCCAAGAATGAGAATGAACCAATTGAACGAGCCTCAAATCATGGCTATCAACAAGGAACTCTCCGATTTGACTATTGAGGGACACTTGAAACAGCAAATCTTGGAAAACATCCAGCTGAAGAGAGATATTGGTTCGTATGCCGGTGGTAGACACGCTGCTGGATTGCCAGTTCGTGGTCAAAGAACTAGAAACAACGCTTCTATTGCTAAGAGATTGAATAGACTCGATAGAAAGTTGTAAGGATGAAAGGCGGTGAAAACTTGTATATATAATGCATAAGATATAGATATCGGTGTAGGTGGAGTGGTTGATGAAAGTGTGGTCAAACATGGCCCAGGTAGAGTTACTCGTGATAAACTGACGAGATGGATATCAATGAAAAGTTGGATCATCATAGTTTCACATTTCAATGCTTTCTCTGTCGGAGTCAGGGCTCTGTTGGAGTCTATCCAGTCACTTGTCAACAATCACCAACTATGGATACCAATAGTCTCAGCCAGAATACTTGACCAGCTTGAAAAGTACTGTCACTCTTTATGATCTACACGAAAAAAATCCCATCTCTTGTCCAGACATTGATTTTAAGTGCTATGTACTTAATTTGGCCAATCTACTTCTTACTGACCTTCACTATTAGTGCTCTCCTTCCCGAAATGCAAATATGCTTGTCTTAACCAAACAATTGGATAGAGTCTTGGCCAACAACAAGATCATTCTCGTCCTCCTCTTCGTCATCATCCTCCTTGTCTTCTCCCTCTTCTCTCATGTTAACCTTTTGTCCTAGAAGAGAAGCGAAGAACTCATCGATTTGTTCATCGTTCCATTTGAGCGAGTTTCTTGGAGTCTCAAAGTTGGCAATGGCCTCTTGGACATGGAATCTCAACTTTCTACCCTTAGAAGCCTTACTGTCAACGTTCTTCTTCAACTTAGTAGAGGCAGCTCCTCTCAATGCAAATTGAAGACCGGAAGTTGGGTCGCTCGACTGGATCTTCTTGTCGACCAAGTCATTAAGCAAAACACGGTAGAAATCCTCATCATCAAAGATCAACTCCATCTCTTGAACGTTCATAGACTTGTTTTGAGCAGCCTTTGGAACATCAGCATCCTCATTCTCATCGTCTTCCTTGTTCTCCTCTTCCTTGGCAAAGTTCTCCTTGTAGTATTCAAATCCCAAAGGCTTGACGGATCTTCTATTAAGTTGAGTTCTCTTGATGAGTCTATCCATATCAGCAAGGTTGTTCATGACTTGTTGCTCAGCAGATTGGTTCAAAGCCTTGAACTTGTTGGCGTTCATAGCACTAGAACCAGAAGAGTTTTGGATCTTGGCCAGCCATTTGGTCAAAACGGTTCCTCTGTATTGGTTCAAGATGCCATCGTAATGCTGTGTGGTTTCCAAGTATTGGTCCAAGCTTCTCTTCTTTGGCTTGTGTTCAGTTGGCTCAGTAACCACCTTTTCCTTAGTGTACAATTTAGAACGCAACTCGAAAATCGTGTCCAACAAGTCGTAACACTTCTCAGTTGCCTTGTGCAAGTATTTCTCTGTGTGTTTGGTCGAAAGATCCTCGGCTTCAAGCGTCTGCTCATTGGCAGGTAGCATATTGGAATTAGTGATGGCCTTTTGGATCTTCAAACGGGAATCTATGAGTGCATCGAAGATCTTGTGTTGTTGTAAGATGGCAAAACCCTTGAGTGCGTCTTGTGTTGCGGAGGCAGAAAGTCTGGTAACGATGTGCTTTCTCTCCTTGGCCATCATGGCCTTAATACGCTCTCTCTTGGCTTCAGCATCGACTTCCATCTCCTCCTCGCTTTGTTCAGAGGCGTCTTCATCGTTGCTGTCCTCGCTATCACTGTTGGCTCTGAGAGAAGCACCAGAGTCGCTATTTTCAGCCTCCTCTTCCTCTTCACCAGACTCTTCTTCTTCGTCATCTTGCGAATCGTCTTCACTGCCCGAGTTCTCTTGATCCACGGCTCCCTTTCCGGTCTCTTCATCATACAAGGCACTTCTATCGGTCTTTTGTCCCGTGTACTTCTTATCGACCACCAATTTATCGTTTTCTCTTCTCAATTTGGACTTGGCCATTGGAACATAGTGCTCATTTTGGAGGTCCTCATCTTCGCCCAGAGACATGTCGTCGTCGGCGAAAGGGTCAGCCAACTCGCTGTTCTCGATGTCGAATTCATCCTGTGGCTTGTTGAGCTCAGCAATCTGCTCTGCTAACGATTTTTTGGCCATGATGTGTAGTAGTTAGGTCATCTCGAAAAACCGCTAGGTGCGCATCGCTTTACTAGAGAGTGGGTTATAGACAGTACTGAAGTTAGGTAGTATGGGGAGCGTATAAGGTCGATGATTTTAACCAAAAACAAGTTAAAATAATTTTTTTGTTCATGTAATTTGCTTTCATAGTCTCGTATAATGTCATTTCACTTCTCCAAATTTAAAATGGCCTGTGGTGTTGGCGTGTTTGCTTGCACCCAATTCTCCTACTAATACCTCATAACACTGTAAGCAGCGCACTCTGAATTTTGTAGTGTTAGTTGTGTAATTTCGAGTTTGGAGCATTTTCACCAATTTTTGACTGCCCTCTAAGATTTGCTCTTCGTTAGTGTTCCAGCTTCCCTGGTCATTTTGCATGGTTTCGGTCAATTCTGAGTTAGTAATAAGACAGTCATAGTGAATGCCTGAGTATACTAATATAATGAACTGGTCAGGTTTGGTATCACCCTTTGTTTCAGCCTGAAACACCATTTTACTACCCAGTTCAACGTCAAAACAGTCAATACGTATTCCCAAAAACGTTGCCAAAATACCTAACTCAATGGCACCTCCCCAAGATTCATCTTTTTGGATCCACTTACAATACTCATCAACTGGTCTACCAAGAACGACCTCACTATAAGTAGAAGGGTCCAGACGGATGGTTTCCGCCACAATTTGTCTTAAGTTCAATTCCGGATACTTGAATTTTCCCGTATTGGCATAACTGATCGCATTGAAGAGACAAGAGTTGTCGTCAGGGACATTCCTTAAGATAAGGTACTTTCTCAATTGCTCAATATAGACATTGGCTATAGCGTCATTGACTTGAGGGTTTTTCTTGGGAATAGGAGCTGGGGCTTCGTTTTTCCCATCGAATTCAGCAATAATCTGATCATTTGGACGAATACCGGCTTCTTCTAATGATTCTGGAGACGTAGCATTCACAGTTTTGGTGGGGAAACCAAATCTGAACGAAGTGACGGGTTTTCCTTGGAAAACTTCGAGGGTTTGGGTAATATGATTGGCCAATTCCAAAACACTCAAGTCAGAGGGCACAGAAACGATCCCAGATTGGGCTCCTGATTTGATCTTGAGCTTCATAGTGGCGAATACATGATCGATATCTAATCACAGATAAGTGTGACACCCGTACATCCTTTAAAAGTATGGGGTTATACAATAAACGACGTCAAACTACACTTCTTTTATCCGTGATCTTCTAATGTACATTTGAAAATGTTAATTAAGCAATGCAAGTATGATTGTGAAATTTTCTGGGGAAATTTGTCATGAAATTGGGGAAATGGGCCTTCACATGCAATGAAGCCATAGTCTCTCGGTCCTCGAGATCATTCTGAGGACATTTAGATGAAAATTTGAACTCTTATGACTCTTATTGATCATTTAAATCATTTAATCAGCCATCTCAACCTCATCTCCTTGAAGTGGCTTCTCAGCGAGGGTCTCAGATGGAATACCAGTGATAATGGCATCCAAAGTGTCCTTCTTCTCGCTCTTGATGGCATCCAACTCAGCCTGGTTCTCCTTCTTGTACTCCTCGACCTTCTTATACTTCTCCACTGCATCCATGAACTTCTGCACGTTGTAACCAGCACATGCCTCGCTCTCCAATGGAGTATAAGGTCTCTGCCTGAGATCTTTTAGTCTTCTCTTGTGGATCTTACCCTTTGTGTGACGGTCCAAACTGATCTGGTTTTCGAAATATTTGGCACATTCAACACAGTAGTACTGGCCCAAACCTGGCTTTGTCTCGTCTAGAGGTTGGTTCTTCAATGAGCGAACAGACTCCTTTGTGGCCAAGTCATTGTATACGAGATCAAGGTCTCTGGCTCTTCTTTTGGTTTTATATCTCTTAACACTGTATCTCCCCATTATTTATTGATTTCCAGAAGGAGGTGTAGTTCTTATCTTTTCCGATGAGATGGGCTCTGCAGGCGGAGGTGCAGTATGGTAGGAGAGGGCGATTTAGGGGGACCGGGGGATCTGAGACAAAAAAAAATTATATAGAAATTTTCTTGATAAATTGGTTTTTTACGTGTTCAATTTGTATCTTCTTTTTTGGGGCTTTTTGGTGTGTTTTACTGTGACTTTTAATAGGCTCTATTAGGTGTTATTAGTCTGTAGTGCGATGGGACCAATCAGTTCAAGACACCACACTAAATACCACGCCACACTGAAAAAAATGTTTTTAAAACAGTCGCAAATGTGTATAAATGACTTATTTAATTGAAATTAACCTTCCAAATAAACCCAACTCCCGTTTCTCCGTAGTTTGTTCACTCACCTCTCTCGTCATTTAACAGTCACATTGGTCACATGATATGGACCCTCACCTCATTAGTAATCGTGCCCCCTCTGTATGCACGCCACACCACCGGTCGCACTGGGAGTAAAAAAATCATGAAAATTGCCCAGCTCCTCTCTTCTCCAGACATCGATCCCAAACGGTATGTGACGCTAAGTTCGTGGAAATTAAAGTGTGAAATCCTGACGAGTCGCGTCGGAGCTACAACGTGGTGACCATTTCAAGTTGAAAAAATGAGTGGATTCATCAAATCCCATGACCTTCCGTGATGACAAATGCGCCTAGTGGCAACACTATAAATACCCACAGTTTTCCCTCAAAATCCTCATACTAACTATTTCAGCAAAAATGGCTAGAAGACCAGCTAGATGTTACAGATACTGTAAGAACAAGCCTTACCCAAAGTCCAGATACAACAGAGCTGTCCCAGACGCTAAGATTAGAATCTACGACTTGGGTAGAAAGAAGGCTGCTGTCGATGAGTTCCCATTGTGTGTCCACTTGGTCTCTAACGAGCAAGAGCAATTGTCCTCCGAGGCTTTGGAAGCTGCCCGTATCTGTGCTAACAAGTACATCACCAAGATCTCCGGTAGAGATTCTTTCCACTTGAGAATCAGAGTCCACCCATTCCACGTCTTGAGAATCAACAAGATGTTGTCGTGTGCCGGTGCTGATAGATTGCAACAAGGTATGAGAGGTGCTTGGGGTAAGCCACACGGTTTGGCTGCCAGAGTTGCCATTGGTCAAATTCTTATGTCTGCCAGAACCAAGGACTCCAACAAGGACGTCGTTATTGAGGGTTTGAGAAGAGCCAGATACAAGTTCCCAGGTCAACAAAAGATCATTATCTCCAAGAAGTGGGGTTTCACTCCATTGGACAGAGACCAATACATCGCCAAGAAGAACAACGGTGAGGTTAAGGATGACGGTGCTTACGTCAAGTTCTTGTCCAGAAAGGGTAACTTGGAGGAGAACTTGGCTCAATTCCCAAACTACCAATACCAAGTTTAAATTAGCTCTTAATTGTTTGAAGCTATATAGTCTTATGTAGTAGTCAATGTTGAGCAAATGAATAATTGAGATGTAGACTGAGGAGGTTAGTAAGTTAAGAGGGTGTGACTTGAGGAGGTTAGTGTCAAGAGAGGGTGCTTCATGTCATGTAGAGAAGGTTTTACAATGTTCTTTCGGCTTGGGGTTCGTTACTTTGACGTTGACTTGCTCAGGGTCATCGAACTGTGGTGCCTTACTGAAGAAGTGTGGGTTTTAGGGTAAAAGAAGTGATGACATATAGCAGAAAGACAAGAGAAATGGAAGTTATGAAGTGATGTTGAATGTTGCGTTGTATTAAAGCGTTCTCTCTTTGGAAAAGTTTTTTTTTCTTCGTTTTCAATTTTAGGTGGTTTTCTACAATTTTCAACATTTGAACCTTTCCTCAATCTGCTTACTAAATCTACAAAACTGAGGTCACATTCACCGAAACCATACACTGAAAAAGCACAAAATAAAGGAAAAAAACAAAAACAAATTAATAGCAAGATAGAAATGAGCACACACAAATCTACTTACTTCTTAAAATTTTTATAATAATCATAATTCTCCTATAGTTGACCTCCCTCCCTTCTTCCTGGCCCAATGTCAGCCGTATTATCTTTGGGTCACATGACGCAAGATCTTAGCACAATAGGGCCCTCTATTGTCATTGATGAATTTCCACCAAAACCCCCAAAAAATGTAATATAATAAAAAATACCAAAACCTTAAACACCCCAAACTCCAAATTCACCTTAAAAAAACGTGCCCTCCCAATTTATCCCATTTTCTCTCCGGGCCGTATCGACATTCTCGGAGCCACGTCCATCCACGTTCCACGCGATATAAATATCGCGACTCTCGCAAAAGAATTCGTGTCCATTTTTTTTCATTATCCCCTAGTTAATAGAATGTCGTTCACCCACAAAGAAAAGCCAGACACCTTGGTGTTGTTTGATGTCGATGGTACTTTGACTCCAGCCAGATTGTTCATTTCTCCAGAAATGAAGGCCACTTTGGAGGCTTTGAGAAAGAAGGTTGTCATCGGTTTTGTTGGTGGCTCTGACCTTTCTAAGCAGGTGGAGCAACTTGGTGACACTGTTCTCCAAGACTTCGACTACTGTTTCTCCGAGAACGGTTTGACCGCTTACAAGCTCGGTAAGGAGCTCGCTTCCCAATCTTTCATCCAATGGATTGGTGACGAGAAGTACAACAAGCTTGTCAAGTTCATCTTGCGTTACTTGTCTGACATTGACATTCCAGTCAGAAGAGGTACCTTCATCGAGTTCAGAAACGGTATGATCAACGTTTCCCCAGTTGGTAGAAACGCTTCTACTCAAGAGCGTAACGAGTTCGAGAAGTACGACCTTGAGCACAAGGTCAGAGAGAAGCTCGTCAACGCCTTGAAGGAGAACTTCGCTGACTACGGCTTGACCTACTCCATTGGTGGTCAAATTTCCTTTGACGTTTTCCCAACCGGTTGGGATAAGACCTACTGCTTGCAGCACGTTGAGGATGAGCACTTCAAGGAGATTCACTTCTTCGGTGACAAGTCTTACAAGGGTGGTAACGACTACGAGATCTACACTGACGACAGAACCATCGGCCACGCCGTTAAGGAGCCAGCTGACACCATCAAGATCTTGAAGGAGTTGTTTGACTTGTAAATGGATATGTGAATTTTATAGACTATTTACAGAATTCTTTCGAATTGATAATGTTAAAATGCAATCTGTAGACCGCTCACTTCTTACGGTAGAAAATGGCTGAACTATCTTGTCCGGCGACGATCACTTGCTCGACCTTGTTGCCGGCCAACTCTCCATCAAGAAGTTGAAGACGACTTGACGATTGGTCGTTGAACTTTCTGGCCAACTTCCGCTTAGCCTTCTTCTCATCGCCTTCAAAGTCCGACGGCTCAACGAGCTTAGGCAAGTCGATCGGTTTGGAGCTCTTGACGGCCTTACCGTTACCAAATTGTCCACGGTCGTTGTCTCCGAACACAAGGACGTTCTTACTGCCTCCAGCGTTGTCCAAAGTGACAAAGACATGGTCTCCACCAACACTAATGTCCTTGATTCCAACGTTAACACTTTCATTTTTTGATTCGTCGAATTCTCCCATGCCAACAAGCGACTTGATCACCTTTGGAGATGCACTGATTTGGATGTATCTAGACAAACCCAATTGACCCTTGATACCGTTTCCAAAGGCCATAATGAGGTCTTGACTCTTGGATGGCTCGTTCTCGTTCTCATACTTGAGTTTCACGTATGCTGTTTCGTTGGCAGCGTAGACTTCCTTGGCATAAAGAACACCTTGGGCTGCCTTATCTGGAAGACTGTACTTGACGATGTTCTTCAAGTTATCTATGGAAAACACCAACTTTGGCACTTGTTGCATATCGTTAGTCGATCCAATTTCTCTTCCACATTGGCCACTGGTGTTATCACCCCAAGTCCAGATGTTTCCGTTACTTTCACAGGCCACATTGAAGTTCTTTCCAGCAGCCACAGAGATGAAGCTTCTAGGCTTGACATACTTCAGATCTTTGGAGGAGACAATTTCATTGTTAAGGTTGGTCAACTCATAAAGCTTGTTAATTGGAAGTTCACCTTGGTTAGCATATGGAGAGTACATTGGAAGACCAAATTGGCCTCTGTTAGTTGGTTTAGACAGAGTAATGGCTTCAAGAACACGTCCTTGAGTTGTCAACAACAAAACATGACTTTCTCCACCGACTAAGGTCTTGAATTTCTCTCCTCTGGCGAGTTCATTGTACTTCAATGACTCCACATCGTAACCAGAACCAGACATGAACCAACCGCCAATAGAAAGCTTCTCACCGGTGATTTTCTTTCCGACGAAAACTTCGTTTTGCTTTTGACCCAAGTAGTAGAAGTTGCCACCAGAAACCACCACATTGGTGATTTTCTGTGGCATAGGCACCTCAACAGGCTCCTTCAATTTGGGCGAGTAATGGAACACTTTTCCAGAGTCATCTACGGCAACAAGGTAGTCTTTCACAACAGCAACATCCTTAAAAAACTTACCATCGAAACCTGGAATTCTGGCTGGAATTTTCTGACCAGATGCTCCAAAAAGATAGATACCACTGGTAGTATCAGATGGCTTCAAATTCTCAAGGAACAGAGGTCCCAATTCGGCGGTAAGACGATCCACCATATTGGAAATGGCCTTGAGATTACCCTTTGGGTCGTTAAGATCTTGAATTTTGGACTCATCGATATCAAATGAGAACTCACTGAAGTACTTCTGCTTAAGATACTTGTAGTTCATCACCAACAGATAAACCGATATAATCGAGACTAAAGCAGCTGCTCCAGCAGCCACACCTTTGATACGCTCGATAAACTCCCATTTGGACCTTTGCTTCTCTTGATCGGACTGGAACTCTTGCTGGATCAAGTGCATTTGGTACTTGAAGTCAGGAGAATTAGGCCTGAGACCTTGGAGCCTTGGATGGTTCGAAAGGTCTACAGTTGGTCCGTCCATGTCGTAGGAGTAAGTCTTTTTCTTCTCAGCCTTTGTGGGTTCAGTTTCAGCATCAATGCCTTCTCCAAAGTTGAAATCCTTCTTATGCTTATTGAACTCATCGATGGATCTGTATTTGTCCGAAAATGAACGGATCAGAACCCATTTTTCGAAGGTTAACTGTGGGCGACTGACAGAACGCAAAGAACCAATTTGCAAATGCCTGGAAGATAATGTTCTAAACGACATTTAGCAGTGATTAGGTATAAGTCTATAGTGATAGGGCTGCTTGTATGGGGAGGTCAGTGGGCTTATATACAGGACATTATACATACATAGTTAAACGTTGCGAAGTGTGCGTGATAGTGGCTATCTATCGGTTATAAGGACAACAATCAGAGGACAGTGAGAACTGGCAAAAATTATTAGCAAACACATTATTTTTTTGATTGATTCGAATTCCTACACATTCAATTAGTATACTGGCAAATTTTCATGTTCTCCAGAGGTCTCTACATGTCGTTTCCAAGGACCCACTTGGTAGCAACTAATAGTCGGTGGGCCAATACCCAAACACAGCTAAATATGACCAAAAGAGGATTGGGCTCAATCACAAAGTTTGACACTAAGAAGTTTGTTCAATCTTTGGAAAAACAAGGTGGTTTCAGCCAAGAACAGGCCGAAGCAGCTGTGATTATAGTGAACAAGGCAATCAACGATGGTATCAGCCAAATTGCAAAGAACCTTGTCACAAAGGAAACGATGAATTCAGTCGCTTACCAGCAAAAAGTTGATTTTGCCAAACTTAAAGGTGAGCTTCAGACGATGGATAAGTCTGAGTTCACTAATCTCAAGAAAGAGCAAGAGGAACTTCGAACAAACTTGACGAATTTACAAAATAGACTCAAGGAGGAAATCACAAAGAGTCTGGCTGGCGTGAGGCTTGACTTGAACCTCGAAAAGGGCCGTATAAGAGAAGAAAGTTCCATCCATGAGCTGAAGATCGAAGACACCTATACACGTATTGATGAGGAGATTGCCAATATGCAAATGCAGATTAAATCCGTAAAAACGCAAGTGATGCAATGGTTGATCGGTGTGAGTTCCGGTACAGCAGCACTTATGCTTGCATTTGTTAGGTTCTTTGGGTGATTTGTCAAGGGAAGTGATGGACTTAATTGGGAGAAAAGATCGAGTTTGGGGGATAGGAATGAGGAGTATTTCCTAATAGACGGTAAAGTTGACAATGTCGTGCTATTTAAGTTTTGAAGACGTGTCAATTGAGCAGTCAAGTGGCTCAAATTCGTGTCTCTAGTGAATTGTCAAGACATGATGGAAGAAGAGATGGACGGGACGATGACTTGAAGCAATTAAGCATGAAATGACACCAAGTTGAATATAAACCATAAGTTATGTGATCACTTGGATTTTGGTCATTTTTGGTGCATCTATCAGTGCTCTCACTATGGCTTATCTCAACATTGACCATTTAATACTGTTTGCTACTACTTTCAGTTTGTCTGGGACCTACACTCGACTCAAAATGCAATGGATACCTCCAATGATCTGGGAATATCAAATCAGCAAATATCTCTCTCAATCTTCGCATATATGTGTAATGAACGTTGGATCTGGTTCGAGATCTTAATGCTTGCTCGATCTACATAGTAATCATAGTAACCAAGATAACACCAACACCATACAAATCACCACACAAAACACCACCAAAAATTACCGCTACAATTAAACCACATCCTCTGTTTGAAAAAGCAATTTCCAGAGATCTAACCCTCTAACTGAATAATCCCCCCCTCCTTTCCTTTGTTGTGTTTCTCCACGCTATGTCCTGTCTAACACGTGAGTGACCACGACGCACTCTCCAACCAAGCAAAACACCATAACTTCACCTAGCCGCCATGAATTCTCTATATAATCATGGGGTAAGACAAACCCAGATCATTACTCGTGATCTTGCATCGTTTGAGAAGAATCTCAGCACTTCTCCCATGTCTTTACAAGGCACAATCATCACTTCCCTCACAGCATTCAAGAAGACGATAAAAGAGTACAACGATTTGATCAAACAGAACAATTTCGCCGATGAAAAGAACCTGGCTCGGTTGGAAAAGTTCCAAAATGACATTGCTCAGTTTTCGGCCAAGTTCGAGTCCCTACGCCAGCAAAGAGAGGTGCTTTTGCAGGCTGACTCTCATCAGGAATTGATGGGTAGGCGACACACTTCTACAGACAATCCATACGATTCTAGTCAAGCAGCCAATCAAGATCCACCTCAGAATTCTCTGATGGGCTATCTGGAGGGTCTTTATAAGGAAAAGCAGTCGTTATCTCGAGGGAGTCAGCAATTGGATCAAATCCTTGAAATGGGCCAAAGTGCATTGGAAGATTTGGTTGATCAGAATGAAACTTTGAAGAGATTGGGTGCTACGTTCGAGCGAAGCTTGCTCACGTTGGGAGTGAGTCAAGGAACCATCAGAAGAGTCGAACGTAGGGCCAGACAAGACAAGTGGCTTTTCTGGGGAGGAGTGATCATTTTCTTTGTGATTTGTTACTTCCTTATCAAGTGGTTCCATTAAAGGAATAAAGAGGAAAAGATTCATCGAAATGATGTGTCAAAAATGGGTGTTTCTCTTGATGAGATCAAGTGGTGAACATTGAAGATAATGAGGGTGAAAAATAGCATGGTTGAGATTTTTGGGAGAGCTAGGGATGCCAGATGAGTTGATCTGAGACCCACAGATGATCAGGGAATCTTTCTGTGGCCAGATTTTGGTGGAATAGCCGAAGTTGGATGATGTTTCGAAGTGGAAATTTACATATTGAAGTATGAGTGAAAAATCACCAAGAAAAATCATGAAACCGAGCTCTTTAAAGAGTTTTAATTTGAGAATATGAAGAGCTTCAATTCAAGAATATGGAATTAATTAATCTATGATCTGAAACTCGATGATTGTGACACTGTAGTAATGAAACGTGGAGGACCAAATGACATCACCAATTTCAGAAATCGGCAAAAAATTTCGGTAAAATGACTGAAAATTACATGAAGACAAAAGATCTCAGATCAACTCTCTGTGATCTCATTCTGAAAACCACATCCTCTTTGTCCTATCTTACTCATATCATGCTCTCTATGGCCTACTCCAAGACATCTGAAGAGATGCACCCCACATTCTACCAAGGCTCCCCTTACGGATCAAAGACCCAAGAAAATACACAGGAGTCCCGGATTAAACTATTTACCGTTCTCGTATAAACTTCTCAAAAGTGGAGCCTATCGGGATATGGATCCATCAGCACATGAACCTCATCATACCCAACCCCACCATTTTTCCGATCCAACAACCCCAAATGACAACTTAATGACATACATACCCTAAGCCATGGCTAGATTACCCCAAATGGACACTAAGAAAAATTATTTTCAAGGTTTTATGACAATTTACTTGTCTCGTTAAAAAGGTGCACCAAGCCTCTACATGGCTTATAGTGAGGAACCCCACTTTAGTCAGTTCCTGTGAGTTGCGGGAATAGCACGGGAAGCTAAGAGTTGAAATTTCTTAGTTATCTAGAAACATTGAAGATCCCCTCATTTATGTACTTTACTATGGTCCGTATGTGGTGTTTTCTTCGATCTCTATGTTCATCTGTACTGCTCTGATAGTGAGTTATTGTAACAACGCATTGTCGACATTCATTCGCAAAAGGTCCAGCGCCATCCGAGATTTGTGTTTCCCAAACAGGCAATGAGGTAATTCGCTATCCGGGGACCCCCTCCGTACAACCAAGCAAATGCCTAGTTAGGTTATACTCGGTGAATGAATTCGAGGCGAACGCAACTATCACATTTCCCAATTAGGCAATAATGGCGATGGCTGCGAAATCTGTCATTGCCCAATTGGGACATACCATCGAATTCTTCCACCGCCAGAATCCCGCCATATATATATTGTATTGCCGGAGAGAAAAATGTAATCATCATCAGAAATCCTCTCTCAGGTCCCTCGTCGTTCCTTATACCCATTTCGAGGCTCGGAATAGTTGTTGTTGAACCACGTTCATTGCTCACTATACGTCACCATACCCAATAAAGAGATCTCACATTAATTCCCAATGAGACCGGCAATCCTCATGGTGGCAGCTATGGCTGCTGCTTTGCCCATCAAGGAAAACATGAAGCGTGAAGACGACGTGGTCACTGCGACCACTACAACCAAGGTCGGCTTGGCTGCGCTCTTGGGCCTTGCTGGTACCACTACACTGGCCACAGTGGCTGCTGTCTCTACCGACGACACCGTTGCTGTGGCAGCTGCAGCAACTACAACTGCTACTACTGCTGATGCAGTTGCCACCACTGCTGCGGCCGCAACAACAACAAAATCAAGCATTTGGAGCTCGCTCTTGAGTCTTTTCGATAGTGACGATGATGACTCAACTACGACAGCTACTACCACTACTGCTACTGCTGCTACTGCTGCTACTGCAACTTCCACCTCGACCTCAACGTCTACTTCTTCTGGTTGGTTGTCGAGCTTGATGAGTCTTCTCAAGGGAACCTCTTCTAGTTCTACTACCACTACCGCTGTTACCACCTCAGCAGCAGCTACTTCTGCTATCGTTGCATCTTCCGCCACTGCAGCAACCACATCCACTTCCGGTGGCTTGTTGGCTAATTTATTAGGAGGAACATCTACCTCGACTACCGAGACACCAGGATTTAGTGGCTTGGTCACTGTGGTTGGAGCTGGAGACGGATCTGACTCGAGTGCTACTCCAACCACAAGTGCATCTTCTGCTCTGACTCTGGATATCCTGGAAGTCGCTGCTTACGCTGAAAAGGGTGCTGGTATCACCTATTCTCCATACACAAAGACTGGAACCTGTAAAACTGCCAGTGAAGTCGCTTCAGACATCGAGATGCTTTCCGGATTCGGAATCATCAGATTGTACTCTGTGGACTGTTCAGGTATCGAAAATGTCATTTCTGCCATGACTTCCCTGCAGAAATTATACCTTGGAGTCTGGAGCATTGACAACTTGGACACTGACTTGTCCTCTATGGCTGAGCAAGTTCTTACTGGTAGCAGAGGATGGGATGCTGTCCATACTGTCGCTATCGGAAATGAGCTTGTCAACGCCGGCACCAAAACCGTTGCACAGATTAAAACTGCAGTTACTACTGCCAGAACATGGTTCAAATCCAATGCTTCTGATTATGACGGATATATCGTGTCTGTGGACACATTAGCTGCTGTTATGGCTGACTCGTCTATGTGCGACATCAGTGACTACTTGGCAGTGAACTGCCATCCATACTTCAGTGGTATTGAAGCGCTGACTTCTGGAACTTGGTTAAAGGCACAAGTTGCAGCATTGTCTGCATTCTGCGGCAATGGAAAGGATATCCTTATCACGGAATCTGGCTGGCCTACTTACGGTAATACCCTCGGCTTAGCCGTTCCTTCAGTTGCCAACCAATTATTGGCCATTGAGGGCTTAGGAAACGTCATGGGTGATCAAGTGATTATGTTCACCACATACAACGATTACTGGAAGGACCCAGGGCTGTATAATGTTGAGCAGCACTGGGGTATCTACGGTGATCCATCTGCTTAGATATTGTAAAATGTACATTTGGTAAGGAGAGAGATGTAGGAGGGGATGTTGTATGAGTTGGTAAATTTTTGGTGCCTTCTTGATTTGAAAGGACGAAAATGCTTTCAATGTAATTTTGGAGGGAATTTCGTGGAATCTTGGTGTGTTTGATAGAGCTGTTGTGGTTGTGAATGAGTATACTGGTTGGTTAGTAGATGAGGGATTTAGAAATTTGATTAGTTTCTTGGGGAATGAACTCTATTTGGAAGTTTGAAATACCTTAATTTCGTCGAAGTATATTGGGAGTGATTTCTTGGAAGCCAAGGAAATGTATTGGTGGCTGTGCTTGTTCTGGTTGTTTTATGTAAGGCTTACTCAAAACGGAGAAAACTAAGTAACTTAAATCTTTAGACCATTTGTCTACTTCCTTTGAAAGACAATGAAATTGATTTAAATTAACAATCTCTTACTATCCTGACATATTCTGGTTTAAATCACCGCCTTCATTGTCTACCATAATACGTTACTAGGTACTTCCCCTACTTCAAAAGACCGTCGAAATTCCTAACTCGAACCGCGTAAAGAGAACAACTTTCCTCAATTTGGTAATAAATTGAGTTTTGAAGTAATTATCTATTCAAATCTTCGATTTTTTTTTTTTTTCATGGCACTGCCACTTTAATTGATGAACATCTTCACAAGAGGCAGTGTATTCGCTCAAAATGGTACAAGAACTCAAACAAAATTATTTGGGCTATACTAAGAATAATTCAAATCAATTTTTGTCTAATTTTTTTTTTCAATGTCTAAAATAACCGTAGTCATCTTGTCATAGTCATGTCTCACTAGCCACGCTATGCGTGAGGCCATACTAGACGTGAGACCTCCACCATCAATTCCACCAAAACACCCGAAAAACGACCAGAAAAAATTATTCCAATACTCTTCAATAACACAAATCCATTAAAACCCTCAATTCACAAAAAATCACCCTCAATTTCTCTCATTTCTCTAGTCACCCAATAGTCATTCTAAGATCCCCACCTGCACATACCACTAGTCAGTTCACCACCATAACAATTCAAACCAGCTACACCTTCCTTCCTGAATCCACCAAAAATGGCGGAAAGAGAGATGAAAAAGTTGGCGACACGCCTCAATAATCTCTTTGAGAGTATTTATAACCTCACAAACGCGGCAGGAAAGGCCATCTATATCGATTTCCAGAAACTTCCTTCAAGAACTGGCACCGACTACTACAAGTACATTACCAAGCCAATATCGCTCCATACTGTGGGCAGAAACATCAAGAGACTCGCTTATAAGGACGGACAGGCGTTTGTGGAAGATTTGGTGCAGATTACATGGAATGCTCGCCACTATAATGAGCCAGGCTCTGAGATCTACGAAGATGCGCTTTTGTTGGACAAATACATCAAAGACACGGTCATTCCAAAGCTAGCGTCCGATCCAAAAGTGCCTAATAGCGCCACGTTGCATTATCCTGATTTGGGGCCATTGGATGAGTACGGAAGCGGGCGTTACGACGACGACACCAACACAGGAAGTCCATACTTAAAGAATGAAGATTACGACGAGGATGACCACTCTTTGGGTGGTTACGGCCATCATCACAGGGCTATCCTGACGCCGAAGCCTGCAGAAGGCGGTGTCAGAAGAGGACGCCCTCCAATCATCGATAAGCCATATGAGTCTAGAATCAAGTCTATCTTGAAATTATTCAAGAAAGTTCGCCATCCAGACGATGAAAATCACTCCTTGACGGCCCATTTCGAAAGACTTCCCGATAAATCGCTCCCAGGATACTACGACGTCATTGTGAATCCAATCAGTTTGAACGAAATCCGTATTAAGGTTCGTTCACGTAAATACACCGATGTTCAGCAATTTTTGGACGATTTGTCACTTATGACAAGCAACGCCAAGCTCTACTACTCTGCTGATCCAAGCATGACCAATGAAATCGCCATGTTTGAGAAAGCTGCTGAGTCAATCGTCGAGAGCGAGATGTCGAGACCAGAGAAGGATTTCATAGTGAACACCACCTCTGCAGATGGCTTAAAGACCCCATTGGACCTGGTCACTGTCAACAACAACACTTACAAAGTTGGAGACTGGGTACTCATCCGTAATCCTAACGATGCCACCAAGCCAATCTGTGGTCAAATCTTCCGTTTATGGTCCACCGATGGCGTCCAATACACCAACGTGTGCTGGTACATCAGACCAGAACAGACGTGTCACCGTGTAGACCGTCTTTTCTACATGAACGAAGTTTGCAAGACCGGTGAATATAGAGACCATTTAGCCGAGGATATCATTGCTCCATGTTATGTGATCTTCTTGACACACTACCAAAAGGGAGACATTCCTCCAAACTTGCTTCCTGAAGGCACTGAGTGGTTCATCTGTGAGTTCCGTTATAACGCCAACACATACCAGTTCAACAGAATCAGAACCTGGAAAGCGTGCTTACCGGACGAAATCAGACATATAGACCAGCCCATTGTTCCTATCAATGAGCCGAGACGATTGGTAAAGTACGACTCGCCATTGAAAACGTTGCTTCCGAACAACGCACATGACGACATGGCAATGACTGGGCCTACTGCTGGACCTAGTGCCAATGGACCACCAGTGGTTGGTTCCGTCTACAAGAAGCCTCCATACTACAACGATGAGTTGGGTCAATGTTCCACGTCACCAAATGTGACACCAGCACCAGAGTTCGACGACCATTCAAGTGGGCGTAAGGCATACATTTTCACGCCTGTGTCCCAGTTGAAGAGTGTTACCGGATCAGGCATTTACTCCTCCTCTGGAACTCGCTCTGTGCCTCTCACATACGTTCCAGGACACGGAGACGAAATTGCTCTTGCTGCCCTGCCATCTTACGAGAACCTTTCGTACAAGCCATACCAGCAAATGGCTCCAGTGCAACCTCCATATGGAGCCAAGCCAAACTACGCTGCCTCTGGCTATCCTAAGGCTACATATCCACCAGGAACAACATACAAGCCATACCCAGGCAACACATACGGAAAGCCAGATAACTCACCGGGTGCTAGTGCTAGAGCAACTCCACCAGCTGGTGGTTTCAACCTGCCAGTGACTACTGGATACCAAACGGCGACATCATTGTACTCTGGAATTCTTCCGGGAGGTGTTGTGTCGTATGTGACCAAAAAGGGCGATGATGCCGACGAGGCAGACCCTGCCAACTTCAAGGATATCAGTCTGCTGATTATAACGTCCGGAGACAACCCAGTGTGGTTCCGTGCACCACCAGCAATGATTTCTGGAAGAATTGCCACTCCAGTGGGACACTCGGCCAAGTACTTGGCATGGAAGCTTAAAAAGGCACACACCTAGTCTGGATGACCATGAGGTGGATGTATGTGAATAGAAATGTATTATATTGATGAGATGGGGAGTAGTTGGAGATTTGATTTCTTGATAAGTGATGTTTTTCCTGTTTTTGTTTCTTTTTCTATTTTATTCTTTTGAAGTTCTTTTTTTTTTTTTTCATAATTATTCATTATTTTATGGTGTTTTTCCATGTCTCTGCCCTCTCTCGTATATGGCTTGGTCTTGATAGTGTGCATGCGACCTCAACACTTTATCATTAACTATAGTCATTCATAAACCACCACAAATTCCATGAATTGAAATCAGATTTCAGCAAACAAACACCACATTCCAAATCTCCATCCTCAACTCACCTCATTTCCAAATTTTCATCCTCATGTCTTCACAACTCGCAGAGTTTCATGACTGTCTACGTCACTCTAAGCGGATAGTTGCCCTAGTCGGTGCTGGGCTCTCTGCATCCTCAGGACTTCCTACATTTCGAGGATCACAAGGACTATGGAAAAACTTCAATATGATCGACTTGGCAACCCCAGATGCCTTCTATATCGACCCGGGTTTGGTGTGGCAGTTTTACCTGTGGAGACGACACCAAGCGCTCCAAGCAGCGCCAAATAACGGCCATTTTGCATTGGCAAAGCTTGCAAATGATAAGAGCAGAAAGACAATCACGATATCGCAAAATGTGGATGGTTTACTTGATCGAGCAGGCCACAATTCCCGAAATCTCTATGATATTCATGGCTCGCTCTTCCAGTTGCGATGCACCAGTTTTTCATGTACTTTTATTGATCGAAACAATACCGAGGACCCATTGACAGCTGCTCTCAATGAGTCGTACGAGATTGAGCCAGATCAGCCGTCCAGAAGTGACGAATCGTCGCTGGAACCTTCCCCTCAGTTTGCACCCATCAAAGAACTTGCCGTAGAGCAACTTCCACAGTGTCCAGTGTGTAAATCGCTCATGCGTCCTGGTGTAGTGTGGTTTGGCGAGTCCTTGCCGCTTCGAGCCCTTGATGGGATCGATACCTTCTTGGAAGGAGGTCCCGTGGACCTCATATTAGTAATAGGCACCTCAGGAACGGTCTATCCTGCGAATAGTTATGTTGATTTGGTCCGACAAAGAGGAGGCCATGTTGCAGTGTTCAATACAGACATTGAAGAAGACGTTTTGGAGGGAAAAGTCGATAAAACGTGGGGATTCAAGGGAGACGCTGCAGAGTGGCTACCTCAAGCGCTCGAACCGATAATTGGACCCATTTGAGGAGGGGACCATTTACAGTTTCATTGTGTCAAGATTATGATATCTGGGGTTCAATGAGCAACAATAGCGAAAAACGAGGCGGAAGTAGTATTTCCAATTTTATCATCTCATATCCATCGCCTCAAATTTGAGATGGTCTCACTTTCAACAATGTCTCACAAATAATGACAGAAAAATTTACATGTGGGAAAAGCTACGGGCCCAGGCTGGGCTGTGTTTCTTGGAGAAATGTTCCAAGAAGCGGAAAAATTTTCCAGGAGCTTAATCGCAACAATTTCAACACGACAGTTGGCAATCAAAAGCAATTCGAGCTGCACAGTATGGCAGGACCGAGCATTCCCGAGATCACGGACGTTCCTGTTTAGCCCCTCGAGCAGACAACTGGAACGACTCAGCTCGGGTTTAAGACATCGTAAAGGAGCGAAGGGATGAAGGTTCCAGAATCTCCAGTGTCGCTTCAGATGGAATTGAATCAATTGACGAAGTTTGAGCGTCGTCTTTCAAACAGGTGACACCATGCCATTATCGTATAAATTAGACGAGAAAAAACGAACGACGTAACGAATAAGGTTTTGGGGCGGTTTCCCCATTGGCACATATGTAGCATAAAAAAGTGGAGCCATATAATATCAATCAAATTTGTGAAAAAAGAAAATACGAGACTATGCATCGATTAACTTCGAGGCAAGCGTCGAGCAACCGTCGCATCCAGATCCTTTTCGGGACATTGACGTATGTCCTTCCCCCACAATCTTCCGCGTCTAGGTATTGTGCAGATCGCCCTGCACTACAATATTAGTGATTTCCAGCCATAAATTCTCCTATTTATCAAGATTACAGATACGATTTGGGACCCGTCAGGCGCCAGCGCCGCAGGTACACAATCGATGAAGTAAACAATCATTGGTTGTTCATATTATGCTTTGTGGGCGACACCATTTTCCCCACCAGCCATTTATCGTCGCTGCAGAGGCGGCCGCGGCCTTTGTAGAAGGGGTTGCCGACATATGTAGCCACAGTGTTTCTGCGTTCCCGTCCGCGACGACTGGCCGACTTGGGAGTGATCAGCAGCGCCAGAAGCAGCCGGTGCATCCGCAAGGAATGGGGCGGAGAGCTATCTCTTGCACTAAGAGACACTGCGGCGCCGCGCGACAAGGCAACCTGCCTGACTGGCAGTAGCAGCGCACTGGGCTTACGCATAAGATAGTGAGACTCAGTATCCAACGCGGAAAGGTACAGGTTCGTCTGACACATTTGAGCCTGGGGAGGTAACTGCAAGTGAGACATGTGGGTATTTGGGGCCAGACGTAACATGTCGAGGTCAAATGCTCGCGTCACAGGCACTGCGGCAGGCTCCAAATCCTGGGGTGCCAAAAGTGGGGACGAAAGGCTGAACAGGGTGTTTTTGCCAATGGACAGCGATGCAAGTTTAGCAGTAACTTGATGGTAGCACTCCAAGTAGCGCACGTCAAACTCGTCCAATGCGTCTTGAAGATTTTCAACGTCCATGATGAATAGATATGCAAAGGTGATGTATGTGGATGTAAGTGGATGTAAGGGAAGTTGATGTAAGGCGAAAAGAAGTGAATTTCAAAAAGTGACGTAAAGAAGGAATCAAATCAACAACAAAAGCACTATCGCCTCAACGTTAGGCTAACCAAGGGAACAATGGGACTCCACCACCAGAAGAGCTTGGGTGGGTTCAAGTTGTATATTCAGCTCTTTCCAACCAAATGCAAGTTAGTCGGGGAATTGAGAATACATATATAGATATCGGATAATATTATGAAAAATTTACCCGGTGAATGTGTGGCCCAAAACGGCTATATGACTGGCGCTCCTTACGCAGGCTTGTGCTCCAATTGGGTCTGAGGTGCGCTGGTCCTCTTGTTTTCCTTCGCATGGGGTCCTGCCCATCAAGACGTGCGTAAGGGCCTCCTACTGCTCCATTGAGGTCAGTACCCCTAACCGCATTGACGGTGCTTATCACGCCATGAGTGTGGGACCAAAGAGTTAATTCTGTTTGTGGTGCCCTGGCTGATGTGGCAGCGGCATTTACATCTGAATTCTTAAATCGTTGCTTTTCCTTTGTAAGGTATGAAACGGAGAAATCGTTGGTGAGTGGCCTGCGGGTAGTCTAAAGAGGATTAGGAGGGTTGAAATTGTCCTGCAGAGTGATGTGACATCAAATGCTATGCTGATTCGTTCGTATCTAAAAGGCGTTACAGGCCTCGGTGTGGCACTGACAGAAATAGCAAAGTAGGAGGGGCGAGATCTATTTCACCGCTCACTGCTGCAACACTGGCTGCTTACAGCAGTGTCCCAGATGCAACATATTCGTGGCATGCATCTGCGAGCCTCGGGCTAAGTTCACTATTGGTTGTTAGCGCAGGCTGACGCGGTATTTTTTTTTTTTCGGCCTGACGCGTGCGCAAAAGCACCTTCTCCTGCATGCACAATAGCAGCCTGCCGCTTGCCATAGGGCCAAAACGTCGCCTTAACCATTTTGACTTGGCTTTTATTGTAATTGCAAATCGACCCCCGCGTCCCGCGCTTGCATATCTGCAAATTATGTACATCCTACAGTGTGCTCGCAGGCACCTAATGTGAGCAACTATACCACTACAGTATAATTTAAACTTTTCATGCTCCTTCGGAGCACCGGTTTTCAGGACCAAATGGCACCTCCTTGTTGGACCACTTCGATTGGCTTGATCTCGTCCAATTTCCGATCCCCGCCTTAGATTGTCTCTAGTGGAAGGAGTCGTTGCAAATCGTAAGTTCCTGGATTTATCAGTATTTTCTAATAATATCGTGCCTACAGCTTAATCTAGCATGAGCGCTGCGTTAGTAGCGGCCCACCTCATAATTCTTGCAGTACTAAATGCTCGGAACTTCTTTCGCATTGATAATGCAACTGCCAGCTGCCGGCCACAGTAGGGAATATGCCTCGGCACACCGAATATGGAATTTGCTACGGATCCCAGGTGCTGAGCTCTGAAACAGTGCCCATTTCGGTTTTTGCACCATGCTGCTGCTAAATCCACTTTGATTGTTTGCCTTGTCACGAGTGGGCTCAAGCTTAGTTCCTACATCTGCTCATCAAAGCCTGCCACAGGCTAATCTGGCAAGTTTAAGAGTGTTATGTAAGCACATTCTACAAATGGGCCTTAACATGGAGGAATTCCGATTATCAGTTGACAACAGGATGGGTCAATTTGATAAATGTTCCACTTTTCCACGTTTTTTTCTCAGCCCTCGTAACTGCCTCCTTAGGGCGGATCACCGCTTCACCATGAGCAACTTCGAAGATCCGGATCTAGATTTCTGTGGACCACAAAGAATTGAAAAAACATCCATTGTAGATAAATTTCTATTCTGAAGAAGATGCATTAAGCCGAACTCTGGAGATTAGTGGCTATTGTCCTGGGCATTACGAATGTTTTAACTGCTACCATTCGCTTGTCACATGGACCATTGTGATGTTACATAGTGAACAAGTCCGTGCATTTCCGCGTGCATTTCCGTGGAGTTATCACCATTAGGTAATTCAACTAGCTTGCTAGTATATTGAAGGTTCCATTGCCGGGACAATGTCTCGGGGAAAGGTTTCATCGTTGTTTTCTGTACTGTAGAAGGTGCTCGTCATGGTCCAGCACGAGAGCGCCCGACAAGAATTTACTACTGTATTGTCTCTCGTCGATTCTATTGTTAAAACGGCATGTATTTCCGTTTTTCGAGGTGGAAGCTTCAATGCCCACGCGAGGACGTTTATTTAGTGGTGACGTCTGCTCGGCCGTAGGTTCATGTGAATGTGTATGAAGATTATGAGAATTTGAAGTAGGCTTAGTTCGGGCAAAGCCCAGTGAAGGCCCGAGGTGATTGTTGCGATGGAAATGATAGAAAAAAATCAAATTTAGAAGCGAATATGTCAAGAACAATGTCATCCTCGGAACTATTTCCATGGGTATCGGATTTTACACTGGTCGAGATTTCGGAGGAAACTCTTGGCTGGAGTATTTTTAGATAGTTGAAGGTGCGATTTGGGGCTGTTTAGACTACTACAAAAGAAACGAAGCTGAGGAGATTGGGTGATTCTGGAAATTTGCAGATGTGGCTGGCATGAGTTCAGTAAATGGACTTAGCCAAATTATCTTTAACATTTGTGGCCGTAAAACTCACTTCAGCGGACTTAAGACTCTGTTACCTCCACAAAATGCACAAGAGCCGCAGTAGCTGTACCATCACTACAATTGAAGCTTGTGGCTTATGACATGTACCACTGTTATGCTGATAGACATAATTGAACACAAGTCGCCTTGAAAAGCTCCAGTTGCCCTCCTTTTCGGCTATTCTCGTATTTATCTTGTTGCTTAGATTCAGGCACCACCTAAAAAATATTATTATGACATGTTTGGTGATGCTCGGATGCACTTTAACACCCATATTTTATTATCTGCTAAAGTACATCATTTCGCCCGATTCAGTAAGCTTTTCCTGGCCTAATTTACAAATTTTTCAAGTGCCCCGAAGGCACCCCAAAGGCACTCGGTCGGCCACCCCGTCGCCAATTCATAACCTCGCACCAAACTAGGAATTACTCGAAGGTACGCTCTCCTTCTTCAAAACCACCACAACTCCACAATAACTCCTGCCATATGCCCCCAAAGGGTTTCTGAACTTATCCTAATTGGTATAAAAAGCTGCCTCTATAGCTCGTAATGGAAAAGGTGCACGTAAGGCTAATAATTCCGAGGATTCATACCGCATACGTAGTAAGTTAGGAACCCAGGCATACGCCAGCTACGTAATGCCCTTAACAAGGCAGTAGCCTATCAGATTTTCTCATGGCCATGCAATGTGAGCTGGTCTTTTGTTCTGCTGCATAATTAATGAAGTAAGTGGATTGTAGAAGTTTTTAGCGGGGAGTAATAAAGCCACCTTCAATAAGAACAAAGGGTAGCGCAGAAAGTGAAATATTGTCGCCAAAAATACCCTACTAGAGAATCTAGATTGAAATCTTCGAAATTGAAGATGATATCGCTTCAGAGACATCTGAGATGAATCAGGGTTTTGGGCATCTAAAGGCATGAAAGTGCAGATACAAGCGATTGGGAGCCATACTTCAAGTAAGACATGCAAGAGGTATGAGAAGGAGGAGAAGAACCTAATTCCATGAGTTTTTCAGGTGATTACCCAATACTGGGTGGATATCAATTCAAATAACTATTTGTTCGAAAAAAATGTAACGTGGTTGAAGGAATAATAGTGGCCTCAGGGTGGCCTAATGGTTAATGCGATTAGATAGCAAAGGACTCCAAACCAAAGTCTGGAACACCGCCCAAAGTGACCAAGATGTCTCCGGTGTAGTTCTCTGGCTCGAATTCGTTACCAGAAGCATAAACATCGTCCCAGTTCTCCAAAACGTCTTGAACGAATGGCATACCGGCAAGGACCAAGTTAGCGAAAGATGCAGAAGATCCACCATCGTTTGGATCGTTGAAGAAGCCGACAGTGTCGTTGGCTCTGGATGGAGGTGGTCTAGCAAAGTCAGAGATGGTTCTCATGACGACAACTCTGTTGAAGTCGACCAATCCGTACTTGTCCAATCTGGTCAAAGCCTCCAAAGAAGCATTGTCCTCTTGAGCAGTGGAACAGTAAGTGGCAGAACCGTTGGTGATCATGTTGGCATAGAAGGAGAAGTAATCACCCAAAACGTTACCGGTGAAGTAGTTGTCGGAGGTCAAAACATCACACTTAACGACAGATGGCAAGTTTTGAGCAGCCTCGAACTCGTACAACTTTCTGAAAGCAGCGTTACCCTCAGTACCGTTGTTCAAGTCAGCAGTCTCGGCCAATTCGACGGCTCTGTCTCTCAACTTCTCGTTGACTTCGAAAACTTCAGTTCCGTAAACGGATTCTGGGTAAGAGTATGGGTCCTCAGTACCGTAGGCCCAGTAACCAGAGGTCCAGTTAGGGTGGGTGGTGATGAACTCTTGGTAAGAGACTTGGTACTCCAAAGCGACTTGAACAGCGTACTTAGCGAAAGTGACAGATCCCAAAGTGGTGTATTGTGGCTCACCACCAGCAATACCAGAGATCAAGAAGTAAGACTTGGACAAGTCAAAGAGTGGAGACAAACCAAGTGCATTCACAGAAGCAGCGGCATTGATCTCACCCTCACCAGTGGTGATTTGACAAACGGAGTAGTTGGTGGTACAGTGGACGGCTGGGAACAATGGAGACAAACCTGGGATGGTGATGTTGTGAACAAAGTCCAAGGCGTTCAACCATGGGCTGGCCTCCTTCTTGAACATGTTAAGAAGGACAACCTTTGGTTGGAAAACGGCGAATGGCTTACCGAAAGAGGTTTGCAAGTCGTTGCCATTGGTGGTGACATCTGTCTCAATGGCCTCAGTGACATTGATCTGTCTCTTGCTCAATGGGTGAGAAACAGATGAAGCAACCAAGGTTGCAGCAGTAACGATAGTGGAGAACTTCATTGTTCTTTGGAAAAAGATGATTCTGAGAAGCTAGAGGGAGCAAACACCGGTATTTATGCTTTTTGGAAGTGAAACTTTTTCATTGCAGAGGCTTTGCCTCGGGTGGGCCGAAGTTTCGGCGTATGGTCGAACGGCATGCTATCGCAGTGCTTATCGCACCGCTAGAGGCCCGATGCAGATCATCGCACGGTAAGGGTGCGTGAGCCCTGGTACTTTTTGACCCGTTATGGCCTAATTACATGCATCAGGTGGTTCCCACATACAAGAGAACGTTCGGTGCAGCTGTCATCGACATTGACAGATACACTGCATTACTATGAGACTAGTACACTTATAACAAGGGACTATCATGATCTACGTCAATTTTGACACTGACAGGTTTGCCCAGAAATTGGTTGTTAAGCTCAGGAGGTGCGGCTTTGTCGTGAGAGACACAATATGTCGCCCATCCGTACCACTTTGATTACCTATTTCGGCCAATTGGACAACAAAAACGGTATGACATTCCGTCTCAATGTCGGACGCAGTCACCGACAATTATTGCACTTGACTCCTTTCCTTATTAGGGGCGGATTGCAATGAATTAGCAAAAACGGTCGGAGTCTAAGGGCCGTGGAATTTTACTGTTTCTGAGTGGCTGTGCGTGAGGACATTGTACGATTTTTTAAATGAACAAAGGCAAATTGAATGCCTAATTAACGGTAGAAATCGTGAAAATTCCGCAACTTTATCAGTGACGATCAAAATTCTGCATTTGTCTGAAATTTTGGGGCTCAATAGTGAAAATGCGGATCTCCTCTTTTCCAAGAATTTACGAAATTATTCCGCTTAGACTAAATTTCAACATAACTAATGCAATGCGTTAAAAGAGTCATTTATTTGTTGAGACATTTACTCAATGGAAAACTGATGTTTTTGCCGAATCTACATGACCTCATGCTTAATGCATAATCTGAACCAACAGTGTCGAGAAGGAATGGATCACGCTGAGAAGATTGGAGAACTCAACTTGCAGAAGTTACGAGGGAAGGTTTGAGTTGGTGATACATTACCCAATTTGGGAGTATTCAACATTTCATGTCTCCATTTCTCGATGAATCTCAATGATCTGGGGCGGAGATCTGAAAACAAGGTTTCATACCACGATACGAGCGCAACATATTCGATAGGGGCTCCCGCCTTGCCAAATAAACTCTCATCGTGGTAGTCAAGAACATAACCAGATTGAGGATCATTAAGTTTCACTTCACTACCACGCGTGAAGACCCCACAGTGGGTAGCGATGTTGATGAGATGATGTAGTGACCCAGTCAATATCTGTGAAATGAATTTCTTATGACGAATTCATGTTTTGAAAGAAAATGTTGAGCTTAGTAATATTATTCAATCAGCAAGCATAACTCACAACAAAATCCGATATAGTGTAATGGCTATCACAGTCCGCTCTCACCGGGCAGATCGGGGTTCGATTCCCCGTATCGGAGCTTTCTTTTTTTGGACTTTTTCGCAGTGAAAGGGGCTATCTTTAGCGGCTAAAATCAGATAGCGATATTGCGCCTCATGCACATGCATGTACTATCAAATAAAAACAAAAATAATCCATAGTTCCTGGCTGTTGGGTCTGCTTCATAAAACGTTGACGCACGCTCAGTATTTAGGCTTATCGATAGACATAGTTTACGAGACATTTATGCAACTGGCTAGATTATTCAAAATCGAACCACTCAGAGTTCTCGTGATAAATTAATCATGTATTCAAAAGTTCGTGTTCTATGCAAGAAACCACCTCGACAAAGCTCAAGTCGTCGGTAAATAAGTGACCACGCATTTTAGCGTAGTACGTACATTATTCAAAGTCAATCTTACATCCTGGGGACACCTGGCGCTGCCACAAAATTACGTCAATGTGATAAGCCAATTGTTTCAATAGAGAATAGCAAGTTTCATGTGGAAAACACTTTGGCACATCATTTAAAATTTAGTTACAGTTTTTTGGATGCAATGCTAGAAAATATCATAGTCGGAGTAGATGCCGTAGATCGGGCCTCTCGGCGTGGGTAGCCGCTTAACCATGTGCGTCGTAATGTAATTTTTGATCACGTTGATGATTTAGTTCGGTCTTATCACTTAATACGAACTCCACTTTTTAGTACCAATGTTTCGAGTTCGAGTTAGCATTCCAATGCAAGGTGGTGCCTTGAATCGATAACTAATGAGTGATAGGCCTCGAATGAGGATGCGCACTGACGCAAAAAAAAAAAACCCAGACCATCCCGCATTCTTGCGTTTTACGACTCGCTTGATGCCGCACGCCGCTATGCACGACACAGTGCTCGAGCTGCTGCCGACCGACGGCTTGTGGCTCGCTCTTTCCAATACCTCCCTTTGAGGCGCTGATGAAGCAAGCATAAATTGTGCATCATCCCCACACTCCTCATTGGTGTGTTATTTTTCTCATCAATTGAGTCCATCCTACCATGTCTGCATTCATGATGGTGGCCACAGCGCCACGGCCCGCCCACATTAAAAAGTCAAGAGGCTCCATGTCAGCGCAGACTTCTGCCCGATCACTGTCACATACGCAACAAGCAGCAACCTCGCATGGTTACTCGAGTGCCCGGTCAACCCATACAGCAAATAGCAATAGCCTGAACCCACCAAAAAGGATATTTGACCCCATGACGTTACAGTATGTTGACTACAAGGATACGCTCTCGTTATTTGAGAAGAAATTGTACCAGTTTGAGGAGGACGTGTCTGCATTAAAAGCCAGTAGCTTTTATGTTGTCACCAATGATGTGTTAAATCAGGCTTTAACGCAATCGTTGGGTAGCCCTCGTCCTTTACTTGATGCGCAAAACCTCACGTACTTGAGCTACTGTTATTTCCAAGCATTTGAGACCGACTTCAAGATTGTTGAGCAGAAGTTGGAGAATTTCCCGCCGGAGCACGTGCATGTTATTGCCCAGAATAGAGAATTGGCAAATTCCATGATCTATCCGAAAAAAAAGAACAAGTCTAAGAGAGATGCAAGGTGTCAAGCAGTCAGCGCGGCTGCAGATGCGGAGTTGCAGCTCGCACTGTTCAGGTGGAAAGATTCATACACGTCCGGCACAACAGGTATCCGCGAGGTTTTGCAGCAGCCAAGTTTTTGGAACGATGTATACCAAGACATGAGGTATGAGTCGAGTTCGAAAAACTACTTCGACTGGTTGCCCCAGAAAGAAATCTCGCAATTGTTCTTCACTGAATTAGCAGACACTGCGCTTTACAACTTGCACTGCATCATAATAGAGATCTCTGCAGAGGAGCGCAAGTCACTCAATGCAGATGAATTGTTCGAGTTGAAGAAACAGCATTATGTCTACATGGGCGATAAGGGTGTGAGAGGATTCTCCGTGGTTCAGCAGTACCTTAACACTCACGTCACAGCCCACATGCGGGATCATGTAGCCAACGTCGACGCCTCAGGAATTTTCGAGTTGTTACGAGTGTTGATTGGCTGTATGTGCGACAATCTCAAAATTCAGTACTACGGCAGGTTCAAAGCTGAACAAACGATACAGCTCTTTGGAGATCTCCTTTCCACATTAGTCGAGGTGGTGCAGGCAACGCAGGTGCAGGAGGGCATGCAGCAAGCCAACGGTGGTAGCCAAATGAGGGCCCGCATGCCGTCGTCGTCTAGCACAGAGTCACTGGTTAGCTCACTCTTCGACAGGCATTATTCCGCCGCCACTACCATGAGCTCTGGTTTGGATCCCGGAGCAGCGCTGGTGGTGCAACTGCTCGAACCGGAACAGAGCCAGCAGAAGCCAAAGAAGAGAAGCATTTTCCGCAGGTACCTCAAGTAATGCGAGTCTCAGTCATAGCGATCAAGCTTAGTGCGTTGTCAGGGGGAGATTCAAAAGAAATTTGTGTGCAGCTAGACGAGCAGCCGCAGTGTGGTACCCAATGAGAGGTTGCTCATACACATTGCCGCAGAGATGCGCCCCCCTTGGAAAGATGTGCATGCAGCTCTGCGTTCAATCAACAAACTCATTTGGGAATTAAAGAGCCAACGCTCAAACCTAAATATAAGCGAACAAGGAAAACTTGCAACGGGTCATCATCAACTTGCTGGCTACTGAGACATGTTACGCTGGTAACAGTGCCTCATGACGTCATAGATCAACAATGTTTATGTTTGTAACGAATTCTATTTTTATGTGTCATATGCAATCTGCGGAAAGTCCCACTTTACCTATTTCGATGAAATTACCCTTATTAAACTCCTTGCTCTCGCTTGCGTCCATAACTAACTACTTTTTTCTTTACATTTTGCATCATGCTTCCTCCAGCGACCAACGACGCCACTCTTATGGATGAGCACGCTTACTACGAGCGTAACTTTGAAGATTCATCATCTGCAATTCAGGTCGAATGGTATATGGTGCTTTTACTTGCGGTAGTGCTAATGGCTGCTTATAAAGGGGCATCGAGCCTCATGGCATATCGGAACCGTAAGGGCGGCCCGCTTTTACCTGAGCATGCCGTGTAATGCTGTGTCATGCTGTGCCATGCTGTGTCATGCCATGCCATGCTTGTTGAGATTTGAGATCGTGCTGTAAAAAATTGCAGCAGTTTCCATTTTTTCAGTTCTTAAGGGTTCTTCCTCGCTTCAGTTGCATTCTTGGTGATTTTGCATTCACATACTATCCTGATGCTTCGCTAAAGGCCCGTTAATGGCGGCTATCTATGCGACATCTCGAAGTTACATTCACCACTCGTCATACATCATCTCAGCATCATCTTGCTTCAGTGCCTCCTAATTTTGCATATCATTACATTTCTTCGTCCACATTTCCTCGTCCAGGTTACTTCGTCATCACATCACCATTTGGCTGCTTTTCTTCATGCCGTGCATTACTCGAATTGGCTAATTCTGTAAATCTTCATCTACATACGTCATTTGCAATAAATCATCATCCTTTTCGGGCCTTGACCTGTAAGCTGCACATCTCTAAATCCCACACATTCCAATCGTACCAGATGATCGGTGGGAAAATTGTACAAAGGTGCCAGAGGGAATGTGCGTCGACCAACATTCCGATTGGCTCGAAATCGGTAAGTTCGAGCGAAGAAGCCGCCACAAGGAAGATATTCAAAAACACAGGAATAAGCGGGATGTACCGAGTCTTGGAGAGTCCCACATAATTCAATTTGTTCAAGATTCTGGTCTCGTAGGGTAGCAAGTGGATCGAGTTATTATAAAAGTGTGGTCTGCCGAGATAACGACGGTTCACCGACACAGAGTGGACGATCCAGAGTGCCAGAGCCATTAATCCGATTATAACGTTGAAAGTCATGTTGTATTTGTAGTCCCAGGCCATGTATAGTTTGGCATAGTGGCAGATCAAGACGAGCACCAAGAAGATCTGGAAAAGGGTCCTCTTCTTCGCTTTCTCCGCACGGAAAAGCTCGAAGCGACGAATAAAAATGGCATTGAAGTTAGCAACAATGATAGCCCCGGCTCCAACATAGTCTATCGTCTCTGTCATAGGAAAGTCTCTAATATGGAACACTGTGCTGCAAGACCATCCAAAAACAGACACCATGAGAAGCAAAATGTACTGCCACAACATGGTGGCTCTTTCTTCATCCTTGTACACCGTTGCACGGTACTGTCTCCTCATTTTGTAGTAGTTTCTATA
The DNA here is from genome assembly GCA_030571295.1 of [Candida] citri. Classification (NCBI taxonomy): domain Eukaryota; kingdom Fungi; phylum Ascomycota; class Pichiomycetes; order Serinales; family Metschnikowiaceae; species [Candida] citri. The sequence continues at coordinate 25,075 of JAJLXN010000006.1, read as the reverse complement.
GCTGACGTAAAAGTTCCCTATAGAGAACACGGTGGAGAAGAGTTCGGTGACTCCGAACACTCTTTTGAAGGGCCATTTCCCGTAAAATTGGTACATCGGGAGCCCTGCAGCTTTTCTTTCTTTTGTGATAATTTGCTGACATTTATAGTTGCAATCCAGCTTACAATCCCATTGGAATAGAGCTGCAGCTATGGGGCTAATGGAGTTCTCAAGGTACTCCTTTGAGTCTGACGCCGAACCTTCGCACACAGCGCTTTGGCAGCTGGCCAAGCATTGTTTAAAGGCCGGAAGCTGGTCACCCTCCGAGGCTAATGCTCCAGAAAGAAGCAAAGCGAAAGCTAGCGATGCAAACTTCATTAAAGAAGAAGGTTAGTGTTGATTTGAAGATACGTATCATGTGCAGCCGGACGCGTGATGCGTGGTGGTTAGCGTCATGTGCCCATGCGCACGGGAAACAATGGTGGGCGATCACGTTACAGTATCCACGTTACCAAGCTCGCATGGCTGATCCTTCGTATCGGTCTTCGAGAAAACAACCTCACATACGGCCGTGCAGGTGGAGACGAACCAGCAAATTCCCTTCAACTATATCCAGCAATCCTAGAAGCTCTGATCCATTGATGCACTACTCGGATAATCAGGATAAGCAAGTTGACGGTAGGCGTTGTGATACCCTTATCTCTGGAGAAGTTGCTCCCTCTCAAGTCTTGCCTTACGTCCGAGAGGGATCTACCTTTGTCGATCGCTGCAATCAAAACTCAACAACTACCACACACGTTGTGATGCTTCCATCAAATAAGCTATCAACAAGCCCATTTAACACGAAATAAACCTTATCAATGTAGAATCTAGATAGCAAAGCATTGTGACCTGCATCACATGACATGGTCTACCCCTTGAGTGACGTTCAGATTGCCCCTGTGCTGCAATGTGTCGGAGGTTCTCTTCCACGTTTTTAGTTGCATCATTATGGTCATCCACCACGTTGAACGATGGGAAGTCATGCAACTCTGCATCTCTCGCATTAACATCGTTGCATTGACATCAAGAGACTCGCATGGAAATTTCCATATCTTGGCTTGGAGCAATCACACAAGGTGGGGAAACGTGCTATCAAGAACTCCCTAACCTTCCTACAACTTCATTCCTACAGCTTAACTTCATGCAACCCCATCAGCCAACTTGTTCTTGATAAGCAACAATCAATGGATCACCCTTTTCATGCAATTGCTCCCTTCGATTAACTCCTTTCGTTTATCGTATTGTTTGGTCTAGATTGACGCTCTAGCGTCATATCTTGATAAGGACTGTATTTGTGTTCACCATTGACGTAGTTGTGATGGGTTTCCCCTCTTAGAAGCTGTCATTCATTCTCTCAAAATACCGCACTTGGTGGAGATCCACCCATACATACTGGCTGCAATAGCTAGTAAATGCTCCAAACTGTATGCACCATGGATTTGAGTGACTGCAGATACGTAGTTCAAACGGTGCAAGAATGACTTTTGCAGGACGCTCATTCGTCAAACTAAAGAGTCTCAACGGCAAAAAAAAAAAAAAAAAAAAAAAAAAAAAAAACACGACAGAAGCTTCCGCCGAACACCGGGCCAGAAGTTGGAAAAGTTTAGAGAGAAAAACGTAGAAAAAGGTAGACATAGAATCGCTCCAGCCAATCACATTACGCATTTTTTTGGGATTGAAAAATTTCACAAATCCCAGAGGCAAAGGAGTTGCCTTCCGTATTTTTTTTTTCTGAATCCTTGTCTTCTATGCCAGAAAGTTTATTGTTTTTTTTTTTTAAAAAAAAAATCCTGCTGTTCACCGAAGTCCGTCAATTCTAGCATGAAATTTTCGACAGCATCTTAATTCATACTCTCTGATTATTCGTTGCATCAAAAATATCTCTCAAGTTGTCTTTGCATTGCATTTCTCAAAATGACCTCACTTCTCCTCGTCCGTTTGCCGGAGAAAAGTCCTTGATTTTCTACAGCGCCTGTGTGGCATATGCGGCTTGTGCGGCTCAAATTTTTTTTTTTTATGCCTTACGCAAAATCAAATATAAATTGCCGGCGGTCCCCTCCTCCACTGGTTGATATTTTGAAATTATCGCCACTGGGAAGAATCTCCATTTTTTGCATTCCCCCTCCCCTTCCCGTCTCCATTGGTGTTTATCTCAGCTTGTCCTGTGATCCCCTCAATTGATTACTACTTGCTTTTCGCTAATTACTGAAATTTTTAGTGTAAAGCTCCTTCCATTCCTGACTGTGTTGCCAATCCATTTGCCACCCAAGTCAAACCATCAACCTCTTGCATCTGCTTCACTTCTCCCCCCTTGTGTATAATTCTGCTTTTGTTTCACTTCTCCAGCATGTCACCTCGTATGCCTTCCCGTAGGCGTACTGTTGCCTCCAAGACCAAGGCTAACGACCTCCAGACAGAGAATACTCAAGCAGTTCCACTAGACAAGAAGCGCAAGCAACCCTTAGACAGGGACACACATCAGCAGTATGCAAAGAAAGCCAAGTCTACTTCGGATATTGCCAAAGATGACAAGATCGACCCAGTCGAGAGATTACTCAGCATGACATGCGCCAACAACGATATTTTGCTCATGGACGAAGCGTCAAGCGTTGGCGACGGCGATTCTTCTGCCGAGTCCTACGCATCGTCATCTTCCGTCTCATCATCGTCATCTGCATCTCCATATCCAAACCTCTCATTGAATTTCTCCAAGGCTATCAACGAGAACTTGCGTTCTTACTACTCGAGACTCTGCAAGTCGCCTATGGAGATCCACAATGATCACCTGTCGTTCTCGGTGCTCAATGACAAGCCTCAGGAGGAGTCGAAGCCCAGCACGCCGTTTGCAATGCCACACATTCCGTTCTTCAAGAATGTCAACTTCAACGCAAAGCCATCGTTTGGTCACCGCCTCGACGATTACATCTACTACGACGACGAAGATGAGCCTTCATCTACGGACTCGGAGCACGAGGAGATGCCAGCATCGAACGATCCAGTGATGCCATTGCCGCCAGTTTCGCTGAAGATGTCGTTCCACTACAGACAGAACGACAACATGAACTTATCATTGAGCGATGTCCACAACGACCAGGAGCCACAGGATATCTCCAAGTTCATGAACAGAAGATCAATCATTTCTGGAAAGGCCAGAGAGATGATTGGTACTTCGAGCTTCATGATCAATGACTTTTTCTTTTGAGCACGGATGGCTCAGTTTTTAATTCTATTTGTATTTTATTGTATAGTGAATTTTGAATGGTAATTGAATTGTTAATTGAAGTTAATTGGTGGTAGCTGAATTGGGTGGCACTCGATGGTAAATTCAATCAAATTGTAGACCAAATTTAAACGGCGATTGACGTATGTGCGGAAGCAGCCGCTGCGACAAAGATCTGCATTCCGTTTTAGCCTGCAGTTGCCAAATATAAGTAGGTCCGCCCTCGGACAGCCGACCGTGCACCATCTCGCTGCCCTCGGATCTCCCTGCCAATCTCCCATACTAAATGCCCTCGGATATCCATGCCAGTTCCAAACCGTGTCCCCCGGATTTCCCCAAACCTAACAGCAACCGCTTTACTGCTCCACTATTCACCTTCGCCACTGCATGTCTTTCCTTCTGCTTCTATTTACGTATGTTTTAGGAGGCGTGACGTTTCTCCCGTTGCTTCTTGCAGGGTTCATCTACCTCCATCCGAAAAAAGAGCCCAAACCGGAGGTTGAATCGCTAAAAGCGGCTGAGATCGAAGGTGCCGCTCAATTGGGCCTTGGATCCTTCAAACAAGGCTGGATCATCGTCACCCATGAGCACCTCGAATCGCCCGATAACATCTCGTCTTCGACCCAATCGGTATCAGAGTCACACGAGGGCAAATCGGCCTACGCGTCGCTATATAAGCTCGTCAAGAGCTCCAATATCAAGCAGAACAAGGCCTCCGCCAATGGATCTTCGCTGGATGTTACAGACACAATGGAATCGCCCATGGCAGGTGGAGCAGGAGCAGGGCCAAGGCCAACGACCAATAAAAAACATCGGTATTTTGGTGTTTTGAAGCATGGTAACCTCTTCCTATATAAGAACGAGACGTTACGGGATGTCAAGCATGTCATCGTTTTATCTAACCATCTTGTGTCACTTTGGCCAAGAGACTTATCTGAAGGATCATTATTTACTAAGTACTCGTCAATTGCCATCCTCAAGAAGGATTGGTCGAGGGCTAGACGCTTATCTGATAACATGAGAGATACGTCTGATTCCGGATGGGGAAACGAGAAGAGAATTACCATTGAGGATGTTTTGAACCCTAAAACGGGTTTGCCGGCACCGCCAGGCTCTTTCTTCATATATACGGATGCAAATATCGATAAAGAGGACTGGTACTTTGCACTTATACGTGCTACGCAGTCAGAGTCCAATTCCCCACCTTCGCTTGATCCAATGATTCAAGCGAAACCATTGCATTTCGAGACAAAACACATGATCGATCTCATTCAGACTCTTTATAGCTCTGAGGGACAGCTCCAGACGAAGTGGTTTAATGCGTTGATTGGTCGATTGTTCCTTTCGTTGCATAACACTGACGCCATGAAGAATTACCTCGTTTCAAGGATTGAGAAGAAATTGAACAAGATCAAAACACCTGGATTCTTGGAAAAATTTCAAATTATGAAGGTAAAAGCCGGCCATGGCGCTCCTTTCATCACGTTTCCCGTCCTTAAAGAGATAAACCCAGAGGGAGACTTGCTTGTATCGCTATACATGCAATATACGGGCGGAATCTCAGTTCAGTTGGCCACCAAGCTCAATTTGAACTTTGGTTCGAGATTCAAGACCAGAGAAGTGGACGTGTTGCTATCGATGACTCTTGAGAAGATCCAAGGTCCAATGCAAATCAAAATCAAGCAATCTCCATCCACAAGAATGTGGTACACGTTCGAACATGAGCCTATCATGTCTGTAAATATCGAGCCAGTCATCAGTTCCAGGCAGCTCTCGTATAACATCATCACAAACACTATTGAGAAGAAATTGAAGGAGGCAGTCAAGGAGTCGCTCGTGCTTCCACATTGGGACGATTTCATCTTCTACAACACTGAAAATGAAATGTTCAGAGGTGGTGTTTGGGATAAAGAGGCCAGAAGACAAGCAGAAGAGGCTGCTGAAAAGGATTCTGTTCCTGAAGAAACAGACCTGGCTTCGCTTGCGCATTCGTCTGGAACTGAAAACACACTGGCCATTTTGACCACAGAAGACGATGAAACCGCATCTGCAGTGTCTGAAGCCGTTTCTTTCACAGAATCAGTGCCTGCAAAGTCCTTGAAACCAAAGAGATCCAGTACTTTCACTGATATATCCAGAAGGTTAAGAAAGGCCAAGTCTGCTCACACTTTAGGTGTGGATGAGACGAATTGTCTTTCTGACGGTTCAGTTATGGAGTCATCGCCAAGTAAAAACAGCTTGAATGAAGAAGGCTCAACAACATCCATTGAAGTGAAAGGGGGAGCTCTCAAGAGATTAGGTAATTGGTACTACAAAGACTCAAAGGCCACAGCAAGCGAGCAACATGTTTTGGCAACTCCAACATACCAACCACCTGAAATGATATCCAATCGAAGAACACGTAAACAGTCGAACGATACGATCAATTCAGACAATGAGAGACGATCCAGTGGGTTCTCGTACGATTTCGGAATGTCTACAACTGAACCAAGTCTCATGACACGAGACCCTGAGGCGGAGATTACATTGCCTAAGGGTCCTCCACCTGCATTGCCTCACCGTGATACTACCCACCTTACATTGTTAAATACTGAAGATGCAACAAAGGATCCAGGGCCCTTAAGCGGTCAAAGATCGCCATTACTGGTCTCTTCAGAGTTTGCTGCACTGCCTACGCTTAGAAGGTCTTCAACAGTTCCACGCAGAAAGCCACCTCCACCAGATTCAGACTATGACTCTGATAAAGAGTCACCAGAAGAGCTGGAGGATGCAAGATCTTCAAACCTTTAGCTGGAGTAGCATCAACATACAAGCAATTGGTTAGATAACGCATAATTCACGAGCCTTTAGCTGGGATGCATGAAACACAAGCAATCACCTTAAAGATGCCCGATATCAAACAATTGGCTTGTTTGAGACGCATGGTTTACGGTTAGCTGACACTATACCCATTATCATTATTATTCATACATACGGTGCCCATCCTCCATACATCTGGCACAAGTTTTCAATAGAAGAAGCTTCTTGAATCAACACGTCAACTTGACCATGAATATTCATTGGCAATCCTTCCTTTTCATCCAACAAACCACGAATCTTCCGACGAACCTTTCTCAAGTTATCTTGGGGATTTTCTTGCGTTTTCCAATCAAGCAAAGGATCATAGATCAAGGTTTCCAAAATGTTCATCAATGAGGCTTCGTTTTCACGAAGTAATTGTGCTGTTACCTCACAAGTAATCCGGAATGCACCTTCAATGCCTGTGATTCCCATAGCATCGACCATGTTCTGTGTAAGTCTGAATGGGACGATTTCTGGAGTCGGCAAAGTTGCACCTTTATCGAATAAACAATCAAAGTCAATATGCAAAAGAGCACCGTTTTTCTTGAAGAAAAGAATGTTCTCACAATGACGGTCTCCTAATCCAATAATGTATCCAACCATAGACATAACAGCAGCAGTTGTAGTGAAGCTTTTCCGTCCCATGTACCAGACAGCAGGGTCGGAAAACTGATCAATGAACCATTGATGAAGAACAGGTGGGAATTCTTTACAAATGCTCTCGAAAAGCTCAATCAATGCCGTCATTGCGCCATGTTCAGAAGACTGTTTCGTTTTGTAAGCCTTCTGAGCCTGATCCAAGCTCTGGAAGATCTTTCGATCGTGTGGAACGTGTCCAGTTTTCTTCTGTTGGTGCAGAATGACGGTCTTTAACGTTGCAACATCTTGAACGAACTCAATGACACCCATGTCTTCAGCCAAAGGAATAACCGAGTAATTTTCAATGGTAAGGTTTCTCTTTCTGGCGTCTGCATTGGCTGACAAGAGCCTATTGATCATATTTGTGAATTCAAACACCTTGGCATCTTTACGAGTATCGTCTCTTTTGACCATAAGACGGTAAGGACGATTGTCTGTTCCTCTGATTGTGATTTGCTTAGGCATTTGCAAAGAATGGAAAATGCTCACTTCTTCATCGAAACCATCAAATGTGATAGAGGCAGATTTTGGAAATGCTGAAACGATTTTGCTTGTGTGTCTCACAGCAGGAAGTCTGATTTCAAGATTCGATTTCACTGGAATGACAAGAGAATCATAAGATTTCTTCAAATCGGTGATTCCAAAATCATTAGCCAAATGCATCTTTTTACTAGCAGATTTCTTCACTTTATGGGAAGCAAGACCTTCCAAAATCTCGAAAAGCTCTTTGGCATTTAAGATATTGGCTGCTAAAGTCTTATCCTTTTGCACAGACGATAAAATCTTCACCACTTTCTGTCTTCTTGTGAGATCTTTAGACTTCACATGCGACAAGACATACCATAAACTGTGCTTAGGGTATGTCTGAATTAGCGACTCAATGACATGCAGCATAAGCTCGACACTTGGTTCGTGCTTGTGAGTGATTCTAGAGAGAACTTGAGTAATGGAAGTATACCAAACATAAACAGGAATGGAACTTCTGTATGTCTGAATATCGTGAACAATTTGGTTAAGTCTTCTTTCTGCGTCACGGCTTTTATGTGATCTTTGAGCAAAATCAAGCCAAACAGTAATGAATTTCGGCAATGCTTCAAAAATGTATGTTGGACCAAGCGCCAAAGCTTTCAAATAGAACCGAATAATCTGCTGCTCGTAAAAACCAGTAGTATCATTTCGTGATTCCATCACTTTACTATAGTATTTTCCCAAATCAAAGTATGGTTTCTCCCAAGTTGGATCAAACTTGTACGCCTTCGTATACTCAGCAATAATTGTAGCTGAGGAACTATGACTGGATTCGTCAAGCCACAAGGCGTAGTCCAATTGAGTTGAAGCTCCTTTACGAACATCTGTGGACGATCTCTTAGGTAAACTGCCTGCTAAAGTCTTGATAGCCTCTGTTTGTTTACCCTCATCCCAAAGCAAATGAGCATACTCAACATTTGCCAGTTTATCATCGAGAACCATCGCATTCATTATGCATTTTGTTGCAATATCCAATCTTTTATGGCGTCTTGCAATCTCTGAACACCTGATCAAGATTTCCGACACTTTATCTTTTCTATCAGTGAGGATATTAGCGACATTGTGCATGGAGAGAATCTTCCACTGATTATCGAACGTGTTCTCGGTGTTATTCAATCTTTCCTTCAAAATCAGCTCCAATTCGGTCTGTTCTGTTGAGTCTATCTCGTCAGCAGAGGACACAATCAATGATGTATCAAACATCAAATGCAATTGCGTCATCAAGTTGGAGTTTCTTGAAAAAGATGAAGACATCGACAGCGATAAAGATTGACCCACCAACTCATAAATTTGAGTCATGTATCCTTCGAAGTTTTCCTTAGAATCCTTCAATGAGAGAAGTGCCAGAGGAAACTTGAAATTCAACACTGTTTCCACATCTTGAGGTTTTCCAAGTGATCCAGCGATAATTTGCCATTTCCGAATCTTATCGACTTCTCCAGAAAGCAATGCTGCTTGCAAACCAGCCATAGCCCACTCCATAGGAATTTCACACATCGTCTCACTGTTAAACTTGGAGTCAAGCGATGAAAGAACCTCATCAGGGAGAGCATGGTCTGCCAAAGATTGCAAAAGCTTTGTGTTTCTTTCGACTCTTTTGCTTTCATCGCCAACCTTGCTAAGCGCACGGAAAGATTCTTGAGCAATGGACCAATTTTCATTGTATTGGAACGTCTCAAGCTTTTCCTCTAAGTTGCTTGTGGAGAACTTCTTCAAAACACCATCAAGAGCATCAAAATCGTCAATGTTGGAGTAAACAGATTGCAATGTCGATGCAATACTCAAACTATCCAATTTGTTATCTTGTTGGACCTTCCCGTCTCTGTAACATTTCTCCAAATAAAGAATTGTTCTCTCATAACTGTCACATTCAGAAGAGGTGATTGCGATCAATTCCATTGGGATTTGTTTCAAGAAAGACATCACAAAAGACCTGCTTTTCTTGAGAACACTGGCTTCAGACTTCGGAAGCAAATTGTCACTGAGTTTTTGGTTAGCAGCAGACACCCATTCGTTGAAATAATCAATTACTTCAAACACTGCTTGGTAGCACAATTTGAGATGCTCAGCTCTTTCTGAAGATGACGTAAGTGAAGTGCTTGTGTTCAAAATTGATAAGAACTCATCGGTAATGTCTGCCCTGGCCTGCTCGTCTCCATTTACGATATGACTAAGAGCCACATACTTAAGCAAATACAGAGGAATTGACACCTCCTCATCTCTGATCAACATCGAACAAGTCAGGAAAATATGAGACTTGGCTGCTGTCTGTTTTGAGCCCTTTGGAGGGCTTGGAAATGGCCTTCTGAAGAGGTTTGTAGCAAAATCAACTAACCATTTCTCGTACCTCATACCTAAACGGTATAAAGGGAATGTTTGAGGCTCATACCTTGGATTTGGAGCGAAATATTTCGATGAAAGGAGCGGTGTCAATGTAGACTTGTCGATCTCTGAAAAGGAGTTCCAGATATTTGAACGAATACCTTGACTGTCTGATTTAAGTATAGACTCATCCAAGCCCATAACACTCAAGAATTTCTGCATGGAATAGGCAGAAAACAACTGCTTAACAGGATCATTCGAAGCCCAGAAATTCTTAATGACCTTCTCCTTAATGAAATTGCAAATGAAACCCGCATTTTCCTTATAATCTTGGAAATCATATAGAATGATATTTTGAAATTTGATGGTCTTGAAATTGAACCGATTCGCATCCAAAGCTCCAATACTTGCTAAGGCTCTTGCACATTTCGTAGAAATCGCAGGATCTCTGGTCTTGAACTGAACAGATATATCAAGCAAATTCCTTACTAGTGTGGAAACTGACTGCTGATTGGCCACATCTCTGAAATCATCACTTTGACAAGAATGTTGGTACTTATTTGTGAAGTTCAAAAGATCATCCAAAGCCTGGTGAACCACGTATTTGTTGTTGGTTCGAAGTCTTCTTGCGAATTCAGGGAAGTAGCTCAATTTCGACTTAGGTCTCATTAAACTGATATAAGTAGCATCAAGTACAAAGTACTTATCGAGGTCTTTGATGAATGGGATCGAAAAGTAGTAAAGCGCATACTTTTTATACTTATCTCTCAACTCTCTGAAGAGCTTTTCGAGGATTTCGATGGCCACAAGCTTTGATTTTCTTTGGAAACTCTCGAATTTCTGGAAAATCAACGAAATTGTGATATCAAACAACGAAACCAAGTGCTGTGTTGTGAGTTTTTGCACTAAAGAGTTCCAACATTGAATTGCAAGAATCTCCAATGCTGGATTCTCCAAGGAAGCTTGCAAACAGGTCGAAATTTGGCCCAAAGCTGAAGATGCAGCGTTGATATTGCGACTAATCAAGAATTGGATCGCTTTCAACGAACTGACTTTCTCCAAATAAGGCTTAATACCCTTCATATGGTGAACATTCTCTGAAAACCTTTGAACCAACTCCAAAACGTGCTCACCAAGAATATACTCGATATAGTCAAACCCTTCAGGTGCTGCCTCTTCTCTTTGTCTCTTTGCCCAGTTGATTTTAGCCACAAATTCAATCGCATTGAAGATTCTGTTCTCATTGAGCAACTTCCCATCGTCATCAACTTGCATTTGCAACAAAATGTACCATAAAACTTCACCCACATTCGGGATCAATTCCGTAATGGTCAATTTTTGGTACCGGGGACTGGCATTGCTCAACACATTGACAATATAAGTGGAGTCAATCTTATCATCTTTACATAGATAAGTTGCCATGATTCGAGGCAACGTCTTGGCTATGAGTTTGACCTTATCCATATTAGAAGCATCTGCAACTTCCTGAATGAAGTCATGCTTGTAATACTCCAAAAATCGTGGTGTGGTATACTCTCTTGTATGACTCAAGAAGTACTTTTTCGAGATTCCAAGAAGTTCAGTTAGCTTAGCGAACATCCTTGGTTTTCTGATGATTCGTTCGGCAATGCTAGGCAAAAATGGCGACAAAAGTTTGTATGGAGTCACCGACTTGGCTGCTGCAACATAGACAAGACAATTGTAAGCAATATTGACATGTTGTTCATTGGATTCACCAAGAGAATCGACCAATTTGATAAATATCACACATAGCCATTCACCTTGACACACCACAGCGAGTTCACTTAATGCAATTAAAGTCGATTCAGCCAAGTAGATCGACTCATCATCGTACCCATAGCGAATACCAGAAACAGCTTGAAAAATAACACGAAACTGCCTTTCCAGGAAGTCGTCAATCTCTCTAATGAGAAACAATGGAAGCACTCGAGCTGCCAAGATCCTCACATCTCGATTTTTGCTCCTTTGCAAGCACATCAATGCAAATTGTAGACATGGCTCATTATCCTCCTTATTTGGAGGTCTGAACGTTGCAAAAAGATTAAATAACACAAGAAGCAAGTTTGTACACATCAAGGGATCATCGTTGATCGTTTTGAGTTTGTGTCGGAGAAGAAATCCACAAATTATGTCTCCATAGAGAACACCAGCCTCATGTTCAGTAACAAGCTTCCTGGCAACTGATATACCACTATAAATGTTCTTCGTTGATGGTTTGACACAACGGATGCATGATTCATCTTTAAAATCGTAGTCTCCGTTGATTATGCATGGAACACTTTGAAGAGCACTGATGAACGTGTATAGGGTCAATCTGTCCGAGAAAACCAGATGTTCTGAGCTTCTGGAATCCTGGTGGATGATCTCCAAAACATAATCAAGCCATTGGTTGATTTCAGGTTCACTAGAACGCTCGTGCTGAGATAAATATCGAGGAAACAGGTGCTGGGTATGTATGATGAACCTTAAAGTGGAGGAAACCGATGGTATTTCCTCGTCAATGACCTGTTCTCTAAGTTCATTTAGTTCTGTATCGCTAAATGCAACCGATGCCAAGTTAAATTTCTGCGCAGCATCTTGTAATGAAGCAGAATGGACCGTTGCTTGCTGAAATGAAAGGATATGCAATATTTTAAGGATTGGGAGCGGAAAAACGGACTCAGATGCTTCAATGGAGAAGTTATGCAACGTGAAAGTATTGAAGAAACTGTTGAGTAGCCCTTTACGGCGACAAAACATGAAAATCTTCATAAGTGAGCCACAACATGCCTTGGTATAGTTTTTCATGTTTACGTTGCCATTTGACGTGTTGAACAGCTCAAAATGCTCATGGATCCACCTCAAGGCCAACGATATCTGTGACCATTGTGTATTGTCATCCAAGAGCAAGTTGCAGGTAACATTTAGGAGAAGAACGCTTCTCAAATTATCGATTAGTTTGAAGTTAACATCGCTCGGATCGGTCATTAAGGAGTTAATATGAGCAGAAGACATCACAAATGCCAATTTCCTTGCTGTTGTCTCGAACTCGTAGCGAACACGCGTATCGTGAAGCGCCAATTTGTTGGAGATATCGTAATCATGAAGAATCGTGAAAAGGTGCACACAAGACGACAAAACCGGAGCATACAATGCAGAAAAATCGTCTCTGGAGTTCACTAGTGGCATATACTCGAATAATTTCGTAACGTGCCCGTCCATGAGGCCCTTCAAGACGCCTCTTAGGTGCTTCTTATACCTAAATGCATGTAGATGGACAGCCACCATATTTATGAGCTCAATTAGGAAACTCTTGATCATATTGGTCACTTCTAGACTCTCTGGGAACTGTGGAAGCCATGAATGTGCAAAATGGACTGCCCATTCATACATAGCCATGGCGTTCGTGGATGGAATCACCACGATAGTTGATCCAGCCAAAACCGGCACCAACTCACTCGTGGACACCTCTGTATTGGACAAATGCTTTCGTTTGGATAATACAAGCTCGATAGTATCGAAAAGACGCGCTGCAAACGCGATACATTCGGTGTTTTTGTCATGTTGGAGATGGAGTAGTTTGGCGTTTGTAAAGCCAAAGAGGTATAGCAAAAGCTTCTTGAAATCGGTGTCTTCGTCGTGGGAAATGTTCTTATTGACATCATCTAGGAACTGCGTTAGTTCGGAGCCGCTGATGTTTTGGTATGGAGCAGACATGGTGGATCATTGATAAGAAATGGGTGGTATATGGTAGTTAGTGAGAGATAGTGAGGATGAGATAGTGAGGACTGTGATAAGGTGGGGGAGAGATGGAAGGAAAAGGGATGAGGAAAAAGATTAACTGAGAAAGAGATTTGGAAGTGACAATTGTTACTATTTTCAGTGTTTAATTGTAAATTTGTGAGTGTTTTTGATCTTTTTGGTGTGGGTCTGTTCATGAGTGGTCACCATGGAGAAGAGATTGAGGAGATGGAGATGTATACGTAACTGAGAGTTCTCATTTGTAGTCAGAATGTTCCAGTAAGTGAGGAATCAATGAATAAGTGGGATAAATAAATGTCTGGTCTCAAAAATTTCGGAAGATTCATGGGATTTGGTGGGCGTTGCTTCCATTGATAGGTGAGACAGTACAATGGGACCTGAATGAGGTAGATAGAGCAGCAAATATGGAGAAATGACGTTCCCGAGATTCATGGAATGGATGTTTTTGACCTTCACATGGTCTATGTTCAAAGATTCTGGCGTTTGGTGTGAGCTTTCGATGTGTGTGTTCAGAGCAAGCAATTCGACCTTCAGTACCAAGAAAATCAACTCAATTAAGTCATTTTGGACTCTGTCGAACGACCAAATCCAACCCAATTGACTCTCAAAAGTAGAAAATCCCAAAAACTTCCTCGCTCCCATCTTCAAGCTCCCCTGGCTCAGCCCATAATGAGGCCATCACCATGCGATAACCACTTACCATGACATCACACCAAAGGCCACCAATTCACCAGAACAACCGTCAATGAACAACTCCACAAGTCCCAACACGCCTTACCTCCAAATCTGACGGCCGTAAGAGGCCCGAAGTTCGGAACTAACGCTCAGTCCACTCCATGTTCTTGTCAAACACCATGTACAACCGCCTTAACGCCATAACCACCCAACAACACCCGGAATTCCTTTTTTCGAGGGAGTTTTCATTTGTCATTCAATTTCAAACAATCCCTTACCTTCGGAACTCTCCTTAAAGCAAATTCATAACATTCAAACTCACCTTTGCTCATTACCTTCAATCTCCGTAAACACACCCATATCTCTCCGTTTCTCGCCGTTTTTCGACCTAAAACCGCCAAACAACCAACTCTCCATCTCTCCCCACTACATCCAACTCTAAAATATCCTTTATTATTTACACCCATCACTGGCCAAAGTTAATGGCCCTCTTAAATAGCAAAATGTGTGGCTCTGGCGCATGTGTCTCGTAATGCACCCAACCCAACGATTGGATGATTCCCAACCCTCTCCATTCTTCCTCTAAAAGAATTCGTAACGTCCCCGTCTCTGGATTGAAGTAATCTTGTGGGATGGCCTTGAGCATGGCCTTTGGCAACATCACGTGTCTATATTCGTTGGCATCGTCACTATAATGGGGGCTATAGTGAATCTGCTCGGAAAACTCGAGCACCTTGGCTCTTTCCGTGTCTGTCAAGTACCTGGGCCTGCTCATGTGTAAGCTGCTAGTGGTAGAAATTGTCGGCTAAAAGGTTTATATCGCGTGTGGCCGCAGTCGCGTGCACTACTGGGCTCTTGCACTAAATGGAGGGAAGAGGCAGATGGGGCGAAACGGTGCCGAATTTATATTCGGGGAATTTGGGTGCTGCAAAAAAAGAAGTGGGGATCGTACGACGAATGTGTGATGGTGGTTTTTTTTGGGAATTGCTTAGAAATCGTCATGTTTTCGCTAAGTATCTTGACACTTTGGAGTGCTCGCTCTTTCTTTATTACGCTCATTGTTGTAGAGTTGCTTAACTATGGAGTGGATAGAGAGTTGAAAGGGCCATAGAAAAGGAAAGGAAACCACCGATTTTTTTTCTTTTTTTTTCTATTTTCCCTTAAGATCGTAAATACCTCAAAATCTGTAATTTTTGAATTTGCTTCAAAATCCGATTCGGCCTCATTTGGCCTTTTTCCGTATCCTCGGAAACTCCCTCCAGTTTGGGTGCAACTAACTATATGAGGTGATTTTTATGAAGAACAATGGGGATGTGAATTTAAGCAGATTCCAAGCATGAGCAGTGAGATCTTGAGTAAGAGTGAGTGCATTTTCAAAGCTTAATTTATGTGAATTTCTGGGTTTTGGCTTGGAAAATGTTGATCTTCGCCTATTTGAGATATTCACTTTAATGAGTGGAATCGTAATGATAAAGGGTCGAAATTTCACAAGAAAAACACCACTAAAATTCTGGAATTTGCGTTTTCTTGGAAACATAATTACCCGAAATGTCCGAGGCTAATTGAATTTGACAATAATTTTGGTTTTTTTTCTTCTTTATGTCTATCTCTTTACTCACTATGGCTCACTGTATAAGTAGGGCCATCTCGCTCGTTGCTCACACCCTACAAAATGTACTCCACCGTCCTTTAACCACCTCCATAACTCGAAACCACGTCTCAAATATCGCTCATCGTTTCAAGTATTCAATTTTGAGCTCTGCCCAACTCGTCTAATTGTCCTTTTAATCCATTCAATTGACTTAACCAAGAAAGACAATCAGTCATCGCTCAATCAATGGCTGTCGGAGTGATTCTCGAAAAAAATGTCCCAAATGACGCCAATGATGTCTCAGCCAATTTCTATGTCCCTTCAGAGTCACTTGCATTGGAATTGATCTCGAAGAACCAACCTTTACCTGCTAATTTCATCAAGGTTGAGCTCAATTCAGACATTTCAGACATTACAACTCATTTGAGCAACTTAAACAAGCAATTGAGGTCTATAAACAAGCAACTGGGGTCAACAGACGTTTCCTACCTCATATCAGCTCCACAGGCTTCCCTTTGTGACCGTTTCTTCACCCAATTGGAGAGTATAGAAGCTCCTTTCGTAGTGTTGGTCCCGACGATAGTAGATATGGAGTATTGGGCATTCCTTAGAGACTTAAAGGTGAGAAACAGAAAGTTTGGTCTTGCCTTAGACGTATCTAATGATCTAAACGAAGAATGGGCTCAAAGATATAGAAGTTTAGACTATGAGGCTGTTTTAGTCTCACTAAATCACCTTGATAGCGTAAAGCCATTGCTACGGAAGGGCAATCGTCCAGATATCTTGGTCAACCAAAATGATGGCTCCAATTCATTTATTCAGATGCTAAAAGACGTCGAAAACTCCATTAAAATCAGCAAACACATCGATATGTTCATCGATCCGCTCCAACCACTCACCCAAGATCTAGGAGACGAAGTGTACCAGACATTCGAACAGGATGAAGTGAAATATTCACAGTATGACGGTGCAATTGAAATGGCAATTGAAGATTTGAGGTTTTCTCATCGAAATTTGAAGATTTTAGTCATAGGACCAGGTCGAGGACCTCTATTGAAGTCAGTGATCAAGTATGCTTCACCAAATGACCAAATCATTGCAATTGAAAGAAACGTCGAGTGTATGGAGCTTCTTCAAAATTTAGTTAAAGATTGGCCAAATGTTGAAATCATCCATGGAGATGCAAGATCCATTGATGAACCTTCAACGTTCAATTTGGTGGTTTCTGAACTTCTTGGCTCTTTTGGATGTAATGAAGCAAGTCCAGAAGTTTTGCAAGGATTCATAAACACATCAGCTGTGATGATTCCTTCGAGTTATACAAGCTATGTGAGACCCATATATAGTGGGTGTCTAGATAGTTGCTTAAAAAGGCCTTATTTGGCACAATTGAGTGGATTCATTCCAATTGGGGAAATCCATCCAGTCTTTGAGTTTAATCATCCTGGAAAGAACGAGTTAAACCAGGAAAAGACGGTAAGTTTTGATATTCCTCAAATTGACATTGCCAATGGATTACAGGGATTCTTTCTGGCAGAGTTATATGGACCATTTAAGATTGGGATCCTCCCAGGTATGTTTTCTCATGAAAAGTGTGACTCTTGGTTCCCTATGATCTTTCCTGTGGGAGTGATGAAGTCAGGTTCAAGCGTCACCTTCAGAAGGGTAAGTGGTGAGAAGCTCTGGTATGAATGGACAACTTCTGGGATGGAATTCAATGGCAATGGATGTGAATACATGATTGATCTTTAGGGGATATTTGGAAATATTAGGGTGACTTGGCGTAACGGGTATTAGGTCAGAGCTGTCTCTGGCTTTGATTGGATTTGGTCGTTGCTCTTGGAGTGGGACGATGATGAGGACTCTTTGCTTCTGGAAGATGAGTCTTTGCTCCTGGAAGAGCCATCTCTGTGTCTGGAAGAGCTCCCACTGTGTCTGGAAGAGCTCCCACTGTGTCTTGAGGAACTTTCATGTCTTGAAGAACTACCACTGTGTCTTGAGGAACTCTCATGTCTTGAAGATCCGTCTCTATGACTCGAAGACCTCTCCCTGTGTCCCGACGACCTCTCTCTATGTCCCGAAGACCTCTCTCTATGACTCGATGACTCCCCATCTCTGTGCCTGTGCCTGGAAGAACTAGATCTTGATTCTGATGAATCTCCAGAGGTATGTCTCGAGGAATGGCGACTACTTGAAGAACGCCCGTGACTTTTGCTTCTCAGCTCTTCAGATCTCGAGCTTCTCGATGGAGAACGCTCTCTGTCTCGACTTCCTCGGCTTCTGAACTGTTCCCTCTTAATCATCAACAATGGATCGTCACTAAGACGCTCTGCTGGTTTTTTAGAGCCCACTGTGGCCACACTGTCAAAACGAGACCCAGAGCTTTTCTTCATGGCTGCTCCTCCCTTGAGCAATTGCTCCATGTCTGTCTGCTTCAGTAGGAAGTCCTCCTCGACTTCTCTGAACCCAGACTCGTTCACTTCAGGCTCCTTATCTTCAGGAACATCAGTATACATCCATCCCAACTTATTAAGCTCCAATTTCTGCTTTGAAGGTAAATTCGATGGATCATTACCATATTGAAGACGGATGAGCTCTTCCTTCTCACGTTCTTGCTCAATCTCCTTCGTTCTTTGCTTAATGGCCTGATATTCCTTTAACGCATCTTGCTCTCTTTCCCAGACCTTCTGCTGGTTCTTTACAAGCGCTGGGTTCCAGGATTTCTTGAGGTTTAGGTCTCCTGGCATGATGGTGGGTGGTTATAGTGAGAGGCATCGCGACATATTTATAAGTGAGGTGATAACTACGGAGCAAAAGGCAAACAAAAAATCAAATTACTAAACCAAGTTTGTTACGGATTAAACGAAAATACAAACAATTCAAGACCCAGAACAAAGACCATTTATTGGAGTGGGCGGAATATTCGAAATAAGTGGCATTCTTCGTGGTTGACTACTGGCATGCCAATACACCAAAAGGAACAACAAACACATCAAAAAAAGCCGCTTCACCCCCAGTCAATAAACATCAAAGAGGCAAGTGCCACTCATAGCAGCAAAATAACCAAAAAGAGCTTAGAAACCGTGGATCTTGATGTTCTTCTTAGGCAACTGCAACCGGCCAGTCAAGAACTCAGAAACCTTAACTCTTTGATCACCCTGCATTTGAATAACTTCACCCATCTCAGCGTCCTTGACGATGTTACCGTTACAAGCGAAATCCTTCTTCAAGACCTTCAAGATCTTCTTTAAGTCATATTCGCTTGGGACTCCCTGGACAGTAGTAAGGGTCTTACGACCGTTACGCTGCTGGATACGGATATGGATGTAGTTTGTTGGCTGAGCTTCGGAATCACCAGTGTCGGCGAAAGGATCTGAGGTTAGTATTTTGGTTTTTTAAGAAGGCGTCTAGAAGGCGGTGTTTTGGGGTCAAAATGGCGCCAAAAAGACGGGAAAAACAGGGAAAAAGACGTCCAGCATGAGCGGTCTCTCTGGGACTCTCACATACCAAAAGAATTTAAGTTTTGGATAGTAGACATAAACGGGTAGATAGGTGTCCTAAAAACTGATGTTGGTGGGAGGCGTAAAGGATTTTCTGTCGGATGTTGCGACATTGCGACTCACGTCGTGGGAGGTTCCAAAGTTAGGATTAGAGTGATAGGAGAGAATGTGGATATTTAAGGCGTTTTTCTCGGATTTTAAGGTGATAAATGGATTTTTTGGGGCTGATAGAGTTGGTTTAAGTTTTTTCCCGGTGATTTTAGGAGTTTTTTGACGGTTTTACGGGGTGGTTGATGTCGTAATGGTGGTGATGACATTGTCGGGTTGTCTGCAGGATGTTGCATTGGGTAGATAAGGTCTGCTGGAGAAGGGACAAGGATTTAAGTAGGTGGAAAGAATAGGAGATTTTAAATTTTGTAGGGAGAAATAGAGTGATATGGTTTTGGCTGGTGGTGTTTGGGTTTGATGATTTTGGGGCGTTTTTAGGGTGTAATTAGGGCATGTTTAGGTTATGACGTGGTGTAGTGTCTTAGTGAGACATACCTAGAGCTATGGTGTGGCATTCGGAGCGTGGAGAGGAGGTGAACTCATGGAAATGAGGTCAAAGAGAGGGTCAAATGCTGTAGAAGGATGATGACGATGAAGTTAACAATCTTTGAAAATTAACGTGTTTTCGATTACTTTGTCTTGATTCGGTGTGGTGCTTATTGACGTGTTTTGAAGGCTGAGTAGTGGTCTACAGTGAGGTTGTTGAATTCACAAATTGTGTTCGCTGAATTCAAGATGATTGGAAGACGAAGAAATAGAAACGTTTTCGAAAAGAACTCTCTTGGTCTCTTTGACTTTTGTATGCTAAGTTTTTTACAGCCTGGCACTTTCTCATTATAGTACTATCGAGAATGAGAGACTCATTGTCATTTTGCCAATTTCAAGAGAATTCAATTCGTAAAATGTAAATCTTGATTCTTCAATTTCATCAAATTCATTCTGATGTTAACTTTTTCGAGTTCATCAATTATAGTCTCAAATCACGGATACATGATATTATGGTAATGTCTCTTCAGTTGACACTCATTAAGCACAGCCCAATACCAAACATGAAAGTCAAATTGAAATCTCAAGGTATCCTGATGATTACAATTAAGTTTAGAATAACAAATTCGTTTTCAATACCTCGTATTTTTCTCCAATTTCGAAATTGGTTCACCAATTAGAATGGCTCTGATCCCCATAGTTAAGCCTATGCATGAGCTACGAAACTCAAAAGGGCCATGTAGATCCACCAAACTAAGCCAAATAATAACTTTTAAAAACTTCAATCGACTCAATTCAATTTGAAGAGCTGAGAAACACCAGAAGAAGCAACTTTTTCAGAGCCAATTTGGCTTCTTTACCGTGTCTCTAATTGGACCATTTCTCACCTACAGTCTCATTACTAAGTAGACTAAATTGCACCTAATTTTACTCCAGATAGGCCAATTGAGAGATACAGACACAAAACCCCGAATATCAAAACTTTGTCATTCCACATCAAATCACAAATTTCACAAACTCAATGAAAATTCCCCACCCTTCACGTCCTCTCCACTACTCACTGGCCCATAACACCACGTCAACACCCCAAAAATCCAAATTTTCCACCTAAAAAAAACCTACATAAATCCTTCACCTCTCTTAAACCCAATTCGACTCCAAAAACACCCTCAATCCTCTCCATTCACCTCATCCCGTAGCTTACTTCCCACGCTCTTCCATTCGATGTTTCCGCTTGCAGAACCCGCCAACGCTCGCTCACAAGCGTTTTCATATGCTCACCGAAGTCCCAGCAAAAACGCCCACCGCCACCGAAAAAACAAGAAAAATTCTGAAAATCATCAACTTTTCATCTTCGCCAAATCGTTCATCCTGTTGAAATTTCATGAAAACTTCCCAATCCGGAAATTCGCCATTTCTCCCATCTCCACCAACTTCCCGTCCTGCACCCCGCAACAACAGAATCAACCAAAAGACCCAACCCTTTCAGTGCGAGCTCCTCCTATTGTCATTGCCAAAACCCCAATACATCCCCAAAACCGTCGGCTTTTGGCTCTTTTCCCCTAATTAACCTAATTCCCACCAATGGCTTCCCCTAAAAAGGAGACAAAGTCGCAAATTGCGAGTCCGAAACCCTCAAAGGAGCCAGTATCCAATGAAAGAGAGAAGAAGAAGCAGGCATTCATCACCAGGACGATTTGGTCGTTGGTGATGATCTTTGGCTTCATCGTGATGTTGTTGTCGGGTCACATGCCGCTTGTTTGTCTTGTCATTTTGTTCCAGACCTTGACTTTCAAGGAGATCATTGCCTTGACCTCTGAGCCGGCCAGAGACAAGAATATTCCTTACAACAGGTCGTTGAACTGGTATTTATTGTTTGCTACGCTTTACTACTTGGACGCCGAGTCGTTTTTCTTGTTTTTCCAGGAGGCTGTTTACACTTCCAAGGTGTTGACGTTCTTATATAAGAACCACCGCTTCATCTCATACACTCTCTACATTGCTGGGTTCGTTTTCTTCGTTTGGACGTTGAAAAAGGGCTTCTACAAGTTCCAGTTCGCTCAGTTGTGTGCTACCCACATGACTTTGCTTCTTGTTGTGTTCCAATCGCACCTTATCATCGAGAACATCTTCAATGGTATCTTCTGGTTGATGCTCCCCGCCACTTTGGTCATTGTCAACGATATTTTCGCCTATCTTTGCGGAATTACCTTTGGAAGAACCCAATTGATCGAAATCTCTCCAAAAAAGACCGTGGAGGGTTTCCTTGGTGCATGGATTTGCACTGGTGTTGCTGCTGTGTTGTTTACTAACATTTTGACCAGATCTGACTATATGATCTGTCCTGCTGTCAATTTGCATACTAACGTCTACAACTACCCACACTGTGAGCCAAACCCAGTGTTTATTCCACAAATTTACCAGTTGCCTGCTAATTTTGCCGAGCATTTCGGTACTAACATGGTCACTGTGATGCCTATTTACTTCCATGCTGCCATTCTCGCCACCTTCGCCTCGTTGATCGCCCCATTCGGCGGTTTCTTCGCTAGTGGCTTGAAGAGAGCTTTCGGAATCAAAGACTTTGGTGACACCATCCCAGGTCACGGTGGATTGACTGACAGATTCGACTGTCAATTCTTGATGGGCTCCTTCTCGTACCTCTACTACCAGACATTCATCGCCTCCAGCAATATTAGCGTGGGCAAGGTTTTACAATTGGCTGTTTTCCACTTGTCAACTGCACAAATCGAGCAGTTGATCAGGGCTCTATTGAAGTACTTGAACACGTCTGGCGCTTTGAGCCAGGACAAGTTAGAGACGATTTTTGAATTGTTGAACTAAGACGCGTCAACTTCAGTGCATAGCTATTGTATTTTTTCCCCTATTATTTTGATCTCAACATCGAATATAAAATTATTTTTCGACCTGTGATTTTTCTGTTTGCCCTAGTTGGCTTGATGTACGTACTGCATAGTACCTGTTCCACCGTCAAAGTTGTAACTTTCTTTAATCCAAATCAGAATTTTCTTCGATCCAGGGGAATGTGCTAGCTGATTCACCAGCCCTTGATCCAAAACGTCCGCCTCCACCAGCCTCATGATCTAAAGAGTTGTTCCGTGGGCTTTGAATTCTTCGCTGTAACTCTAAGTGGGGATTCTCTGCAGTACCCTTATATCATCTCGCCAATCATCACGAACAAAGACAAAAGTCACCAGGAACAGCAGCATGCATTCCTGGCTCATTTAGACCAAACTAGGAAGTGCAAGTTTATCCGCCGCTCAGATGCTTTGCTTTAAACGACGTTGAGCCTTCTTGTTTAGGAATTAGCTGGTGCTTGTCCTGCAGAGACGCTGGACCACCTTCCTATTTCTGCAGAACCAGCTGCTTCTAATTCGCAGCCAAATGTGCCAACTCCGACGACGAAGTATACTCAACCTATGCTGGCTTTGACGTGACCCACCTCTGCTGGCTGACCGACGCCGACGATCAGAGTTATATAAGTCGGCGGCCCTGAGGGGTCTTCTGTCATTTTATTTTTACACTCATCAAGTTACTTCCACTCGTTCTACGACGCTCTTTTATCCTACTGTGTTCAGTGATCCACCTTCGTTAAGAATTTACGTGTTTCATCGAGTCCTTCGCTTTTTTTGATAACTCTATCGCTAAGTTTATCAATACGTCTATCGTTACAGCTCCTTTCGGAAACTCACAACAATCGCAATGTACTTCGTTGCTTTCTTTCTTTTGATCCAGTGCATCTGCGCTCTTCCAGTTCCAAGAGTCATCACCAGATGGCACACTGCTGCTACTTCGACATCTGTTGTCACATATACCACTGGTACTACCACCGTGTGGTTGCCTCCAGTTGAGGTTCTTATTTCTGATGGTGTTACTTACACTTTTACTATCACTACTGGCCAATGGGCTACTACTCCACAGACCTCCACCATCACCATTGATGCTCAAGAAGCCAACGTTGTTGTTGCTACTTCTCAAGCTACTGCCGAGGCTTCTACCACTCAAGTCGCTTCTACTGCTCAAGCCACCACCACTCAAGTTGCATCTGCTGTTGAAGCTGCCTCCACTCCTGTTACTTCTACTGTTGAAGCTGCTTCTACTCAATTGACTACTTCTGCTGCTGAGACCACTTCTCAAGCTCAAACTACCCAAGCTGCTGTAACTAGTGAAATTGAAACTGAGACTGAGACCATCGCTACTTCTTCTGATGTTCAAGCTGCTGCTTCTTCTGATGTTCAAGCTGCTGCTTCTTCTACTGCTAAGGCTTTGGGTGCTAACTTGCAATCTACCACTTCCTCCACTCAACAATTCACCTCATCCATTCCAGCTGCAAAGTCATCCACTCAAGCCACCACCTCAACCAATGAAGCCACTACTTCTACTTCATCCACCACCACCTCATCCACTTCCTCCTCGTCTTCGTCTGGAACCATCTCCCCACCAAACTACATCGTCTACAGTCCATACGCCAACGATGGTTCCTGCAAGACCAAGGATGTCATTCAAACTGATTTGGAGCTCATCAGCAGCAAGAGCATCAACAAGCTTAGAATTTACGCTCCTGACTGTTTGGTTCTCACTGCTGTTCTTCCAATCGCTGCTACTCTCGGTATGACCGTCGACCAAGGTTTCTGGATCTCTTCTGCTGGTGTTGACTCCATCGATGACAGTGTCTCTAGTGTTATTGCCTGGGCTGAAGAAAATGGCTGGGACATTTTCAACTACTTCACCATTGGTAACGAGGCCGTCATTGCTGGTTACGCCACTGTCTCTGAATTGATCTCCAAGATCTCTAGTGTTAAGGCTAAGTTGGTTGCTGCTGGTTACACTGGAAAGGTCACTACCGCTGAGCCACCTGCTACTTACATTTCTTACCCAGCTTTGTGCACAGACTCTGAGATTGACTTTGTTGGTGTCAACTCCCACTCCTACTTCAACGCTAACTTGTACGCTTACCAAGCTGGAGAATACGTCGCTGGCCAAAGAAAGCAAGTTGCTGCCCTCTGTTCCAAGGATGCTAAGGTTGTTGAGACTGGTTACCCACACAAGGGTGACACTTATGGTAACAACGTCCCATCCAAGGAGAACCAATACCTTGCTGTCAAGTCTATCATCGAAGAGACCGATGGAGACTGCACCATTTTGACCACATATGATGACTTCTGGAAGAGTGCTGGAGAGTACGGAATTGAGCAATACTTCGGATCCATTGACCTTTTCTAAATGATCCAACCACCATCTCGTCATGAGATCCAACGACCTATCCTAAACGACCAACCATCGACCGACCTTTACTAAGCGAGGTCTCCGTTACACTAGCATCACAAAACTCTGCATTTTCCTTTCGTCATACATAATTTATAGATTGATTTTAATAGTACTTTTATGAAACAGAAAAAAAAAAAAAAAAAAAAAAAAAAAAAC